>BSUD01000004.1:11152313-11305941 GCA_033239045.1 Fagopyrum esculentum | reverse complement strand
ATATATATATATATATATATATATATATATATATATATATATATATATATATATTTATATGGGGTAACCGAACAAAAATGCATGTACAAAACAATTACCTTTGAACAACTTCAATAAAAATCTCTAGGTCTTCAAGACTTGCATAAGCATCATACAAATCATCGATTGAAGTAAAAATCTGACCTCCCATGACAGCTACCTTCCTTGCAATAGAGTGTTTGGGCTCTGAATACGCACCCGTAGCCCAAAAGAATAACGGCACAATCCTATCTCTCTGTGGCATTTTGCTAGTCGCATCAATGCCTTTCCACCAACTAGTTACGCATATGAAATGCGTACAACAAAACAAAATAAACCAGATTAACGACCAAGTATTGATTTGCAGGTACAAAACTAATCTCCCATATATAGGTATTGGTTTTACCTGGAATAGACTTCACTAAGTTCTTGTTTATAAGATGCTTGGAGCAAGTTGAAGTCGAGTTTTGCAAACTTTAGGAGAGATTTATTGTGCAAAGGATTGTCTTCCTCGTAGACTTGCATATAACGTACGCACTCAATGCATGTCATCCTCTTGTGAAGAGGCTTCTTTAACGCGTGGCTTATACGCTCTTCAAACTTAGGGTTGCTCAATTGATCCGGTTTATCTCTGAACTTCATTAGCATGGACTTGGTAAATGTAAGAGCTTCATCTAGTATGGTCTCTCCATGGATTCTAACATAGCATGCTTCGTACAAGCTCAGCATGCCTTGCACATCACTTCTTAACTCATCCTTCAACATTATATTTGAGCCTAGAAACTCCTTGAACACATCTATAACAATATAATATAGACCGATCAATAGTTATTTGCATAATATATATAGGGTCAAGCTCAGGTGAGAATCACACTTATAATAGATAATAAATATCTATGTGATTACATAATGAATGTTCAAAATTTAGGACCACCATAAACGTTCATGGGTAAGATTCACTATCTTTTATTTTAGGAAATACAATAAATCAATTAAAGGCTGAATTATTATTTTTGGTATCACATTGTGACATTATATAATTAAGAACGGTCGTTAGTGGACAAGTATGACCGTGTTTATGACCGTTCTTTGAAAATACATAGATAGCGCTCATGGGCGAGAATCTATCAAACTCATGGTATATATATACCTGATGACACTTTGAAGCCGTGTTATCTCAATATTCGAAAGCAAAGGGAAGTGATAACTAAATCACCAGAAGATGAATCGGTCGAAATCTCATGTATATGTTGTAGAGCATATTTGATCTCCTCTTCAAAGTGATAGGCTACACCGAGTTGTTCAATCGAGTCTATGAAACACAATTGTTCAATCAATGGCATGTCAACAATATATAGTACTTCCCTTTTGACATCCTCCTCAAGCTCCCTAGCTATCTCTTGTTGGGCTTCAATTACCTATATACACACACGACAAAAACATTCGATAACAAAGTAAATATAAACGTATGTACCCGTTTTGTTGCATCTCTGAAATCGGGATAGAAATGGATCCATTCCACGTACATTCTTGTCTATGAAAAGTTTTGGAATCGTTACATGTGATTCAAAATAGTTGGAGGAAAATTTAATTAATTTTGATATCATGTAGGGAAACCAAATGAAAAAAAAAAAGAAACGCATCTTGCATTAAAAATTAGAAAGAGTTCATCACATAAATAATTTATATGAATGAACAATAACATCTTAGTGGACTAGATACATTTTCATTATGTTTTCGAAATCGAAACTAAACAACCCCTTAATTGTAAGTCAATTATGCATGTATGCACACATATATTCCATCACACTTGTCTACGTACATACAATAATGACTCAAACCCGATTTAAACTCACTAACTTGACTAAACAAGTTGACGAATACATAAATATATCAAAACTCAAGTTCGTTTTAAACATAGCAAAACTCGGTTCAGATAAGAGCCTAGCAGTAGGGTGTGTATATATAAAAGCATATATTATATATACCTTAAGATCAGGTTTGAAATCGAAAAATTGGTTGCCCCATGGACCTTGGGTGAAACTTGAGACTGGACGAGTAAGTGGGTTGCTAGGAGGAGTAGACATTATGGCCAAGTATAGAACGGATGCTTCAAAAGGCTCAAGTATTTATACACAAGTGGGATCGGGCCTGTTCAATGGGATTTCCCGTTTGATTATAAATTCGGATACGGAAATGGAATGAAAGGAATGTAGTCCAATTTGTTTACCTTATTTATGAATATTTTTTAAAATCATTCTTTGTGGTTGCATGTAAAATGTATATGTTTCTTCTATTTTGTTTCTCTATATGGTATTAAAAGTAATCAAATTATACTCCAATTTGTTCAAATCAAAAGGAATGATTCCAAAAAATTTCATGAACAAAGATATACGTATGGACTAAATTCGTTTCCGTTCCGTTTTCGTTTCCGGAGTTTAAAACAAACGGGCCCTAAGTATAATCAAATGTCGGCAGAGAAGAATATATACAATTAGTTGTGCACATAGGGACATTAACTTTATCATCCCATGTACTAGACCAGCCTCATCTCATATTTATATACACAATTTGTGTGTAAATTGTGAATGGTAAACACTACAAACAAATAATAGGTCAAGCGGGATCAGACTTGTCCCGATTCCAACCGGGATAAGGTCTAGTGGAATTCAATCTAAAAAACACTAGGTCGATCTGTCCCAATCTCATCTCCAATCTCATCTCATGTATAGTATCCGGAACGGGACTAGGATGACCTCAAAATCTTATATCATCCCATGTTCAACGTATGTACACTCATTTAACGTAACAACCATACAATGAGTACAACTAAGCTAAAAGACCTAGAAAATATACTCTTAAGTGACGTTAAATGATAGTTGAATAAAAAAGCTGGGAAAATGAGTTTTATATGTTAATGAATTGAAGAAGAAATAATTTTTGTACAAGATGTTAATAACGCCACAATATCTTGGTATCGTAAATATGAACAATGATCTACAAGTCAACAAAGACCTAATTTAAAGCCCATGAGGTTTTCGAAAAAACAACTCAAGTTGGAGTTTAGAGTTATGCCAAATAATAGACCGAACAAAAAAAAACTTTTCCTTACACATCATTAAAACGAGATATAAACTTAATCTTGATGGAGTAAGAAACCGAGAAGATGTCCTACACTTTTGAAAGAAAAGTATGATGAGCGTCTTAAAATGAACATTAATTGAAGAGCCGTAAATTTTCTAAATCATATTAAACATAGTTTGTATGGGAATGTGGCAGATTGATATGAAGAAATCAATGAACAAGTTAAAGAAACCTTAAAGGCAATAGAACCCCAAAACATTATGTTCAAACAAATTCTATAAGGCAATAAAATATGAATTCATTGGTGTCAAAGAAGATCAAGTATATGGCCGTGTCAATGTACGTACATGATGTGGTATCAAGGTCGAAATCTCAAGGGACTAGGTATATCCCAAAATTGTCTCAAGTCCAATTAGTAAAACAACAATGTGTAAAATGAAAGGAAAAAGAGTTATCAAGTCATCAATATGTTTTGGTTTGAGGGGTATCAAGTAACCAAGATCTAATATCAATAAGAGAAAACATTACAAATTGAGGATATTCCTCCAAACCATAAGTAGGTGCATGCTTGATTATGTTGTGTTTAATAAAACAAGAGAGTTTTAAATCACAAATACTAAAGGAGTATGGTATAAGTATGCTTTGTCAAGCCATTTGACTTGTTTCAACTAACGAGTATCCACGAACTCGACAACCACTGCACCAATAATAGCATTTGGACCGGTTGGATTAAGTCCAACATTCTCAAAGCTTCTTCTATCTTGTCATGCTCTGCTAGCTACAAATTCAGCCATTCCTGGAACTCCCTCCTTCGAATCCGTGACGACATCCTCTCCTCCCTAAACGGAGCTTGTTTCACCACTGCAACCTCTAAACCTAACGGTTCCTTCTCTACTAGTGTTGCCTACTCCATCATCAAACCTGGCCTCAACTCGCAACACTCCCTTCTGTTCAACAACATCTGGAACAACATCAGTACCCCTAAGTGCAACTTCACTTCATTGCTTCCTAGTCATCATAGGTTACCAACTCTCTCCAAGCTCGTCTCCTAGAATATCACCACCTCAGACATCTGCAAACTTTGTAACTCCTCACCCGAAGATGAAGATCATCTGCTCCACAATTGCAGCTTATCCCACTCCACCCTCGATCTCATCTCTCGTTGGACAAGTACGCACCACCTTTTCCCTACGACAATAAAATTTGGACATGGCTCAACTCTACCAAATTCAACCGACATGATCTCTCTGCTCATATCCGTCTTGCCTCCATCACTAGTTTCACCTACCACATCTAGAAGGTGAGGAACGATCTAATCTTCAACAACCTCGTCACTCACCCTTCCACATGCGCTCACAATGCTATCCAAACTGTCAAGAACCACGTTTCCCACTATTGGATGGATAGATCACCTGAGTCTATCTTCTAGGCTAACCAACTCGGCATATCTCTCATCTAATCTCCTATCTACCGCTTTCTTGTTGCCATAGAAAGGCTTATGTAAATCTCATCTCTTCTAGTTAATATACAAATTTTCAAAAAAAAAAAACTATGCAAGCATTACATGATGTTTGCTATTTGCTTACACAATCTAGTATAGGTATAGTTTGGACATCACATGACAAATATCAAAAGGATTAATAACTCTCGAAGATGGGAAACAAAAGGGTAATATTATGCAAAATTATAGAAATAAAGGGTAATTTATGCAAAAAAGGTGTTTTTGAGATGTCTATCCAATATCGATAATAAATAAAATAAATCTATAACCGAGTTAAAAGGTCGGTGAACTAGCTCTCTTATATTAATTGAATTTATGATGAACGCTCACCTAACTAATGTCTTGATGTCTTAAAGCTTATATGCTAGCCAAATCATTTGTCTTATGATTCTAGCACATGAAATAGCTATAAAAAAAAGAATAAGATGTGAGATTCATTTATCCAAGTGTCTATTAGTCTAGTTCGATCCCCGGCCTAAACCCGTTTATAACATACATATAATTCACTAATTTAATAACCACACAAATTAAAAACATTAATATATCATACGTCGACGGATACAAAACGATTCATAAGGGCTCGATCTTTGCAGAATTGATGCTCGAGCCTTATTTTGTTTACATGGGGCTGGCATGATTAATATGGAAGATAACATTCGATTAATATGGAAGATAACATTCATAGTAACGTTCCATATGCATGTTCTATAGAAAATGAAGCCCTATAACATGATTAATATGGAATTGGATCGATGAGCAAACTCTGGATGTTCCTCAACATGGCTTCATTAATCAAAGTGAACCCGTCTTCGCCTCCATCATATATAACCTCGACCACGCGACTCATGTTAAGCACACAATGCTTATACACGGGTTGAGGCACTTCACATGGAAAGATCATACCTTCGTTTATGTCCTTCCATAGTTCATCGGCTTTCTCGTATAGCTTCTCGCGGACTTCTTCATATGTTGTAATACCATATTCCTTCGTGTAACAATCCATGAACAAGGATGAAAGCCCCCTGGCTCCATCGAACTATGTAGTACGCACATATTAGAAGATTAGGGTTAGCGAATGTCAGAACGACTACTTGTAATTAAAACTAACTGTTAACTTTTTTTTATATCCGTCCCAGGAACAAATGATGTGAAGGGCACATGTCTAGTGAACCACACATACAAGCACAAGAGGTTCCATCATAAAATCAATTGACAATAGGAGGAGTAGCTCGGATGCTTATATGGTAGTATCATCACCTAATGGTGTTATCGATATGAGATTCTTTTTTCTATGTCTCAACACTCTCCTCAAGTGTTAACTACCTGTACTAGTTAACACTTGACACATTTTTTCTTTTTTCTTTTTTAATCTTGTATATTGCATGGTTGAACCCGTGTTCTTGTATATGTGGTTCATTAGACGTGTGTCCCCACGTCATTTGGTCCGGATATAAGAAAAGTTAACACTAATGTTAAGTATGGAAACATTGCACATACCTTTTTACCTCCAATATCATTAAGGATTCTTAAGATGTAGCATGAAGCCTTGACGCACTTTGGAAGGGAACAAACCCATTGAAACTCGGCATCAGTGGCCATGTCCAAGCCAAGCATGGTATACACGAATGTTCCAACATAGCCGGTGTTTCGATACAAGTAACTTTCTACGTACTCCTCGAGTGTCGGAATATATTTCTCATGCCTCGCAATTGCTTCAACCATGTAGTGTCGGCACAAAGCTTTGATCTAAAATTAGGGTTTGGGAGAGCCATTAAATTCATTATTGATCGCGAGTAATAAATCACATGAAAAAATATAATAGAATTATGATGAGTGCATTCATACTTCTTCTTTTGCATAGTGCACATAGTGTGATCTTCCTTTGGGAGCAAGCAACCGCTCCATTTCTTCGTGAGAATCCAAAATTAGGGTTTGGTAGAGCCATTTTATATCTTGAGGGATTTGATTTATGCATGACTTGTCCCACCTGTATACACATACATGGATCCATGAACATGCTAGTAGGAGTTGGATTTGGGTATCCCCTTTCAAGATCCCGTAGAGTACAACGAAAACTCGAATTGCATCACTGATTCTTGAGTGTTTCATTACCTTTGTTTCCTAAACATCAATCACTCTAGATCGAGGGTTTTGTCCATAACTCTTTATAAGTTTGATTCATGAATACTTAGTGGATTTTAGGTTAGGTCTCCCTATCGAGATCCAACAAAGTAGAGCGAAAACTCAAATTGCGTCACTAATTCTTGAGTGCTTCTTTTTTTTGAAAAAGTTATGTATACAAGTAAAAGGGATTTACAGGCCGGAGGTGGTCAACTAGACCATAAAACTAGAGTCAATAAGAGCAAATAGCAATAAACTTTACAATAGATGAATGCCAAGACGCTTAGCCCACATGAGCGAGGTTTGAGACCTATCCTTCCAGTGGCTTGTTACGTAGTTCTTTGTGGCTCTAATGGAGTTGTGGGCGCAAGTGGAGGCTAGAGTGAAGTGATTGTTGCAAATGAGGTCAAATCTTGCTTTCCAGATGAAGTAAATGGAGCTTGTGATGGAGGAGATACGGACATGGGTAATGAGGTCATGTCGATGGAGTTTGAGTGAGCTAAGCCAAGTCCAAATGTTGTGGCTGTAAGGGTAAGGGACTGGCAGATAGGACCATATAAAGATTAGATCAAGGGTAAGAGACAAGTAATTGCAGAGATGAAATAAAGATCTTCATCTTTCGGGTGGTTGACACATAGAATGCAGGTGTCGTTTTGGACAAGGTTCCAGGCACGCAGCTTAGTGAGAGTCGGGAGTTATCGGTGGCTAGCGACCCAAGAAATGAAGCTACACTTCAGTATGTTGATCCCTTTCCAGATGATCCCGAGCATGTAGGGCGAAGAGGTAGGGGGAGTTTTTCACATGAGATGGTAAGCAACAGTGGTAGAGAATCGGCCATTTGGTTTGGTTGTGAGGTTGGAGAACAGGGGGGCGTTTGCATCGGCCAATATCTCGTACTTGACTTTGAGTATCGTGTTCCAAGCAGAGATATACTTGTAGCTGAAGATAATGGACCAGGTAGAGTGCCCTTTAAGTATGTTTTTGTTCACCCACTCAGACCATGTTAATGTAACGGGCGCCTTGGTCCAGCTCGGAAATCAGTTTAGAGAGACAAACTTTGTTCAAGGAAAGTAACTCTTTGAATTCAAGCCCTCCATCGTTCTTAGAGGTTCAAACCACAATCCAAGCAATAAGGGAGCGAGTACTAGATTCCTTTCCCGACTAGAGAAAGGATCGAAGCAATCTTCTAATTCTTGAGTGTTTCATTATCTTTGTTTGCATCCATAACTCATTATAAGTTTGTTTAATGAATACTTTCATTCACACTTCAACAAATATATGTAAGAGTTGAGATAGAGTGACGAGTTTTCAATTGGAGAATGAAGAATCGGTGGAAGATGAGCTCAGGTTAGAAAAACATGTAGTGGACTATTTCAGAGGTTTATACAGGTTGGACGATGTTCAGTCATTGCCCCCATGTTAATGTAACAGGCGCCTTGGTCCAGCTCGAAAATTAGTTTAGAGAGACAGACTTTGTTCAAGGAAAGTAACTCTTTGAATTCAAGCCCTCCATTGTTCTTAGAGGTTCAAACCACTTTCCAAGCAACAAAGGAGCGAGTACTAGATTCCTTTCCCAACTAGAGGAAGGGTCGAAGCAATCTTCTAATTCTTGAGTGTTTCATTATCTTTGTTTTTGTCTATAACTCTTTATAAGTTTGTTTAATGAATACTTTCTTTCATACTTCAACAAATATATGTAAGAGTTGAAATAGAGTGACGAGTCTTCAATTGGAGAATGAAGAATTGGTGGAAGATGAGCTCAAGTTAGAAATACATGTAGTGGACTATACAGGTTGGACGATGTTCAGTCATTGCCCCCATAGTCATTTGGATACGCTAGAATTTCCTCTAGTTGATGGTGGTGAGTGGGTTAACATTCAGAATCCGATTAGCATGGAAGAAGTGTGGCAGTCCGTTAAAAGTATGACGGCATATAAAGCACCTGGATTTGATGACTTCAAACCTGTTTTCTATTGAAGTGTTGGAACATTGTGGGTCATTCGATGAAAAAAAGAAGTTTTCTGCTTCCTTGGTAGTCAGAAACTATATGCGGGTAGCAATGATACCCACATCTCCCTCATCTCTAATGTTGGAAAACCGGAATTTATAAGCCATTTTAGACCATTGTGTTATACAATGTCAACTACAAGTTTATTGATGACATGATTTCTGACGCTAGTTTAGGCATTCATTTAGATAGTTTTTTCCTTATTCATGCATGGTTTGACATAAGTTTGTGGCGTTTATGCTTAATTGAGTCTTATTTCTAGAAAAGACGTCTACACGAGATTTTGTCGGTATTTTGGAGAGTTTTTGGACTTAATTGATACATTCGAGGATCATTCCTCGTGGTGGCACGCATCCGGACTCCCTAAGGAGCAAGCTAGAAGCAAAGAAGAAGACAAAAGACCTTGTTGGTGCACGCCTTGCGCCAACTCATGACTTCTGATCCAAGGAGGGCTTTCCGATGAAAACCACGGCCTACCTAGTAAAACCATGCCCGTGGTTTTGACCCGTGGTTTCTGTCAGGACATCTTTGACACTTGTCACACGATTTCTTTGTCCGATCCTTGCTTTTTGGTGGAGTACATAAGTGGTTTTGTAGGCTGTAGACAGAAAATAAGCTTCACATTACCTTCTCCAATACTCTCTTGTGGATTATAGCTCTCCTCCAAGAACCCTATGGGTGTTCTTGGAATGAGATTAGTGTAGTTTGTGGATCTAGAGTGAGTTTGAGTGGGTTTTGAGTGTGTTTCCTTGGAAGCTTGTAAGTCTGGATCTTGGAGCTGCCATTGGAACCTTTGTAACATTGTTGAAGCATCTATCTAGCTAAGTAACTTCTTGTTCATTGATCTTATCTTCATTTTCTAGCTATGACTTGCAAGCATGCTTTATTTATGAAGTTTGATCTAGACTTGTATGTTGTTGGTTGAATAGTTGTGATTATAGGGTGATAGAATGATGTTTATGGCTTGGATGATGATTGTATGGACTTGCATGTTAGCTTAGGATGGATTTTGTTCGAAAACCTAGCTCAGACATAAAATCACGGCTTGTTCTTCATGTTATCACGGCCGTGGTTTCCATGATCCACCCGTGGTTTTGTTCTGTTATTATTTTATTGATGAATCTAGATGTTAGGATGTGGATGTGTTGAAATCCTATTGTTTGTTGAGCCTAATCTAGCCTAGGGTGACCTTTGCTAGCAACCTATTTGAGGAATGAGACTTACCCGGTAATTTCCTCTCTTAGATACATAAGATGATGAACTCTAGGTAGTAGTGAGCCTCAAAAGCCGCTATTGGAATGAGTGTGCTAGGATCGTTGCCTAAGACTTACCTTTTCCGAGACTTACCTGGTAAGGAGGGGTTTGACCCTTAGGTAGTGGCCGGTTTGTGTAGAATTCCTGTCCTTAGATTCCTTGAGACTTACTCGGTAATAGGATTGTAGGTTCGAGACTAGTGGAGCATGAGACTTACCCGGTAACTGCTCCCATTAGAGAAGCACCCAACTCCGAACAACCACAACTCTCCCGTGATGTTTAGAAGCATGAGTCTAATGTCATAACTAAAATTCTTGATCTCTAGAATCTCCGCACTTCTTACACTTATCACCTATCTTGTGTTTGCGTGTTGTTTGTTCGCTTGCTTGCATATCTTGTGATCTTTTTTTGATCACCAGAAAACCAACCAAAAATATTGTGTTTATCATTTCTTAAATCCTTGTCTCATCTTAGTCTAGCTAGATTTACACTATACATGATCATTGAATGTTTCGATTTGACCTCAGTCCTTGTGTTCGACCTCGGAATAATTTCCTTCCTACATAACGATCCGTACACTGCGGGTTTTGCTAGGTAGTTTAGGAGAATAGATCGAGTTATAAATTGTAAGACCTTTTGTGCTAATCCTAGCGTAACATTTATCTTTAAGGTGCATATCAAACGAATGCAAATCATTATTGGGAAGCTTGTAGGGCCCACTTAAGGCGGTTTTATCCCGGGTCACCTAATTCAAGATAATATTATCCTCATGTAGTAAGTGGTTCATTATATGAGGAAAAATAAATTTAGTAAACAGTGGTTGCTCTTGAAATTAGACCTTGAGAAGGCGTATGATAGAATCAGATAGGACTTCATTGAAGACACAAAATTGGAAGTTGGATTCCTCCGGAATAGCCGGGGAAAGATGATTCAGGAATGTATTAGCACTGCCAGGATGCAAGTTATTTGAAATGGAGAAGTGAAGGAACAATTTACTCCGGAAATAGGCATAAGACAAGGAGATCCGATCTCGCTTTATCTTTTCGTTCTTTGTGTTGAAATACTTAGTTGGTTAATACTAGAGTTTGTAAATAAAGATGATTGGAACCCCATTACTCTATCTCAAAGAGGTTCACCAGCCACACATATGTTCTTTGCAGTTGATATTACTTTGTTCGCTGACGCCTCCTTATCTCAAATCCAAGTCATTATGAGGTGCATCGACATTTTTTGTAAGTAAAGGTTAGTACTCAAAAATCAAAAAAATTTATGTCACCTAATTTTTCGAGAGAGCTTTGTAATAGCATATAGAGGATAAGTTGGGTTGAGGTCACCAAGAACCTTGGTAACTATCTAGGCGTCTCACTCCTTCAAGGAAGAGTTTCAAAAGCCACTTTCTCGACTCTATTGAATATGATCAACTGTAAATTAAATAGTTGAAGAAGTAACACCCTTAGCTTTGCAGGTCGTGTTACGTTAACCAAAGTTGTCCTTACCTCCCTTCCTATTTATTCCATAATTACCCTAACCCTTCCGGTGAGTGTTTGTGACGAGATTGATAAAGTTTGTCGCAACTTTGTATGGGGCCATTCCGATGGTTGTAGGAGGATGCACACAGTGAAATAGAGTGATTTTTGTTTACCTAAAGAGAAGGGAGGCTTAGGCATATGTAGCATGCACGAGACCAACAAAGCACTGGTAGGTGCTTTGTTAGACAAGTTAGGCTGGAGATTCTTGAATGATATAGAAGGTTTATTGGTTAAAGTCTTGAAAACAAATACTACAAAAATGGTGCCTGAAATCACTCATTAGGCTCACACTTATGGAATGATATCTCCATTGGCATTCAATAGATCATTTCTAAAGGAGCTAAATGGATTTTAGGTGATGGAAGATCCATTTGTATCTGGACGGAGAAATGGCTAGGATACATTCCTCATGCCAGTCAAGCACTGTAACCGACTGACCCATATGAGATCACGAGATCGGTCAGAAGCTTTTGGATAGATAAGGCTGGGACTAACAACATGTTTGAACATAGCCTACCGACGACCATCTTGATGGTATACGAGATCGCGAGATCACGAAATCGGTCACGAGTTAGGTTTCCGATCCGTATTCTTTAAAACCTATTCTTAATTGGTTATCAAACTGATCAAGAATACCGTAGTCTCTCATCATCCTCTTGCTAGTCTCGTACGTATGCGCCAAGACTATTTGAAAAGAGATTGAGATATCCAGTTTCGACATGCCTACCATTAGGCGAATAGAGTAGCGGATTTTATTGCTAGTTATGCTTTGAACCTTCCTATTGGATTGAATGTATTGTTTGACCTGCCGGAGGGTGCAGTAGATTTGTTACTTGATGATGTAAGGGGTCGGGCTATCCCCGTATAATGACTACTTAGCCTTCTTTTCTATTAATAAAAGCGCGTCCAAATACGCCGGAGATCACTACCTCTCTTTCCCACCAAAAAAAAACTTTTTGAATACAAATTGGTATCAAAACTTTCGGTGCTTTCCTACTCTGAGTTGCTAGGGTCTATTCAAAGATATGAAACCCTAGGTTTTTTAGGAAAGAAAAGCTAATTAATAGCGAAGATTCCTTTTGAAACTTTATTTATTTTTGAAATTGTTTCTTCAAAACTGCGTTCAAATAGTCTAACATAAAAACATTACTTTGTAGTCGACTTTAAAGTTGTTATGCGAGCCGATTTTGACACACTCATTTTCAATTTTTTTTAGAATTGAGGCAAGCTTCAACTGATCGAACCTAATTTAAGATTGATCTTTAAATTGAGTTCATACTAGACTTTTTACTCGAATGAACGAGCCTGAGCCAACAACCTTCCCACAAAGAAATATATATATATATATATATATGTGTGTATATTAATTCGTAACTGATCAAATATGTACGTAGAAAACAATTACCTTTGGACAGCTTCAGTAAAAATCTCCAACTCTTCAAGACTTGCATAAGCATCATACATATCATCAATTGAAGTAATAATCTGACTTCCCATTATAGTTACCTTCCTTGCAATAGAGTGTTTGGGCTCTGAATACGCACCCGTAACCCAAAAGAATAACGGCACAATCCTATCTCTCTGTGGCATTTTGCTGGTCGCATCAATATCTTTCCACCAACTAATTACGCATATATATCAAATGCGTACAACAAATTAAAATAAACCAAATGCTTGGAGCAAGTTGAATAACGGCAAAATCCTATATATGGGAGACTAGTTTTGCATATACAAAACTAATCTCCCATATATAGGTATAGGTTTTACCTGGAATAGACTTCACTAAGTTCTTGCTTATAAGATGCTTGGAGCAAGTTGAAGTCGACTTTCGCAAATTTTAAGAGAGATTTATTGTGCAAAGGATTGTCTTCCTCGTAGACTTGCATATAACGTATGCACTCTACGCGTGTCATCCTCTTGTGGAGAGGCTTCTTTAACGCGTGGCTTATACGCTCTTCAAGCTTAGGGTTGCTCAATTGATCGGGTTTATCTATGAACTTCATTAGCATGGACTTAGTAAATGTAAGAGCTTCATCAAGTATGGTCTCTCCATGTATTCTAACATAGCACGCTTCATACAAGCTCAACAAACCTTGTACATCACTTGTTAACTCCTCCTTCAACATTCCATTTGAGCCAACTAGAAACTCCTTGAACACATCTATAACAATATAGTATAGACCGATCAATAGTTACGTGCATAAAATATATAGAATCAAATTCAGGTGACAATCATTCTTATAATAGAGAGTAAGAACATTTAATATCCATATGATTAAATAATGAACATTCAAAATTTAGGACCACCATAAGCGCTCATATGTGAGATTCACTATCTTTTATTTAGGAAATACAATAAACAGTTAAAGGCTGAATTATTATTTTTGGTATCACATTGTAACGTTATACAATTAAGAACGGTAGTTAGTGGACAAGTATATACGTCAGAAAAAAAAAATAGGCGAGAAATATGCTGAAAATAAAATAAGGGCCGATGCGGTAGAAACGAAATAATGAACCATAAATTAAATAGAAGTTAGAGTTTATGATCGTTCTTTGAAAATACATAGATAACGGTCTTGGGCGAGAATCTATCAAACTCATGGTATATATATATACATATACCTGATGACACTTTGAAGCCGTGTTGTCTCAAGAGCCGAAAACAAAGGGAAGTGAAAACCAAATCACCGGAAGATGAGTCGGTCGAAATCTCATGTATATGTTGCAGGGTATTTTTGATCTCCTCTTCAAAGTGATAGGCTACACCGAGTTGTTCGATCGAGTCTATGAAACACAGTTGTTCAATCAATGGCATGTCAACAATAGACAGTAGTTCCCTTTTGACATACTCCTTAATCTCCCTAGCCATCTCTTGACGGGCTTCAATCATCTATATACACCCACGACACAAACATTCGACAACGAAGTAAATATAAACATATTTACCCGTTTGGTTGCATATCTGGAATCGGAATAGAAATGAATCCATTTCATATACCGTCTATGAAAAGTTTTGGAATCATTATTTGTAATTTAAATTAGTTGGAGTAAAATTTAATTAGTTTTGAAATCCTATAGGGAAGCCAAATGAAAAAAAAAAATTCTGCATTGAAAATTAGAAAGTTCATCATATAAATAATTTTTTATGAATGAACAATAATGACTCGATACATAATAAACACATATTATATACCTTAAGATCAGGTTTGAAATCATATAAATAATTTCTATTAATAAACAATAACATGTTAGTCAACTACATTTTTTTCATTCAGTTTTCGAAGTCGAAACTAAACGACCTCTTAATTTTGTTAGTCAATTATGCATGCATGCACATATATTCCATTACACTGGCCTACGCACATACAATAATGACTCAAACCCGGTTTAAACTCATTGACTTGACTAAACAAGTTGACGGATAAATAAACATATCAAAACTCGATTCAGATAAGAGCCTAGCCGTAGAATGTGTATATAAAAACATGTATTATATATATATACCTTAAGATCAGGTTTGAAATCGAAAAATTGGTTGCCCCATGGGCCTTGGGTGAAACTTGAGACTGGACGAGTAAGTGGGTTGCTAGGAGTAGACATTATGGCCAAGTATAGAACGGATGCTTCAAAAGGCTCGAGTATTTATACACAAGTGTTGTCTTAATTGATTTATACAGTTGTTGAAAATCACAACTCATGGAAAATTAGATACCTCAGGCTTTCACATTAAGTGCAAGTGTCGGACCGTCGGTAGAAGGCTTCACACCGAAAGATTAGATACGGCAGTGCAAATGCAATTAAGTGTCGGCAGAGAAGAATATATACAACAAGTTGTGAATACAAATCAAAATAGCAATCATGTTGTGTAAAAAATATTCGGAGGGAATACGGGCATTAACTTTTCATCATGTTGGGTTCGTCTCACCCCGAATTTCTATTAATTTTTTTATTTAAATATAAATAAATGGATTCTCTAAGCACAAATCATTAGTTATATATTTAAATAAATTAAATTATGTATGCCTAAATTTACAAATCGACGGTGTCATTTGTTTATTGTTACTAGTAGAGCAGTGTACTGCTAGAAAATGACTGAATGATTCTTGTTCTATTTCATGTGTAAAGAGGGTACAATATATAGGAGAGTTTACACAATCATAAGAGGACAAGTGTCCTAGTATTCTATGGCTCCTGTCCAATGCTATTGGGTTGAGATTCATTGGGCTTAGTATCCCCCCGCGATCCAAGCTGGACGAGGTTCAGTTTGGAGCGGAGTGCCAGGAATCGAGGCGTAGGTAGCGGTTTAGTGAGTAGGTCAGCCAATTGATCATGGGAGGTGATGAACGCTACTCTGAGGGATTTGTTTTGGACTCGTTCACGAACGAAATGGTAGTCGAGAGAGATGTGTTTGATACGGTGATGGAGAATGGGATTCATGGCAAGATATGTAGCCCCGAGATTGTCACACCATAGGACCGGAGGCTGAGACAAACTGATGCCTAAGTCAGTCATGAGGAGTTGAATCCATAGAGTTTCACTTGTTGCTGTGGCAATGGCACGATACTCAGCCTCTGTAGAAGACCTTGCGACAGTATCTTGTTTTTTTGATTGCCATGAAATAAGATTGGATCCTAGAAAAATGCAGTAAGCTCTTGTGGACCTTCTGTCTAGTTGATCTCCAGCCCAGTCCGAGTCAGAGAAGGCCGATAGTGTTGAGTTGGAGGATGAGGTGATGTGGAATTGGAGAGAGCTTGTTGAGTGGAGGTAGCGCAGTATACGTTTGGTGGCTTGCCAGTGACGCTGAGTTGGTGAATGCATGAACTGACATACTTTGTTGACAGCAAAGGAGATATCAGGTCTTGTGAAGGCCAGATATTGTAGACTTCCTGCAATGCTTCTGTAAAGTTGAGGGTCATTGAAAGGTTGATCATGAGTTGGATCAGTGGTGTTGGGCAGAGCCATTGGAGTTGCAACCGGTTTGGCATGGTGCATTTGAGCTTTTGTAACCAACTCATTTATGTACTTTGACTGAGAGAGATAGAACCCTGTGGAGTCTCTTGAAACTTGGATTCCCAGAAAGTAATGCAAGTCTCCCAAGTCTTTTACTGGAAAGTAGGCCATGAGCTTCTGAATGAAATCATCTGCAAGGCAAGGATTAGACGAAACAACCAACAGGTCATCTACATACACTAAGATGTATACTAATTGATTGCCCTGGCGATGAGAAAACAAGGAAGTGTCTGCTCTAGACGGAGTGAAACCGAGAGAGAGGAGAGTGTGACTTAGTTTACCAAACCAGGCCCTAGGAGCCTGTTTGAGACCATATAGAGATTTTTGCAATTTGCAGATATAAGAGGGATACTGAGAATGGACAAAACCTGGGGGTTGTTGGACAAAGACGTCTTCTTCAAGGTCACCGTGAAGGAATGCATTCTGGATGTCAAGTTGTCGAGCCGTCCAATTTTTCATGGCTGCAAGAGAGAGGAGAAGGCGGATGGTGGTGGGTTTTGCAACTGGGCTAAAGGTTTCAGCATAGTCTAGACCTTCTAGTTGGTGAAAACCCTTTGCTACAAGGCGAGCTTTCCTGCGTTCAATCGATCCATTGGAGTGTCTCTTGGTTTTGAATATCCATTTGACACCGAGGACATTGTTGGCAGAGTGAGGTGGAACGAGTGTCCATGTTTGGGTTTTGAGAAGGGCATTGAATTCAGTGGCCATAGCGTCTCTCCATTCCTTGAATTTGGATGCTTCGGTGTAATTAGATGGCTCATCTGGAATTAGGGTGGAGAGAGAGCAAGAGGTTGTGTTTGGTGGCCATGGTATCGTTCCATCGCTGCGCACAAGAGGTTTGAAGATACGATTCTGGAGTCTTGTCGTCATCTTGGGTATGGGTGGAGAGTTGGTTTCAGGAGGAGTTTGATTTAATTGGTTTGTGGGCTCGGTATTGGATTCAGGAAGGGTTGTGGGAGGAGGGGAATGGGCTGGCCCAGTGTGTGGGGTAGGAGGTAAAGGTTGTCGTTGTTGTGTAGTTGAAGAAGGAGGAAGGGAAGTGGGCTCATTATTTTGTGAAACAAGAGGGAGATTGACATGGGTTTGGGCTGCTGGAAGTATTGTGGGCTGGTGTTTATTTGCAAATGGGAAAGAATTTTCATGAAATATAACATCTCTTGAGATGTACATTTTTGAGTTTTTCCAATCAAAGCACAAGTAGCCTTTGTGAGTTGTGCTATAGCCAAGAAAAATAGTGGGGGTGGACCGAAAAGATAGTTTATGTTTGTTGTATGATCTTAGGTTGAGAAAGGCTAGGCAACCAAAGGTCTTGAGGAAGTTGTAATCGGGTTTCTTGTAGAAGAGAATCTCAAAGGGGGATTTGTTGTGAAGGATAGGAGTGGGTGTTCGGTTTATTAAATAAGTGGAGGTTTCGAAGGCGAAGTCCCAATAGGAAAGAGGGAGAGAGGCATGTTTAAGGAGGGTAAGCCCCATGTCAACAATGCGTCTATGTCGAGTCTCAATGCTCCCGTTTTGTTGGTGAGAGTAAGGACACGTAAGACGATGGTGTATGCCAAGGTCTCGGAGTAGGGGTATGAGGGGTTTGAATTCCGTCCCTCCATCGGTTTGGATCGACTTAATTGAGGTTGATAATTGGTTTGTGATTAATTTGATAAATGATGTGAGAATGGTGGTAACTTGGGACTTTGTAGACATAGGAAAAAGCCATAAAAATTTCGACCAATCATCAACTATAGAGACATAAAATTTGTTTTCATTGAGTGAAATTTGGTGGGAAGGTCCCCATACATCAATAAATAGGAGCTGGAGTGGCCCAGTGGATTGTGACGGGGAAGGTGGATGTGGAAGAGAGTGGGCTTTGGCCCATGAGCAGGATTGGCAAGGGAAGTCTGCTACTGGGCTATGTTGGGCCTTAGGGTTAAGATTAAGCTGATGAAGGAGAGTTTGAATGAGCCGTTTTGAGGGATGTCCGAGTCTGCAGTGCCAGGTGGATATTGGTGAAGTGGAAGACGACAAAAAAAGCGTAGGAGAGAGTGGTGGATGATGTTGCCTGGTGGACGAAAACTTGTACAATCCTCCTTCAACGGGACCCTGAAGCAGCACCTCCTTTGTCACATTGTCCTTCACAACAAAGAAATCAGAATGAAATTCAAAAAATACAAGGTTATCACGACAAAATTGATGAACAGAAAGAAGATTTTTGGAGATTGTAGGAGTATGCAGAATGTGAGGAAGATTAAAGGATCTGTTTGGAGTGGAAATAAAAGAATAACCATGATTGAGGATAGGTATGGTAGAACCATCGCCAAGGGAAACGCAATCAGTACCACCATAGGGCAGAGATTCGAGTCGGAGGTTTGTCAAGTCAGGTGTGTAATGATTGGTTGCTCCTGTATCTGGATACCAGTATGTGTTGTGAGCTTGCATTGAGGGAGGTGGCGGAGACTGGTATGAGTGATCAAATCTGTGCCAGCAGGCTAAAGCGGTGTGACCTGGTTTGGAGCAGACTTGGCAAACAGGGCGTGGTGATGTTGTTCCAGTGAAGTTTGATGGCTGACCTCTGCCTCGACCTTGGGATTGATTTCTGCCAGAATCAGTGGTTGGATTGTTGGTGTAGCGATCTTGACTTCGGCCTTGACTGGAGTCAGTGCTTCTGCCATTAAAGCGACCTCGTCCACGGTTGTTGGTGGTGGTGTAATGTGCTTCATGAGATGATGTGTTGTTTGCTGAGATGGGAGGGGTGGGAAGGAGACCATTTGTTTGATGTTTTAATCGGGCTTCATGAACTAGGAGGTATGATAGAATTTGATTTGGAGAGGGAAGGTGAGGTTGTGTTGATAGTGCAGTGACTATGGAATCATAATCTGGTCCAAGGCCGGCCAAAAGAAATGTTGTAAATTCAGAATCTGAGATAAGGTGACCAGCAGAAGAGAGACTAGAGATGAGAGTCTTGGCTTTGTGATAGTAATTGTGAATGGATGTGTCTCCTTTTTTTAGTGATGCAAGTTGAAGTCTAGCATGGACTACCTGGGCACTAGAACGAGCTGCAAAGGTGTCATGTAGGAGGTTCCATATCTGGGCTGATGTGGAGCAGTCCAGGACTTGGACAAGAACACCTTCTGTGAGGCTTGCTAAGAGAATAGCCATGACAAGCTAATCCTTGGCTACCCACTGTTTGTGGTTTGGGTTGGAAATATTGTTTGTGGTGGGTGGAGGACATGTGATGGAGCCATCAACAAGGCCAAATAAGTCTTGGGCTCGTAAAAGTGGAGTGATCTGGGCACGCCAAAGAGGGAAGTTATTTTGGTTTAGTTTTACTGTAAGGAGGCTGGATATGGAGGAGGAAGAAAGGGAAATGGTGGTAGAGGAGGATGGTGTTCTTGTTGGAGATGGAGGTGGTGTAGGAGAGGAGGGAGGCGTAGGAGGAGGAGAGGAGTGAGAGCTGGACATTTTTTTTGGATAATGAGGGGACGTTTGTCCTAGTCCTCTGATACCATAGTAGAGCAGTGTACTGCTAGAAAATGACTGAATGATTCTTGTTCTATTTCATGTGTAAAGAGGGTACAATATATAGGAGAGTTTACACAATCATAAGAGGACAAGTGTCCTAGTATTCTATGGCTCCTGTCCAATGCTATTGGGCTGAGATTCATTGGGCTTAGTAGTTACGGTGTGATGTTTGTTGGTTATTAACATGTTAACCAATTGTCATAATTTTCATTCATTGACTTGTTCCAAATAATCACGACTTGCCAACATGCCTCAAAGTCACATCCTTCGATTCTTCTTCGATTGTTCATTTCTTCGAATCCCTATTCTTGCAACATGACTATCAACTTCTCAACTTTTTGTATATACTTTTCACTTGTATTAAATTAGAGCTTTTCTTTATAAGCCAAAAGCAATCGTCCATCTTTCGACAACAAAAGTTATAAGAAAGGTGAGCTCTGTTGTTGACGGAGCGACCCATGTGTAATTCTATTTTGGGCTTTTATTTTAGATGTTTAAACAAAATCTTATATCTATTACAGGAGTAACTTCTTTTACCACATGGCAGCGCACGTTTCTCGAAGCCCCAAAATTTATTTTAAAATGTCAAAATTTATTTTAAAAAGTGGTTTTTATAAAATTAGTTAATGCAAAATCGTATCTCAATTATTTCGTTAATCAACGAGGGTAAATTTTATTTTATTAACAAAAATCGAAAAAGTTTTAGTGTGTATCGGAAGTCTAATATTAACAAACTAAATGATTTTATCGTCCAAAAATTAAAAAAAAAACGAGTCTTTCAAGATTCTCGTACCTCCGGAGAGGTCAATCGTATCTACACTTAAGAAGTCTACTTTTTGCCCTTAAACTCAAACGTAATTTTCCAATCCGTGCACTTTTAGATCATCATATCCGGGTCGACACCCTATATCTTCTGGTCTCTCATGCCCATAATTGTCTATGGGGCATCCGCTTCGATTGTAATGTCCTTTACTCTTCTAATTTGTGGTTGTACTCCGCTTTGCTTGATACTTTGTAACATTCAATTTGTGGTTGTCACCGCCCCCCGCGGTGACAGCGGCCGCACCGGCGGCAAGGCGATGCCTGTCATCGCCCACGCGGTGTCAGTAGCCACCCCTGCGGCAAGGCGACCCGCCCCTGCGGATTTGCCACAAATCGCGCGGATCTATTTCCGTTTCATTTTTATTTCTTTCCATAGATAGAAGATCCGATCTTCTATCTTATGAGTCGGCTTTCATATCTTCTTCCTAACCCTATAACGTCCTTCCTTCTATCTTTTCTTCCTATTCTATAAATCTCCTTCTTCTTCCCGTTTTTCCCGCTTCTTGCATACGTTTTCTTCACCCTCGAGAGTTGCAGCCTTGCTTCTTGTGATCTTGTTGAACGTGTAAATTCTTCCTCCCTTGTTCTTCATCACATTCATGTGTTGCTGCATGCCTTTTCCCTTCTGTTTCGTTTCCTTCTTCGTTCTTCACTTTTCTTCTTCTCCAATGATCAAGTTTGAGTCTTGATTCTTGTAGATCATTCCGTTGTTGATATGTTGACGTTCACAGGCTCCCTTGGCTGAGTTGTGAAGTGTTCGAGTGTTGAGAAAACAAGCTTTGGCCTTGTTGAAGTTTTGCTGTCAAGCGATAAGCCGGAAGTAGCTTATGCACCGTACCCGCCCCCGTGCCCTGTCGTGCCGCCCCTGCACCTCGTCCAGCCGCCCTTTCGATTTATCTGCAGTAGCTCCCGTCTTTGGTGAGCTACTTCCTTCCTTGTTTTCCTTATTCCTTTCCTTTCTACTTGATGTTGTTGTTGACCCTTAGTGTTAAGAAGACTAAGGTTGAGACCTTAGCTTACGGAGATCTCTTAAAGATCATTGAAACTATAAATTAAAGACATCTAGCAATCGTTCGTCCTGATTGTTGATGCCTTGTGTGAACAGACTTTGCTCCTTTTTTGAGGGAAACTGAATTGTTCTCTGATCGTTTGAGTTACCTTCGAGTGAGGTAAGTCCCTTGGACTTACTTAGATGCGTTCCGTATATTAGATTGATTGTTTTGGCTTGTTTGTGTTATTGTTTATCGTACAACTGATAACCGGAATTAGGATTGACTTTGTTATAACTTAATTGGCCCAAGTGTATTATAACCGGGCGGTTACCGCTTGTCTAGTTTAGAATGGGGAAACTAGGAGGTGCTCTTGCGACCAGTCCAACAAGTGACGGAAGGATGCATATGTTCTATTCCTCTTGGTGAAAGGGGACAGAGGCGAGATCGCAACGACTCTCGTGTAACAACCATAAGTTGAATTAGGAATTGGATAACGTAATAAAAGATAATATCTTGTTGAGTGTGCGCATCCTATGTGTTTACTTTACGTTATGTGTGTTTGTGCCTTTATTGTCTTTCTGATATCTAGAATGTTAGCTAATGGTTTATACCAATGTTGTAGATGCCTTGCAGGACATAGGTGCTGTTGAGTGATCCGGACGGTGTGGTCAGTCGGGGTTCCCGTATATTATATGACGGGATCAGGTTTATATTTCAGCTGTTGTTTTCCCTTTGTATTGAACTCGGATGCGAGTCTTTTACGCTTCCTTTGTTTAAACCTTTGGGTTTTATTATAAAGTTTTGGTTTTCATTTGTCTGTGCCTTGTTGTAAGATTCGTTGTGTCGTTGCTACTTTGAGGGTCGGGACCAATTGTGAGGTCCTAGCCCGTAATGCTTCGAGTTCCCATAACTTGGGGTGTTACATACTTGCTCTAATATTGTTATCTCTAATCCGTGCGCTTGTCATCCCTCGCATACTTCTTCGTATTACATCTTGTCTTCATACCGCTAAGTCTCTTGCACTACTTTCTACCACTTCAATTTGAGCTGACTAGGAAACTCTTTCTCATCCAATTGTCCTTGTAGTAAACATCATCTCAAAATCTTCACTTCTTTTCCCATCCGTTCTTCGGAAGGTTGTAGAAACCCCAGGGGTCCGCTCGAACATAATATTCTCCCGGGGGTTAGAGTCCACTGTCTTGCGCTGATAACTCTCTAAAGTTTACTACCGTTTTATCATGAGGCGATAACCGCATCAAGATATCTCTACTAAAGGGTATAAAATATCCATTAGGACAATAACATGCTACATTTATATATATATATATATATATATATATATATATATATATATATATATATATATATATATATATATATATATAACATACATTGATACATATCATAATAAGTCTATATGCTAACTCACCAATCATTCCAAGTTGTAGAGATCCACGGAGAGCGATGGTGGTCCGACGTACTACTAACCCAACAACCCGACTATGCGCATGATTTAAAAAAAAAGAAACTCATTTTGCAATTTTCAGACCCCTTTTGGGTTCTAGCTATTTTCTACATTTTGTCTTCCAGAAGATTGCAAGTGTCATTGTTGCCAACATGGCTCTGATACCACATTGTAACTCCCCAAATTCTCAAAACTCGGAGAGCTATTAGTTAGGACCTCACAATGGGTTCCGACTTTAGTTTGACAACAACTTTACTAGGATCTTGCAACAAGGCACAAACGTATTCAAATCATTTTGAAAACATTAAATAATATTTAAATGAATGATATGTATCATCCTTACAAGACGGAGATAAAAATATAACGTATATGAAGAAATTGAAGACGCCCCGACCCCATCTAAATAAGTTTGTGGACCCGGCTGACTATCCGCTCCGGATCTCTCTACAACTACCAACAACTGCGAAGAACTAACAACGCAGATAAACCGTTAGCTACAATCTAGCATCAAATGAATACATAAGCACAAATACACATCAAAGCAACAAGTAAACACATAGCATGATATCACAAAAATCCGATTATTATCTTTATTAACGTCATTCATATTATTCATTTATAGGTGTGACACCAGAAGTCTCTGACTCTCGCCTTCGGTTCTTTATCCACCTAGAGTGGTTCGACGCATCTTCCCGTATACACAATGGAGTGGTTCAGTACTCTCCCCGTACACCAAGTCTGACCTAGTTGCGAAGCACCTCCCAAACTCCCTCGAAAGAACTAGACAAGTGACCACCACCCGTTACCCGTGGGACAATTATAAGTCGGTTGTATATAACTAAAAACTTAATATAAACATGTAACGCAATCACCACTCATGTCATTCAACCAACATAAGACTGTAACTAAGTAAGCGTAAAAGACTTACCAGAACCAGTCAAGTCTCGTCAACCATATCACTCGATCCCACTGAGTATCATCTCAACTGCTTGATCATAACATAAAACTCATATCAATATACCATCCGACTACTAGGAGTTCCAACTTCCAGGTCATCAAATGAAAATCCGATAAACGCAGTAAACAGACCTTTTTCTGAGAAAAGACAATTTTAGCCCTCGGATTAAAAAAACTCTAAAGGTTCCCTGAAATCTCAAGAACTATTACTAGAACCCAACCGAGATATCTAACTCTTTGGAGGAAGGATCTACTGAGTTTGATAGAGGACAAACTATCAAACTCCCTATCTAGCCTAACTAAGGTTCCACTAGCGTGATACGCCTAAATCCCAAACATACCGAGTGCACCTACTCACATACGAGATATGTATACTTATGATGTAATTCCATAAAGATGCACAATCCTAAACAATCTCCAAGAACACACTCAAAACCTAGAACAACTTCTTTATAACTAAACTATACTTATACCCAACTTCGAAATATCATAAATCCGGATCTAATTGTTGGATCGCTCTCCAAACTTAATACCTGATACTAAGAGTATCCATAAACAACATATACAAAATTCTATTCCATCAGAGGTATACAACCCATACAAATCTACATCGCAAAACTGCATCACAAGCAGTTTTTTCAACACTTAAAATATTTCAGCACATCATAAAAACTCCATTAGGACCCAACTTTGGAGAACTATCTCTCCTAAACTATAACTCGGATTCCTCTTAAATTTCAGTATGTTCTAATATGAAAACCCGACTATAACATATCCGAAATTCAAAAACAAACGAGGAGAATAACTTACTCAAATCTGAACCCGAAGTTTACCGTTGATCACTTCTTAAAACTCAAAAACGTCTCAACTGTTTAAGCCATCATCCGAGGTTGTTAGGGACGGATTGGAGACACAACGGGTGCTCACATCAACATACATATATATATATATATATATATATATATATATATATATATATATATATATATATATATATATATATATATATATATATATATATTAAGGGTAAAGCAAAGAGAAGGACCAAGGACGGGTATGGATCTTACTCGATTCCATGTCTCGAAGAGCGAAGGGAGCAACACCGGGTTGTTGTCGCTGGAGTCTTCGACTGCGGTAGGGAGGAGGCTCGACAATGGCCCAGGAGGCGCACCCGCGGACTGCTCCAGGAGCACCGTCGGCCAAGGGAACGGCCACACCAACGGGTCGTGTACGCCGCCCCTACGGTGGAGGCTCCTGGCGCACCTGCGGCATGAACACGCCGCCCCTGCGGATCTGCTCTCTACTGGCCGTTCCTGGATTCGTTATGCGCGACAAGAGAGGAAGGGAGTTCGCCCCGATGTTGTTTGTTGTGGTTGCACGACAGGGAAGGGATCCCTCACTGGATTAATCCCGTGCAGAAGTAAGAGGGAGTCGGCTCCGTCTTGCTAGGTCCAGGAAGAGAGCGCATACGTACCGGATTTTATCGACCTCGTGCAGTCATGGCAAAGGTTGTTGTGTCCATGGAGTCGTTGTAGGTTTGGACGCCGGAGAAGAAAGGGTAAGAGGAGTCGTCCAAGGTTGCTGACTCGTCGGCGATGGAGCGACTGAGGCTAGGGTTGCTAGACTACGTAAAAATTAAGAGATGTAGAAGATGGTGTCGGCTAGGGTAAGTTGAAGCAAGATGGAGAGTGTGTTCCGGTTTTACGTAAGAACCAGAAGGGAAGAAATTACGGCTAAGGCAAGTTAGGGTAGAAGGGCTAAGAGGAGAGCAACATCAGCCAAGGGACTATCGACACCCTCTAAACAGCGAGAGATCGAGGTTCTGGAGTTCTCCCGTGATCGTGCCATCACATCGCCGCGGTCACGTCCTCCTAGTGTCACCGCGCCCGCCCCTTCAACCACCACGGTCGCGACGTCTTGGAGCTTGTCACCGCGGTCGCGCCTTTCCTCTCCCACATTCGCGTCTTATCTCTTGTGAGTACCAATCTTTTGAGTACGTAGATCACTCTCTTGTCTTAGTCAGTTTAGTAATAGTACCATGCTAGGTTAGAACCTAGTATAACTAGTTGGAATGCTAGTTAGTGGTTTAAAAAGTTATATTGTAGATTGATCGTGTTAGGTTGTTTTGAGAAAGCATTGTGAGAATGTAGACTTTTGTTGTATTGTTATCTGATCTTATGAGGATCTTGAGACTAGAATTGAGAACATTCTAGCCTGACGTGTATATGATCTAGTGAAGATCTTTAAGACTAGGATTGGGAACATCCTAGCATGTCGTTTATGATCTTGTGAAGATCATTGACTAGACGTTGGAACCTTCTAGCATGTCGGATAGTGGTTGATTTGTGTGCCTTGTTTGATCAGACGTAGAGTACTTTTCGTGCGGGAAACTGAGCGTAGATTATAGCTGGGATTACCTTGAGACATGTAAGTGCCTTGGGGATACTTAGCTGATTTCTGTGTGTTAACTTAGTTGTTATAATGGTGTGTGTTGTATGTTAATAATAATAACATGCTAGGACGACCTGTATCGTTGTTTGGCCCAATTAGTAACGAGCGGTGACAACTTGTCCAGTTCTCCAGGATACTGGGAGGTTCTCTGCGACTAGTCTATACATGTACACAGTTGCGTCAGATCCAGTCTTGTTGGTATAATGGGACAAATGCGAGGTTCGGGAGATCCTCGTGTCACAAAAGAAGTTGAATTAGTAAAGTGAATCACATAATAAAAGATAATAACCGGTCTGATTGTGAGCATGCTATGTGTGTAGTATTACCTTATGTGAGTTTGTGTTGTTATAGTTATTCTGATATATTGATTGTTAGCTAACAGTTTTATCCGTTGTTGTAGATGTCTTGTAGGGTAGAGATGTTGTCGAGCGAGTGATCAGCCGGTGGTCCCTTACATTTTAGGACGGGATAGGGGATTTGATATTCTTATTGTCTTGACATTGTAGTGATATTACTCAGTTGAGAGTCTTATCTTTGTTTATATTTTACGACTTTTGGGTATTTTATCTATTTCAGTTTTACATTTATTTGTGTTTTGTTGTAAGATCCGGTGAACTTGTTGTCAAACTAGGATCACGACCCATTGTAAGGTTCTAATCCGTAGCATCCGAGTTCCTAGAATTTGGGGTGCTACAGTTAATTCGAGTTAAGAGCATATTATGGAAAGCAGGCCCGTACATTAGGCGATTCCATTCGACCTGCTAGCATAGGGCCCAAACTAAAACGTCCCAATATATTTAAAATCGTGCATTGCATTCTGTTGTTTTGATAGCCTAGTGTCAAGCGTCCCTCATTTTCAATGATTGGATCCACGAGTCCAATTTTTTGGAATTTCATCTAATTTGGGCCCAATTTTACTTTCTTTTTACCTTTTTCTATAATAATTCAATCATTTTATATTTACTTTTTTTTATCATTGTTTTAATATATCGAAATGCTATATCTTGAGTTTGCTTGAAGTATTTATGATTTGTCTGATTAGGTTTATTTTCATCAAAAAATTTCACTTGTTAATGGGTTTTTTTAAGATTGAAAGTTTTAGATTTTTGTCTTTTGAATATAGTTTAAAGATAACCAGTATTCATCTTTTTATATGTTTATTTAACTATTTTTTATAACATATTTTTATTAATGAATTTATATTTGAATCATAGTTTTTCTCTTTCTTTGTATTAGTGTTTTCGTTTTTTTATATTCATAAATATTTTTGTTTTTATAATTCTTTTAATTAAAATTAATTTGTTATTAACATACATTTCACATAATTTATTTTGACTCATTAGTTTATTTTAAACAATTAATTTTTTTGGTAAACACGGTGGTTGAACGCTCCGCGCAAAACTGCTTATTATAGAGAAAACAATTAATTATTTTAACTTAATAACAAGTTGATAAAAATTAAATATAAATTATAGCAAATAAGGTAATAAATTATTAAGTTAATAAAAAAAATAAATATAAATTATAATATTTTAAAGTAAATAAATAAACATGATATGATATAAAATAGGGTCTCCAAAAAGCATTGGACGGCCCTGATGGAAAGGAGTTAGAGCATCTCCAATACCTTTTCCATTTTAGAATATTTGGAGAATTTTAGAGAAACTGTCGGAGTGCTATTATTATTATTGTGGATTGTAGAATTAGCTTAGTTTTAAGCGTTTGCGAATTAATCACGTTGAATATGGGGAGAAGGAATGATTTTGAGAGGAATCAATGCGTAAAAAACATAATGGTGGATAAGATGATATGTCGACATGTATAACATCTCATCAAGGTCCTTTCAACTCTCCCAACTAACCCATAACTTACATATGTAGGTTATAATAAATTAGTTTCATTTAGATTATCCTCAATCCGAAGGTGAATATACCCACATAAATGTGTCAACTCAAGCCAAAAAAATTGAACCTCCTTTTCTTTCGTGAAACAATTTGATTTACTAGGCTTTTTCTAGTTTTGTGTTTAGTAAATGTACCCCTTGAGAGAAAAGTGTGTAGAGTTTGAAAATAAATACAAAAGGTTGGGGTATATTTACTTAATTGAAACATTAAAAAGCCTAGTTACTACTCTAATTTTTCAAAAAGGCCTAGTTATCAAAATTGCCCAAAAATTAAAATCCTAATTTAGCAAGTATACTTCCATTAATAACGGAAGGAACATGAGCACATGGTAATGACAACATACATTATATAATTTCATGAAGTCCATGAACAAAGAAGAGTGTTTGAGAAATTAAAAAAAATAATTAAGTATCTATATACGTATATTAAAGCATAAGCATTTTGTGTCACGTGTTGTATTTCTATAAATTTCACGTCACATGTCATTTTCTCTTACATTTCAATTTTATAACTATATTAACTAACAAATCAATAAAAAAATATGAATTAATTAGGGAAATAGGACCCTTTGAAATTTTCTTTTGCAAACTAGGTCTCTATACAAAAGGAAGAAAAAATAGGTATGGAAACTAAAAAATAGGGGTAATAATTTCTCTAATTGAAATGATGGTGATTAGATGTTTACTTTTGATTTAAGTATCTTTTTTACATGGATTGGTTTTGTAGTATATTTCTTGGGTATGGTTTTGGGTATGATTGTGAAAATAGAGGCAATATATTTCTTGACAAATTTATTTTTGGGTATGATTATGACATTATTTGGGTAAACGGGTTTTTGGGTATGCTTTTATATGCGTATTGGCTTTGTAGTATATTTCTTATTATTAAGTATATTTTTAATGTGATATCGTGGATATGTTTTATGGTTACCCAAACTGTGTTATAATGATCAAATTCAAGCGAATTTTTGGATAATGATCAAATGTCATTTGATATTGATGTTTGTGTATAATATCGAGTTTTGAAAATTTTGGGTATGAAAAATTTAAATTGGGTATGGTTTTTGTATTAAGTGATATTTAAATTTGGTATAAATATAAAATATTATCCAATTTATGGATATGATTTTTATTTTGATATTTGATTTTTTGGGTATGTTGTTTTCGAGTATGTTTATGTACTTTGACAAATTTATTTTTGGGTATGATTGTGACATTATTTGGGTAAGCGGATTTTTGGGTAATAGGTGATAAAGTAAGAATGTTGGAAATTCTTTTTTCTGATTGATGTGACATGTGAGATAGTATAACATGTCACATCCATCAATTGTTAAACTTTGCCCTCTTTTGTACTCTATTTCCTCTATTCTATTTTATAGGGAGTCAAAATACCAATACCAAATAGTATGAGTCTTCTTTCTCAATTGATTTGCTTAAAAGGCTAGTTTGCCAATTTTGCCAAAAAATATTAATATAGACAATAAATATATTGTTTTCATTTTCAGTCTTACCAAAAATTTCAATATATTCTTAAGATATTCTTAAAAACTTCACTTTTATTTATAAAATAATTAGATGATTTATATAATCTAACTTTATTATAAAAATATATAGTTAATATATTAATTATGAAATAATAACTAACTTAACAAATGTATTAATTATTGTAATATAATTAGCACATCTTATTTATTTTTTATGGATATTATTTAAAACTTTTCTTAGATAATTTCATAATTAAACTTTTTAAGTGTTCTCTATTTTAACAATTTATATTTTAATTTTTTATTTCACCCTTATCATCATTATAAATAATCCACTAACATAGTGTAATATTGATTAAATTAGTCTATTTTTATTATTTATATAAAATTATAATTAATTTAATAATAAAATTATAATTTCTCATTGAATTAATTAATGAAAATCATTATGGTACGTCAATTTTTAAAATTTTAAAAAATTATATATCCTTTAAAATTCAATATTATACGAAAACTACACTAGTTATCCTTTGTATAATATAATCTAATGAGTGGTTATCAAATTGTAGTCACGGTTCTCATACAAGAGAGGCGCCAACAACAAGAACAACAATATTTTTGAGGTTCTGAAGATGTAGTTTTTCCAGTCTTAACCAAAAAACACAAATAAGCTTTACAATGACAACAAATTGTCAAAATATAACTCTAAATTGCGGAGATTTATGGATTTGAAGGGAATAAATTTTCCAGCTTTAATTATGCTTAGTGGAAAGTAGATTATTAGATCGAACTGGGTCACCAAATTGTTATGTGTTCATTCTTTTCTTGAAGTTTTAAAGCAAAGATCACGCTAACCGACTATTTTGTTTGATAAACTCTTTAGTTAGATCTTCAGTAGCCACACAAAAGCTACAACATTAATATACCACATGTCAACGGATACAAGATGATTCAAAAGAGCTCGATCTTAGCAAAATCGATGCTCGAGCATAATTTTGCTTACATGGGACTGCCTTCTAGCAAATAAGTCCTTATTAATGTAAGATAACATATACTACGTTCCATATGCATCTTATATAGAAAATGAAGCCCTATAACATGATTAATAGGGAATTGGATCGATGAGCAAACTCTGGACGTTCCTCAACATGGATTGGTTAATCAAAGTGAACCCGTCTTCGCCTCCATCATATACAACCTCGGTCATGCGACTCATATTAAGCACACAATGCTTATACACGGGTTGAGGCACTTCACCCGGCAAGATCATACCTTCATTTATGTCCTTCCATAGTTCATCGGCTTTCTCGTATAACTTCTCGCGGACTTCTTCATATGTTGTTATACCATATTCCTTCATGTAACAATCCACGAACAAGGATGAAAGCCCCCTAGCTCCATCAAACTATGTAGTACATATTAGAAGATTAGGGTTAGCCAATGTTAGAACGACTACTTGTTATTAAGACTAATGTTAAGTATGGAAAACATTGCACATACTTTCCTACCCCCAATATCATTAAGGATTCTTAAGATGTAGCATGAGGCCTTGACGGACTTTGGAAGGGCACAAAGCCATTGAAACTCCGCGTCGGTGGCCATGTCCAAGCCAAGCAAGGTATACACGAACACTCCAACATAGCCGGTGGTTCGATACAAGTAATTTTCTATGTACTCATTGAGCGTCGGAATATATTTCTTGTGCCTCGCAATTGCTTCAACCATGTAGTGTCGGCATAAAGCTTTGATCTAAAATTAGGGTTTGGTAGAGCCATTAATTTCATTAGTGATCGACCGGGAGTAATAAATCACATGGAAAAAAATCTAATAGATTTATAATGAATGCATTCATACTTCTTCTTTTGCATAGTGCACATAGTGCGATCTTCCTTTGGGAGCAAGCAACCGCTCCATTTCTTCGTGAGAATCCAAAATTAGGGTTTGGTAGAGCCACTTTAGATCTTGAGGGATTTGATTTATGCACGACTTGTCCCACCTGTATACACATACATGGAGCCATCAACATGCTGGTAGGAGTCGGATTTGGTTATGTTCATACTCTTTGTAAGTTTGTTTCAACTTGAATACTTAGGGGATTTTAGGTTGGTATTCTATCTCGAGATCCCGCAGAATAAAGTGAAAACTGGACTTGAATCATATCACTAATTTTTGAATGTTTCAATATCTTTGTTTCCTAAACATCAATCACTCTAGATCGAGTTTTTAAGAGTATCTGTTTTACGAGCTTCTTAGATCATAGATTGGTATCAAAACTTTAGGTGCTTTCCTTCTCTAAGTTTTTATTGTTTATTCAAAGATACGAAACCCTGGGTTTTTTAGGAAAGAAAGGCTAATAGCGAAGATCCCTTTTGAAAATTAATTTATTTTTGAAATTGTTTCTTCATAACCGTGTTCAAATAGCCTATTTAACATGAAAAAAAACTTACTTTATAGTCGGCTTAAAGTTGTTATGCGAGCTAAGTTTTGACCTGCTCATTTTCAATTTTTCTAGAATTGAGGCAAGCTTCAACCGGTCGCCCCCAAATATATATAAAGAAAAGGGTTTATAGGGCAACTAGCCCAAAGAAGATTTTACATTCGAATGTGACAGAGCAAGCAATAATCAGCAGAGGAATTAGTTCAGATGGATGCCGAGAATCTTGGCCCTGCTTTGGGAGTTCTTTGAGCAATTTGTCCAGTGACTAGAGGTGTAGATCTTTATGGTGTTGATGATGTTGTGAGCGCAAGAGGTGGCATGGGTGTTTTTGTGGTTGTAGATAAGGTCATTCCGAGCTTTCCAGATGAAGTAGATGTAACCTATGATGGTTGAGATACGGACTTGAGTTATCAGGTCATCTTTGCGAGAGGAGACGTTATTGAGCCAGAGCCAAACGTTGTTTCTGTAGGGATAAGGGCGGGATGGAGATAAGGTTCATGACCAGGCTGGAGTAGCTGCATTTTATGAAGCAGGGTAGTCTCATCTTTAGCGGAGAGATGGCAAAGCTTGCATGTGTTGTCAATGACGATACTCGAGTCAAGAAGCTTGGAGAGGGTAGGAAGGCTCTTATGGCTGGGGATTCATACGATAACATTGCATGTTGGCGGAAAAAGCACCTTCCATATGATACCATAAGGATAGGGAGGAGAGGGTGCAGTGGGCTTCCAACAGAGGTTGTAAGAAGCAGTGGTAGAAAACTTGTTATTTGGTGCAGGGTGTTGTTCATGAAGTCAACACTATCAACAGAGACCAAGGTTTCATCACGAACTTTCAACAGTTGGCACCAAGCATGGTTGTGATTGAAGTTAGAGACACATGTCCAGATAGAGTGACCCTTGAGGATGTTTGTACTGACTCATCAGAAAGGAGCTTAGATAAACATGCCTTGTTCCAGGAGAGGAATTCTTTGATGCCGAGATCTCCTTCGTTCTTTGGTAGACAAACCATGTTCCAGGTTACATGGGCATGCGAGCTCGAGACCTTGCTAGCCCACAAGAAAGACCTCAGAATACCCTAATCTTGTGCATGATAAAGGTCGAAATGAAGAGGATTGAGCACCAATAGTAATGGAGGGCATGAGGATAGAGGCAATCAATTGTTTCCTCCCAGCGTAAGAAAGATATCGAGCACTCCAAGAGTTAATCCTGTTAGTGATCTTAGCAATTAGAGGAAGGTACTCAGCGGGACTCAGCCTTTTACTACCAACAGGGATGTCAAGGTAAGTAAAATGGAAGGAGGCTATGGAGAGGCCAGATGAGGATGCAATGTTATCACACTCATGGGTAGAAAGACCACCAATGAAGATGGAGGATTTCGCCAGGTTTATGGTAAGTCCCGATTATCTTCCAAACGCATCAAGCGTGTTTTTCAAAATCTTGATGGATGTTGCGTAACCACTACAAAAGAGCATTAGGTCATCTGCAAAACAAAGGTGAGTAATACGGGGAGAGGTACACTTGGGATGAATGTTGAAATCCGGATTAGAGGTATTAACCCTGATCATAGAGGAGATCACTTCCATAGCTAAGACGAAAAGTGGAGGGGATAGGGGACAACCTTGCCTCAGTCCTCTAGTACCTTTGAAGTATCCCTTCAGAGAGCCATTTATATTGATGAAAAAGGAAGTAGTGGTGATGCAGGCTTCAATCTGGCTAATGAACTTGTCAGGATATCCCACTCTATAAAGGTAGTTTAGCACAAACCTATGATCGATCATGTCGAAGGCTTTAGATATGTCAATCTTCATGGCACAACGGGGGGAGATGTGGCGTCTATTGTATTTCTTGAAGATCTCTTGGCAGATGAGAATGTTGTGTTTGATTGAGCGTCCCTTAACAAACGCACCCTGATAATTTCCGATGATGGAAGGGTGGGTAGCATTTAGTTTATTGGCAATAATCTTGGCTATGACCTTATAAGAAGTGTTGTAGCATGATATATGTCTGTAGTTAGAGGGAAGGGGTGGATTTGGTTTCTTGGAAATAAGGATAATGGCAGTGTGGTTTACACGGCTAAGCATAAAACCAGAGTTGAAGAACTCTTGAATGACATTAGAAAAGATCATCCCAGTAATGCTCTAAGTCGACTTGAAGAAAAATGCGTTGTACCCGTCCGGACCGGGGGATTTATAGTCTCCTATGTTGAACAAAGCGGTTTTGATTGTCTCGGCAGTGATGTTGTTGTTGAGGAGATTCAAGTCGTCGGGCAAAAGGGAAGGGAGCAGACAATCCGGAAAGAGATTTAACTGGTTTTCTAAATTAGGGGGATTGAGGATCTTGGAAAAGTGGTTTACAAGGATAACAAATATCTTCTCCATGTTCATAGTGGTACCATGAGCGAGATTCTCAAGATCTTGGATGCTCTTTATAGCATTAGACACTCTTCTCATGGTGATGTGCTTGAAGAAGTAGCCCGAACATTGGTCGCCGTATTTAGCCCACGACACCTTAGAAAGTTGGCAAGAGTGGTTCTGAGCCGATCTTGCATAGATCTAAGAATCTCGATGATCGAGCGTTCAGACTCCAGGAGGTTCTGATCGAGGGGGTGTGCAAGGATTGAGGATCAATGGAAGTTTTTAGGTACTCCATTGAGGCACTTGGGAACTCCTGTAGGGCGCTTTTGAGACGCTTGAGCTTAGTGTAGAGGTAGTCTATCAGACCAAAACGCAGATTTGGACATGGGAGGGACCAGGAAAGCTGCACCGTAGTAGGAAATTTCCATGTGGCACTAGTGTTGTTGAAGCGGAATTAACGTTGCGGTATAGGGTCCTTTAGATCGAGAGAAAGGATAGCCGGCGAATGGTCCAAAATGTATGGGTTGTCAAAGAGTACCGTGGAGTTGGGGAACGATGAAGGCCATACACGATCGATCACAACCCGGTCCAGCTTACACCAGATTCTGGAACCAATCTGCTTATTATTCCATGCAAAAATGTTCCCCGAGAAAGCATGATCAGATAGATCGTTTTGGTTGAAACAATCCGAGAGTTCAAGAGATGGTTGGGTGAGATTTGCAGTACCATCAGATAACTTCTCTATAGGGCATACAATCGTGTTGAAATCCCCTAGGAGGACCTAGGGCCTGTTAGGGTTAAGGTGTCTGATAGTTACGATGTTGGACCAAAGAGGAGTACGATCCTCGGGTTGGTTGTGAGCATAAATGAAAGTACATTCGAAGATGAAAGTGGCGGAAGAGGCATGAAGGGATATGTTGCAGTGGATGAGTTGGTCATTTATGAAGGAGGGAGAGAGGTTAAGGGCTAAAGGATCCCACCATAACCAGATACGACATTTGGTGTTAGGGGAGATATTAGAGACGTGAGACCAACTGGTATGAGGGGGGTAGCTTGATCAACTTGTCAGCCGAGAGCTTCGTTTCACTAATTGCAGTGAGATCCATCCGATGTCTACAAACCAAATAACTAATAGCCTTTTGCTTATTAGGGTGGTTTAGGCCTCGGATGTTCGGTTACCCCCCCCCACACATATATATAGGGGGTAACCGAACATGCATGTACAAAACAATTACCTTTGAACACCTTCAGTAAAAATCTCTAGTTCATGTGTGTGTGTGGGGTAACTGAAAAAAATGCATGTACAAAACAATTACCTTTGAACAGCTTCAGTAAAAATCTCTAGCTCTTCAAGACTTGCATAAGCATCATACATATCATCGATTGAAGTAAAAATCTGACCTCCCATGACAGCTACCTTCCTTGCAATAGAGTGTTTGGGCTCTGAATACGCACCCGTAGCCCAAAAGAATAACGGCACAATCCTATCTCTCTGTGGCATTTTGCTAGTCGCATCAATGTCTTTCCACCAACTAATTACGCATATGAAATGCGTACAACAAAACAAAATAAACCAGATTAACGACCAAGTATTGATTTGCATGTACAAAACTAATCTCCCATATAAAGGTATTGGTTTTACCTGGAATAGACTTCACTAAGTTCTTGTTTATAAGATGCTTGGAGCAAGTTGAAGTCGAGTTTTGCAAATTTTAGGAGAGATTTATTGTGCAAAGGATTGTCTTCCTCGTAGACTTGCATATAGCGTACGCACTCAACGCGTGTCATCCTCTTGTGAAGAGGCTTCTTTAACGCGTGACTTATACGCTCTTCAAGCTTAGGGTTGCTCAATTGATCCGGTTTATCTATGAACTTGATTAACATGGACTTGGTAAATTTAAGAGCTTCATCTAGTATGGTCTCTCCATGGATTCTAACATAACATGCTTCATACAAGCTCAACATGCCTTGCACATCACTTCTTAACTCATCCTTCAACATTATATTTGAGCCTAGAAACTCCTTGAACACATCTATAACAATATGATATAGACCGATCAATAGTTATTTGCATAATATATATAGGGTCAAGCTCAGGTGAGAATCACAGTTATAATAGATAATAAATATCCATATGATTAAATAATGAACGTTCAAAATTCTGGACCACCATAAACGTTCATGGGTGAGAATTCACTATCTTTTATTTTAGGAAATAAAATAAATCAATTAAAGGCTGAATTATTATTTTTGGTATCACATTGTGACATTATATAATTAAGAACGGTCGTTAGTGGACAAGTATGACAGTGTTTATGACCGTTCTTTGAAAATACATAGATAGCGCTCATGGACGAGATTCTATCAAACTCATGGTATATATATACCTGATGACACTTTGAAGCCACGTTGCCTCAATATTCGAAAGCAAAGGGAAGTGAAAACCAAATCACCAGAAGATGAGTCGGTCGAAATCTCATGTATATGTTGCAGAGCAGCTTTGATCTCCTCTTCAAATTGATAGGCTACACCGAGTTGTTCGATCGAGTCTATGAAACGCAATTGTTCAATCAATGGCATGCCAACAATAGATAGTAAATCCCTTTTGACATCCTCCTTAAGCTCCCTAGCTATCTCTTGTTGGGCTTCAATTACCTATATACACACACGACACAAACATTAGACAACAAAGTAAATATAAATGTAGGGAAACCAAATGAGGAAAAAAAAAAACGCATCTTGCATTAAAATTAGAAAGAATTCATCATATAAATAATTTATATAAATAAACAATAACATTTTAGTAGACTGGATTCATTTTCGTTATGTTTTCGAAATCTAAACTAAACGACCCCTTAATTGTAAGTCAATTATGCATGCATTCATGCACACATATGTTCCATCACACTTGTCTGGTACATACAATGAAAAACTCAAACCCGGTTTAAACTCATTGACTTGGCTAAACAAGTTGACGAATATATAAACATATCAAAACTCAAGTTCGGTTTAAACATAGCAAAACTCGGATCAGATAAGAGCCTAGCAGTAGGGTGTGTATATATAAAAGCATATATTATATATACCTTAAGATCAGGTTTGAAATCGAAAAATTGGTTGCCCCATGGGCCTTGGGTGAAACTTGAGACTGAACGAGTAAGTGGGTTGCTAGGAGTAGTCATTATGGCCAAGTATAGAACGGATGCTTCACAAGGCTCGAGTATTTATACACAAGTTTTGTCTTAATTGATTTATACAGTTGTTGAAAATCACAGCTCATGGAAAATTAGATACCTGAGGCTTTCACATTAAGTGCAAGTGTCGGACCGTCGGTAGAAGGCTTCACAGAGGAAACTTAGACACGACACAAATCCCGTGGGATCGGGCCTGTTCAATGGGATAATATTTCATGTCAGACAGTCGAAAGCAAAGGGAACTCTTTCACATTAACCCCCGTTTGGTTATAAATTCGGATACGGAAATGGAATGAAAGGAATGTAGTCCATATATTTACTTTATTCATAAATATTTTTTAAAATCATTCATTGTGGTTGCATGTAAAATGTATTTGTTTCCCCTATTTTGTTTTCCTATACGGTATCAAAAGTACTCAAATTATAGTCCAATTAGTTCAAATCACAAGGAATAATTCCAAATAATTTCATGAACAAAGATATACGTATGGACTAAATTCATTTCCGTGTCGTTTCCGTTTCCAGAGTTTAAAACAAACTTCATCATCCCATGCACTAGGCCCGTCTCATCTCATATTTATATATACAATTTGTGTGTAAATTGTAAATGGTAAACACTATAAACAAATTATAGGTCAAGCGGGATCGGGCTTGTCCCGATCCCAACCGGGATAGGGTCCGGTGGAATTCAATCTAAAAAACACTATGTCGATCTGTCCCAATTTTATCTCATGTATAGTATCCGGAACGGGACTAGGATGACCTCAAAATCCTATCTCATCCCATGTTCAACCCTATGCACACTCATTTAACGTCACAACCATACAATGAGAACAGTTAGGCTAAATGACCTAGAAAATATACCTTAAGTGAAGTTAAATGATAGTTGAATAAAAAAGATGGGAAAATGAGTTTTAGATGTTAATGAAGTGAAGAGGAAATAATTCTTGTACAAGAGGTTAATAACGCCACGATATCTTGTTATCGTAAATATGAACAATGATCTACGAGTCAACAAAGACCTAATTTAAAGCCCATGAGGTTTTAGAAAAAACAACTAAAGTTGGAGTTAGAGTTATGCCAAATCATAGACCGAACAAAAAAAAAACTTTTCCTTACACATCATTAAAACGAGATATAAACTTAATCTAGATGGAGTAAGAAACCGAGAAGATGTCCTACACTTTTGAAAGAAAAGTATGATGAGCGTCTTAAAATGAACATTAATTGAAGAGCCGCAAATTTTCTAAATCATATTGAGCATAGTTTGTATGAGAATGTGGCAGATTAATAGGAAGAAATCAATGAACAAGTTAAAGAAACCTTAAAGGCAATAGAACCCCAAAACATTATGCTCAAACAATTCTATAAGGTAATAAAATATGAATTCATTGGTGTCAAAGAAGATCAAGTATACGGCCGTGTCAATGTACGTACATGATGTGGCATCAAGGTCGAAATCTCAAGAGACTATGTATATCCCAACATTGTCTCAAGTCCAATTAGTAAAACAACAATGTGTAAAATGAAAGCAAAATGAGTGATCAAGTCATCAATATGTTTTGGTTTGAGTGGTATCAAGTAACCAAGATCTAATATCAATAAGAGAAAACATTAGAAATTGAGGATATTCCTCCAAACCATAAGTAGGTACATGCTTGATCATGTTGTGTTTAATAAAACAAGAGAGTTTTAAATCACAAATACTAAAGGAGCATGGTATAAGTATGCTTTGTCAAACTATTTGACTTGTTTCAACTAAGGAGTATTACATAGTGTTTGCTATTTACTCATTAGTTGATAAACTTTTATACAACTTATCACTATTAAACTATGCAAGCATTACATGATGTTTTCTATTTGTTTACACAATCTAGTATAGCTATTGTTTGAACATTCACATGACAAGTATCAAAAGGATTAATAACTCTCGAAGATGGGAAACAAAAGGGTAATATTTTGCAAAATTATAGAAATAAAGGGTAATTTATGCAAATAAAAAGATGTTTTTGAGATGTCTATCCAATATCGATGATAAATAAATAAATCTATAACCCAGTTAAAAAGTCGGTAAACTAGCTCTCCTATAATATTGAAATTATGATGAATGCTCACCTAACTAATGTCTTGATGTCTTAAAGCTTATATTCTAGCCTAATCATTTGTCTTATGATTCTAGCACATGAAATAGCTATAAAAAAAGAATAAGATGTGAGATTCATTTATCCACGTGTCTATTAGTCTAGTTCGATCCCCTAAACCCGTTTAAAACATACATATAATTCACTAATTTAATAACCACACAAATTAAAAACATTAATATATCATACGTCGACGGATACAAAACGATTCATAAGGGCTCGATCTTTGCAGAATTGATGCTCGAGCCTTATTTTTTTTACTGTTATCATGAAATATGACTATATTTTAGGCACTTCTTTTAGTTGTTTTTCCCTCTTTATTGTGTTCTTAGATATGAGTTTGAAGCAATTGTGAGCTTATTCACCCACTTTGTCAATATAGAGATCTACACTAGCTTCGTTTTGTTTTTAGGTGGATAAAGGCTTGGATTGGAGCAAAATGTGGAAGGAAAGGAGTATTTGATCATGCTTGATGGCAAGGAGATGCATTAGAGAGGCTAAGGAAGGAGCTTGGATGAAGAATGTCACGAAATAAAGGCAAAAACAAGGAGTTTGAGGAACCACGCCCTGAATTCTGGTCGTGGAGAAGGAATTGGAAGAACCACGCCCTGAATTCTGGTCGTGGAGAAGGAATTGGAAGAACCACGCTCTAAACCACGACCGTAAATTTGGCAATATGATCGTGGAAAGTGAGTTGAAGTACAACAGAAAGTTACACGGTCTAAACCACGGCCGTGGAAACTTGGTCATGATCGTGATTTTGGTGATCTTGTGACGTGTCATATTTGCCACGTCAGCAACGTTATTGGGCTTTCTTGTAACTCTGTTTCGCCCTATAAAAAGGCTTGAGAAAGGAGTTTCGGGGATCCCCGCTTAAAGCTTCGCTTATGCATTAGCTGAGAGCTTCATTGACGGCGACCTTAGGGTTTTATTTCGACCTTGAGGATTGGAGAATTGTGAAAGACGTGATTTTCGGAGATTGTGTACTTCAGGATATTCAAGGGTTTTCATTAAAGGACGGATTGACATTCCATTCTTTGTGGTTTCTCTATATCACTGTGAGGATTTCTGTTCCTACTTTTCTGAATTCATAAACATACTTTTGTTATTCGGATTTGAGATTGACTTTGAGTTATTATTGAGTTTTCGAGAGTTTTCATCTTTCTTTCTTCTTAATTTGATTTTTGATATCATAATGATGATTGTTGGCTAAAACCCTTTAGCAATTCTAAGGTGAAGGGTTGATAGTTGTGGCTTAGATGATGATAGATCGATCGTAAACAGATTGGACCCTGAGAGTGTGAGAAACATCGTCGACACCCTAAACCACGGTCTGTTCTTGAGTTCCACGGTCGTGGAATCTCAAGATCTAGCCGTGATTTTCCCTGTTTTACGACCTTTGCTTTTGCTTTAATCCAAAGTTAAAGATTAGCTTTAACCTAGCCTTGACTTGCCTTTCCTACTTAGTAATGAGACTCAACATCCTCTATTTCGGTTTCGAGTGTCACAACCTTAACCGTTTTGGCTTGTCTTTGATTCCTTGGGTTTGGGCATGGGTATTTGAGATTAATTCTTACCTTTAGATCCTTTCTTTATTTCAGCCTCAACAACCTTTATAGAGAGAGTCCTTGGGTTAGACATATAAGGTTTTGAAACTTCACCGTACATGACCTTCCTTTAGTTATACCTTTGCAATCTCAACTTTGTCCTTACATCTATAGTATATCTTGAATCGATTGCCGCAATTGGATACTTATCTCTTTAGGATTGTTGTTTTTCCCAATTATTTGCAAAGCTTCTACACTTTTGATTGCTCGATTACTTGAAACTGATTTTGTTTCACCAAATCCTTGAGTTCGATACTCTGGAATACTTGCTTAACTACGCCGATCCGTACACTGCGGGTTCGCTTGCTTTTGTTTCAGTTTTATAATTAAAACTTATTTGCACGCACGTTTAGGGGCGAACATTTACATGAGACTGACATGATTAATATGGAAGATAACATTTATAGTAACGTTCCATATGCATCTTCTATAGAAAATGAAGTCCTATAACATGATTAATATGGAATTGGATCGATGAGCAAACTCAGGATGTTCCTCAACATGGCTTCATTAATCAAAGTGAACCCGTCTTCTCCTCCATCATGTAACACCCCGAATTCTCAGAACTCGGGATATTACTGGTTAGGACCTCACAATGGGTCCCGACCTTAGTTTGACAACAATTTTACTAGGATCTTGCAACAAGGCACAGATAAGAAAGACCAAAATTTATAAAATAGTATTTTAAAGATATGAATGCAACAACATCTAACAGCCCACAGTACTTAAACAACTTAAAAGTCTAACTGTCATAAAACGAAGAACGAAACGACAACCAAACACCCAACCCCACTCTAAGGAGTACGGAGACCCGGCTGACCACTACTTCCGGATCACTCAGCTGCTGTTCTAACCTGCGGTAAATCTAAAAACACAACAAAACAACCATTAGCTAGTTATCTAAACATTAGGAGAATAATAATAGCACACACACACATAAAAATAATAAACACTCGTCATGCTTTCAAACAATCCATTTATTATCTTCAGTTAAGTCATTCACTCTAATGATACTTATTTTGTGACACGAGGGATTCCCAAACCTCGCCTCCGCCCCCGTGTACCCATCAGGAGTGGATCCGATGCATCTCACCGTGTACCTGTATGGTCTGGGTATAGAGAACCTCCCAGTCTCCTGGCAGAGCTGGGCAGTGATGTCACGGCCCGTTATACATGCACTTGGGCCTTACAACATAATAACCACGGCCGTCCTAACAAGTTGTTATTTATTATAACACACATTGTACACACACAACCATTATCACGCAACCAATATCCAGAAACCAGCTAAGTAAGTCGTAAGGACTTACCTGAATCAAACCACAACTCTCACAATCTCAACTCGGTCTGCAACCGTAGAAACTCAAACGCCTGTCAATTAAGGCATGAGATCAAAATCACATCCAGATGTCCAACCTCATGTAAAGGGATTACGGAAAAAACTCTCTTACGGTAAAATATTATTTTACCCCTGATCCCGAAAACTCTAAAAAGTCTATCATTAAATTCCAATATTTTCTTTTAGAACCTATGTCCATAATCTAGTTCTCATAGAAAAAGTTTGGTAAGGATTTAGTAAGGTTTTATAAGAGTTATCCAACATTCTTCATTTATACCATAGTCGTTAAAGCCTGATTTTGGGTTCATAAACGCCACTTGGATATGGTTATAAAAATTCCCAAAAAAATCCTAGATACTCCATGATATGCATGCTAAACATCATGGTAAAGATCTCAAAACAACTCTCAACTATCACTCTCCCATAAATCTCACAAGTGGGAATAAAAGTTGAATTTTCCATACTTAGCCAATTTTCCTCTGCTGTAAAAACAGCCCAACTGTCCCACTTTGAGTCCTTATAAGTTCTAATCCGACCGTTAACTTTCTCCCAAATTATAACACAGTAATCTACATGTATCCATCTAAGATATATCAAAATTTCAACGGTGGATTCTCGATTTAAGCGATAGAAATTAGGTTCTAAAGTCAGCAGGTCGAAGCTGAAATATAGGGTGTGCAGAAGGTCCTAGGTTCAATTCTTTCCTCCAGCAGTTCCTCCTATTTATCATGCTCAGCAGGTCCCCAGTTCGAACCCCAGTAATTACAACTTATTCCAATTAAAATCTAAACCACCTAGTCTACAACTCATGTAAACATTTCTCCCTAAATGTTCCTACCCTCACCACTCTAAACTGCTAAGCACTAATACGGTACTAACAGGAGAGCATAAAGGAGACTCACCAACAGGCTGAAGCTGGTCCGGTTTGCAGGGTAATCGTCGCAGAGGTTCTAAGCCGGTTCGGACACAAATTCTCCTGCACTCCCATAGGTAAACACTGGTTTGGTTTGTCACTGCAGGAACCGAGATGTAGCTTCCTCTATCTGTCGATACGTGAGAACAGAAGGGGAGAAGGGGTAGGAAGTTACTGCCTATTCAGTAGGAGAGGAAACTAATCAGCAATGCAGGAGCTTACCCGTTGGAGGTGTGCAACCCTTGGATGAACGTCAAGCGCAGGGCTGGTGCAGTTGGCTGAGTACACACGTTCCAGGCAGCCTGTGCAAAGGATTGAGTGCAGCAGCCGGTACAAAAGATCGAGTGCAGCAACCTGTGCAGAAGATCGAGTGTAGATGTCCCAGGCAGCCTGTGCAGCGCGCTGGAGGAGCAGCAGTTCGGCTGTGCAGAAGCGGTGGAGCAGTAGTCCCGGTTGATCGCTGGTTGTAGAAGGGTCGTCCAAGAGGCAGACCGGTGGTTGCTACTGATGGCCGGTCCCCTTCTACAGCAGCCTAGCGGGCGATCGACTCCTATGGATGTAGTTGGGCGATTGCGGTAGTCCCAGCGGATGTGCAGATGGGTCGAGTGCAAGAGTCCGACACCTGTGCAGACGAGCCGAGTGCAGGAGTCCGACGCTTGTGCAGACGAGCCGAGTGCAAGAGTCCAACGGTCTGTGCAGAGGAGTCGAATGCAGGAGTCCAACACCCTTCTCTTCGAGTCGAATGCAGGAGGTACGGGTGCAGTTGTGAGGGAGAATTAACAGCGGCGTTTAGGTTAGGGAAAGAAGATTAGTTTAGGATAAAAACATGATTAAGAGCTGATTAGGGTTTAGGGTTAAAGTTGGGCCGGCTGGGTAATTGGGCCGGGTATATGTTCGGAATCGCTCTTCGGTTTTATTTTAATAATTACGGAATTATTTCCGGTTATATAATTTCTATCATTTTATGTGAATCAAGGTCACATAAAATGATAGAAATTAAATATCGTTTTATTTTATTTAAGAGAATAAAAGTTGGGGACCGGAATCAGGTTGGATCCGGATTTAAACGGATTTTAAAGTTTTCGGTTATTACATCAGTGCCCTCTTAAAAGAAGTTTCGCCCCGAAACTTAGAATAATGTACCTAATCAACGGCCTTCTTTGTATCTCTTAGTTTCTTAAAATTCTGTTTTCTATCATGCAACTACTCAATCATCATACTCAGACACACGTCACATATAACATAATCACTCGATCCAATATAACACATGAACAGTCAAACAACACACATCCGAGTACTAACTCGTCACCACAGAAGTAACATCTAACCCCGTAGAGAACTCGGGGTATTACGTCTAATACTCTCCTCTGTCTCCCAAGTGGCCTCATCGGCTCCTCGTCTGGACCACTGGATCCTCAACATCGGTATCTCCTTGGACCGTAGACGTCTAGTACTGCGCTCTAGGACAGCTACTGGGTACTCCCCAAATGTATGGTCGGCTCAACTATCAGATCCTCATGACTAAGGATGTGTCTCGGGTTTGGTAGGTACCCTCTCAACGGTTTGGTTTTCTAAACTTACTTTCAACTCTTTTGATGACTCTACCAACTTTTCCTTCCATTGGGCCCACTTGCCCCTTTTGTCAGCACTTTACTAAGTGCCTAATGCTCTTTGTAATACAAACTACTTGGCCCGGTTTCCTCAATGTGGCCTAATCGGATCGTTCCTCACTTAATGGGTTTTCACCTACTTCTTGTCAAGCTTTCAAATTTATATAACTCAAAACAACACACACACCCAAAAGGACCTTTTCATATAGATTTCAAATTCCTTGACTTGAAATCATAGTTCACCTAACATTGATTTTCTTCATCTGTGGGTTATGGGCCTAACACGCTTTTGGTGCAAGACCCATTAGTCACAATGACGTCTTTATGAGGGTCCACATGATTTACCCAACTCCCGCCTATACTTTCCTTCTAATACTAGCAAGATTCTCTTCAAACAGACCCTTACTCTCTCATTCCACCGTAGTCTGTTCTTCACCAACCAGTAAGCAACTTCTAACCCGATTTCCTCCATATCCCTAGATCATCTCAGAAGGTTGTCGTTGCCTACTTGGGGAATCCTCCAAGGCATCGATAAGGTTACCTCTTAAATCCGCAGTCATCAATGTCTCTTCTTAACAGTACCTACTCGTCAAAAACCAACACTTACCTGTCCTTAGCTGACGTCGGTCAGTCTATAAATGACTTATCTAAATATCCCGGACTTACTCTTCTCATACCTATACTGGCGTTAACTTCTTGGTGAGCATCATCTGCCCGACTAATCCTTTCATGTTTCGCTAATTCGTTTTATCTTTCACACTTTTGTTTCCTTAGGCTAACTCTACTTATCGAGCCCAACTGGGTCATTCATCTTGACATAAATAGTCATTCCAAGTCTTCATCGAGGGCTGGTAAGTTTCTTTGTAGTTCTGGTGACTTACATTGTCATCCCTTGGCAATATCTTGTATGAACCGTCGGTATTGATGACTTAGGTCCCGTGGTAATTGGGGTTACCTTGGGCTTTCAAGTCCACTAAGGCCGTTTTCATATAAACATTCTTTCGCTGGTTTTACCGGCCATATTGTCTTCATGAAACTCCGTGGTTTCCGGTACAGGGTTTCAACTCTTTGATACCGGCATTGCGATTCTTTCAAATTCCCATATCTTTGAGGAGGTCGAAACCTCTTCACACTTGTAAAGTCTATATTCTGCTTCTACACTCCATTGTAGGTATCCATTCCATGCACCTTAGACCCTCATATCCGGGTCGACATTTTATCTCCCTTGGTCTCTCAAGCTTGTCTTGTGAATTCTTCTACTAGGTGACTCATCTTATACATTTTTCTTCTCTGCATCGGTCTCTAACTATCTGTTGATCATTACTACCCATTCGGTGTTGGAACTTCAGTTACTTTGTACTCCTGCATAGATTTCCTAAGGACATCCTCATCTCAAGACTTTATTTAAATTCATCACGACCCGCAATTTTGATACATGACTTTCCTTCTCACTAGATAAGTTATACGATTGGCTTACATTTAATCCATCATAGTGTCCTCAGTCCGATAGTATAATTTTTTATTAAACATCTAATGGTACCATTTGTATACGATACATCAGATGCATATGATTTTCTCACCAATCCAACTTTTCGCATTGCATTTATTATGTTTCCCTTATACTGATGTCGCTTTACCTTCTTTAAATCTTTACACCTCGTAAGATAGTTAAACCCCTTTGAGTTTTCTCGTACATGCTTTACAGACTACGTTGGTTGGTCTTATTACTTTCATCAACTCTTATGTCATCAGTCCAGCTTGAATTTTCAAGGAAGCACCTCCATTTCTCATCAAACTTTTATATATACACCTTTCGGCATTCATCTTATTGGGGTAATACCGGGTCCATATAACAGCCTTTAATCATTCAACTTTACTCCTTCTCATGTCTGTTCTAGCCAACATGTAGATTCTAATTGCAATCACCTCACAACTCGACCACACATTTCACCAAGGCTTTAAATCATACTCTCTATGTTTGTGCCTCTTCTGAAATTTCAATTATTCTATATCACTTCTTTAAATCACAAGGGTTTCCCCTGTCAATCTCGACAGTTTGACCCCACTTTTTCTCGGAGGAGCACCATCAGTCCTATTTGTGTGGAATGTTAAGAGTTAGAACATGTTCACAATCATCTGTTTCTTCTTACTCTTCTAGTTCTTCTTACAGGGATCCATTCATACGAACCTTGATCTATATATTTTCTTAGTCGGTAGTAAGTGACTACTCACAACAATTCCTTTTACACCATTACTATCATCGATGGTCATTACCGACCGTCAAGAGCTTCTCTTTATTTTCTTTATTAGAGTTATCATATTGGACTCATTCAATGTTACCATCAAGGCTATTAGTACTTGTATTGATTTAACTTCACCATTATCGTCGTTGATCTCTGAAAGAAATTCACCAGCTGTCGGTAAATTTCCTTTATAACCTTGTGGTTAGTCTTCTTATCTGTCAACCAATCATCACTAGTTAGCCAGCACGTGTAAATTCTTTGTTGTTACCAATTAGTATGTAGTTGACCTTCTATAAGATCGTAGACTTACCCTTTCTTCTATCTCTTTTGAGGTGTGATGTACAAGGTGAAAATATATCTCTTCCTTTTTTTTTTTTTCCTTTAGCTCCTTTCTACAAATTACACTCCTATAAGAGGACTATACTCTTACGAGTCTAGTTGTATTTTCATCTTCCAACAACAGGCTTATAAATTCTTCTACGATAACTTGTAGGCATTTCTCCATGATTCTTGGTATCCGAGTTATTGTCCACTGGCGGTTCGCTGTTATGACCCGCTAGTATTATTAGCTTAAATCCCTTCGTGAGTGATAAACCATTAGAGGCCCTCTTACCAAGACCATTCTCTTACACCCTCCTCCCTTGGGTGCTGCTTGTACTTCCGCCTTTGTAGAAATCCAGTCTTTGTTGTATCCCGATCCTTGTTGAAATTCTTGTGTTCTAGGAGGTTACACCACTTCCATGTTGGTGAAATAAGCCTTCCACTTTCTAGCAACCTGTAAGCTTCCCTTTTGTGGCTCCTTCATTCTTCGTATTTGGATGGACAATGTATCTCATCTTGACGCCTACGCTTATGATTATCTCGGTTTCCCATCTTGATTGTGGCGTCAAGTAGCTGGTTAGGAGTGATCATATTCCGCTCTGCTTCTATTTTCAAACTTTCACCTTCTGGGTCGTCAGTAAGCTTAGATTCGATGTCTTTTGTCTGGATTGCTACTATCTTCCACCTTGACCTTCATGCATATTTGTTTTTTCTAAAGGCATCCCTTTTGGTTGTAACGTTGTTTTACACCATCTTGACAGAACCTATGGGTTGTCTCTTCCAATTGGTATACTTGTCGGTCATCCAACTCATTGACGCAACTACTCTCATGTATATTCTTCATTTGATCCTATGGAGTTGACTCGGAATTCCCTTCTTGTCATTGTAGTTGGTGTTGTCTTTTAGTCTTCACTTTTCCGTTTTGACGTTCCTCAACAAGTTCGAAGGAGTTGTCCGCCGTTCGTCTACCCTAATGCACATAAGATGTACATACTAATCCTCACGTTGTCACCTTTCAAAATCTACTTAGATGTGTCCAAGGGATGAGAACTCATTATGTTACTTTCGTTAAAGACATAACATAATTATAATTTCTACTAATCTTCTGCATATACTTATCTATATTACCTATCTTTATAAACAAGCTAATAAGTCCAACTAGAGTAAAACCTAAAGTCCATACTAAGCATACTGAGATTCGCGGTAGTAGTGGTGGTCAGCCGTACTTTCTATCCCCAACCAGACTATGCATGCATTTGAAAACCAAAAGTCCTTTTCAAAATTCAGATCCCTTTTCGGGTTCTGCTTAAGTACTTATTCGGCCTTTCAGAAGATTTCAAGTGCCATTGTTGCCAACCTAGAGCTCTGATACCATGTTGTAACACCCCGAGTTCTCAGAACTCGGGATATTACTGGTTAGGACCTCACAATGGGTCCCGACCTTAGTTTGACAACAATTTTACTAGGATCTTGCAGGAGTCCGACGCCTGTGCAGACGAGCCGAGTGCAGGAGTCCAGCGGTCTGTGCAGAGGAGTCGAATGCAGGAGTCTAACACCCTTCTCTTCGAGTCGAATGCAGGAGGTACGGGTGCAGTTGTGAGGGAGAATTAATAGCGGCGTTTAGGTTAGGGAAAGAAGATTAGTTTAGGATAAAAACATGATTAAGAGCTGATTAGGGTTTAGGGTTAAAGTTGGGCCGGCTGGGTAATTGGGCCGGGTATATGTTCGGAATCGCTCTTCGGTTTTATTTTAATAATTACGGAATTATTTCCGGTTATATAATTTCTATCATTTTATGTGAATCAAGGTCACATAAAATGATAGAAATTAAATATCGTTTTATTTTATTTAAGAGAATAAAAGTTGGGGACCGGAATCAGGTTGGATCCGGATTTAAACGGATTTTAAAATTTTCGGTTATTACACATCATATATAACCTCGACCACACGACTCATGTTAAGCACGCAATGCTTATACACAGGTTGAGGCACTTCACATGGAAAGATCATACCTTCGTTTATGTCCTTCCATAGTTCATCATCTTTCTCGTATAGCTTCTCCCGGACTTCTTCATATGTTGTAATACCATATTCCTTCGTGTAACAATCCATGAACAAGGATGAAAGCCCCCTGGCTCCATCGAACTATGTAGTACGCACATATTAGAAGATTAGGGTTAGCCAATGTCAGAACGACTATTTGTAATTAAAACTAACTGTTAACTTTTTTTTATATCCGTCCCAGGACCAAATGACGTGAGGGCACACGTCTAGTGAACCACACATACAAGCACAAGAGGTTCCATCATAAAATCAATTGACAATAGGAGGAGTATCTCGGATGCTTATATGGTAGTATCATCACCTAATGGTGTGTTATCGATATGAGATTCTTTTTTATATGTCTCAACACTCCCCTCAAGTGTTAACTATCTGTACTAGTTAACACTTGACAAATTTTTTTCTTTTTTCTTTTTTAATCTTGTATATTGCATGGGTAGACTTGCTTGTATTTATACACTTATTCGGTTACTAGTTCATGTATCTCACATCGACAATTTGATATTGTGTGAACCTAATATAAAAGTCACTGTGCTACTTCTTCTATTGTCAATTGATTTTAAAATGGAACCCATATTCTTGTATATGTGGTTCATTAGACGTGTGCCCCCACGTCATTTGGTCCGGATATAAGAAAATTTAACACTAATGTTAAGTATGGACACATTGCACATACCTTTTTACCCCCAATATCATTAAGGATTCTTAAGATGTAGCATGAAGCCTTGACACACTTTCGAAGGGAACAAACCCATTGAAACTCGGCGTCGGTGGCCATGTTCAAGCCAAGCATGGTATACATGAATGTTCCAACATAGCCGGTGTTTCAATACAAGTAACTTTCTATGTACTCCTCGAGTGTCGGAATATATTTCTCGTGCCTCGCAATTGTTTCAACCATGTAGTGTCGGCATAAAGCTTTGACCTAAAATTAGGGTTTGGAAGAGCCATTAAGTATATTATTGATCGCGAGTAATAAATCACATGAAAAATATAATAGAATTATGAAGAATGCATTCATACTTCTTCTTTTGCATAGTGCACATAGTGTGATCTTCCTTTGGGAGCAAGCAACCGCTCCATTTCTTCGTGAGAATCCAAATTTAGGGTTTGGTAGAGCCACTTTATATCTTGAGGGATTTGATTTATGCATGACTTGTCCCACCTGTATACACATACATGGATCCATCAACATGCTAGTAGGAGTTGGATTTGGGCATCCCCTTTCAAGATCCCGTAGAGTACAACAAAAACTCGAATTGCATCATTGATTCTTGAGTGTTTCATTACCTTTGTTTCCTAAACATCGATCACTCTAGATCGAGGGTTTTTGTCCACAACTCTTTAAAAGTTTGATTCATGAATATTTAGTGGATTTTAGGTTAGGCCTCCCTGATAGCATGTTTTTATTAGGTTTTCGATCAGGTTTTTAGGATTAGTTTTAGCATATTTAGACACGAGTTTGTATGCTTTGTTACTAGTTTTCGTTACATTTCTAGTATGGAGGTCTACACTCGTTTTGTCTTTGTTCTTAGGAGGATTGTTGGTGTTTTGACGCATGATGGAGACGTTATGATTGATCTTTGAAGACTTGATGAAGAGGCTTTGAAGTTAGGGAGATCTTGTCAAAGTTGAGTATGATGAGCCATACAAGCTGCTCGTGCAAAGGAAGCGCTGGCAGCGCACATTCCTGTGCTGACAGCGCACGTTCCTGCGCTTTCAAGAAAGTATGTCCTGAAGCCGCTGCCGGGTTGCACGATCCCTTAGTCCTAGTGCACGAGCGTGCAACCTCCATTTTATGCACGTTTTAAGAGACTTTTAACCATTTTGGCTGTTTAAATTCCTCTCTATTAAGACATTTTTGGGGGTTATAAAGTGGATATTCAGCCTAGGTTTTGTAACGCCCCAAATTCTGAGAACTCAGGAGCTACTGGTTAGGACCTCACAATGGGTCCCGACCTTAGTTTGACAACAATTTCACTAGGATCTTACAACAAGGCACAAAAGTATTTAAAACATTTGAAAACTTTAAACAATATATACATGAAGAATATGTATCAGCCTTACAAAGCAAAGGTACCAAAACGACATATATGAAGAACAAAAGACATTCCCGTCCCCAACTAAATGAGTACGTGGACCCGGCTGACCATTCCCTCCGGATCTCTCTACAACTGTCTTAACCTGCAAGGCATCTACAAGCTGTATAAAACCGTTAGCTAACATTTTATGCATAAGTATAAAGGTAAAAGCACAAACACACAACATACACAATCAACATGCAACAATCAATCCTTTTATTATCTTTAATTAGGTGATATGTCATTACTAATGATACTTATTTTGTGACACGAGGGATTCCCAAACCTCGCCCTTGTCCCCGTTTACCAACGCGGAATGGTACTAATGCATTTGACCGTCTACCGGACTGGGCTGGTCGCAAGGAACCTCCTAGACTCTCGCAAGAGCTAGGCAGATGATGTCACGACCCGTTATCATACACTTGGGTCAATTACACAATATACTAGAGTCGGCCTATTCCGGTTTCGTTATTTATCTTAACTAGCAAACACCACTCATACACATCACACACATGCAAGAAGCCAGCTAAGTAAGTCCGTGGACTTACCAGAATCAAATCTCGACTCTCTCTTAACCACCACTAAATCCGTAAGTGCAGAACTCAGTTGCCTGTCAGAATAGGCACGTGGGTCAACACATTTCCCTGGATACTTATAAGTCTACAACTCTTAAGATATACGATTCTATGTGTAGAAGTTATTACAGTGTTTATTTAAGGTAAAATGACTCTTTTACCCTTAGTCCCGGAACTTCCAAAAACTCGGAATATGTACTTAAATTATAATTTGATGCTAACTAACCATATTCTACTCCCTAGGATGATTTTTGGTAACAACTAGAAAAACTACCCATTTTCTATTTCTCGAAAAGTCACTAAAGTCCAACTACGGCTTCAAATATAAAACTCGACTAATCTTATAAAAATTCCGAAATAATTCCCTACATCATCTATGATATCCCATCTACTCATAGGAGAAAGAATTTCTTAAAACTGTTAAAACATCACTTCTACAAAAATTTCTAAAGTTGGTTACAACACTTAACAAGCAACACACTGTCTTAACTTCGAAAAATCATAACTTCTAAACTACTCGCTGAATTTATCCCAAATTTTGATATGTTCTACTATAAAATCTTATCTATAAAATAATAAAATTTGTGAAGGAAGAAATACTAGATAGAACGGAAACCGTCAACGACTCGAAGTCCGAATTGATCTGGAACTAAACGGAATAAAAATTCCGGATATTACAGGTTTAAGGGAACTTTTGGACTTTTTGAACGATTGAAATTAGAGAGATTTTTGGGAGAGAAAAGGAGATTTGAGAAGGGATTTGGGAGTTCTCCATTCTTCTTCTTCTTCCTCATTGAACCTTGTAAGTGATGATGTTTATTGTTAATTTCATTTCTTATATAATCTCCAGCTAATTCTCTAAGTTCTAGGTTTGGAGTGAATCAAACTATGATAAGATAGACTATGCTCTTATAATTTCTTGAATATATATTTGATTATTTTGATTGATTTATACCTTAAGTATTTAGATCTATACTTAGATGATTGCTAGAGACCAAATGGTAATAGGAATTGTTGGAAAATAAGGTATAAACTAGAGATTTATTTGTGCGAAAGTGACTTAGATCTCTTGAGGAGAAATATGTTGCAAATAGATGAATATCTTATTTGTTAAAACTGAGACCGAAAGGATATGTTGGAATCGAATAGGTTTGTTGTATCTAAGAGCTTAAAGGGTTTTGATTTATTTAACTTTGTGCGAAAGTGAATGTTAAATTGTTCAAGCACATTACTTTGAGCCCAAAAGGGGATTAGTAATACTTTAGGCAACCTACCTTCATGATTGTAGTCGAATTTGTTTAAGAAAAGAAAATGATAAAGGTCTATCGATGATTCATAGTTGATAAAATCTCCAATCCTGGAATATAACTCTCATATAGTTCAAATCGATTTTAATTCAATATTTTTAACCACTTTGGATATTAAAAACAAACAAACATTTCCCATTTTTATTTTACTGCTTTTGGCTTTAAGAACCGGTTTAAGGTTCTGATTTGTACTCCTAAAGTCCATGAGATTCGACACTCGTTTATACTCACATCACTCCCTATCGAGATCCACCAAAGTAGAGCGAAAACTCGAATTGCGTCACTAATTCTTGAGTGTTTTTGTTTTTGAAAAAGTTATGTATATAAGTAAAAGGGATTTACATGCCGGAGGTGGTCAACTAGACCATAAAACTAGAGTCAAGAAGAGAAAATAACAACAAAGTTTACAATAGATGAATGCCAAGACGCTTAGCCCACATGAGTGAGGTTTGAGACCTATCCTTCCAGTGGCTTGTTACGTAGTTCTTTGTGGCTCTAATTACGTTGTGGGCGCAAGTGGATAAGAGAGAAGTGATTGTTGCAAATGAGGTCATTTCTTGCTTTTCAGATGAAGTAAATGGAGCTTGTGATGGAGGAGATACGGATATGGGTAATGAGGTCATGTCGATGGGGTTTGAGTGAGCTAAGCCAAGTCCAAATGTTGTGGCTGTAAGGGTTAGGGGCTGGCAGATAGGACCATATGGAGATTAGGTCAAGGGTAAGAGACGAGTAACTGCAGAGATGAAATAAATGATCTTCATCTTTCGGTTGGTTGCCACATAGAATACAATTGTCGTTTTGGACAAGGTTCCAAGCACGCAACTTAGTGAGAGTCGGGATTTATCGGTGGTTAGAGACCCAAGAAATGAAGCTACACGTCGGTATGTTGATCCCTTTCCAGATGATCCCGAGCATGTAGGGCAAAGAGGTAGGGGGGAGTTTTCCACATGAGATGGTAAGCAACAGTGGTAGAAAATCGGCCATTTGGTTTGGTTGTGAGGTTGGAGAACAGGGGGCGTTTGCATCGGCCAAGATCTCGTCCTTGACTTTGAGTATCATGTTCCAAACACAGCTATACTTGTAGCTGAAGCTAATGGACCAGGTAGAGTGCCCTTTAAGTATGTTTTTGTTCACCCACTCAGACCATGTTAATGTAACGGATGCCTTGGTCGAACTCAAAATTCAGTTTAGAGAGACAGACTTTGTTCAAGGAAAGTAACTCTTTAATTCAAGCCCTCCATCGTTCTTAGAGGTTCAAACTACTTTCCAAGCAACAAGGGAGCGAGTACTAGATTCCTTTCCCGACTAGAGGAAGGATTGAAGCAATCTTCTAATTCTTGAGTGTTTTATTATCTTTGTTTGCATCCATAACTCTTTATAAGTTTGTTTAATGAATACTTCCTTTCATACTTCAACAAATATATGTAAGAGTTGAAATAGAGTGACGAGTCTTCAATTGGAGAATGAAGAATTGGTGGAAGATGAGCTCAGGTTAGAAAAACATGTAGTGGACTATTTCAGAGGTTTATACAGGTTGGACGATGTTCAGTCATTGCCCCCATAGTCATTTGGATACGCTAGAATTTCCTCTAGTTGATGGTGCTGAGTGGGTTAACATTCAAAATCCGATTAGCATGGAAGAAGTGTGGCAGTCCTTTAAAAGTATGACGACATATAAAGCACCTGAAGTTGATGACTTCCAACCTGTTTTCTATTAGAAGTGTTGGAATATTGTGGGTCACTCGATGAAAAAAATAAGTTTTCCGGTTCCTTGGTAGTCAGAAACTATATCCGGGTAGCAATGATACCCACATCTCCCTCATTTGTAATGTTGGAAAACCAGAATTTATATGCCATTTTAGACCATTTTGTTATGCAATGTCAGCTACAAGTTTATTGATGACATGATTTATGATGCTAGTTTAGGCATTCATTTAGATAGTTTTCCCCTTATTCATGCATGGTTTGGCATTAGTTTGTGGCATTTATGCTTAATCGAGTCTTATTTCTAGAAAAGGCGTCTACACGAGCTTTTGTCGGTTTTGTAGGTATTTTGGAGAGGTTTTAGACTTAATTGATACATTCGAGGATCATTCCTCGTGGTGGCACGCATCCGGACTCCCTAAGGAGCAAGCTAGAAGAAAAGAAGAACACACAAGACCTTGTTGGTGCACGCCTTGCGCCAACTCATGACTTGGTATTAGCATGAAATATTGTGATATTTTAGGCACGTTTTCTAAGTGTATTTCATCCATATTGATAGTGCATTGATGCAATTGTGAGCTAGTTTGTCTATATTGCCGATATAGAGATCTACACAAGCTTTATGTTGATTGTAGGCAATTAAGAGCTATTTCCGAATGGATTGAGCGCGGATGGAGTTTGATTGAGCATGTCCAAGGATTGAGGACATCTCTAGGAGCTAAGGAAGGTGCTAACTTGAAGAATAGCACGAGGAAGGGAAGAATTACGGTTTAGCCCTAAACCACGCTCTAAAATACGGCCCTACTACATTCCACGTTCAAGTCCACGGCCGTGGAACCTTGGCAAGGGAAGCGTGGTTCATTCTAGCAACTTCTACGGCCGTGGAAAGATTGAGACAAACCGTACTTATTTCCACACTCTAAATTATGGTCGTGGAACCCTTCCACGACCGTGATCTTGGCAATCTTTTACGCCATACTTTAAGCCACGATCTTCTACGCAATTGGGCCGGGCCAATATTCTATCTTACACTATAAAAGGACGGAAGAAGAGAGATTCCGTCACCTTCGCTTACGCTTAGACGCACTTCCCCTTACACTTGGAATTGCCCTAATTTCGCATTTTGGCGGAGATTGTGATTGAGAGATTTGCGCTTTGCTATTGAGATTTCCGGATTGAGAGAAGAGTGATAGCATGAATTATAGTCTATATTTTGGGGTTTGTTTGGACGTTTTATCTTTCATAATCTGCATGTTTGTATGTACATTATGTGATTTTGCTACCATTTCATTTACCTTTGCGAGAATCGAGGTCTACACCTAGTTTCGTTGTAATTGCAGGTAATATGGTACGTTTTGCATCAAAAAGGAGCAAAAGGAGTCATGAGTCATTTGGAGCTACATCCAGGGAGCATAGCCATGGATTAAAGATTTACTTTGGAGCAGATTCAAGAGATTTCACATTCTGTCGTAATCACCTCGGTTGACCAGAAATTCACCTCGACCGAGGCGATCCAGAGACACCGACTCGACCGAGGCGAACACCTAGGACGCGGCGAGAATATTTTATTCTTGGATGAGATCTTTTAAATTTGGAAAGTGATCTTATATTTTTGGGCTTGGCTCCTGGAAGGAAGGAGATATGCAGAATCATATATTTCACCTATATTTATGGGAAAATATCTTTCTAAGATTTATTATCTTTGGAGGTTTATTTTCCTATAAAAAGGGTTGGATTTTCACAATTCCATCATCCTGCATACAGCCGGAACACCCCGCATATGCAGCAGCAGCAACATACTCCATTGGAGAGTTTCGAAGAACCTTTTTGAAGGTTGAAGGAAGATTGAAGTTCATAGCTTTTATAGCTTTTTGGAGGGTTTTTGTAAGATTGTCTTCAATTCCCTCATTGATTGTCTTGTCTTTTTGGATTATTATCCAAGGAACGCTTTGTTGTGATATTTGATTCAGTTATTGAAGTCTTTTCATTAAATTCTTCTTTGTTCAAATATTCACGTTCTTCCCATATATTTTAATACTTTCATTATGATGATGAGTGGCTAATTTCCTTGTGTGATTCTAGGGTGATTGGCTGAAGGTTGTGGGAAAAACAATGATAGAATAATCTTAGATTCCAGTAGGATCCTGAAAGTTCGAGTCTTTAACCTTAACCCTAAGCATCTCGTTCGGTTGATGAACATCTCGGCCGGGGTGGAATTCTTCTGACCGAGGTGACTTATCCGTACGTAAACAGAAAGTTAAGTGTTAGAGTTTGCTAAATCCTATTCTTATTTCACCTTCCTGGTTCAAAGCAAGCTTAGGATGAGACTTACCCGGTAATTCCTTAGTTTGTGTACTAACGATCATAAGTGTAGGTAATAAAGGTTTATCCTTTATTGGGGTTTGAGTGTGCTTCCATCCATCTTTGTGAGTTAGCCTGAGACTTACCCGGTAAAGGTTGATTCTATTCCCTTAGATGGTATGTTAGTTTGAGGTTATAGTTCTTTATCTTGATTCCTTGAGACTTACCCGGTAATAGGAGTTACGGTTTAGGATTAGTGTGTAGTGAGACTTACCCGGTGATCTACTCCACTTTAGTAACACCTTCCCCAAGCAAAAATCTCAGCTTTGTCCGCTTATCTATAGATCTTGAGTTGGAACCACAACTAGATGCTTTAATCCCTAGAATTGCATGTTGCTTTATTGACTTCTTATTCATCTTTGATTGTGTTAATCGCTCTTGTGGTTAGAATTGACATAAGCACACCGTATTGACTTTGTTTCACCGAGTCCTTGTGATCGACCCCTGGAATTTTCTTGCTTTTACTACGATTGACCTGTACAATGCGGGTTCGCATCCTTGTTTTAAGCTTAAGTCTAGGGTTATAAATTTAAAGCTTGCACACACCGTTTGGAGCGAACAAGTTTTTGGCGCCGTTGCCGGGGACTTGGTCTAGACCGAGCCGGTACGGTTTGCTCTTGGGGCGCTCGCCCCGTTTCATCTAACCACTCTACTTGAGTGACGACTTTTGCAGGTTCTTTCTTAGGTATATGCGAAGAACCCGCGCTGGGAAGGAAATCGTTCCTTACGATCCCGAACCGGAAAAGACATACAAGGGACGCTTAAGAGAAGCGAAGATGGCCCAACAAGACGATCACGATCTTGCGGCCGAATTAAAAGAGACGCAAGAGCTGCTACGTCTCAGTAAAGAGGAACTAAGGCAAGAGAAAGAAGAGAATCGTGCCAGGACTGCAGCTATCGAAGCAGAAATAGCAGTCATTCGGAATCAGATTCTACAACCACGAGGGGAAGATCCTCCTGTTGATCCTCGACCGAGGCAGATTCCAGTACCTGACGCCCCGGCCGATGTACTTCCACCTCGGATGCCAGTCCGAGATGTTCTTCTTGCAGGAATCCCACAAACCCTAGGTCAAAGGATGGACCCTAATCAACAGCTGAGGCGTCCAGGGGTGAACCTAGGAGATCCAGCGGATCATGACTACGAACTTCGACCGCAAGTTCTGTCCATGATTCGCCAATGCCAATTTGGAGGGCTAGAGAAGGAGTCGCTGCATCAACATCTTCAAAACTACGAGATCTTGATGGAAACCTTGCGACCTTCCAGAATTGAAAATAACAACTACAAGCTAAGACCTTTTTACTTTTCTTTAAAAGATAGAGCTCTTACTTGGTATCAATCTCTTCCTCCAAGAAAAATTAGCACATGGGAGGAGATGACTACGGAATTCTTAACCAAATTCTTTCCCCCCTCAAAGACCGCTGAAATGAGAGGGAAGATCAATGCTTTAATCATGAAGGACAAGGAGAGCTTGTCCAAATCTTGGGAGCGGTTCAAGGATATCCTTTTGGATTGCCCACATCATGGGATTCCAAAGATCGAGTTGTTGGAGATCTACTTCAAAGGGCTGGACGGAAGCACCCAGTTCAATCTCCAACTACTCTCCGCTGGTACCTTCATGGACATGGCGATCGACGAGGCTGGGGACTTCATTGAGAAGCAAGCCTTGCACATGGAGAAATATACCCACCAAGGAGCTGAAGGTGGAGTTAAAAGAGTCAACTTTCAAGAGACTCAACCCAACAACAATCAACTCACGTCGTTGAAGAATGACGTGAAGCAATTGAAGGAGCTCTTGATGGCTCAAACTAAGAAGGAAGAGCAAGGGCAAAGGAACAACAACAATAACGGGTACCGTAACAACAACAACGGCCCCCGAAACAACAACTACAACAACAACAATAGAGGATCCAATAGCAACAACTGGAGGGCGAATAACCAAAACTACGGTAACAATCATTCAAACTCCAACTCTAATGATTCCTCTAACCCTTTCCTCTCTTCCCCTTCTTCTTCTTCTACTCCATTGAAAAGCCAAGGGCAAGGATCAAGTTCGTCTCAGCCAGAAAAGAAAGACACGGTTCTGGAGGCAATCTTGATCAAGCTTAGCGCTATGGAGAATTCTATGACATCATTTTCGAGGGCCCAAAAGTCCTTCGAACAACAACTTGCTAATAGGGCGAATGAAGCGCCAAGAGATCCAGGGAAGCTTCCAGCGAAGACGGAAACTAACCCTAAGGGCCAGTGCATGGCCATAACGACAAGGAGTGGACTTAAAACTGCAGATCCAGTACCTCGCTCGACGCAGACCACCTCGGTCCAGATCCAGTCGAAGAACACCTCGACCGAGATGCCGACCGAGGCGGAGCAACAGAAAGCAGGAGGGACGACAGAAACTTATGTTCCACCTCCTGCATATAAGCCACCACTTCCATTCCCTCAGTCCAGAGCCAGAGCACATCTAGACAAGCACTTTGGTAAGTTTGTTGACTTGATGAATAAGCTACATATTAATATTCCTTTCCTTGATGCTATTTTAGGTATGCCCGCCTATGGGAAGTTCTTAAAAGAAATCTTATCAAGGAAGAGGAAGCTGGAGGATGTTGGTGAAGTTAGGATGACATCTAAATCTTCGGAGCTTATCAAGATCATGAAGGAAAAGATGCCACCTAAGTTGAGAGATCCCGGCTCATTTTGTATTCCCATTCAAGTTGGGGATGTCACTTGTGAAGCCCTTTGTGATCTAGGAGCCAACGTGAGCATCATCCCGCTGGAGCTATGCACTAAGATCGGTCTTGGAGAGCCCAAGCCGGTCAAGATTCGACTTTATATGGCGGATCGCTCCATTACCCATCCCGTGGGCATTTTGGAAGACGTTCCGGTCAAGTTAGGTAACTTCTATCTACCTATAGATTTTGTTGTACTTGACATTCCCGCAGATTATCCTGTTCCTATTATTCTCGGGAGGCCATTTCTAGCAACTTCGGGTTGCAACGTGGATTGCAAGAACGCCAAGTTGAAATTCAACGTTGGTGGCGATGAGGTGAAGTTCGCACTACTTGCGGCCATGAAAGGGGAGCAACTAACTGATGATATCTTCAACATCTACGATGAAGAAGAATCAAGAGAATTGGTGAGCTCTATCCTTATTAACGACCCACTCGAAAGAGTTATTAGTTTCAGTTTAATGGAGGAAGGTATAGATGCTTCTTGTGATGCAGATATACAGAGCTTGAAGGCACTGGAAGAGGATCCAGGAGCTAAAACTGAGAAGCTAATCCAAGAGACGAAGATCTCCAGTCTCGGACCCAGTAGCAGTACCTCGACCGAGGCACTTTCTGGACTGAGCGAGGCGACCGAAGAACATCTCGGTCAACGGCTATGCGCCTCGACCGAGGTCGATGGCGAGATGATGTCAACTGAGATTGCTGAGAACAACAATTTTCTTACTCCCTTCTCTGACATTCACCCACTGTTGGCGGACCATTCCCTCCACCAACTTTCTGATAATAAAGGTCCTTGGTATGCTGATATTGTGAATTATCTTGTTTGCCAGGAAACACCACCCGGATTGACGTACTCTCAAAAGAAGAGATTCTTCAAGGAAGTACGACATTACTACTGGGATGAGCCGCTGCTATTTGTTAGCATGAAATATTGTGATATTTTAGGCACGTTTTCTAAACGTATTTGATTCAAATTGATAGTCTTTGATTGATCTTTGTGCATATGTGAGCTATTATTACCTATATTGTCGATATGGATGTCTACACTAGTTCTATGTTGATTATAGGTGATTTGGAGCTATTTCCGAACGGAATCGAGCAAAGGAGAGTTGAGTTGATATATCCATAGATCGAGGACACTTTTTGGAAGCAATTTGGAGTCTTAGATTGAGGAATGCACGAGTTTAGGGAAGAATCACGTTCTTGCCCTAAATTACGCCCTAAAATACGGCCGTATCACAAACCACGTTCAGAATTACGGCCGTGGATTTGGAGTCAGAAATTCATGTTCATTCCAGGGGATTACACGGCCGTGGAACATACGTTGCAAACCGTATTTGTTTCCACGCTCTAAATTACGGTCGTGGAACACTTCCACGACCGTGATTTTGGCAAATCTTTTCGCCACACTTCGAAGCCACGATCTTTTGAAGATTGGGCCGGGCCGACACTCTGCCCTGCATTATAAAAAGACGGAAGAAAGGAGATTCCGACAGGCCCGCTTACACTCCCGCTTATCCCGCTCTAGGTTTACACTTGCGACATCACCGCATACATCCTCGCTTACGCCGGCCGACGATCGAGACACATCGACGTTCAGACGAGACTCTCGCTAGTTTTGCGGGGAGGCAATTGACGTCTCTAGGAGGTATCAAAGTTCTTGGAAGATTTTGCAAGAAGATCTCTCTTCTTGATTAGGTTTGATTTGGAAAACGGATTGACATCCCGTTTTCTCTTCTTTCCTAAAAGTGGTGATTGTTTGTTATACTTTGAATCTTTTGACATTACTTGTTCTCTTTGTGACTTTGAGATTGAATTGAAGATTATTGAAAGTTCTTGAAAGTTTTCATCTTTTTATCTTTTAAATCTTGAATTGAAATCAACATGACTGTTATTGGCTAAAAACCCTTAACAATTCTAAGGTGAAGGGTTGATAGTTGTGGCATAGATGATGATAGATTGATCGCAAACAGATTAGACCCTGAGAGTTAGAGAAACATCGTCGACAACCCCAAATTACGGGCTGTTCTTGAGTTCCACGACCGTGGAATCTCAAGATCCAACCGTAATTTTCCTCAAGTTTACGAACCTGCTTTTACTTTAATCCAAAGTTAAAGATTTGCTTTAGCTTAGTTTAGACTTGTCTTTTCTAGGTGGTAGTGAGCCTCAACAACCTCTACCTCGATTGTGAGCCTCAACAACCTCAATCGGTTAAGTTAGTCTTGATCTTTAGGTTATAAGTTTGGGTATTTGATACTAATTCTCGCCTTTAGAATCTTTCTATATTGAGCCTCAACAACCTGTATAGAGAGTGCCTTGTAGGTGAGTCATAAAAGGTTTTTGGAACTTCATCGTACGATTACCTTACATTAGTATACCTTTGCATATCTCAACTCTGTCTTTACATCATTAAGTATATCTTGAATCGATTGCCACAGCTGGATACTTGGATCTTTAGGATTGTTGTTTTCCCAATATTTGCAAACTCTCATATTTACTTGCTTGATAACCTGCAATCGAGTTCGTTCCCACCCAAATCCCTGTGTTCGATACTCTGGAATTCTTGCTTAACTACGTCGATCCGTACACTGCGGGTTCGCTTGCTTGATTCTAGTTTTATAAATTTAAAGCTTATTTGCACACACCTCTAGGGGCGAACACTATTCAAGCGCGGGCCGGATGGGATGCTTCGAAGGTGCATTCCGGAAGATGAAGTTATAGCGTCATAAGGCATTGTCATTCACTTCCTTGTGGAGGGCATGCCAGCACTGATAAAACATGCGCTAAGGTATTGCGTTCCGGTTTCTTTTGGCCTACATTATTTAAGGATGTGCAATCTTTCGTTGTCTCTTGTGATGCATGCCAAAGAACAGGGAATTTATCGAGGAGAAACGAGATGCCACTTAAAACATCCAAGAAGTGGAAATCTTTGATGTATGGGGAATTGACTTCATGGGACCTTTCCCGTCCTCCGGAGGAAACCTCTACATTCTCCTTGCAGTTGATTACGTCTCTAGATGGGTTGAAGCCATTGCTTCTCCCACTAACGACGCCAAGGTGGTTGTGAAGTTCTTAAATAGAACTATCTTTCCACGATTTGGAACTCCACGCATCATCATTAGCGATGGAGGAACGCATTTCATCAACCGGAAGTTTAAGGCACTTCTATCGAAGTATGGGGTAACCCACAAGGTATCAACCGCTTATCACCCTCAAACTAGTGGACAGGTCGAGATCTCGAATAGAGAAATCAAGGCAATTTTGGAAAAGACCGTCTCTAGAACAAGGAAAGATTGGTCCATGAAGTTGGACGATGCTCTTTGGGCGTACAGGATCGCATTCAAGACTCCCATAGGTACCACCCCTTATAATTTGGTATATGGGAAGTCTTGCCATTTGCCCGTTGAATTGGAGCACAAGGCGTATTGGGCTATCAAATGGTTGAACTTTGACATCAAGGAGGCTGGTGAGAAGCGACTATTGGAACTTAACGAGCTGGAGGAGCTGCGTTTGAACGCTTATGAGAATGCCAAAATCTACAAGGAAAGGACGAAGAGATGGCATGACAAGCGTATCGTTCCAAAGGAGCTTAACGAAGGAGACTTAGTTCTACTCTTCAACTCCCGCCTCCGCCTTTTTCCAGGTAAGTTGAAATCTAGATGGACCGGACCTTATGTTGTGAAACATGTTTTCCCTCATGGTGCAGTTGAGATATGGGGAGAAACTAGCGGAAGCTTCAAGGTCAACGGTCATAGACTTAAGAAGTACCAACCGGAAATGCCGGTTGAGGAGGTTGCACCAATATACCTCCTTTGAGACGCACCATGGTCCAGCTAGCGACCCTAAATCAAGCGCTTCTTGGGAGGCAACCCAAGGTATTGCTTTCTTTTCCCGTTTTCTAGTCTAGCTTAGATAGTTTTCGTTTTTGCTTTGCTTTGCTTTGTTTTTGGCGTTCTGGACAGACAACAGGGAATATCTATGGAAGGAGCACATCTGGAAGGACAGAAGTTCGAGAATCTGAGAAGACAGAAGCACCTCGGTTACTGTCAGAGCACCTCGACCGAGTTGATTCTTGAGCAAACCGAGGCAACTAGGGTTTCTGCAGAACCACCTCGGTCCATATCACCTCGGTCCAGTCGAGACCATCTCGACCGAGGTGACAGCAGATCCAGGAACGGTATAAATTGGAAAAAAATTTATTTTTACCTTTTTATCTTACCTACCTCGACCGCGGCGACAGACCATTTCGCTCTCTCTCAAATCTTGCTCGTTTTCAAAGATTTCTGCTTCTAAACTGTAATTGAAGGGTAGAGGAACCGATTGCAACAATAGATCTGCAAAGAAATCGAGCGAATCGACCGAAACGAGGTAAAAACAAATCGAAACCCTAACTCGTTCGTTCGCTTTGATTTGGGCTTTGGTTGCCCCTGATTTTGCTGAGGAAAGGCATAAGTACCCCTTAGGAAGCAATTGTAGTGATTTTGGGGGGAAAAGAACTGAATTTCAGAGAATTGGAATCGTAACTGCTACGCCTCGGTCCGGTCGAACTGCATCTCGACCGAGGTGATTCTTGGAGATTGTCAGTGACCGAGGTAGTCTGACAGAGCTGAGTTAAAATGAGTTCAGATCGTCGTCTAGCCCTTAGAGACAGGTCCTCACCTTCCCCTTCTTCCTCTTCTTCCCGTCCTTACCGCCCGGTTATCCACGAGAGATGCCGGGTAGACTATGAGCGGATAGCTAGCCGTCCAGTTATCGCACCACGATTTCTGGACGTGTCGGCCTTTGATTGCCTAGGGTTAGATGCTGACCTTAGGAGGATGATTGCTACTGTCGGGCTGGATCAGTTTACTGAGATCCGAGCCCCAGCTTACTTGGAGCCGACCTTAGAGTTTGTTAGCTCCTTCTCCTACCTCCCCACAGACCGGTCTGTGAAGTACCGGTTGATGAACCGGAACTTCATAGTTCCTTTAGAGATATGGAGAGAGATTTTTGGCTTTTCTGAGCCCACCGCCACCGACTTCCCCTCCCGATCCGTAGCTAGGGAGTTCTGGGGGCAGATTGCCCATATTACTGAGCATGCAGACAGATGGCGCCCTGGAGATTCCAGGGAGAAGGTCATCTTTCATCCGGCTTTCAGACTAGCCCACAGGATTTTTAGCGAGACACTTCTGGCGCGTACTGAGACGCCCCAGAAGATCAGACAGGGCGAGCTCTTTAGCCTCTACTGCATGGTGACAGGAGGTTTCCCAGACTTTGGCTTGCTCCTGGCAGAGGATCTGCACAGGATCAAGGCCAAGGCGAAGGGAGACATTTGCTGCGGAGGTCTAGTCACCCACATCGCTACCTACCACGGGATGGACCTCAGCGTTTGCACGATGGCGGCGGCTCCGAAGCCGCTGGGATTACAGGAGATGATCACACGGAGGATTCTAGTTCCCCGTGGTTTGACCACTCCATACGTCGCCATGCCTTGGGAGCGGACTGCACCTCAGGGGATCCGCTGGTCTGCACAGTTCACAATCTTTGATCCGCATTACTGGCAGACAGCTTGGGATACACTGATGGAGGATCACAGAGAGGCAGCAGCTGCCCCTGCTGAGGCTGAGGAGGATGACGACGACGATGAGGAGACAGTGGATGAGAGAGACGGTGGAGTCCCGATGGATACAGGGACGGATACTGCAGGGATGAGCGCACCACCGATCATCGATTTGGATGATGAGGAGGATACTGATGCTGCACCAGCTGAGACTTCTCCAGTCAGACCTGCTAGACGCAGGAGGCGCGGAGTGAGAGATCGAGCTGCTCACCGACGGATCGATGACCTGACGGATCAGGTTATCGACTCATATGCTGCATTATCGCTGGATATCCGCGAGATGCAGGAGCGGCAGCACCATCAGCACATCATGGCTCAGCTTCAGTTCGAGCGTGTCATGGGCCATCCTTACGATCCGACTCAGTATCCATACGCACCACCACCGGATCAGGATTACTGAGGAGCTGCAGGATTTTCTTATTATATTTTATGCAGTTCAGCTATTTTATCCGGTGAGTTCTCTCATTTTTAGACTTTTTATTTGACCCACTGGGACAGTGTGTCCCAAGTATGGGGTATTTGTACTTATCTGACTACGTGATGTACTTTATTCGACTACCTTTGATGTATTATATTTTATCGGATATTTTATTTATGCTTCACTTATGCATTTATATGATTATCTGATATTACATGCATACCTACAGGTTATTTGATTGAGAAAAACGTCGAAACCGAAAAAAAAAATGGTTTTAAAAAAATTTTTTGACCTCGACCGGGGAGATTCTGGCGAAACGAGGCACTTCACCTCGGTTGAACCAAGAACACCTCGACCGAGGTGCGTAACAGAAAGTTTTCGAAAACGATTTTGTGTTACTTATCTGGATATGATCTCAGTGAAGATTTTGTTTACCTACTGGTTTTAAATTCTTTATGTGTTTGAAAGGTTTTATAATATGTTTAAGTTGCTAAATGCTTTGTTTGAAATTATTAGCATGTTTAATACTTTGTTTTTATCCAAATTATGTTGAATTTGAAGGTTGACACCGCAGGTTAAGTTCTCTCACTTTCTTCTTGGAAAGATCAAGGCAATTCATCTTCTTCTTCTTCTTCTTCTAGATCATGCTTAGCCCCTCATATACATTTTGCCTCCCTTTACCTATCCGGGAATTTGGAAGCAAGCGAAGTGGTGAAAGCAAGTTAAAGTTGAGAAGTGGGCTGGAAGTGAAAGTGTTAGAAAGCAATAATAGGTTTGGGGAAGTCAATCATGAAGATGAGTAACTCGGCACCATTCACATAGCCGGGTGTTTGTGTCTTGCCAAAGTCGGATTGGGCGATATTCCTAACGGGTCATGGTATGTGCATCAAGGGTTTGATGCATCTCGAGAAATTGATGATTGCAGATTTCCTAGGCTTCGGTTATTGTGCACCTCTGTCCATGCATCCCAAAAAGTAAAGTAAAAAAAGGAAAAAGAAAAAGTGTGAAATAAGCAAAGCTTATTGGTGGAAGATGTTGCAAGTCAAAGTGAAAGTGAAGTTCATCCTTTTCCCGGATTCTAGCACCACATTACCTTACATACATCCCTACCCTACACATTTCTTGACCTTTTCTTTTGGGAAGCCCTTGAGACCTTGAGCTTGTTGATTGACTTAGTGGATTAAACTGGATTATACATGATTAATTTTGATAATTATGATTTATTATGCATTCTATGATTTTATGCAAAGATGAACAACTTTCTTATATTTATAAAATGTTTTGATCATATTGAGTTTTTAATTCCAGGAAGTATTCTCTTAGAGTGATCTATGATAGTTGCACACCATAAAATGTTTTTGAAGGACTTTTTCATTGATTTTCTTGACTTATAATCCATTCTATCTTGTTTTCTATATGAGGAACTTGCTTGGGGACAAGCAAGGGCTAAGTATGGGGTATTTTGATAGCATGAATTATAGTCTATATTTTGGGGTTTGTTTGGACGTTTTATCTTTCATAATCTGCATGTTTGTATGTACATTATGTGATTTTGCTACCATTTCATTTACCTTTGCGAGAATCGAGGTCTACACCTAGTTTCGTTGTAATTGCAGGTAATATGGTACGTTTTGCATCAAAAAGGAGCAAAAGGAGTCATGAGTCATTTGGAGCTACATCCAGGGAGCATAGCCATGGATTAAAGATTTACTTTGGAGCAGATTCAAGAGATTTCACATTCTGTCGTAATCACCTCGGTTGACCAGAAATTCACCTCGACCGAGGCGATCCAGAGACACCGACTCGACCGAGGCGAACACCTAGGACGCGGCGAGAATATTTTATTCTTGGATGAGATCTTTTAAATTTGGAAAGTGATCTTATATTTTTGGGCTTGGCTCCTGGAAGGAAGGAGATATGCAGAATCATATATTTCACCTATATTTATGGGAAAATATCTTTCTAAGATTTATTATCTTTGGAGGTTTATTTTCCTATAAAAAGGGTTGGATTTCCACAATTCCATCATCCTGTATACAGCCGGAACACCCCGCATACGCAGCAGCAGCAGCATACTCCATTGGAGAGTTTCGAAGAACCTTTTTGAAGGTTGAAGGAAGATTGAAGTTCATAGCTTTTATAGCTTTTTGGAGGGTTTTTGTAAGATTGTCTTCAATTCCCTCATTGATTGTCTTGTCTTTTGGATTATTATCCAAGGAACGCTTTGTTGTGATATTTGATTCAGTTATTGAAGTCTTTTCATTAAATTCTTCTTTGTTCAAATATTCACTTTCTTCCCATATATTTTAATACTTTCATTATGATGATGAGTGGCTAATTTCCTTGTGTGATTCTAGGGTGATTGGCTGAAGGTTGTGGGAAAAACAATGATAGAATAATCTTAGATTCCAGTAGGATCCTGAAAGTTCGAGTCTTTAACCTTAACCCTAAGCATCTCGTTCGGTTGATGAACATCTCGGCCGGGGTGGAATTCTTCTGACCGAGGTGACTTATCCGTACCAAAACAGAAAGTTAAGTGTTAGAGTTTGCTAAATCCTATTCTTATTTCACCTTCCTGGTTCAAAGCAAGCTTAGGATGAGACTTACCCGGTAATTCCTTAGTTTGTGTACTAACGATCATAAGTGTAGGTAATAAAGGTTTATCCTTTATTGGGGTTTGAGTGTGCTTCCATCCATCTTTGTGAGTTAGCCTGAGACTTACCCGGTAAAGGTTGATTCTATTCCCTTAGATGGTATGTTAGTTTGAGGTTATAGTTCTTTATCTTGATTCCTTGAGACTTACCCGGTAATAGGAGTTACGGTTTAGGATTAGTGTGTAGTGAGACTTACCCGGTGATCTACTCCACTTTAGTAACACCTTCCCCAAGCAAAAATCTCAGCTTTGTCCGCTTATCTATAGATCTTGAGTTGGAACCACAACTAGATGCTTTAATCCCTAGAATTGCATGTTTGCTTTATTGACTTCTTATTCATCTTTGATTGTGTTAATCGCTCTTGTGGTTAGAATTGACATAAGCACACCGTATTGACTTTGTTTCACCGACTCCCTGTGATCGACCCCTGGAATTTTCTTGCTTTTACTACGATTGACCCGTACACTGCGGGTTCGCATCCTTGTTTTAAGCTTAAGTCTAGGGTTATAAATTTAAAGCTTGCACACACCGTTTGGAGTGAACAAAGAGTTGAAGATTCAGAAGATTGTTCGTAAGAAGATTTCGCTTCTCATTTAGGTTTGATTTGAAGACGGATTGACATCCCGTTCTTCCTTCTTATCTAAGATTCGTGATTGTTTGTGTTATTCCAAATCTATTGATATTGTTGTTCTTGATTTGTGGATTTGAGATTGACTTGAAAGTTATTGAAGGTTTTCGGAAGTATTCATCTTTCATTCTTTTAAACCTTGAATTTGATATCAATATGACTGTTGTTGGCTAAAACCCTTTAGCAATTCTAAGGTGAAGGGTTGATAGTTGTGGCTTAGATGATGATAGATCGATCGTAAACAGATTGGACCCTGAGAGTTAGAGAGAATCGCCGACGAACCTAAACCACGGTCTGTTCTTGAACTTCCACGTCCGTGGAACTCAAGAACTACCCGTAATTTTGTGTTAGTTTACGAACTTGCTTTTACTTTAATCCAAAGTTAAAGATTTGCTTTAACTTAGTCTTGGCTTGCCTTTTCTAGGTGGTAGTGAAGCCTCAACAACCTCTACCTCGATTCTGAGTGTCACAACCTTAATCGGTTTAGTTAGTTTTGATCTTTGGATTATAAGTTTGGGTGTTTGATGTTAATTCTTACCTTTAGAACCTTTCTATATTGAAGCCTCAACAACCTTTATATGGAGTGTCTTTTAGGTGGGTCATATAAGGTTTTTGGAACTTCACCGTACGATTACCTTACATTCGTATACCTTTACATACCTCAACTCTGTCCTTATATCTTTAGTATATCTTGAATCGATTGTCACAGCTGGATTCTTGGATCTTTAGGATTGTTGTTTTCCCAATAATATGAAAAGCTTCATACATTTACTTGCTTGATAATCTATAACTGGATTTAACCCCTCAAATCCCTGTGTTCGATACTCTGGAATTCTTGCTTAACTATATCGATCCGTACACTGCGGGTTCGCTTGCTTGATTTATAGTTTTATAATTAAAGCTTATTTGCACGCACGCTAAGTGGTGAACAAGTTTTTGGCGCCGTTGCCGGGGATTTGGTCTAGGCCGAATTCGGTTATCGGTTGTCAAGCTTGGGAGCTCCTCCCTTGTTATTTGATATCCTTTCAAGTGCATGCGCAGGTCTAGGAATAACAAAGACCTCTTACCTCTTGATCAAGATCTTGAGAGGACTTTAAGGAGAAAGCGTAAGGAGAAACAAATGGCTGAAGAAAGAGAACGTGATCTCCAATCGGAGTTAGCGGAAAAGGAAGCTCAACTCCAATTGAGTGAGAAAACTCGTAGGGAAGAGATGGATCGTTATCAATCAAAGGTTGATGATCTATCGGACATGATGTTCCAAATGAGGTTGGAGATAAACAACCTTAAGGAGAAAAAGAAAAGGAGGAGACCGGGAAGATCGGTTAGAGCCAACTCATCCAATGAGGATAGCGACTCCTCCATGCCACCGCTAGAGGAAATTGATCCCACGATCAATGTGAATCCATTCTTTCCACGGCCAGCTGCAAATCTCCGTGTTCCACCTAGGAACGCAAGGATCGAACGCGTGGATGAGGAGCCAAGAACTCTTGGCCAAAGGATGGATCCAACGCAACAACCACACCGTTTAGGTGTGAACTTTGATGCTGACGATGTACAAGGGTTTAGCTTCAACCCGCAGGTTATTACTCTTGTTTTCCAAAACCAATTTGGCAGAACAAGCGCTGAATCTCCACACCAACACTTACAAAACTTTGAGTGTATGATGGAGACAATGAGGCCGAAGAACGCGACTACCAACAACTATAAGCTCAAACCTTTCTTCTTCTCCTTGAAGGGGAAGACATTATCTTGGTACCAAGCTCTTCCTAGTGGGAAACTAGACACGTGGGAAGACCTTTCCGCGGAGTTCCTCACTATGTTCTTTCCGCCATCCAAAACGGCGGAGCTAAGAGGTAAGATTAACGCATTTTCCATGAGATCTAACGAAAGTTTGTTTCAATCTTGGGAAAGGTTTCAGGATTTGCTCTTGGATTGCCCTCATCATGGCATATCCAAGCTTGCACTTTTAGAGATATACTATAAGGGGCTGGATATGGAGACACAATTCAAGCTCCAATCCCTCTCATGTGGTACATTCATGGACATGAGAGAAGATGACGCTTGGGACTTCATTGAGAAGCAAGCAAGGATCATAGAGAAGTATTCTCACCGGAAAGTGGAGGGAAATCGTGTGGAGCAAGGAGCAAAGCTCACACATGAAGCTCAAAATTAAATTGTCTCCCTCAACAATGAGATTAAAGAGTTGAAGGAAGCTATCAAGACCAACTTTCCAAAGCAAAACGGAAAAGATGTTGGCTACTTGGGCAACAACAACAACGGTGGTGAGAATACAAACCGCAACAACAACAATAACCGGAACAACAACCGGAATAATTGGAATGGCAACAACAACAACCAGAACAATAATTGGAACAACAATAGGGGTTCAAACAACAACAATTGGCGCTCCAATCAACAAAACTCCCGTAACTCTTATCCTTCCAATTCAAATTCACTAACTCCACTCTCCTCTTCCTCTACTCCTTTGAAAAGCCAGGGGCAAACATCTAATGGAGGAAGCACTTCGGGGAAGGAGAAGCCCGATCCCATGTTGGAGACAATTTTGGGAAAGCTTCAAGGTTTAGAGACTCGCATCATCAAAGTTGATGATCACATAACTAAGGTTGATAAAGCCCAAAAGGTTTTAGAAAACCAAATGTTTACTCTTGAGGAGGAAGTTCCTAGGAATCAAGGGAAACTTCCAGGAAAAACGGAGGACAACCCAAAGGGAAGGGTGATGGCAATCACAACTAGTAGCGGAGTGACAACCACCGATCCGCAGCCTAAGTTTGTAGAAGTCCCCGTTGAGAAAGAGAAAGAAAAGGGAAAGGAGAAGGAAGATGTCTACGTTCCTCCTCCAACTTACAAACCTCCCCTACCATTCCCTCAATCTAGAGCAAGAGCGCGTCTAGATAAACAATTCGGTAAGTTTATAGAACTCATGAGCAAGCTGCATATTAATATACCTTTCATTGATGCTATTGTAGGTATGCCAAATTATGGCAAGTTCTTAAAGGAGATCCTCTCTAACAAGAGAAAGTTAGAGGATTTCGGAGAGGTTAAAATGAGTTCGGATTCTTCGGGTCTCATCAAGACCATGAAGGAGAAAATGCCCCCAAAGCTAAAGGATCCGGGGTCATTTTGTATTCCCATAGGAGTGGGAGATGTCACATATGATGCATTATGTGACTTGGGAGCAAGTGTGAGCATCATACCACTTGCATTATGTAGGAAGATCGGTTTAGGCGACACTAAATCGGTAAAGATGACGTTGTACATGGCGGATCGATCCATCACTCGTCCCGTCGGTATTGTAGAAGACGTCCCGGTCAAGCTAGGTAAATTCTTTGTACCCATTGATTTTGTTGTGCTTGACATTCCTGCAGATAGTCCGGTCCCGATCATTCTCGGAAGACCGTTTCTTGCAACATCCGGCTGCATAGTCGATTGCAAGAATGCTAGACTCGCCTTTGACATAGGAGAAGAGAAGGTAGAGTTCGTTCTTTCCACTCTAGTGAAGGAACCAATCTTTGATGAGGATATATTCAATATCCAAGATGAAGAAGGGTTGTCTAGAGAAGAGGTAAGTGCTATTCTCTTCAAAGATCCTTTGCAAAGGGTTATTACTATGAGTCTAATGAATGTAGGGGAAGAAGAGGAGTGCAATGAGGCAATTGAAGCCTTAGAAGCACAAGAAGAAGTGTGTGAAGTGGAGTTTGAGAAACTCCACGATGAGGCAGAGAATGTACGAATCCACGGCCATACACTATATTCCACGGCCGTGGATTTCACCAACAAAAGCGTGGCTCACTCCAGAGGCTTACACGGTCGTGGAGGAAACAGAGCAACCGTATTCCCTTTTCACGCCCAAAACCACGGTCGTGGAGGATGCAGAGAAACCGTGATTCTGGCCGTGGAAGAAGGCGATCGTGCCTCTTCTTCAACTTCTCTTGATTCTTCTCCTACACCTTCTACTTCCTTAGACACTTCTAAGGGAGCATCGGAAGCTCCACAAGAGCCATTGGAAACTCCTGCAGCTATGGAGTTGAAACAACTTCCTAAACATCTAAGGTACGCGTTCTTAGGACCTAACTCTACTTATCCGGTGATTGTTAGTTCCGATTTAACCATAGATGAACATAGTAAGCTTATGCTTGTCCTTAGGAAACATAGGAAAGCTTTAGGTTATACTATAGCGGACTTAGTAGGAATCAAACCTTCCTTATGCATGCATAAAATTTTAATGGAAGAGGACTTTAGAACTTCAAGACAACCTCAAAGGCGGTTGAATCCGACCATGAAGGAGGTTGTCAAGAAGGAAATTCTTAAATTGCTTGATGCAGGTATCATCTATCCTATCTCCGATAGTAAGTGGGTGAGTCCGATACAAGTAGTTCCGAAGAAGGGAGGAATGACGGTCATCACCAACAAGAATAACGAACTCATTCCTACCCGAACCGTAACAGGATGGCAGATGTGCATAGACTACCGCAAGCTTAACAATGCGACAAGGAAGGATCACTTCCCATTTCCATTCATTGATCAAATGCTTGAAAGGTTAGCACAACATTCTCATTTCAGTTATCTTGATGGATATAGTGGTTTCTTTCAGATCCCGATACACCCGGATGATCAAGAGAAGACCACGTTTACGTGCCCGTGGGGTACGTTTGCTTATAGGAGAATGTTGTTCGGGCTTTGCAACGCCCCAGCCACCTTTCAAAGGTGCATGATGGCCATCTTCTCCGAATACATAGAGGAAATAATGGAGGTTTTTATGGATGACTTCTCCGTTTATGGTTCCTCTTTTGACAATTGTCTTTCTAACCTTGCTCTTGTGTTACAAAGGTGTGAAGACACTAACCTAGTTCTTAATTGGGAGAAGTGTCAATTCATGGTTAAGGAAGGCATTATTTTAGGACACTTAATCTCTAGTAGAGGGATTGAGGTGGATAAGGCGAAAATAGAGACTATAGAAAAGCTTCCTCCCCCAACTTCGGTGAAAGGGATAAGAAGTTTCCTAGGACATGCTGGATTCTATAGGCGCTTCATAAAGGATTTCTCTAAAATATCAAAACCGCTAACTAATCTATTGATGAAGGATGCAGTTTTTGAGTTTTCGCAGGAATGCTTGGATGCGTTTAACATGATTCGGGAAGCTCTAATTTCAGCTCCAATTATCCAACCTCCGGATTGGAATCTTCCATTTGAGGTTATGTGCGATGCTAGTGACGTAGCTATAGGAGCTGTTCTTGGACAAAGAAAGGAAGGACGAACCCATGTTATCTACTACGCTAGCAAAACGCTAGATGAAGCGCAGCTCAACTACGCCACTACGGAAAAGGAATTTTTAGCCATTGTTTATGCTATTGACAAATTTCGCTCTTATCTTGTAGGTGCAAAGGTGATTGTGTACACGGATCATGCTGCGATCCGGTATCTCCTTGCAAAGAAGGATGCGAAGCCAAGGCTCTTTAGATGGATTCTTCTCCTACAAGAATTCGATCTAGAGATCCGCGACAAGAAGGGTTCGGAAAATTCTGTTGCGGATCATTTGAGTCGTCTAACACATCTAGAGGACGACCACCTACCTATAGATGACTCCTTCCCTGACGAACACTTACACATTATAGAGGAGTGCATCGAAGTGATCTCCAAAGGTAACGAACCATGGTTTGCTGATTTTGTTAACTATTTGGTTTGTCAAGAGATACCGCCCGGATTATCCTACGCACTGATAGCATGAATTATAGTCTATATTTTGAGGTTTGTTTGGACGTTTTATCTTTCATAATCTGCATGTTTGTGTGTACACTATGTGATTTTATTACCATTTCATCTACCTTTGCGGGAATCGAGGTCTACACCTAGTTTTGCTGTAATTGCAGGTAATATGGTACGTTTTGCATCAAAAAGGAGCAAAAGGAGTCATTAGTCATTTGGAGCTACATCCAGGGAGCATAGCCATGGATTAAAGATTCACTTTGGACCAGTTTTGAGAGATTTCACATTCAGTTGTGACTCACCTCGGTTGACCAGAAATTCATCTCGACCGAGGCGATCCAGAGACGCCGACTCGACCGAGGCGAACACCTAGGACGCGGCGAGAATATTTTATTCTTGGATGAGATCTTTTAAATTTGAAAAGTGATCTTATATTTTTGAGCTTGGCTTCTAGAAGGAAGGAGATATGCAGAATCATATATTTTACCTATTTTTTGAGCTTGGCTTCTGGAAGGAAGCGGAAATAGCAGTCATTCGAAATCAGATTCTACAGCCACGAGGGGAAGATCCTCCTGTTGATCCTCGAACGATGCAGGATCCAGTAGTTGACCCTCGACCGAGGCAGGTTCCAGTACCAGACGCCCCGGCCGATGTACTTCCACCTCGGAGACCAGTCCGAGATATTCTTCTTGCAGGAAATCCCACAAACCCTAGGTCAAAAGATGGACCCTAATCAACAACTGAGGCGTCCAGGAGTGAACCTAGGAGATCCAGCGGACCATGACTACGAACTTCGACCGCAAGTTCTATCCATGATTCGCCAATGCCAATTCGGAGGGCTAGAGAAGGAGTCACCACATCAACATCTTCAAAACTACGAGATCTTGATGGAGACCTTGCGGCCTTCCAGAATTGAAAATAACAACTACAAGCTAAGACCTTTTTACTTTTCTTTAAAAGATAGAGCTCTTACTTGGTATCAATCTCTTCCTCTAGGAAAAATCACCACATGGGAGGAGATGACTACGGAATTCTTGACCAAATTCTTTCCCCCCTCAAAGACCGCTGAAATGAGAGGGAAGATCAATGCTTTCATCATGAAGGACAAGGAGAGCTTGTCCAAATCTTGGGAGCGGTTCAAGGATATCCTTTTGGATTGCCCACATCATGGGATTCCAAAGATCGAGCTGTTGGAGATCTACTTCAAGGGGCTGGACGGAAGCACCCAGTTCAATCTCCAACTACTCTCCGCCGGTACCTTCATGGACATGGCAATTGACGAGGCTTGGGACTTCATTGAGAAGCAAGCCTTGCACATGGAGAAATATACCCACCAAGGAGCTGAAGGTGGAATTAAAAGAGTCAACTTTCAAGAGACTCAATCCAACAACAATCAACTCACGTCTTTGAAGAATGACGTAAAGCAATTGAAGGAACTCTTGATGGCTCAAACTAAGAAGGAAGAGCAAGGGAAAAGGAACAACAACAATAACGGGTACCGTAACAACAACAACGGTCCCCGAAACAACAACTACAACAACAACAACAATAGAGGATCGAATAGTAACAATTGGAGGACGAACAATCAAAACAACCAGAATCCTGGTAACAATTATTCTAACTCCAACTCTAGTAATTCCTCTAACCCTTTCCTCTCTTCCCCTTCTTCTTCTTCTACTCCATTAAAGAGCCAAGGGCAAGGATCAAGTTCGTCTCAGCCGGAAAAGAAAGACGCAGTTCTGGAGGCTATCTTGATCAAGCTTAGCGCTATGGAGAATTCTATGACTTCATTTTCGAGGGCCCAAAAGTCCTTCGAACAACAACTTGTTAGTAGGGCGAATGAAGCGCCAAGAGATCCAGGGAAGCTTCCAGCAAAGACGGAAAGCAACCCTAAGGGTCAGTGCATGGCCATAACGACGAGGAGTGGACTCAAAACTGCAGATCCAGTACCTCGCTCGACGCAGACCACCTCGGTCCAAATCCAGTCGAAGAACACCTCGACCGAGATGCCAACCGAGGCGGAGCAACAGAAAGCAGGAGGAATGACATAAACTTATATTCCACCTCCTGCATACAAACCACCACTTCCATTCCCTCAGTCCAGAGCCAGAGCACATCTAGACAAGCACTTTGGTAAGTTTCTCGACTTGATGAATAAGCTACATATTAATATTCCTTTCCTTGATGCTATTTTAGGTATGCCCGCCTATGGGAAGTTCTTAAAAGAAATCTTATCAAGGAAGATGAAGCTGGAGGATGTTGGTGAAGTTAGGATGACATCTAAGTCTTCGGAGCTTATAAAAATCATGAAGGAAAAGATGCCACCTAAGTTGAGAGATCCCGGCTCGTTTTGCATTCCCATTCAAGTTGGGGATGTCACTTGTGAAGCCCTTTGTGATCTAGGAGCCAGCGTGAGCATCATCCCGCTGGAGCTATGCATGAAGATTGGACTTGGAGAGCCCAAGCCGGTCAATATTCGACTTTATATGGCGGATCGCTCCATTACCCATCCCGTGGGCATCTTGGAGGACGTTCCGGTCAAGTTAGGTAACTTCTATCTACCTATAGATTTTGTTGTACTTGACATTCCCGCAGATTATCCTGTTCCTATTATTCTCGGGAGGCCATTTCTAGCAACTTCGGGTTGCAACGTGGATTGCAAGAACGCCAAGTTGAAATTCAACGTTGGTGGCGATGAGGTGGAGTTCGCACTACTTGCAGCCATGAAGGGGGAGCAGCTAACTGATGATATCTTCAACATCTACGATGAAGAAGAATCAAGAGAATTGGTGAGCTCTATCCTTGTTAACGATCCACTCGAAAGAGTTATTAGCTTCAGTTTAATGGAGGAAGGTATAGATGCTTCTTGTGATGCAGATATACGGAGCTTAAAGGCACTGGAAGAGGATCCAGGAGCTAAAACTGAGAAGCTAGTCCAGGAGACGAAGATCTCCAGTTTCGGATCCAGCAGCAGTACCTTGACCGAGGCACTTTCTGGACTGAGCGAGGCGACCGAAGAACATCTCGGTCAACGCCTATGCGCCTCGACCGAGGTCGATGGCGAGACGATTCCAACTGAGATCTCCGAAAGTCCAGTTTCTGACACCACTCTACTGGAAGGAGGAAGCAAGGGTCCCTCTCAGAAAGCACCCCCAGTCGTGGAGCTTAAACAACTCCCTAATCACTTGAGGTACGTCTTTCTCGGATCGGATTCTACTTATCCCGTTATTGTTAGTGCTTCCCTTTCCGAATCTGAATTGTCTAAGTTAATGCATGTCCTGAGAAAGCATCGAAAAGCTATAGGATATACCACGGACGATCTTATTGGCATTAAACCTTCTTTCTGCATGCATAGAATTCTAATGGAAGATAATCATAAGACTTCACGGGAACCTCAAAGACGGTTAAATCCGATCATGAAAGAGGTTGTGAAGAAGGAAGTCCTTAAGTTGTTGGATGCAGGTATTATATATCCTATCTCGGACAGCAAGTGGGTTAGCCCGGTGCATGTAGTTCCGAAGAAAGGAGGGATGACCGTTGTGACGAATAAGAACAACGAGTTGATCCCAACGAGGACCGTTACGGGCTGGAGAGTCTGCATCGATTATAGGAAGCTGAACACGGCGACTCGGAAGGATCATTTTCCGCTTCCCTTCATCGATCAAATGCTCGAACGGTTGGCCCAGCATTCACACTTTTGATACTTGGACGGCTATAGTGGATTCTTCCAGATTCCTATCCATCCGGATGATCAGGAGAAGACCACTTTTACTTGTCCTTGGGGGACGTTTGCCTATCGGAGGATGCCATTTGGATTGTGCAATGCACCCGCTACCTTCCAGCGATGCATGATGGGTATCTTTTCCGAGTACATAAAGGAGATCATGGAGGTATTCATGGATGATTTTTCTGTATATGGTTCCTCTTTTGATGATTGCCTATCTAACCTTTCTCTAGTGCTTAAAAGATGTGAAGACACTAACCTTGTTCTGAATTGGGAGAAGTGTCATTTTATGGTTAATGAAGGCATTGTGCTAGGACACCTCGTTTCTAATCGAGGTATTGAGGTCGATCGAGCTAAGATCGAGACTATTGAGAAGCTCCCTCCTCCTTGTTCTGTTAAAGGTGTGAGGAGTTTTCTCGGGCATGCAGGTTTCTATAGAAGATTCATCAAGGACTTCTCTAAGATTTCTAAACCTCTAACTAACCTCTTGAATAAAGATGTTGTTTTTGAGTTTTCGCAGGAGTGTCTTGATGCTTTTTACAGGATTAAGGAAGCGTTGACCTCCGCTCCCATTATCCAACCTCCTGATTGGACCTTGCCCTTTGAGGTCATGTGTGACGCTAGTGATGTAGCCGTAGGAGCGGTGCTTTGACAGAAGAAGGATGGACGGACCACCGCCATTTATTATGCTAGTAAGACGCTAGATGAAGCACAACGCAACTACGCTACCACCGAGAAAGAGTTATTGGCGGTTGTATATGCTTTCGAGAAGTTTCGTTCCTATCTAGTAGGGGCGAAAGTCATTGTCTACACCGACCATGCAGCCATTCGTTACTTGTTGGCAAAGAAAGATGCCAAGCCACTCCTTATTCGATGGATTCTCTTGCTTCAAGAGTTTGACCTAGAGATCCGCGATAAGAAGGGATCCGAGAACTCAGTTGCGGATCACCTCAGCCGGCTACCGGAATCTTCCCGCGAGACGGATTGCCCACCCATAGACGATTCATTCCCCGATGAGCACTTACACTTGTTGGAGCGTTTGATGGATTTACTTACCTCACCCCACGATGGAGGTGAAGTACGGGGTGAGGGCACCTCCCATCTCGTTTGAGACGTATCATGGCCCAGCTAGCGACCTTAAATCAAGCGCTTCTTGGGAGGCAACCCAAGGTATTGCTTTCTTTTCCCGTTTTCTAGTCTAGCTTAGATAGTTTTTGTTTTTGCTTTGCTTTGCTTTGTTTTTGGCGTTCTGGACAGACAACAGGGAATATCTAAGGAAGGAGCATAACTGGAAGGACAGAAGTTCGAGATTTTGAGAAGACAGAGGCACCTCGGTCCAGTCGGGAGCCACCTCGACCGAGTTGATTCTTGAGCAACCGAGGCGACTAGGGTTTTTGCAGAGCCACCTCGGTCCGTACCACCTCGGTTCAGTCGAGACCATCTCGACCGAGGTGACAGCAGATTCAGGAACAATATAAAAAGGGGAAAAATTTATTTTTTACCTTTTTACCTTCTTCATCTCGACCGCGGCGACAGTGCACTTCGCTCCCTCTCGTTTCTTGCTTGTTTTCGAAGATTTCCGATTCCAAACTACGATTGAAGGGTAGAGGAACCTATTGCAACAACAGATCTGCAAAGAAATCGAACGAATCGACCGAAACAAGGTAAAACAAGTCGAAACCCTAACTCGTTCATTCGCTTCGATTTGGGCTTTGGTTGCCCTTGATTCTGCTGAGGAAAGACTTAAGTACCCCATAGGAAGCATTTGTAGTGATTTTTGGGGGAAAAGAACTGAATTTCTAAGAATTGGAATCGTAACTGTTGCGCCTCGGTCCAGTCGAACTGCATCTCGACCGAGGTGATTCTTGAGGGTTGTCAGTGACCGAGGTGTTCTGACAGTGTTGAGAAAAAACATGATTTCCGATCGTCGCCTAGCCCTCAGAGACAGATCCTCGCCCTCCCCTTCTTCCTCTTCTTCCCGTCCTTACCGCCCGGTGATCCACGAGAGATGCCGGGTAGATTATGAGCGCATAGCTAGCCGTCCAGTTATCGCACCACGTTTTCTGGACGTGTCGGCTTTTGATTGCCTAGGGTTAGATGGTGACCTTAGGAGGATGATTGCCACTGTTGGGCTGGATCAGTTTACTGAGATCCGAGCCCCAGCTTATTTGGAGCCGACCTTAGAGTTTGTTAGCTCCTTCTCCTACCTCCCCACAGACCAGTCTGTGAAGTACCGGTTGATGAACCGGAACTTCATAGTTCCCCTAGAGGTTTGGAGAGAGATTTTCGGCTTTTCTGAGCCCACCGCCACTGATTTCCCCTCCCGATCCGTAGCTAGGGAGTTCTGGGGGCAGATTGCCCATATTACCGATCATGCAGACAGATGGCGCCCTGGAGATTCCAGGGAGAAGGTCATCTTCCACCCAGCCTTCAGACTAGCCCATAGGATATTCAGCGAGACACTTCTGGCGCGTACTGAGACGCACCAGAAGATCCGACAGGGCGAGCTCTTCAGCCTCTACTACATGGTCACAGGGGGTTTCCCGGACTTTGGCTTGATCTTGGCAGAGGACCTGCACAAGATCAAGGCTAAAGCGAAGGGAGACATTTGCTGCGGAGGTCTAGTCACCCATATTGCTACCTATCACGGGATGGACCTCAGTGTATGTACGATGGTGGCGGCTCCGAAGCCGCTTGGATTACAGGAGATGATCACACGGAGGATTCTAGTTCCCCGTGGTTTGACCACTCCTTATGTTGCTATGCCTTGGGAGCGGACTACACCACAGGGGATCCGCTGGTCTGCACAATTCACAATTTTCGATCCACACTACTGGCAGACAGCTTGGGCTCCACTGATGGAGGATCATAGAGAGGCAACAGCTGCCCCGGCTGAGGAGGAGGAGGATGACGACGACGAGGAGACGGTGGACGAGAGAGATGGTGGAGTCCCGATGGATACAGGGACGGATACTGCAGGGATGAGCGCGCCACCCATCATTGATTTGGATGATGAGGAGGAGACGGAGCCTGCACCAGCTGAGACTTCTCCAGTCAGACCTGCTAGACGCAGGAGGCGCGGAGTGAGAGATCAAGCTGCCCACCGACGGATCGATGACCTGACGGATCAGGTTATCGACTCATATGCTGCATTATCGCTGGATATCCGCGAGATGCAGGAGCGGCAGCACTATCAGCACGTCATGGCCCAGCTTCAGTTCGAGCGTGTCATGGGTTATCCGTTCGACCCGACACAATATCCGTACGTGCCACCACCACCGCCGGATCAGGATTATTGAGGAGCTGCAGGATTTTCTTTATTTTCTTTTATGCAGTTCAACTATTTATCCGGTGAGTACTCTCATTTTCAGACTTTTATTCGACCCACTAGGACAGTGTGTCCCAAGTATGGGGTGTTTGTATTTATTTGACTATTTGATGTTATTCGACTACTTTTGATGTATAACATTTGATTTATCGGATATGTTATTTATGCTTCACTTCTGCATTTATATGATTATCTGATATTACATACATACCTACAGATTATTTGATTGAGAAAAACGTCGAAACCGAAAAAAAATGGTTTAAAAAAATTTTTTTTGACCTCGTCCGAGTCAGTCTTGGCCAAACGAGGCGTTTCACCTCGGTTGAACCAAGAACACCTCGACCGAGGTGTGTTAACTGAGAGTTTTCGAAAACGATTTTCGTGTTTCTTATCTGGATATGATCTCAGTGAAGATCTTGTTTACTTACTGGTTTTAAATTCTTTATGTGTTTGAAAGGTTTTATAATATGTTTAAGTTGCTAAATGCTTTGTTTGAAATAATTAGCATGTTTAATACTTTGTTTTTATCCAAATTATGTTGAATTTGAAGGTTGACACCGCAGGTTAAGTTCTCTCACTTTCTTCTTGGAAAGACCAAGGCAATTCATTCTTTTCTTCTTCTTCTTCTTGATCATGCTTAGCCCCTCATATACATTTTGCCTCCCTTTACCTATCCGGGAATTTGGAAGCAAGCGAAGTGGTGAAAGCAAGTTAAAGTTGAGAAGTGGCTGAAAGTGAAAGTGTTAGAAAGCAATAATAGGTTTGGGGAAGTCAATCATGAAGATGAGTAACTCGGCACCATTCACATAGCCGGGTGTTTGTGTCTTGCCAAAGTCGGATTGAGCGATATTCCTAACGGGTCATGGTATGTGCATCAAGGGTTTGATGCATCTCAAGAAATTGATGATTGCTGAATTCCTAGGCTTCGGTTATTGTGCACCTCTGTCCATGCATCCCAAAAAGTAAAGTAAAAAAAAAAAGAAAAGAGTGTGAAATAAGCGAAGCTTATTGGTGGAAGATGTTGCAAGTCGAAGTGAAAGTGAAGTTCATCCTTTTCCCGGATTCTAGCACCACATTACCTTACATACATCCCTACCCTACACGTTTCTTGACCTTTTCTTTTGGGAAGCCCTTGAGACCTTGAGCTTGTTGATTGACTTAGTGGTTTAAATCGGATTATACATGATTAATTTTGATAATTATAATTTATTATGCATTCTATGGTTTTATGCAAAGATGAACAACTTTCCTATATTTATAAAATGTTTTGAGCATGTTGAGTTTTTAAATTCCAGGAAGTACTCTCTTAGAGCGATCTATGATAGTTGCACATCATAAAATGTTTTTGAAAGAACTTTTCATTGATTTTCTTGACTTATAATCCATTCTATCTTGTCTTCTATATGCGGAACTTGCTTGGGGACAAGCAAGGGCTAAGTATGGGGTATTTTGATAGCATGAATTATAGTCTATATTTTGAGGTTTGTTTGGACGTTTTATCTTTCATAATCTGCATGTTTGTGTGTACACTATGTGATTTTATTACCATTTCATCTACCTTTGCGGGAATCGAGGTCTACACCTAGTTTTGCTGTAATTGTAGGTAATATGGTACGTTTTGCATCAAAAAGGAGCAAAAGGAGTCATTAGTCATTTGGAGCTACATCCAGGGAGCATAGCCATGGATTAAAGATTCACTTTGGACCAGTTTTGAGAGATTTCACATTCTGTTGTGACTCACCTCGGTTGACCAGAAATTCATCTCGACCGAGGCGAACACCTAGGACGCGGCGAGAATATTTTATTCTTGGATGAGATCTTTTAAATTTGGAAAGTGATCTTATATTTTTGAGCTTGGCTTCTGGAAGGAAGGAGATATGCAGAATCATATATTTTACCTATTTTTATGGGAAAAGATCTTTCTAAGATATCTTATCTTTGGAGGGTTATTTTCCTATAAAAAGGGTTGGATTTCCACAAATCCAACATCCCGCTTACACCGGATCACGCTATACCGTCGATTAGGGTTTATAGCACGCAGCAGCAGCAGCATACTCCAATTTGGGAGTTTCGAAGAACCTTTTTGAAGGTTGAAGGAGGATTGAAGTCTATAGCTTTTATAGCTTTTTGGAGAGTTTTGTAAGATTGTCTTTAATTCCCTCACTTGTTGGCTTGTCTTGTTGGATTGCTATCCAAGGAACGCTTTTGTTGTGATATTTGATTCAGTTATTGAAGTCTTTTTTATTAAATTCTTCTTTGTTCAAATATTCACCTTCTTCCCATATATTTTAATACTTTCATTATGATGATGAGTGGCTAATTTCCTTGTGCGATTCTAGGGTGATTGGCTGAAGGTTGTGGGAAAAACAATGATAGAATAATCTTAGATTCTAGTAGGATCCTGAAGGTTCGAGTCTTTAACCTTAACCCCAAGCATCTCGTTCGGTCGATGAACATCTCGGCCGGGGTGGAATTTGTCTGACCGAGGTGACTTATCTGATCCTAAACTGAGAGTTAAGTGTTAGAGTTTGCCAAATCCTATTCTGATTACACCTTTCATGGTTCAATGCAAGCTTAGGATGAGACTTACCCAGTAATTCCTTAGTTTGTGTACCAACGATCATAAGTGTAGGTAATAAAGGTTTATCCTTTATTGGGGTTTGAGTGTGCTTCCATCCCATCTTTGTGAGTTAGCCTGAGACTTACCCGGTAAAGGTTGATTCTATTCCCTTAGATGGTATGTTAGTTTGAGATTATAGTTCTTTATCTTGATTCCTTGAGACTTACCCGGTAATAGGAGTTACGGTTTAGGATTAGTATGTAGTGGGACTTACCCGGTGATCTACTCCACTTTAGTAACACCTTCCCCACGCAAAAATCTCAGCTTTGTCCGCTTATCTATAGATCTTGAGTTGGAACCACAACTAGATGCTTTAATCCCTAGAATTGCATGTCTGCTTTATTGACTTCTTATTCATCTTTGATTGTGTTAATTGCTCTTTGTGGTTAGTATTCACGAAGCTTACCGTATTGACTTTGTTTCACCGAGTCCCTGTGATCGACCCCTGGAATTTCTTGCTTTTTACTACGATTGACCCGTACACTACGGGTTCGCATCCTTGTTTTAAGCTTAAGTCTAGGGTTATAAATTTAAAGCTTGCACACACCGTTTGGAGCGAACACGCACAAAGAAAGAAGTTCTTTAAGGATGTTCGGGAATACTTTTGGAATGAACCTCTCCTCTTTAAGAGAGGTCCGGATGGCATTATTCGGCGATGTGTGCCGGAAGATGAGATGCAAAGTGTCATCCGCCATTGTCATTCACTACCATGTGGAGGACACGCTAGTTCGAACAAGACTAGCGCTAAGGTATTGCAATCTGGATTCTTTTGGCCTACTTTATTTAAAGATGTGCAAACCTTTGTTTCCTGCTGCGATGCTTGTCAAAGAACAAGAAATATCTCTAGGAGGAATGAAATGCCTCTCAATAACATCCATGAGGTGGAGATTTTCGATGTTTGGGGAGTTGACTTTATGGGACCGTTCCCATCATCTTGTGGAAACCAATACATACTCTTGGCGGTGGATTATGTTTCTAGATGGGTGGAAGCAATTGCCTCTCCCACCAATGATGCCATGGTAGTGGTCAAGTTCTTTAACAAGACCATCTTCCCACAATTTGGGACACCAAGGACTATCATTAGTGATGGAGGCTCTCACTTCATTGCCCGGCGCTTTGAAGCTCTTCTAGCTAAGTATGGGGTTACTCACAAGATCGCCACCCCTTATCATCCACAAACTAGTGGACAAGTTGAGATCTCAAACCGGGAGATCAAAGGAATCCTAGAGAAGACGGTTTCAAGGACTAGGAAGGATTGGTCCTTGAAGCTTGATGATGCATTGTGGGCATACCGGACTGCGTACAAGACTCCCATAGGAACCACACCATACAACCTTGTGTATGGGAAGTCTTCTCACTTACCAGTAGAGTTAGAGCACAAGGCGTTTTGGGCCATCAAGTGGTTGAATTTCAGCATGAAGGAAGCGGGAGAGAAGCGTCTCTTGGACCTTAATGAGCTTGAAGAACTCCGCTTGAACGCTTATGAAAACGCCAAAATCTACAAAGAAAGAGCAAAGCGTTGGCATGATAAGCATATCATTCCAAAGGACTTCAAAGAAGGAGATCAAGTTCTCCTCTTCAATTCAAGGCTTCGTCTCTTTCCAGGTAAGCTTAAATCTCGTTGGACCAGACCTTTTCTAATAAAACGTATTTTCTCCCATGGTGCAGTTGAAGTATGGGGTGAAGCGGGCGGAAGCTTTAAGGTGAACGGTCAACGACTCAAGAAGTATACGCCGGAACTCCAAGCTGAAGAGTTCGCGCCTACCGCACTCGAACAAGTGCGAATATGGTCTAGCTACGGACCTTAAACAAAGCGCTTCTTGGAAGGCAACCCAAGGTATTGCATTTACATTTTTGCTTTTGATTCATAGTTTAGCTTAGTTTAGACGTTTTTGCTTTGTTTTGCCTTCGATACTGATGACATGAATTATGTATCATCATATTCATGCATATTATAGAAGATTGTCTCAGTTTACCTTGCATTTAGATAGATTTTGTGTGCCTTTTATGTTCTATTCAATCAATTGTCGGAAATAGAGGTCTACACGAGTTTTTGATGAATTATAGGTAAATGGAGTGGAATTGGAAGCAAAAGTGGAGCAAGGAGCATCTAAGGATGTTAAGGAAGCTAAAGGAGTCTTAAAGGGTTCATAAAGAGCTAAGGAATTGCAAAGGAGAAGCATGAAAGACGAGCCAAGAGAAGAGCACTTTCTGTTGAAGAAAATCGTGCCAATATACATATAAATCGGACGATTTTCTCCTATAGGAATCGAACGGTTTTGTGTGTAAATCGACTGGGTCGATTTCTTCTGTTTTTCGGCCAAATGAAAAGACGACACAAAGCCCAATTCTTTTGGGCTAGAAGAGAGTTTTGCCAAACAACCCATTTGCAAGAAACTATAAAGAAGAACCCTACGAACGAAAACGAGAAGGCCGCAGTAGGAAATCTTTACACGGTTGAGAGAATTCGGAGATTCTTGGAGGAAGATTGAAGGATTCTTTGCCGGAAAGCTAATCTTGATTCTAGTTGTGAGATTTTCTTTGTCCATTGAAGTGATTGTTGTTTTTGAACACGAATTTGAGTTATTTAGGAGATACATTGTTTTGTTTTGACAATCGTTTACGGATTTGAAGGTTATTGGAATTTTTTTATTCAAGATTCGGTTTCTTTGCGAATTTCTCTCAACATTTAATTTGATTCGATTTTGAAAATGGTTGGCTAAAACCTTTGTGATTCTGGGGAGAATAGTTGATGATTAAGGCTTAGATGATGATAGACTGAACTCATTCAAACATTAGGACCCTGAGAGTTTAGATTTTAGTTTTGCGACAACAGGAAAATCGGACTGTTCTTGAGTAAATCGGCCGATTTTCTTATGAACAACACGATTTATTCTTCTGACGAACCTTAATTGAATCAATCTTTAACCAAAACTAATCCTTGCCTAAATCCCGACCTTGATTAACCTTTTTACCCTCTAATTGAATGTATGAAGAGACTTTAAACTTAATTTCTACATTTAATAGATTAAGATTTCAAGATTTGGGTAATAAAGAGACTCAACATCCTTTATTAAGATTTTAAGTGTGCTTTCTATCCTTACTTTGGAGAGTCATATCCTGGAGTTTTAGATAGTTAGTTTGAACATAATTCTTGTCTCTAGATCTTTCTATATTGCAGCCTCAACAACCCTTATAGAGAGAACCTTTAGATTAGTCATATAGGCTTCGGAACTTCACCGTACGAATCATACCTTTGAACATTTAATCTTGGCAATATAAACTCTGTCTTATATCTTTAGAAGTGTCTTGAATCGAAAGCCGAAATCGGATACTTGAATCCTTGGAATCATTTCCCCTCATTATCAATCACAAAAGCTTTTACACTTTCGCTAGATAATTGACTTTGAATTTATTCTCACCAAATCCCTGAGTTCGACTCTGGAATTCTTACCTCACTATAGCCGATCCGTACACTGCGGGTTCGCTTTGCTTTTGAGTTCTAGATACAAATTTAAGACTTTGACGCACACACTTTTTGAGCGAACAGATACCTCTGGTATGGTTGGTACCAAGGCTTTAGCTTGGTACCAAACACTTCCAGCTGCAAAGCTAGCTACATGGGAGGAATTGTCTTCGGAATTCCTCACCAAATTCTTTCCGCCATCCAAAACGGCGGAATTGAGAGGTAAAATAAATGCTTTTTCTATGAAACCTAATGAAAGCTTGTTTCAATCTTGGGAAAGGTTTCAAGATCTCTTGTTGGATTGCCCACACCATGGCATTTCCAAGCTGGAATAATTGGAGATCTACTACAAAGGATTGGATGTGGAAACACAATTCAACCTCCAATCTCTCTCTTGTGGCACATTCATGGATATGAGAGAGGATGATGCTTGGGACTTCATTGAGAAGCAAGCCCAAGTGATTGAGAAATATTCCCACCGGAAGGTGGACTCAAATAGCCGGAATCAAGGCGATCCGGGAGCCAAGTTGAACCAAGCTGCTCAAACACAAATATTCTCCCTCAACAATGAAATCAAAGAGTTGAAGGAAGTGCTCAAAACGAGTCTTCAAAAGACTAAGGAGCAAGAAGCCAACTACATGGGGAGGGACAACAATCAAAGGAATGATAACCGGAACTCCAATTGGAACAACAACAACAATAACAACCGGAACTCCAATTGGAACAACAACAATAGGAGCTCAAATAACAACAATTGGAGGTCAAATCAGCAAAATCCAGGTAATCCTTACTCTCATGCTGAAAAGGCTCTAACATCTCCATCTTCTTCTACTCCTTCAACAAGCCAGGGACAATCAAGCGGATCAAACAAACCCGATCCCATGCTAGAGACGATCCTAGGCAAGCTACAAGGATTGGAGAGTTACATAACTTCGGTTGACAAAGCTCACAAAGCTTTAGAAAACCAAGTATTCAACAAAGCCGGAGAAGTTCCAAGAGATCAAGGGAAACTTCCCGGGAAGACGGAAGATAACCCAAAGGGAAGGGTTATGGCAATAACTACTAGGAGCGGCAAGACAACCACCGATCCTCAACCCAAAGTAGTCGAAACCACCACTAAGGAAGGGGAAGCAAAAGAGAAGGAAGAATTTTATGTTCCCCCTCCCGCTTACAAACCACCTCTACCTTTCCCTCAATCTAGAGCGCGTGCACGCCTAGATAAACATTTTGGTAAGTTTGTTGAGCTTATGAGTAAGCTGCATATTAACATACCTTTTATGGATGCAATTTTAGGTATGCCGGCTTACGGGAAATTCCTCAAGGAGATCCTCTCTAACAAGAGGAAATTGGAAGATATATGAGAAGTCAAGATGAGTATGGAGTCATCCGAACTCATCAAGACTATGACGGAGAATATGCCACCCAAGCTCCGTGATCCAGGATCCTTTTGCATACCCATCACTTTGGGAGAAGCTACCTATGATGCACTTTGTGACCTTGGAGCGAGTGTTAGTATCATACCCCTTGCTCTTTGCAAAGCAGTTGGTCTAGGAGAGCCTAGACCGGTGAAGATCACATTGTACATGGCTGATCGTTCCACCACTAAGCCGGTGGGGATATTAGAAGACTTTCCGGTAAAGCTCGGTAAGTTTTACATCCCTATAGATTTTGTCGTTCTTGACATACCTGCAGATTATCCGGTTCCCATCATTCTTGGGAGACCATTCCTTGCCACATCCGGATGCATGGTAGATTGCAAGAATGGCCAGCTGTCTTTCCATATAGGTGAAGAAAAGGTAGAATTCACACTCTCCTCCTTGATCAAGGAGCCAGCCTTGAGAGACGACGTTTTTGACATTTTTGATGAAGAAGAGTCTAGAGAGGTAGTAAGTTCAATCTTAATGAAAGACCCTCTTCAAAAGGTTATTAGTATGAGCATCATGGAGGAAGGAGTGGAACATGATTGCAACGAGGATGTGAAGGCATTAAATGATGTGGAGGAAGAACTAGAATTAACTCCGGAAACTGTGAAGAAAATCGACCTGCTTGAAATAAATCGTCCGATTTGTGAAAAGGCAACCCGATTTTTGTCAACAGAAAGAAAAATCGACCCGACTAAACTAAATCGTCCGATTTGTGAAGAGGCAACCCGATTTTTTTCGACAGAAAGAAAAATCGTACCTCAAATCGACCGATTTACTTCAGGGGAGGTCGATCCAGTGGTAAATTTTCTAGATTCTTCAAACTTCACCGCAGCTGTTCTCGACTCTAATGATGCAGTACCCCACCTCTAGAGGCCTCTCCCACAACACTCGAAGGCCAAGATTCATCATCAATCAAGGTACCCCAATCATTAGAATTGAAGCCACTCCCCACGCATTTAAGGTACGAATTTCTTGGCACTAATTCCACATATCCGGTCATTGTCAATGCGAATTTGAATGAAGCTGAATTAGAGAAACTTATGCATGTTTTGAAGTAACATAGGAGAGCATTAGGCTACTGATAGCATGAATTATAGTCTATATTTTGGGGTTTGTTTGGACGTTTTATCTTTCATAATCTGCATGTTTGTATGTGCATTATGTGATTTTACTACCATTTCATCTACCTTTGCGAGAATCGAGGTCTACACCTAGTTTTGTTGTAATTGTAGGTAATATGGTACGTTTTGCATCAAAAAGGAGCAAAAGGAGTCGTGAGTCATTTGAAGCTACATCCCGGGAGCATAGCCATGGATTAAAGATTCACTTTGGACCAGTTTTGAGAGATTTCACATTCAGTTGTGACTCACCTCGGTTGACCAGAGATTCATCTCGACCGAGGTGATCCAGAGATGCCGAATCGACCGAGGCGAACACCTAGGACGCGGCGAGAATATTTTATTCTTGGATGAGATCTTTTAAATTTGGAAAGTGATCTTATATTTTTGGGCTTGGCTTGTGGAAGGAAGGAGATATGCAGAATCATGTATTTTACCTATTTTTATGGGAAGAGATCTTTCTAAGATATCTTATCTTTGGAGGGTTATTTTCCTATAAAAAGGGTTGGATTTCCACAAATCCAAGAGCCCGCTTACACCGAAACATCCAGCGTACGCAGCAGCAGCAGCATACTCCAGTTGGGAGTTTTGAAGGAACCTTTCTGAAGGTTAAGAAAGATCGAAGTCTATAGCTTTTATAGCTTTTTGGAGGGTTTTGTAAGATTGTCTTTAATTCCCTCACTTGTTGGCTTGTCTTGTTGGATTGCTATCCAAGGAACGCTTTTGTTGTGATATTTGATTCAGTTATTGAAGTCTTTTCCTTAAATTCTTCTTTGTTCAAATATTCACCTTCTTCCCATACATTTAATACTTTCATAATGATGATGAGTGGCTAATTTCCTTGTGTGATTCTAGGGTGATTGGCTGAAGGTTGTGGGAAAAACAATGATAGAATAATCTTAGATTCCAGCAAGATCCTGAAAGTTCGAGTCTTTAACCTTAACCCTAAGCATCTCGTTCGGTCGATGAACATCTCGGCCGGGGTGGAATTTGGCTGACCGAGGTGACTTATCTGATCCTAAACTGAGAGTTAAGTGTTAGAGTTTGCCAAATCCTATTCTTATTACACCTTTCCTGGTTCAATGCAAGCTTAGGATGAGACTTACCCGGTAATTCCTTAGTTTGTGTACCAACGATCATAAGTGTAGGTAATAAAGGTTTATCCTTTATTGGGGTTTGAGTGTGCTTCCATCCCATCTTTGTGAGTTAGCCTGAGACTTACCCGGTGAAGGTTGATTCTATTCCCTTAGATGGTGTGTTAGTTTGAGGTTATAATTCTTTATCTTGATTCCTTGAGACTTACCCGGTAATAGGAGTAACGGTTTAGGATTAGTGTGTAGTGAGACTTACCCGGTGATCTACTCCACTTTAGTAACACCTTCCCCACGCAAAAATCTCAGCTTTGTCCGCTTATCTATAGATCTTGAGTTGGAACCACAACTAGATGCTTTAATCCCTAGAATTGCATGTTTGCTTTATTGACTTCTTATTCATCTTTGATTGTGTTAATTACTCTTGTGGTTAGTATTCACGAAGCTTACCGTTATTGACTCTGTTTCACCGAGTCCGTGTGATCGACCCCTGGAATTTCTTGCTTTTTACTACGATTGACCCGTACACTGCGGGTTCGCATCCTTGTTTTAAGCTTAAGTCTAGGGTTATAAATTTAAAGCTTGCACACACCGTTTGGAGCGAACAAGTTTTTGGCGCCGTTGCCGGGGACTTGGTCTAGACCGAGCCGGTACGGTTTGTTCTTGGGGCACTTTCCCCGTGTCATCTAACCACTCTACTTGAGTGACTTTTGCAGGTTCTTTCTTAGGTATATGCGAAGAACCCGCACTAGGAAGGAAATCGTTCCTTACGATCCCGAACCAGAAAAGACATACAAGCGACGCTTAAGAGAAGCGAAGATGGCCCAACAAGACGATCGCAATCTTGCGGCCGAATTAAAAGAGACGCAAGAGCTGCTACGTCTCAGCAAGGAAGAACTAAGGCAAGAGAAAGAGGAGAATCGCGCCAGGACTGCAGCTATCGAAGCAGAAATAGCAGTCATTCGAAATCAGATTCTACAGCCACGAGGGGAAGATCCTCCTGTTGATCCTCGACCGATGCAGGATCCAGTAGTTGACCCTCGACCGAGACAGGTTCCAGTACCAGACGCCCCGGCCGATGTACTTCCACCTCGGAGACCAGTCCGAGATGTTCTTCTTGCAGGAATCCCACAAACCCTAGGTCAAAGGATGGACCCTAATCAACAACTAAGGCGTCCAGGGGTGAACCTAGGAGATCCAGCGGACCATGACTAAGAACTTCGACCGCAAGTTCTATCCATGATTCGCCAATGCCAATTCGGAGGGCTAGAGAAGGAGTCACCACATCAGCATCTTCAAAACTACGAGATCTTGATGGAGACCTTGCGGCCTTCCAGAATTGAATATAACAACTACAAGCTAAGACCTTTTTACTTTTCTTTAAAAGATAGAGCTCTTACTTGGTATCAATCTCTTCCTCCAGGAAAAATCAGCACATGGGAGGAGATGACTACGGAATTCTTGACCAAATTCTTTCCCCCCTCAAAGACCGCTGAAATGAGAGGGAAGATCAATGCTTTCATCATGAAGGACAAGGAGAGCTTGTCCAAATCTTGGGAGCGGTTCAAGGATATCCTTTTGGATTGCCCACATCATGGGATTCCAAAGATCGAGTTGTTGGAGATCTACTTCAAAGGGCTGGACGGAAGCACCCACTTCAATCTCCAACTACTCTCCGCCGGTACCTTCATGGACATGGCGATTGATGAGGCTTGGGACTTCATTGAGAAGCAAGCCTTACACATGGAGAAATATACCCACCAAGGAGCTGAAGGTGGAGTTAAAAGAGTCAACTTTCAAGAGACTCAATCCAACAACAATCAACTCACGTCTTTGAAGAATGACGTGAAGCAATTGAAGGAACTCTTGATGGCTCAAACTAAGAAGGAAGAGCAAGGGAAAAGGAACAACAACAATAACGGGTACCGTAACAACAACAACGGTCCCCGAAACAACAACTACAACAACAACAACAATAGAGGATCGAATAGTAACAATTGGAGGACGAACAATCAAAACAACCAGAATCCTGGTAACAATTATTCTAACTCCAACTCTAGTAATTCCTCTAACCCTTTCCTCTCTTCCCCTTCTTCATCTTCTACTCCATTAAAGAGCCAAGGGCAAGGATCAAGTTCGTCTCAGCCGGAAAAGAAAGACACAGTTCTGGAGGCTATCTTGATCAAGCTTAGCGCTATGGAGAATTCTATGACTTCATTTTCGAGGGCCCAAAAATCCTTCGAACAACAACTTGCTAGTAGGGCGAATGAAGCGCCAAGAGATCCAGGGAAGCTTCCAGCAAAGACGGAAAGCAACCCTAAGGGCCAGTGCATGGCCATAACGACGAGGAGTGGACTCAAAACTGCAGATCCAGTACCTCGTTCGACGCAGACCACCTCGGTCCAGATCCAGTCGAAGAACACCTCGACCGAGATGCCAACCGAGGCGGAGCAACAGAAAGCAGGAGGAACGACAAAAACTTATATTCCACCTCCTGCATACAAACCATCACTTCCATTCCCTCAGTCCAGAGCTAGAGCACATCTAGACAAGCACTTTGGTAAGTTTCTTGACTTGATGAATAAGCTACATATTAATATTCCTTTCCTTGATGCCATTCTAGGTATGCCCGCCTATGGGAAGTTCTTAAAAGAAATCTTATCAAGGAAGAGGAAGCTGGAGGATGTTGGTGAAGTTAGGATGACATCTAAATCTTCGGAGCTTATAAAGATCATGAAGGAAAAGATGCCACCTAAGTTGAGAGATCCCGGCTCATTTTGCATTCCCATTCAAGTTGGGGATGTCACTTGCGAAGCCCTTTGTGATCTAGGAGCCAGCGTGAGCATCATCCCGCTGGAGCTATGCACGAAGATCGGACTTGGAGAGCCCAAGCCGGTCAAGATTCGACTTTATATGGCGGATCGCTCCATTACCCATCCCGTGGGCATCTTGGAGGACGTCCCGGTCAAGTTAGGTAACTTCTATCTACCTATAGATTTTGTTGTACTTGACATTCCCGCAGATTATCCTGTTCCTATTATTCTCGGGAGACCATTTCTAGCAACTTCGGGTTGCAACGTGGATTGCAAGAACGCCAAGTTGAAATTCAACGTTGGTGGCGATGAGGTGGAGTTCGCACTACTTGCAGCCATGAAGGGGGAGCAGCTAACTGATGATATCTTCAACATCTACGATGAAGCGCTTCTTGGGAGGCAACCCAAGATATTGCTTTCATTTCCCGTTTTCTAGTCTAGCTTAGATAGTTTTTGTTTTTGCTTTGCTTTGCTTTGTTTTTGGCGTTCTGGACAGACAACAGGGAATATCTAAGGAAGGAGCATAACTGGAAGAAAAGAAGTTCGAGATTTTGAGAAGACAGAAGCATCTCGGTTGCTGTCAGAGCATCTCAACCGAGTTGATTCTTGAGCAACCGAGGCGACTAGGGCTTCTGCAGAGCCACCTCGGTCCGGTCGAGACCATCTCGACCGTGGTGACAGCAGATTCAGGAACAGTATAAAAAGGGGAAAAATTTTATTTTTCACTTTTTTCACCCAACTCGACCGCGGCGCCCTTCTTACCTCGCCTTCTCCGTCTTTGCTCATTTTCAAAGATTTACGCTTCCAAACTGCGATTGAAGGGTGGAGGAACCCATTGCAACTACAAATCTGCAAAGAAATCGAACGAATCGACCGAAACGAGGTAAAACAAGTCGAAACCCTAACTCGTTCATTCGTTTCGATTTGGGCTTTGGTTGCCCTTGATTCTGCTGAGGAAAGACTTAAGTACCCCATAGGAAGCATTTGTAGTGATTTTTGGGGGAAAAGAACTGAATTTCTGAGAATTGGAATCGCAACTGTTGCGCCTCGGTCCAGTCGAACTGCATCTCGACAAAGGTGATTCTTGAGGGTTGTCAGTGACCGAGGTGTTCTGACAGTGTTGAAAAAAAAAATGAGTTCCGATCGTCGCCTAGCCCTTAGAGACAGATCCTCACCCTCTCCTTCTTCCTCTTCTTCCCGTCCTTACCGCCCGGTGATCCATGAGAGATGCCGGGTAGACTATGAGCGCATAGCTAGCCGTCCAGTTATCACACCACGATTTCTGGACGTATCAGCCTTCGACTGCCTAGGGTTAGATGGTGACCTTAGGAGGATGATCGCCACTGTTGGGCTGGATCAGTTTACTGAGATCCGAGCCCCAGCTTATTTGGAGCCGACCTTAGAGTTTGTTAGCTCCTTCTCCTACCTCCCCACAGATCAGTCTGTGAAGTACCGGTTGATGAACCGGAACTTCATAGTTCCCCTAGAGGTTTGGAGAGAGATTTTTGGTTTTTCAGAGCCCACCGCCACTGATTTCCCCTCCCGATCCGTAGCTAGGGAGTTCTGGGGGCAGATTGCCCATATTACCGAGCATGCAGACAGATGGCGCCCTGGAGATTCCAGGGAGAAGGTCATCTTCCACCCAGCCTTCAGACTAGCCCATAGGATATTCAGTGAGACACTTTTGGCGCGTACTGGGACGCCCCAGAAGATCCGACAGGGCGAGCTCTTCAGCCTCTACTGCATGGTCACAGGGGGTTTCCCAGACTTTGGCTTGATCTTGGCAGAGGACCTGCACAAGATCAAGGCTAAAGCGAAGGGAGACATTTGCTGCGGAGGTCTAGTCACCCATATTGCTACCTATCACGGGATGGACCTCAGTGTATGTACGATGGTGGCGGCTCCGAAGCCGCTTGGATTACAGGAGATGATCACACGGAGGATTCTAGTTCCCCGTGGTTTGACCACTCCTTATGTTGCTATGCCTTAGGAGCGGACTGCACCACAGGGGATCCGCTGGTCTGCACAGTTCACAGTTTTCGATCCACACTACTGGCAGACAGCTTGGGCTCCGCTGATGGAGGATCATAGAGAGGCAGCAGCTGCCCCGGCTGAGGAGGAGGAGGATGACGACGACGAGGAGACAGTGGACGAGAGAGATGGTGGAGTCCCAATGGATACAGGGACGGATACTACAGGGATGAGCGCGCCACCGATCATTGATTTGGATGATGAGGAGGAGACGGATCCTGCACCAGCTGAGACTTCTCCAGTCAGACCTGCTAGACGCAGGAGGCGCGGAGTGAGAGATCGAGTTGCCCACCGACGGATCGATGACCTGACGGATCAGGTTATTGACTCGTATGCTGCATTATCGCTGGATATCCGCGAGATGCAAGAGCGGCAGCACTATCAGCACGTCATGGCCCAGCTTCAGTTCGAGCGTGTCATGGGTTATCCGTTCGACCTGCCACAGTATCCGTACGTGCCACCACCACCACCGCCGGATCGAGATTATTGAGGAGCTGCAGGATTTTCTTTATTTTCTTTTATGCAGTTCAACTATTTATCCGGTGAGTACTCTCATTTTCAGACTTTTACTTGACCCACTGGGACAGTGTGTCCCAAGTATGGGGTGTTTGTATTTATTTGACTATTTGATGTTATTCGACTACTTTTGATGTATAACATTTTATTTATCGGATATTTTATTTATGCTTCACTTATGCATTTATATGATTATCTGATATTACATGCATACCTACAGGTTATTTGATTGAGAAAAACGTCGAAACCGAAAAAAAAATGGTTTTAAAAAAAAAAAATTTTGACCTCGACCGAGTCAGTCTTGGCCAAACGAGGCGTTTCACCTCGGTTTAACCAAGAACACCTCGACCGAGGTGTGTTAACTGAGAGTTTTCGAAAACGATTTTCGTGTTTCTTATCTGGATATGATCTCAGTGAAGATCTTGTTTACTGACTGGTTTTAAATTCTTTATGTGTTTAAAAGGTTTTATAATATGTTTAAGTTGCTAAATGCTTTGTTTGAAATTATTGGCATGTTTAATACTTTGTTTTTATCCAAATTATGTTGAATTTGAAGGTTGACACCGCAGGTTAAGTTCTCTCACTTTCTTCTTGGAAAGACCAAGGCAATTCATTCTTTTCTTCTTCTTCTTCTTGATCATGCTTAGCCCCTCATATACATTTTGCCTCCCTTTACCTATCCGGGAATTTGGAAGCAAGCGAAGTGGTGAAAGCAAGTTAAAGTTGAGAAGTGGCTGGAAGTGAAAGTGTTAGAAAGCAATAATAGGTTTGGGGAAGTCAATCATGAAGATGAGTAACTCGGCACCATTCACATAGCCGGGTGTTTGTGTCTTGCCAAAGTCGGATTGAGCGATATTCCTAACGGGTCATGGTATGTGCATCAAGGGTTTGATGCATCTCGAGAAATTGATGATTGCTGATTTCCTAGGCTTCGGTTATTGTGCACCTCTGTCCATGCATCCCAAAAAGTAAAGTAAAAAGAAAAAGTGTGAAATAAGCGAAGCTTATTGGTGGAAGATGTTGCAAGTCGAAGTCAAAGTGAAGTTCATCCATTTCCCGGATTCTAGCACCACATTACCTTACATACATCCCTACCCTACACGTTTCTTGACCTTTTCTTTTGGGAAGCCCTTGAGACCTTGAGCTTGTTGATTGACTTAGTGGTTTAAATCGGATTATACATGATTAATTTTGATAATTATGATTTATTATGCATTCTATGGTTTTATGCAAAGATGAACAACTTTCCTATATTTATAAAATGTTTTGAGCATATTGAGTTTTTAAATTCCAGGAAGTACTCTCTTAGAGTGATCTATGATAGTTGCACACCATAAAATGTTTTTGAAAGAACTTTTCATTGATTTTCTTGACTTATAATCCATTCTATCTTGTCTTCTATATGCGGAACTTGCTTGGGGACAAGCAAGGGCTAAGTATGGGGTATTTTGATAGCATGAATTATAGTCTATATTTTGGGGTTTGTTTGGACGTTTTATCTTTCATAATCTGCATGTTTGTATGTGCATTATGTGATTTTACTACCATTTCATCTACCTTTGCGAGAATCGAGGTCTACACCTAGTTTTGTTGTAATTGCAGGTAATATGATACGTTTTGCATCAAAAAGGAGCAAAAGGAGTCGTGAGTCATTTGAAGCTACATCCAGGGAGCATAGCCATGGATTAAAGATTCACTTTGGACCAGTTTTGAGAGATTTCACATTCAGTTGTGACTCACCTCGGTTGACCAGAGATTCATCTCGACCGAGGTGATCCAGAGATGCCGACTCGACCGAGGCGAACACCTAGGACGCGGCGAGAATATTTTAATCTTGGATGAGATCTTTTAAATTTGGAAAGTGATCTTATATTTTTGGGCTTGGCTTCTGGAAGGAAGGAGATATGCAGAATCATGTATTTTACCTATTTTTATGGGAAGAGATCTTTCTAAGATATCTTATCTTTGGAGGGTTATTTTCCTATAAAAAGGGTTGGATTTCCACAAATCCAAGAGCCCGCTTACACCGAAACATCCAGCGTACGCAGCAGCAGCAGCATACTCCAGTTGGGAGTTTTGAAGGAACCTTTCTGAAGGTTAAGAAAGATCGAAGTCTATAGCTTTTATAGCTTTTTGGAGGATTTTGTAAGATTGTCTTTAATTCCCTCACTTGTTGGCTTGTCTTGTTGGATTGCTATCCAAGGAACGCTTTTGTTGTGATATTTGATTCAGTTATTGAAGTCTTTTCCTTAAATTCTTCTTTGTTCAAATATTCACCTTCTTCCCATACATTTAATACTTTCATAATGATGATGAGTGGCTAATTTCCTTGTGTGATTCTAGGGTGATTGGCTGAAGGTTGTGGGAAAAACAATGATAGAATAATCTTAGATTCCAGCAAGATCCTGAAAGTTCGAGTCTTTAACCTTAACCCTAAGCATCTCGTTCGGTCGATGAACATCTCGGCCGGGGTGGAATTTGGCTGACCGAGGTGACATATCTGATCCTAAACTGAGAGTTAAGTGTTAGAGTTTGCCAAATCCTATTCTTATTACACCTTTCCTGGTTCAATGCAAGCTTAAGATGAGACTTACCCGGTAATTCCTTAGTTTGTGTACCAACGATCATAAGTGTAGGTAATAAAGGTTTATCCTTTATTGGGGTTTGAGTCTGCTTCCATCCCATCTTTGTGAGTTAGCCTGAGACTTACCCGGTGAAGGTTGATTCTATTCCCTTAGATGGTGTGTTAGTTTGAGGTTATAGTTCTTTATCTTGATTCCTTGAGACTTACCCGGTAATAGGAGTTACGGTTTAGGATTAGTGTGTAGTGAGACTTACCCGGTGATCTACTCCACTTTAGTAACACCTTCCCCACGCAAAAATCTCAGCTTTGTCTGCTTATCTATAGATCTTGAGTTGGAACCACAACTAGATGCTTTAATCCCTAGAATTGCATGTTTGCTTTATTGACTTCTTATTCATCTTTGATTGTGTTAATTACTCTTGTGGATAGTATTCACGAAGCTTACCGTTATTGACTCTGTTTCACCGAGTCCCTGTGATCGACCCCTGGAATTTCTTGCATTTTACTACGATTGACCCGTACACTGCGGGTTCGCATCCTTGTTTTAAGCTTAAGTCTAGGGTTATAAATTTAAAGCTTGCACACACCGTTTGGAGCGAACAGCTACACTATTGATGATTTAGTAGGAATAAAGCCTTCCCTATGTATGCACAAAATTCTAATGGAAGAGGATTACAAACCTTCACGCCAACCTCAAAGATGGTTAAATCCGGCAATGAAAGAGGTCGTGAAGAAAGAAATCCTTAAGCTACTTGATGCAGGTATCATCTTCCCTATTTCCGATAGCAAATGGGTGAGTCCGGTACAAGTAGTACCCAAGAAAGGAGGCATTACCGTTGTTGCCAACAAGAACAACGAACTTATCCTCACACGGACAGTTACAGGGTGGCGAATGTGCATCGACTACCGCAAACTGAACGTGGCTACAAGGAAGGACCACTTCCCCCTTCCTTTTATCGATCAAATGTTGGAAAGGTTAGCCCAACATTCTTACTTTTGTTATCTAGATGGATATAGCGGTTTCTTTCAGATCCCAATTCATCCGGATGATCAAGAGAAGACGACTTTTACGTGCCCATGGGGTACGTTTTCTTATAGAAGTATGCCATTCGGCCTATACAACGCTCCAGCCACCTTCCAAAGGTGTATGATGGCAATCTTCTCCGAATATGTAGAGAATATCATGGAAGTCTTCATGGACGATTTTTCGGTATATGGTTCTTCCTTTGATAACTGTCTCTATAACCTTTCACTAGTTCTTAAGAGATGTGAGGACACTAACTTAGTCTTAAACTGGGAAAAGTTTCATTTCATGGTCACCGAAGGGATTGTGTTAGGTCATCTAGTATCACAAAGGGGAATAGAAGTTGATAGAGCGAAAATAGAAACCATTGAGAAGTTACCTCCCCCTTCTTCAGTGAAAGGAATTAGAAGTTTCTTAGGACATGCGGGCTTCTATAGGAGATTCATAAAAGATTTTTCTAAGATTTCAGAACCCTTGACTAATCTTTTGATGAAGGACGCAACTTTCGAATTTTCGAAGGATTGTTTAGATGCTTTTTGCAGGATCAAAGAAGCTTTGATTTCAGCATCAATCATTCAACCACCCGATTGGACTCTTCCTTTCGAGGTCATGTGCGACGCAAGCGATGTCGCTATAGGAGCCGTTCTTGGACAGAAGAAAGATGGTCGCACTCATGCCATCTACTACGCTAGCAAAATACTAGATGAGGCTCAATATAAATATGCAACTACGGAAAAGGAACTTTTAGCCGTAGTATACGCTTTTGATAAATTTCGTTCCTATCTTGTAGGTGCGAAGGTGATAGTCTATACGGACCATTCCGCAATCCGATACCTCTTCACGAAGAAGGATGCGAAGCCAAGGCTTCTAAGATGGATCTTACTCTTACAAGAGTTCGATTTAGAGATTAGAGATAAGAAAGGATCGGAAAACTCCGTTGCCGATCATCTTAGTAGTCTCCCACAACTCACCGGCAAGACGGATGAACTTCTCATAGACGACTCATTCCCTGACGAACAGCTACACGAGATTGAAGAGTGTCTTCAACACATCTCAAAAGGTAATGATCCATGGTTCGCTGACATTGTGAATTACCTTGTATGTCAGGAGATCCCACCCGGACTTTCATACGCTCAAAAGAAGAAGTTCTTTAGTGACGTCCGGCAATTCTATTGGAACGAACCTCTTCTATTCAAAAGAGGTCCCGATGGCATTTACAGGAGATGCATCCCCGAAGATGAGGTAGATAGCGTCATCCGCCATTGCCATTCTTTACCATGTGGCGGACATGCTAGTTCCCACAAGACTTGTGCTAAGGTACTTCGTTCGGGCTTCTATTGGCCTACACTTTTCAAAGATGTGCAAAAGTTTGTTGTTTCTTGTGATGCTTGTCAAAGGACAGGTAATATATCAAGGAGGAATGAGATGCCTCTCAACAACATACAAGCAATAGAGATCTTTGATGTATGGGGCATCGATTTTATGGGACCTTTCCCATCTTCATGCGGTAACCAATATATACTTCTTGTCGTAGACTACGTATCAAGATGGGTAGAGGCAATCGCTTCTCCTACTAATGATGCAATGGTAGTGGTGAAGTTCTTCAATAGAACGATCTTCCCAAGGTTCGAAACTCCCCGAACCATCATTAGTGACGGAGGAACGCATTTCACAGCCCGTCGATTTGAGACTCTATTGGCCAAGTATGGGGTGACCCATAAGATAGCTACACCTTACCATCCGCAAACCAGCGGACAAGTCGAAATATCCAATAGAGAGATCAAGGGAATTTTAGAGAAAACCGTCTCTAAAACAAGAAAAGATTGGTCAATGAAGCTTGACGATGCACTATGGGCGTACAGGACGGCCTTCAAGATACCAATAGGTACTACTCCCTATAACCTTGTCTATGGTAAATCCTGTCATCTTCCTGTAGAGCTAGAGCATAAAGCCTATTGGGCTATCAAGTGGCTCAATTTTGACATGAAAGAAGCCGGAGAGAAGCGGCTCTTAGACATCAATGAGCTAGATGAGATCCGGCTAAATGCGTATGAGAACGCAAAGATCTACAAGGAACGGACAAAGCGTTGGCATGATAAGCACACCATTCCAAAAGACTTGAAGGAGGGAGACCAAGTCCTCCTATTCAACTCAAGACTGCGTCTATTTCCAGGTAAGCTTAAATCCCGTTGGACAGGACCTTATGTAATTAAACGAGTTTTCCCCCATGGTGCAGTTGAAGTATGGGGTGAACAAAGTGGAAGTTTCAAGGTCAATGGCCAACGGTTGAAGAAATACACACCGGAAGCTCCGGTCGAGGAGATAGCTCCTATCCTCCTCTATTGAACACAAACCATACACCGTCTAGCTAAAGACGATAAATTAAGCGCTTCTTGGGAGGCAACCCATGATAGTATATTTCTTTCATCCTTTTATCACTTAGTTAGAGTAGATTAGTTGTTTTGCTTCTTTGTTTTCGTTTTTATTTGTTCCTCGATGCACTCTTGGTTTCTCGTGTCATTAATCGCAGGAAATTAGGTTCAACTTGAGAGATCCATGGAAAAAGAGAGCACAAATCAGTTAAATCTTCAAGATCCATGAAGAATAAGGAAGGAAATCGAGATACACTAAGTGAATCGTCCGATTCAGGAGCGGAGCAAGTCGATTTTTGACAATAGGAAGAAAAATCGCCTTGGAGATCGACCTGCCAAAATAAATCGTTCGATTTTCCATGTGTTCAGAGAAAAATTGAGTTACCCAAAGTAAATCGTCCGATTCAGAAGCAGAGCAAGGCGATTTTTGACAACAGGAAGAAAAATTGGCCTGGAGATCGACCTGCCAAAATAAATCGTCCGATTTTATTTGCATCCAGAGAAAAATCGCCCCGACGATTAAATCGACCTTATAAATCGGCCGATTTTCTTCACAGTTTCTCGACCCTATATAAAGACTCAAACACTCGATCTTCCTCATTCCATAACCTACCACTCTCGATTTCCCCTTCTCAAGAACGCCGAAAATCGCCCCTACCCTACAATCCTCATTCCTTAATCATTTCGAGTGATTCTTGGCTCCAAACTGAAGCATTTTCAACAAGGAACAAGGATCTAGCAACAACAAGCACGACAATCGACTCCTCCATAAGGAATTCAGGTTTTTCTTTCCAAAACCTAAGTTTCTAATTCGAAATTGAAGTTTGCTTAGGAAGTGTTTGTTTGCTGGAATTGATTGAGGAATCTGCTTAGGAATCATTATAGGAGACTGTAGGTGGTGATTGCTTGAATAGAACTTTACAGAATTGTGAGAATCGTTGAAATCGAAAGAAAAATCGACCCAGCCCAGAAAAATCGGACGATTTTTGTGAAGAACAGGCCGATTTTTTGACTCAGAATGGATCTTGTTAAGAGGATAACTAGAAACACGGGGAAGAAGAAGGGATCTTCTTCCAAAGCCCCTCCCCCACCTCCACCACCACCTCAAAACATCCCTAAGCTTCCCCCTCCCCTATCCAAGCACAAGAAACGTTATGAACGCATCGTAGATCGCCCATTCACCCCTCCTCGCTACATAGTGCTAGATGACTTAGATTCATTGTTTGTTCGAGAGGATGTTGATATGATGCTTGACAGGGTTGGGCTGAGCCAGTTTGCTACGATTAGGGAGGATGCTTATACCGAGATCACCCTAGAATTCCTTAGTACATTTGAGCATGATCCTAGGGAAAAGATGGTCACCTTCCGCCTTATGAGCCAAAACCACACTATGTCCATTGACACTTTTGGAGACTTGTTTGGCTTCTCTTATTCAGATGCAGGCACATTTGCTAGAGGTGTTAGCGCTAGTGACTTTTGGGAGGCTATTTCAGTGGGTGAATATGGTGGAGACAAGTGGCGACCCGGAAATTCCAAGGAAACTAGTATGTACAACCTCTCCTTCAAGGTAGTGCATAGGATTCTCAGTGAGAGCTTATTTGCACGGACAGAGACTCCACAGAAGCTCAAGGCTGACGAGCTTTTCATTCTCTACTGCATGACATCCACCACCATTCCCGACATTGCCACCATGCTTGCTGACTATCTAGGAAAGATAGCCAACAAAGCTAAGGGCGATATTTGTGCAGGAGGTCTTGTCACTCAAGTGGCTAAGACAATGGGATTGGACTTCTCCGGATGCACTCTAGCTGAGAGTGCCCTTCCATTAGGCTCCCAGCGGTTGGTTGTTCGACAGGTCTTGATTCCTCGAGGGAGAGGAACACTTCATGTGCCCATGCCATGGCACAGGGATCCGAAGAAGAAGCCATCCGAAATCATATGGAAGTCCGAATACACTATCCGGAACAAGAGAAACTGGAAGGAGACGTTCGAGTCGATGCTTGAGGAGTTCTCTCCTCCTACTTACTATGATGATGATGCAGGTGACTCCGAGGAAGAGGATGAGGATGGAGGACAGGGGACCATGCTCGAGTTTGAGAGTGACACTCATAGCGGTCATGCTACGGATGCCATGGACACCGACACTCATGGTGCAGGACCTAGCCGGACTAGTAGAGACGAGGAGGAGACGGAGGATTACATGCAGCCACCTCGCCGCTCATTTGCACGTGCTCCAGGACATGGACGAGGACGTCGCCCTTCCCGTCACTTTAGGGAGCTAGTCTCTAGCTTCCAAAGCCTCAGCACCGACTATCATGCTCTCCACACCGACTACGAGACCCTGAACACTCAGTTCAGGAACTACAGGGAGGAGACGGACGCTAGGCATTCATCCTATGATGGCCAGATGAGAGACTTATACTTCCACCAGTTCGGCCACTTCTACGATCCTAGCGCACCGATGTATCCCTATCCACCACCTCCACCGCCGACAGAGGATTGAGCTTCCACTTCTTTTACATTGTAAGTATTTTTCTCCTTCTTATGCTTGATTTTCACATTGGGGACAATGTGGATGTCAAGTATGGGGTGGGGGTACTTACAATACCTTATGTTTCATTCTAGCACTTTATGTACTTTCCACTACTCTTGACAATTTGGCTTGTAATAACTCTTGCACTACTTGCTTTCCATTATAACACTTGCATTTGCATGATCTTTTTCAAATCCTATGATTTTTCAAAAATTTTTGTGCTTCTTATATGGAAATGACCTCTATGATGAGAATTGTGTATGTGGATAGGCAAAAAGATGCTTAGTTGTGTTGAGATATTAATCATAGCATGAATGAGTCTACTTTTGTTACTTGAACGCATGAATAAGTTATATGATCTAGTTGTTTTGATAAGAGAATGAAATAATAGTCGAAGCTATATTGCAAGTTCTTTTACATCATATAAGGATGACTAAGGCAATTCACTTCTTTTCTTTTCTCATATCTTGATCATGCTAGCCCCTCAATGAAATATGTAACCCTCCTTTTACCATCCGGGAATTAGGATAAGTGATAGAAAAAGGCATGTTTGATGTGGGAGGGCCAAGGAAAATGTATTGAAAGAAAGTGCAGAAATTCATAAGTTTGGGGACGTTGAGCATGAGGATTAGTAACTCGGCACCATTCACATAGCCGGGTGTTTGTGTCTTGCCAAAGTCCGATTGAACGACAAGTCCTAACGGGATATGGTATGTGCATCAAGGGTTTGAGGCATCTCGAAATTGAGAAACGCCGATCTCCTAGGCTTCGGTTTTTGTGCACCGCTGTCCATACTCTCAAAAAAAGTAAAGTATAATGGAAGCAAAGCTTTCTACATGCGAAGCATGCGCGGTGAAGAAAAATCTTGAAGGTATTATGTGTTCCTCTTTCCCGGATTAGCACCACAATTGCCTAAAAGAATTTCTTCCCTTAATACGTTTCTTGAACCTTTTCTTTGATTAGAAGACCTTGAGACTTTTATGCATGTGTTTAAGACTTAATGGTTTAGATTTGTTTGACTTTGATTACCTCTACACCTTTATCATGTCTTTTATTTGTGCTTTCAAGAAAGAAAAGGGAGTTAGTTCATCTTATAGTTATCATTGATACATGCTTTGCCTTTTTATGCCTTGAAATATCACTTTGAGGGTGATCCAATAAGAAGAAGCACTACCAAAAGAAGAGTTTTTGAGTTTTCATACATATATAATCCATGACATCTTATATTCTAAATTTGAGTCTTGCTTAGGGACAAGCAAGAGGCAAGTATGGGGTATTTTGATGACATGAATTATGTATCATCATATTCTTGCATATTATAGAAGATTGTCTCAGTTTACCTTGCATTTAGAGAGATTTTGTGTGCCTTTTATGTTCTATTCAATCAATTGTCGGAAATAGAGGTCTACACGAGTTTTTGATGAATTATAGGTAAATGGAGTGGAATTGGAAGCAAAAGTGGAGCAAGGAGCATCTAAGGATGTTAAGGAAGCTAAAGGAGTCTTAAAGGGTTCATAAAGAGCTAAGGAATTGCAAAGGAGAAGCATGAAAGACGAGCCAAGAGAAGAGCACTTTCTGTTGAAGAAAATCGTGCCAATATACATATAAATCGGACGATTTTCTCCTATAGAAATCGAACGGTTTTGTGTGTAAATCGACTGGGTCGATTTCTTCTGTTTTTCGGCCAAATGAAAAGACGACACAAAGCCCAATTCTTTTGGGCTAGAAGAGAGTTTTGCCAAACAGCCCATTTGCAAGAAACTATAAAGAAGAACCCTACGAACGAAAACGAGAAGGCCGCAGTAGGAAATCTTTATACGGTTGAGAGAATTCGGAGATTCTTGGAGGAAGATTGAAGGATTCTTTGCCGGGAAGCTAATCTTGATTCTAGTTGTGAGATTTTCTTTGTCCATTGAAGTGATTGTTGTTTTTGAACACGAATTTGAGTTATTTAGGAGATACATTGTTTTGTTTTGACAATCGTTTACGGATTTGAAGGTTATTGGAATTTTTTTATTCAAGATTCGGTTTCTTTGCGATATTTCTCTCAACATTTAATTTGATTCGATTTTGAAAATGGTTGGCTAAAACCTTTGTGATTCTGGGGAGAATAGTTGATGATTAAGGCTTAGATGATGATAGACTGAACTCATTCAAACATTAGGACCCTGAGAGTTTAGATTTTAGTTTTGCGACAATAGGAAAATCGGACTGTTCTTGAGTAAATCGGCCGATTTTCTTATGAACAGCACGATTTATTCTTCTGACGAACCTTAATTGAATCAATCTTTAACCAAAACTAATCCTTGCCTAAATCCCGACCTTGATTAATCTTTTTACCCTCTAATTGAATGTATGAAGAGACTTCAAACATAATTTCTACATTTAATAGATTAAGATTTCAAGATTTGGGTAATAAAGAGACTCAACATCATTTATTAAGATTTTAAGTGTGCTTTCTATCCTTACTTTGGAGAGTCATATCCTGAAGTTTTAGATAGTTAGTTTGAACATAATTCTTGTCTCTAGATCTTTCTATATTGCAGCCTCAACAACCCTTATAGAGAGAACCTTTAGATTAGTCATATAGGCTTCGTAACTTCACCGTACGAATCCTACCTTTGAACAATTAATCTTGGAAATATAAACTCTGTCTTATATCTTTAGAAGTGTCTTGAATCGAAAGCCGAAATCGGATACTTGAATCCTTGGAATCATTTCCCCTCATTATCAATCACAAAAGCTTTTACACTTTCGCTAGATAATTGACTTTGAATTTATTCTCACCAAATCCCTGAGTTCGACTCTGGAATTCTTACCTCACTACAGCCGATCCGTACACTGCGAGTTCGCTTTGCTTTTGAGTTCTAGATACAAATTTAAGACTTTGACGCACACACTTTTTGAGCGAACGAAAACCTCCGGTATGTTCGTGTTTTTGGATGTAGGAACAGCGAAACACGAAAGGGGAAGAAAAAGTTTGAAGAAAAGTGACGAAACTTGGACTTTGGAGCATTACAGAGAGTTCCACGGCCTAAACCACGGTCGTGACAGCTACAGTGACCGTAATTTCCAAAAGCCTTTGAAAAATCACCAAAACCACGGTTCCGTACAAAACCACGGCCGTGGAACCCCCCGACAGACCGTGGTTTTCAAAAATTTTGCCGGCCACTATATAAACCACGATCTTCACAAAAACACAACATCACATACCCAAACCACGCCCAAAAACGCCGATTCCACGCCCCTAACCTCAATTCTTTGTTCGTTAATCATTTGCAACGATTCGTTGACCCAAACTGAAGCAAATCCAACCACCAACGAGATCCAAGCAACGATTTGAGCGGCAAATCACCAGGGAAAGCAGAATTCGGATTTTAAAATCCGAAAACCTAGGTTTTTTTGCTCTTCTCTATCTTTGTCGATTCGGGCTTAATTTTGATAGAATTTGTAGGAGAACTGATTGGAATTGGAAGAAATTAGTCTAGGACTGATTGATTGCTGAGTTTGGTGATTGTTTGCTGAGTTTTGAGAAAAGTCGAGACGAACCACGGTCTCTGTAACTTGGACGGCCGTGGAACACCAAGAACAGATCGTGGTTTCTGCCAGAAAATGGATTTTGTGAGGAGAGTGTCCGGGAGAAATAAGGACAAGAACAAAGAGAAAGATAAGAATAAAAAGAGGAAGGGCAACCCCTCTTCCTCTTCCTCCTCTAGAGCACCACCACCTGCATCCCCTTCATCTCCATCATCACCTTCATCACCATCACCTCCTAGCCCTAGGGTCCCTACCATCCACGAGGATCATCTCGACGCCTTAGAGAGGATCCATAAGAGGGTTGTTATAGGACCTAGGTACCTACTGTTGGAGGATTTAGCTCCTCTACATGTCATAGGGGACCTTACTTGGCTCTTAGATAGAGCCGGTCTTGTCGTCTTCTCGGCTATCCGAGAAGATGCTTACGAGGAGATTACTAGAGAGGTTGTGACATCTTTTGAGTACAGTCATGTTGATAGGACAGTTTCTTTCCGTCTGATGGAAAGAAACTATGATTTCTCCATCCGGGAGTTTGGAGCCTTCTTTGGGTTCCAAGAGACCTTCAATGGTCGTTTCCCCAACGGCGTTTACGCCAAGGATTTCTGGGAAGAGGTCGCTATGATCTATGCCAGCGAGAACCGCTGGCAACCAGCTGACACCAAGGCTAAGTTGATGTATCACTTAGCCTTGAAGATTGCTCACCGGGTACTTTCTGAGTTTCTCTTCCCTAGGACGGAGACACCTTAGAAGATCAAGACGGATGAGCTCTTTCTTCTCTACTCCATGTTATATGGACGACCTGCTGACTGCGCCACCCTCTTAGCTGCTACCATGAGCAAGCTAAAGAATAAGAGGGCTGGCAACATTGGATATGGTGGGATAGTGACCCACCTTGCTCGACAGCTAGGGGTAGATTTTTCTACATGTACGCGTATAGCTGCTGTACCCCTAGGACTTCAGGCCTTTATGACTAGAGGCCTCATCTTCTCCACCCATAGAGGTCCACCTTACGCAGCTATGCCATGGGAGAGCAGGACGGGGAGAGGCATTGAGTGGATCCTAGAGTATTCCATTATGGCTGGACGCCATAACTGGAAGGAGACGTTCGCTGCTATGGATAGAGGTGCACAAAAACCGAAGCCTAGGAGATTGGCGGTTCTCATTTTTGCGAGATGCCTCAAACCCTTGATGCACATACCATAATCCGTTAGGAATATCGCTCAATCCGACTTTGGCAAGACACAAACACCCGGCTATGTGAATGGTGCCGAGTTACTCATCATCATGATTGACTTCCCCAAACCTATAATTTCTTTCTATTCTTTTGAATGCAAAATTTTGCTTTCATGGCCCTCCCACATCGAACATGCCAAATATCAACTCCTCCAAATTCCCGGATAGGGAAAGGAGGCCATTATTTCATTGAGGGGCTAAGTGATCAAAGAAAGAAGAAAGAAAATCGAATTGCCTTAATCATTTCAACAAGAAGTATAAGAACTTATCATGTGATTTCAACTTTGATTTCTCAATATGATTTAAGTAACATTCTTCACATTATGAAACTTGCAAAAGAGGAATAATCAACTCATTCAATTTCTTTTCAATTCACTATTTGTTTAAGCATGCGATTGTCATCAAAACTCAATTCACAAGTAGTGATTATCATAGAAATCATCTCTATCCTTAGAAGCACAAAATTTTCAAAATTATTCAATTTTTATGGGTTTTTCAAAAGCTTTTTCATGCAATGCAATAATGAAACGTGTAGCAATAGAATGAAACATGCACGGTGTTCTCAATCAAAGCAAACAAAGTGAGTAAGAGTTATTACAAACGATTAGTCACACCCCACCCCATACTTGGAACAAACATTGTCCCTAATGTTCAAAAAGAAAAAGAAGAAAAGAAAGAAAGACAAAGAACTCACAAAATGGTGGTGGAGTGGCTAGAACGGTGGATCATCAATCATCCTCACTGCGGTGCCGGCGGTGGTGGAAACGGGAAGAAGTCTGGATCATAGTTCCGCCCAAACTGCTGACGGTAAACATCTCGCATCATGCGGTCATGATCGTCGGCTCGTGTATCTATAGCATCTGCACGGATCTCCAAAGCTCCGACCCTGCTGGAAAGGTCGGTAGCCCACTCTGGCAACTGCTCATACCAACCAGGCGGCTGGCTGTACCATGCCGGTGCGTTTGAAGGTGCTGGTGCAGGTGGCGGCTGTGCATGCCAAGTTGGTGGAGCTCCCATCTAGTCCGGCTGCGACTATACCAAGTAGGAGGGGTCGCCATCCAAGTCGGCCTCTCGCTCACACTAGCACGGCGAGAGGAAGAGCCAAAAGCTCTAGCGGGGCGGGGAGAGTGTCTAGGAAGGTCGGGAACTGCGTCCGGCTGATCCGGAAAAGTACCAAAGTCATGATCAGCTCCTCCTCCCTCAAACTCGTCATCCCCTCTCATCTCCTCTTCATCAACAACTGGTGGTGGTGGAACGTAAGGAGGGGCTACTAGTCTGTTCGCATGTATGGCAACGAACGGGGTATGAACAGCAGCTTACAATACACGTTTTTTGGGGTGTGGGGTGGGGGGTGGGGGGGTCTGGTTTATGTGGCTCTCGTTTTTGGTGGGTGGGGGTGCATGCAATGTTTGTCCTTCCAGTTATGGCGTCCAGCCATAATAGAATACTCAGGAAGCCACTCAATCCCTCTCCCTGTCCTACTCTCCCAAGGCATGGCAGCGAACGGTGGACCTCTATGTGTAGGGAAGATGATGCCTCTAGTCATGAGGCTCTGAAGTCCTAGGGGTCTAGCTGCAATGCGGGTGCATGTTGAGAAATCTACCCCTAACTACCTTGCAAGGTGGGTGACCATCCCACCATATCCAATGTTGCCGGCCCTCTTGTTCTTTAGCTTGCTCATAGTGGCAGCTAAGGGGTGGCACAGTCAGCTGGCCTACCGTACAACATACTGTAAAGCAAGAATAACTCGTCTGTCTTGATCTTCTGAGGTGTCTCCGTCCTAGGGAAGAGACACTCAGAAAGCACTCTATGGGCAATCTTCAAGGCTAGGTGGTAGATCAACCTAGCCTTGGTATCAGTAGGTTGCAAGCGGTCCTCGCTGGCGTATATCATAGCTATCTCCTCCCAAAAATCCTTGGCGTACACGCCACTATGGAATCGACCATTGAAGGTCTCCTGGAACCCAAAGAAGGCTCCAAACTCTCTAATAGAGAACTCATAGTTCCTCTCCATCAGCCGGAAATAAACAGTCCTATCAACGTGGCTATGTCAAAGGAAACTACAAACTCCTTAGTAATCTCCTCATAAGCATCTTCCCGAATAGCGGAGAAGATGACTAAGCCGGCTCTATACAATAGCCAAGTGAGATCCCCTATCACATGCAAGGGCTCTAGCTCCTCAAGTAGCAAATACCTAGGTCATATGACCGCTCTCTTATGGATCCTCTCTAAAGTATCGAGATGATCCTCATGGATAGTAGGGATCCTAGGGGAAGGAGGAGATGGTGGTGATGAGGGTGATGGAGGCTCAGTGGGTGGTGCTCTAGAAGAGGAAGAAGTATTGCCTTTCCTCTTGTTGTTCCTACTGGACATTCTCCTTAGAAAATCCATTTTCTGTCAAAAACCACGGTCTGTTCTTCAGGTTCCACGGCCGCGGAATGCCCAGAGACCGTGGTTCGTCTCGTAAATTCACAAAACTCAGCAGAATCACACCAAACTCAACAGCAAGCAGCCCTAGACTAATTTCAGTCCAATTTCAATCAGTTCTCCTAAAAATTCTAGCAAAAACGAAGCCGAATCGACAAAGAGAAAGAAGAGGTGAAAAACCTAGGTTTTCGGATTTTGGAATCCGAATTCTGTCTTCTCCGGTGAATTTCCACTCGATTCGTTGCTTGGATCTTGTAGGTGACGGGAATTGCTTCAGTTTTGGCCAAAGAATCGTTAAAAATGATTAACGAACGAGAAATTGGAAGAGGAGGAAGGTAATCGGCGATTTTGGGCGTGGAATTGGGATTGTTTTGTGTGTTTTGTGAAGAAACGTGGTTTTTATAGTGGCCCTAAAAATTTTTGAAAATCACGGTCTATCGGGGGGTTCCACGGCCGTGGAAATGTACGGAACCGTGGTTTTGGTGATTTTTCTCAGGCTTTTGAAAATTACGGTCACTGTAGTTGTCACGGCCGTCGTTTTGGCCGTGGAACTCTCTGTAATGTGTCAAAGTCCAAGTTTCGTCAATTTTCTTCAAGCTTTTCCTTCCCCCTTTCTTTTCCACTGTTCCTACATCCAAAAACACGAACATACCGGAAGGCATCGAAGGCAAAAAAAAACAAAACGTCTATTCTAATCTAATCTATGAATCAAAAACAAGAATGTGAATGCAATACCTTGGGTTGCCTCCCAAGAAGCGCTTTGTTTAAGGTCCGTAACTAGACCAATTCGCACTTATTCGAGTGTGGTGGTCGCGAACTCTTCAGCTTGGAGTTCCGGTGTATACTTCTTGAGTCGTTGACCGTTCACCTTAAAGCTTCCACCCTTTTCACCCCATACTTCAACTGCGCCATGGGGAAAAACACGTTTGATTAGAAAAGGTCCAGTCCAACGAGATTTAAGCTTACCTGGAAAGAGACGAAGCCTTGAATTGAAGAGGAGAACTTGATCTCCTTCTTTGAGGTCCTTTGGGATGATATGCTTATCATGCCAACGCTTCGCTCTTTCTTTATAGATCTTGGCGTTTTCGTAGGCATTCAAGCGAAGTTCTTCAAGCTCATTAAGGTCCAAGAGACCCTTTCCTCCTCTTCCTTCATGCTAAAGTTCAACCACTTTATTGCCCAATACGCCTTGTGCTCCAACTCTACTGGTAAGTGACAAGACTTCCCATACACAAGGTTGTATGGTGTAGTTCCGATGGGAGTCTTATATGCAGTCCGGTACGCCCACAATGCATCATCTAGCTTCAAGGACCAATCCTTCCTTGTCCTTGAAACCGTCTTCTCTAGGATTCCTTTGATCTCCCGGTTTGAGATCTCCACTTGTCCACTAGTTTGTGGATGATAAGGGGTGGCGATCTTGTGAGTCACCCCATACTTAGCTAAGAGAGCTTCAAAGCACCGGGCAATGAAGTGAGAACCTCCATCACTAATGATGGTCCGTGGTGTCCCAAATCGTGGGAAGATGGTCTTGTTAAAGAACTTAACCACTACCATGGCATCATTGGTGGGAGAGGCAATTACTTCAACCCATCTTGAAACATAATCCACTGCTAAAAGTATGTATTGGTTTCCAAAAGATGATGGGAAAGGTCCCATGAAGTCTACTCCCCAAACGTCAAAGATCTCCACCTCTTGGATGTTGTTGAGAGGCATCTCATTCCTTCTAGATATATTTCATGTTCTTTGACAAGCATCGCAGCAGGAAACAAAGGTTTGCACATCTTTAAATAGAGTAGGCCAAAAGAATCCAGATTGCAATACCTTAGCGCTAGTCTTGTTCGAACTAGCGTGTCCTCCACAAGGTAGTGAATGACAATGGCGGATGACACTTTGCATCTCATCTTCCGGCACACATCGCCGAATAATGACATCCGGACCTCTCTTAAAGAGGAGAGGTTCATTCCAAAAGTATTCCCGAACATCCTTAAAGAACTTCTTTCTTTGTGCGTAGGATAATCCGGGCGGTAATTCCTGACAAACCAAATAGTTAACAAAATCAGCAAACCATGGTTCGTTACCTTTGGCGATTATCTCGATGCACTCCTCTATGATGTGTAAATGCTCGTCCGGAAAGGAGTCATCTATAGGTAGATGGTCGTCCTCTAGATGTGTTAGACTCAAATGATCCGCAACAGAATTTTCCGAACCCTTCTTGTCGCGGATCTCTAGATCGAATTCTTGTAGGAGAAGAATCCATCTAATTAGCCTTGGCTTCGCATCCTTCTTTGCAAGTAGATACCGGATCGCAACATGATCCGTGTATACAATCACCTTTACACCTACAAGATAAGAGCGAAATTTGTCAATTGCATATACAATTGCTAAGAATTCTTTTTCCGTAGTGGCGTAGTTGAGCTGCGCTTCATCTAGTGTCTTGCTAGCGTAGTAGATAGCGTGGGTTCGTCCTTCCTTCTTTTGCCCAAGAACAGCTCCTATAGCTACGTCACTAGCGTCACACATAACCTCAAAGGGGAGATTCCAATCCGGAGGTTGGATAATCGGGGCTGAGATTAGAGCTTCCCGAATCATATTAAACGCATCTAAGCATTCCTGCGAAAAATCAAAAACTGCATCCTTCATCAATAGATTAGTTATCGGCTTTGATATCTTAGAGATATCCTTTATGAAACGTCTATAAAATCCAACATGTCCTAGAAAACTTCTTATCCCTTTCACCGAAGTTGGGGGAGGAAGCTTTTCTATTGTCTCTATCTTAGCTTTATCCACCTCAATCCCTCTACTAGAGATTAAGTGTCCTAATACAATGCCTTCTTTCACCATAAATTGACACTTTTCCCAATTAAGAACTAGGTTAGTGTCTTCACACCTTTGTAACACAAGAGCAAGGTAAGAAAGACAATTGTCAAAAGAGGAACCATAAACGGAGAAGTCATCCATAAAAACCTCCATGATTTCCTCTATATATTCCGAGAAGATGGCCATCATGCACCTTTGAAAGGTGGTTGGGGCGTTGCAAAGCCCGAACGGCATCCTCCTATAGGCAAACGTACCCCACGGGCACGTGAACGTGGTCTTCTCTTGATCATCCGGGTGTATCAGAATCTGAAAGAAACCACTATAACCGTCAAGATAGCAAAAATGTGAATGTTGTGCTAACCTTTCAAGCATTTGATCGATGAAGTGTAGTGGGAAGTGATCCTTCCTCGTCGCGTTGTTTAGCTTGCGGTAGTCTATGCACATCCGCCATCCTGTTACGGTTCGTCTAGGAATGAGTTCATTGTTTTTGTTGGTGATGACCGTCATTCCTCCCTTCTTCGGAACCACTTGTACGGGACTCACCCACTTGCTATCGGAGATAGGGTAGATGATACCTGCATCAAGAAGTTTAAGAATTTCCTTCTTGACAACCTCCTTCATGGTCGGATTTAACCGCCTTTGAGGTTGTCGCGAAGTCCTAAAGTCCTCTTCCATTAAGATCTTATGCATGCATAGGGAAGGTTTGATTCCTACTAAATCCTCTATAGTGTAACCTAAAGCTTTCCTATGTTTCTTAAGGACAACCATAAGCTTACTATGTTCATCTATGCTTAAATCTGAACTAACAATTACCGGAAAGGTAGAATTAGATCCTAGAAATGCGTACCTTAGATGTGTAGGAAGTGGTTTCAATTCCATCACTATAGGAGTCTCCAATGGCTCTTGAGGAATATCCGATGGTACCTTAGAAGTGTCTAAGGAAGTAGAAGGTGTTGGAGAAGAATCAAGAGAAATTGTGGAGGAGACACAATTTTCTTCGAATTCACCCAAAATTACGGCACCCCTGCCTTCTCCACGGCCGTGATTTTGGGCGTGGAAAGTAAATACGGTGCCTCTGTTTCCTCCACGGCCGTGTAACCCTCTGGAGTGCTCCACGCTTGTGTTGGTAAATTCCACGGCCGTGGAATAGGCCGTCTGACCGTGGATCCGTACGTTTTTTGCCTCATCGTGGAGTTTCTCAAATTCTTCTTCATGCACTTCTTTTTGTGCCTCTAAGGCTTCAATTGCCTCATTGCACTCCTCTTCTTCCCCTATATCCATAATGCTCATAGAAAGAACTTTTTGCAAGGGATCTTTGAAGAGAATAGAACTTACCTCCTCTCTAGATAGCTCTTCGTCATGGATATTAAATATATCCTCATCAAAGGTTGGTTCCTTCACTAAAGTGGAAAGGACAAACTCTACCTTCTCTTCTCCTATGTCAGAGGTGAGTCTAGCATTCTTGCAATCGACTATACAGCCGGATGTAGCAAGAAACGGTCTTCCAAGAATGATCAGGACCGGACTATCTACAGGAATGTCAAGCACAACAAGGCTATAGGAACATAGAACTTACCAAGCTTGACCGGAACGTCTTCAACTATACCGACGGGACGAGTTATGGATCGATCCGCCATGTACAACGTCATCTTTAGCGGTTTCGGGTCGCCTAAACCGATCTTCTTGCATAAGGCAAGTGGAATGATGCTCACACTTGCTCCTAAATCACATAATGCATCATATATGACATCTCCCACTCCTATGGGAATACAAAATGACCCCGGATCCTTCAGCTTTGGGGGCATCTTCTCTTTCATGGTCTTGATGAGATCCGATGAATCCGAACTCATCTTAACCTCTCCAAAATCCTCTAGCTTCCTTTTGTTAGAGAGGATCTCCTTTAGGAACTTTCTATAAGCTGGCATACCTACAATTGCATCAATGAAAGATATATTAATATGCAGTTTGCTCATGAGTTCAATAAACTTACCGAATTGTTTGTCTAGACGCGCTCTTGCTCTAGATTGCGGGAATGGTAGGGGAGGTTTGTAAGCTGGAGGAGGAACGTAGACATCTTCCTTCTCCTTCCCCTTTTCTTTCTCCTTCTCAACGGGGACTTCTACAAACTTAGGCTGCGGGTCGGTAGTTGTTACTCCGCTCCTAGTTGTGATTGCCATCACCCTTCCTTTTGGGTTGTCCTCCGTTTTTCCTGGAAGTTTCCCTTGATTCCTAGGAACTTCCTCCGCATGGCTAAACATTTGGTTTTCTAAAACCTTTTGGGCTTTATCAACCTTAGTTATGTGATCATCAACCTTGATGATGCGAGTCTCCAATCCTTGAAGCTTGCCCAAAATTATCTCCAACATGGGATCGGGCATCTCTTTCCCCGAAGTACTTCCACCATTAGATGTTTGCCCCTGGCTTTTCAAAGGAGTGGAAGAAGAGGAAGGTGGAGTTAGTGAATTTGAATTTCCTGAATTGGAATAAGAATTACCGGAATTTTGTTGATTGGGACGCCAATTGTTGTTGTTTGAACCCCTATTGTTGTTCCAATTGTTGTTCCGGTTGTTGTTGTTGTTGTTCCAATTATTCCGGTTGTTGTTCCGGTTGTTGCGGTTTGTATTCTCATTCCCGTTGTGGTTATTGTTGTTGCCCAAATAACATACATCTTGTCCCTTTTGCTTCGGAAAGTTGGTCTTGATGGCTTCCTTCAACTCTTTAATCTCCGTATTGAGAGAAAAGATTTGAGTTTGAGCCGCTTGTGATAGCTTTGCTCCTTGCTCCGCTTGATTCACCTCTACTTTCCGGTGAGAATACTTCTCAATGACCCGCGCTTGCTTCTCAATGAAGTCCCAAGCGTCATCTTCCCTCATGTCCATGAATGTACCACATGAGAGGGATTGGAGCTTGAATTGTGTCTCCACATCCAACCCCTTATAGTATATCTCCAATAGCGCCAATTTGGATATGTCATGATGAGGGCAATCCAATAGCAAATCCTGAAATCTTTCCCAAGATTGAAATAAACTTTCGTTAGATCTCATAGAAAATGCATTAATCTTACCTCTCAACTCCGCCGTTTTGGATGGCGGAAAGAACTTAGTGAGGAATTCCGAAGAAAGATCCTCCCATGTCTCTAGTTTACCACTAGGAAGAGCTTGATACCAAGACAATGCTTTCCCCTTCAAGGAGAAGAAGAAAGGCTTGAGTTTATAGTTGTTGGTAGTTGCATTCTTTGGCTTCATTGTCTCCATCATGATCTCAAAATTTTGTAGATGATGATGTGGAGATTCAGCGCTTGTTCCCCCAAATTGATTTTGGCGGACAATGGTAATAACTTGCGGGTTAAAGCTAAACCCTTGTGCATTGTCAGCATCAAAGTTCACACCTAAACGGCGTGGTTGCTGCGTTGGATCCATCCTTTGGGCAAGAGTTCTTGGCTCCTCATCCACACGATCAACTCTCGCACCTCTAGTTGGGGTACGACGATTGGCGGCCGGTCTTGGAATGAATGGATTGACATTGATCGTCGGATCAATGTCCTCTAATGGTGGCATGGAAGAGTCGCTATCCTCGCCGGATGAATGGGTTCAAACCGATCTTGAGGATCTCCTTGAGGATTTCCTGCTCTTCCTTCTCTTAAGATCGCTCATTTCCATCCTCACTTGAAATATCATATCCATTAGATCATCAACTTTCGCTTGATGACGATCCATTTCCTCCCTGCGAGTCTTCTCACTCCATTGGAGTTGAGCATCTTTCTCCGCCAACTCCGTTTGGTAATCACGTTCTCTTTCTTCAGCCATCTTTCTTTCCTTAAGCTTTCTCCTCAAAGTCCTCTCAAGCTCTTGATCAAGAGGTAAGAGGTCTTCGTTGTTCCTAGACCTGCGCATACACTTGAAAAGATATCAAATAACAAGGGAAGAGCTCCCAAGCTTGACAACCGGTAACCGAATTCGGCCTAGACCAAATCCCCGGCAACGGCGCCAAAAACTTGTTCGCCACTTAGCGTGCGTGCAAATAAGTCTTAAATTTATAAAACTAGAAATCAAGCAAGCGAACCCGCAGTGTACGGATCGACGTAGTTAAGCAAGAATTCTAGAGTATCGAACACAGGGATTTGGGGGTTAAATCCAGTTATAAAATTGTCAAGCAAGTAAATGTATGAAGCTTTGTAAATATTGGAAAAACAGCAACCCTAGAGATCCAAGTATCCAATTATGGCAATCGATTCAAGATATACTAATGATATAAGGACAGAGTTAAGAGTTGCAAAGGTATACTAATGCAAAGCAATGTACGGTGAAGTTCCAAGGCTTTATGTGACTTAACTAAAGACGCTCTCTATAAAGGTTGTTGAGGCTTCAGTATAGAAAAGATCTAAAGTTAAGAATTAATATCAAATACCCAAACTTGTAATCCAAGGATCAAGACTAACTAAACCGATTAAGGTTGTGACACTCGAAATCGAAGTAGAGGTTGTTGAGGCTTCACTACCACCTAGAAAAGGCAAGCCAAGACTAAGTTAAAGCAAATCTTTAACTTTGGATTAAAGTAAAAGCAAAGTTCGTAAACTAAGGGAAATTACGGGTGGATCTTGAGATTCCACGGCCGTGGAACTCAAGAACACACCGTGATTTTGGTTCGTCGGCGATTCTCTCTAACTCTCAGGGTCCAATCTGTTTACGATCGATCTATCATCATCTAAGCCACAACTATCAACCCTTCACCTTAGAATTGCTAAAGGGTTTTAGCCAACAACAGTCATATTAATATCAAATTCAAGATTTAAAAGAATGAAAGATGAAAACCTTCGAAAACCTTTAATAAATCTCAAATCAATCTCAAATCCACAAACAAGAACAATGATGTAAGCAGATTCAGAATAACACAAACAATCACAATCCTTGATAAAAACGAAGAACGGGATGTTAATCCGTCTTCTAATCAAACCTAAGGACAAAAGACGCAATCTCCGTACGAACAATCTTCCAAATCTTCACTCTTTCTCTAAGCCTTTCCGTCAATTCGGAATTCTCAATAGGGCTAGGCGCGGTCTAAGCGGAGGTGACATAATCTCTGTCCTTCCGTCCTTTTATAGGGCAAGATAGAATAAGTGTCCAGCCCATTGTGTAAAAGATCGTGGCTTTAATGTGTACGTTAAAAGATCGCCTAAATCACGGTTCCATAGGATTCCACGCCTGTGGTTTAGAGCGTGGTTTAGAGCGTGGAATTTCATTATGGTGCTTCACAACTTCCACGACCGTGTAACTTGCTGGAATGCTCCACGCTTGTGTTGTCAAAGTTCCACGGCCGTGGAATAGGGCGTGAACTCCATTACGGCCATATTTTAGAGCGTGCATTGATTGCTCGTAAATCTCTTTTGTGGTGTGTCATTCTTCATCCTAGCATATTCCTTAGCTCCTTTGTGGTGTCCTCAATCCTTGGATATGCTCAATCCATCTCCATTCTCTCTTATTCCGTTCGGTTTTAGCTCTTATTTGCCTACAATCAACACAAAGCTTATGTAGACCTCTATATCGACAATATAGATAAACTAGCTCACAATTGCTTCAATGCTTTATCAATGAACACTAATATGGATGAAATACACTTAGAAAACGTGCCTAAAATATCACAATATTTCATGCTAACACTTCCCACAAAGAAATATATATGTATATTCGTAACTGATCATATATGTACGTAGAAAACAATATCCTTTGGACAGCTTCAGTAAAAATCTCTAAATCTTCAAGACTTGCATAACCATCATACATATCATCGATTGAAGTAATAATCTGACTTCCCATTATAGTTACCTTCCTTGCAATAGAGTGTTTGGGATCTGAATACGCACCCGTAGCCCAAAAGAATAACTGCACAATCCTATCTCTTTGTAGCATTTTGCTAGTCGCATCAATGTCTTTCCACCAATACGCGTATATATCAAATGCGTACAACAAAACAATATAAACAAGATGCTTGGAGCAAGTTGAATAACAACACAATCCTATATATGGGAGATTAGTTTTGCATGTACAAAACTAATCTCCCATATATAGGTATTGGTTTTACCTGGAATAGACTTCACTAAGTTCTTGTTTATAAGATGCTTGGAGCAAGTTGAAGTCGATTTTCACAAATTTTAGGAGAGATTTATTGTGCAAAGCATTGACTTCCTCGTAGACTTGCATATAACATACGCACTCAACGCGCGTCATCATCTTGTGGAGAGGCTTCTTTAACGCGTGGCTTATATGCTCTTCAAGCTTAGGGCTGCTTAATTGATCCGGTTTATCTATGAAGTTCATTAGCTTGGACTTAGTAAATGTAAGAGCTTCATCGAGTATGGTCTTTCCATGTATTCTAACATAGCACGCTTCATACAAGCTCAACAAGCCTTGTACATCACTTGTTAACTCCTCCTTCAACAGTTCACATTCCATTTGAGCCAACTAGAAACTCCTTGAACACATCTATAACAATATAGTATAGACCGATCAATAGTTAAGTGCATAATATATATATATATATATATATATATATATATATATATATATATATATATATATATAGAGGGTCAAGCTCAGGTGACAATCACTCTTATAATAAAGAGTAAGAACATTTAATATCCATATGATTAAATAATGAACGCTCAAAATTTAGGACCACCATAAACGTTCATGGGTGAGATTCACTATCTTTTATTTTAGGAAATACAATAAAACAATTGAAGGCTGAATCATTATTTTTGGTATCACATTGTAACGTTATATAATTAAGAACGGTAGTTAGTGGACAAGTATAAAAAAAAGGCTAGAAATATGTTAAAACAAAATAAGGGTCAATGCGATAAAAACGAAATAATGAACCATAAATTAAATAGAAGTTAGAGTTTATGATCGTTCTTTGAAAATACATAGATAGCGCTCTTGGGCAAAAATCTATCAAACTCATGGTATATATATACATATACCTGATGACACTTTGAAGTTGTGTTGTCTCAAGAGTCGAAAACAAAAGGGAAGTGAAAACCAAATCACCGGAAGATGAGTCGGTCGAAATGTCATGTATATGTTGCAGGGTATTTTTGATCTCCTCTTCAAAGTGATAGGCTACACCTAGTTGTTCGATCGAGTCTATGAAACACAATTGTTCAATCAATGGCATGTCAACAATAGATAGTAGTTCCCTTTTGACATCCTCCTTAAGCTCCCTAGCTATCTCTTGACGGGCTTCAATCATCTATATACACCAACGACACAAACATTCGACAACAAAGTAAATATAAACATATGTACCCGTTTGATTGCATCTCAAGAATCGGAATAAAAATATTTCCAATTCATATACTGTTTATGAAAAGTTTTGGAATCATTATTTGTGATTTAAAGTAGTTGGAGTAAAATCTAATTAGTTTTGAAACCTTATAGAAAAATCAAATGAGAAAAAAGAAATACACTTTGCATTGAAAATTAGAAAGAGTTCATCATATATATATTTTTTTATGAATGAACATTAATGACTCAAATCCGGTTTAAACTCATATAAGTTAGAAAGAGTTCATCATATATTCCATCACACTTGCCTATGTACATACAATAATGACTCAAACCCGGTTTAAACTCATTAACTTGATTAAACAAGTTGACGAATACATAATAAACACATATTATATACCTTAAAATCAGGTTTGAAATCATATAAATAATTTCTATTAATAAACAATAACATGTTAGTCAACTACATTTTTTTTCATTCAGTTATTGAAGTCGAAACTAAACGACCCCTAATTTTGTAAGTCAATTATGCATGCATTCATGCACATATATTCCATCACACTTGCCTACGCACATGCAATAATGACTCAAACCCGGTTTAAACTCATTGACATGACTAAACAAGTTGATGGATACATAAACATATCAAAACTCGATTCAGATAAGAGCCTAGCCGTAGGGTGTGTACATAAAAGCACATATTATATACCTTAAGATCAGGTTTGAAATCGATGAATTCGTTGCCCCATGGACCTTGGGTGAAACTTGAGACTGGACGAGTAGGTTTTGGGTGAGTAAGTGGGTTGCGAGGAGTAGACATTATAACCAAGTATAGAAAGGATGCTTCACAAGGCTCTAGTATTTATACACAAGGATTGTCTTAATTGATTTATAAATTAGATACCTGAGTCTTTCACATTAAGTGCAAATGTCAGGACCATCGGTAGAAGGCTTCACACCGGAAGATTAGATACGGCAGTGCAAATGGGTGTCGGCAGAGAAGAATATATACAACAAGTTGTGAACACAAATCAAAATAGCAATCATGTCGTGTAAAAAAATATCCGGAGGGAATACGGACATTAACTTCATCGTCATGTTGGGTTCGTCTCACCGCGAATTTCTATTAATTTTTTTTAATTTAAATATAAATTAATGGATTCTCTAATCACAAATCATTAGTTATATATTTAAATAAATTAACTTATGTATGCCTAAATTTACAAATCGACGGTACCATTTACTTATTGTTACGGTGTGATATTTGTTGGTTATTGACATTCTAACCAATTGTCATATTTTCCATTCATTGACTTGTTCCGCATAAACAAGACTTGCCAACATGCCCCAAAATCACATACTTCAATTCTTCTTCGATTATTCATTTCTTCAAATCCCTATTCTTGCAACACGACTATTAACTTCTCAACTCTTTTATATATAATTTTCACTTGTATTAAATTAGAGCTTTGCTTTTTAAGCCAAAAACAATCGTCCGTCTTTCGACAACAAAAGCCAAAAGAAAGGTGACCTTTGTTGTTGACGGAGTTATCCATGTGTAATTCTATTTTGGACTTTTATTTTAAATGTTTAAACAAAATCTTATATCTATTACAGGAGTAACTTCTTTTACCACATGGCAGCGCACGTTTCTCGAAGCCCCAAAATTTATTTTAAAATGTCAAATTTATTTTAAAATGTGGTTTTTATAAAATTAGTTAATGCAAAATCGTATCTCAATTATTTCGTTAATCAACGAGGGTAAATTTTATTTTATTAACAAAAATCGAAAAGTTTTAGTGTGTATCGGAAGTCTAATATTAACAAACTAAATGATTTTATCGTCCAAAAATTTAAAAAAAAAATGAGTCTTTCAAGATTCTCGTACCTCCGGAGAGGTCAATCGTCTCTACACTTAAGAAGTCTACTTTTTGCCCTTAAACTCAAACGTAATTTTCCATTCCGTGCACTTTTAGATCATCATATCCGGGTCGACACCCTATATCTTCTGGTCTCTTATGCCCATAATTGTCTATGGGGCATCCGCTTCGATTGTAATGTCCTTTATTCTTCTAATTTGTGGTTGTTCTCCGCTTTGCTTGATACTTTGTAACATTCAGTTTGTGGCTGTCACCGCCCCCCGCGGCGACAGCGGCCGCACCGGTGGCAAGGCGATGCCTGTCATCGCCCCCGCGGTGTCAGTAGCCACCCCTGCGGCAAGGCGACCCGCTCCTGCGGATTTGCCACAAATCGCGCGGATCTGTTTCCGTTTCATTTTTATTTCTTTCCATAGATAGAAGATCCGATCTTCTATCTTATGAGTCGGCTTTCCTATCTTCTTCCTAACCCTATAACGTCCTTCCTTCTATCTTTTCTTCCTTTTCTATAAATCTCCTTCTTCTTCCCGTTTTTCCCGCTTCTTGCACACGTTTTCTTCACCCTCGAGAGTTGCAGCCTTGCTTCCTGTGATCTTGTTGAACGTGTAAATTCTTCCTCACTTGTTCTTCATCAAATTCATGTGTTGCTGCATGCCTTTTCCCTTCTGTTTCGTTTCCTTCTTCGTTCTTCACTTTTCTTATTCTCCAATGATCAAGTTTGAGTCTTGATTCTTGTAGATCATTCCGTTGTTGATATGTTGACGTTCACAGGCTCCCTTGGCTGAGTTGTGAAGTGTTCGAGTGTTGAGAAAACAAGCTTTGGCCTTGTTGAAGTTTTTCTGTCAAACGATAAGCCGGAAGTAGCTTATGCACCGTACCCGCCCCCGTGCCCTGTCGTGCCGCCCCTGCACCTCGTCCAGCCGCCCTTTCGATTTATCTGCAGTAGCTCCCGTCTTTGGTGGGTTGCTTCCTTCCTTGCTTTCCTTATTCCTTTCCTTTCTACTTGATGTTGTTGTTGACCCTTAGTGTTAAGAAGACTAAGGTTGAGACCTTAACTTACAGAGATCTCTTAAAGATCATTGAAACTATAAATTAAAGACATCTAGCAATCGTTCGTCCTGATTGTTGATGCCTTGTGTGAACAGGCTTTGCTCCTTTTTTGAGGGAAACTGAATTGTTCTCTAACCGTTTGAGTTACCTTCGAGTGAGGTAAGTCCCTTGGACTTACTTAGATGCGTTCCGTATATTAGATTGATTGTTTTGGCTTGTTTGTGTTGTTGTTTATCGTATAACTAATAACCGGAATTAGGATTGACTTTAATATACCTTAATTGGCCCAAGTGTATTATAACCGGGCGGTTACCGCTTGTCTAGTTCAGAATGGGGAAACTAGGAGGTGCTCTTGCAACCAGTCCAACAAGTGACGGAAGGATGCATATGTTCTATTCCTGTTGGTGAAAGGGGACAGAGGCGAGATCGCAACGACTCTCGTGTAACAACCATAAGTTGAATTAGTAATTGGATAACGTAATAAAAGATAATATCCTATAGAGTGTGAGCATCCTATGTGTTTACTTTACCTTATGTGTGTTTGTGTCTTTATTGTCTTTCTGATATCTAGAATGTTAGCTAATGGTTTATACTAATGTTGTAGATGCCTTGCAGGACATAGGTGTTGTTGAGTGATCCGGACGGTGTGGTCAGTCGGGGTTCCCGTACATTATAGGACGGGATCAGGTTTATATTTCAGCTGTTGTTTTCCCTTTGTATTGAACTCGGCTGCGAGTCTTTTATGCTTCCTTTGTTTAAACATTTGGGTTTTATTATAAAGTTTTGGTTTTCATTTGTCTGTGCCTTGTTGTAAGATTCGTTGTGTCGTTGCTACTTTGAGGGTCGGGACCAATTGTGAGGTCCTAACCCGTAACGCTTCGAGTTCCCATAACTTGGGGTATTACATACTTGCTCTAATATTGTTATCTCTAATCCGTGCCCTTGTCATCCCTCGCATACTTCTTTGTATTACATCTTGTCTTCATACCGCTAAGTCTCTTGCACTACTTTCTACCACTTAAATTTGAGCTAACTAGGAAACTCTTTCTCATCCAATTGTCCTTGTAGTAAACATCATCTCAAAATCTTCATTTCTTTTCCCATCCGTTCTTCGGAAGGTTGTAGAAACCCCAGGGGTCCGCCCGAACATAATATTCTCCCGGGGGTCAGAGTCCACTGTCTTGCGCTGATAACTCTCTAAAGTTTACTACCGTTTTATCATGAGGCGATAACCGCATCAAGATATCTCTACTAAAGGGTATAAAATATCCATTAGGACAATAACATGCTACATATATATATATATATATATATATATATATATATATATATATATATATATATATATATATAACATACATTGATACATATCATAATAAGTCTATATGCTAACTCACCTATCATTCCAAGTTGTAGAGATCCACGGAGAGCGATGGTGGTCCGACGTACTACTAACCCAACAACCCGACTATGCGCATGATTTAAAAAAAAAGAAACTCATTTTGCAATTTTCAGACCCCTTTCGGGTTCTAGCTATTTTCTACATTTTGTCTTCCAGAAGATTTCAAGCGTGATTGTTGCCAACATGGCTCTGATACCACATTGTAACTCCCCAAATTCTCAAAACTCGGAGAGCTATTAGTTAGGACCTCACAATGGGTTCCGACCTTAGTTTGACAACAACTTTACTAGGATCTTGCAACAAGGCACAAACGTATTTAAAATTATTTTGAAAACATTAAATAATATTTACATGAATGATATGTATCATCCTTACAAGACGGAGATAAAAATACAATGTATATGAAGAAATTGAAGACGCCCCGACCCCATCTAAATGAGTTTGTGGACCCGGCTGACTATCCGCTCCGGATCTCTCTGCAACTACCTACAACTGCGAAGAACTAACAGCGCGGATAAACCGTTAGCTACAATCTAGCATCAAATGAATACATAAGCACAAACACACATCAAAGCAACAAGTAAACACATAGCATGATATCACAAAAATCCGATTATTATCTTTATTAACGTCATTCATATTATTCATTTATAGGTGTGACACGAGAAGTCTCTGACTCTCGCTTTCGGTTCTTTATCCACCTGGAGTGGTTCGGCGCACCTTCCCGTATACACAATGGAGCGGTTCAGTACTCTCCCCGTGCACCAAGTCTGGCCTAGTTGCGAAGCACCTCCCAAACTTCCTCGAAAGAACTAGACAAGTGACCACCGCCCGTTACCCGTGGGACAATTATAAGTCGGTTGTATATAACTAAAAACTTAATACAAACATGTAACGCAATCACCACTCATGTCATTTAACCAACATAAGACTGTAACTAACTAAGCGTAAAAGACTTACCTGAACCGGTCAAGTCCCGTCAACCATATCACTCGATCCCACTGAGTATCATCTCAACTGCTTGATCATAACATAAAACTCATATCAATATACCGTCCGACTACTAGGAGTTCCAACTTCCAGGTCATCAAATGAAAATCCGATAAACGCAGTAAACAAACCTTTTTCTGAGAAAATACAATTTTAGCCCTCGGATTAAAAAAACTCTAAAGGTTCCCTGAAATCTCAAGAACTCTTACTAGAACCCAACCAAGATATCTAACTCTTTGGAGGAAGGATCTACTGAGTTTGATAGAGGACAAACTATCAAACTCCCTATCTAGCCTAACTAAGGTTCCAATAGCGTGATACGCCTAAATCCCAAACATACCGAGTGCACCTACTCACATACAAGATATCTATACTTATGATGTAATTCCATAAAGATGCACAATCCTAAACAATCTCCAAGAACACACTCAAAATCTAGAACAACTTCTTTATAACTAAACTATACTTATACCCAACTTCGGAATATCATAAATCCGGATCTAATTGTTGGATCGCTCTCCAAACTTAATAGCTGATACTAAGAGTATCCATAAACAACATATACAAAGTTCTATTCCATAAGAGGTATACAGCTCATACAAATCTACATCGCAAAACTGCATCACAAGCAGTTTTTTCAACACTTCAAATATTTCAGCACATCATAAAAACTACATTAGGACCCAACTTTGGAGAACTATCTCTCCTAAACTATAACTCGGATTCCTCTCAAATTTCAGTATGTTCTAATATGAAAACCCGACTATAACATATCCGAAATTCAGAAACAAAGGAGGGGTATAACTTACTCAAATCTGAACCCGAAGTTTACCGTTGATCACTTCTTAAAACTCATAAACGTCTCAGTTGTTTAAGCCATCATCCGAGGTTGTTAGGGACGGATTGGAGACACAACGGGTGCTCACATCAGCATATATATATATATATATATATATATATATATATATATATATATATATATATATATATATATATATATATATATATATATATATATATTAAGGGTAAAGCAAAGAGAAGGACCAAGGACGGGTATGGATCTTACTCGATTCCATGTCTTGAAGAGCGAAGGGAGCAACACCGGGTTGTTGTCGCTGGAGTCTTCGACTGCGGTAGGGAGGAGGCTCGACAGTGGCCCAGGAGGCGCACCCACAGGCTGCTCCAGGAGCACCGTCGGCCAAGGGAATGGCACACCAACGGGTCGTGTACGCCGCCCCTACGGTGGAGGCTCCTGGCGCACCTGCGGCATGAACACGCCGCCCCTGCGGATCTGCTCTCTACTTGTCATTCCTGGATTCGTTCTGCGTTAAAATAGAGGAAGGGAGTTCGCCCCGATTTTGTTTGTTGTGGTTGCACGACAGGGAAGGGATCCCTCACTGGATTAATCCCGTGCAGAAGTAAGAGGGAGTCGGCTCCGTCTTGCTAGGTCCAGGAAGAGAGCGCATACGTACTGGATTTTATCGACCTCCTGCAGCCATGGCAAAGGTTGTTGTGTCCATGGAGTCGTTGTAGGTTTGGACGCCGGAGAAGAAAGGGTAAGAGGAGTCGTCCGAGGTTGCTGACTCGTCGGCGATGGAGCGACTGAGGCTAAGGTTGCTAGACTACGTAAAAATTAAGAGATGTAGAAGATGGTGTCGGCTAGGGTAAGTTGAAGCAAGATGGAGAGTGTGTTCCGGGTTTACGTAAGAACCAGAAGGGAAGAAATTACGGCTAAGGCAAGTTAGGGTAGAAGGGCTACGAGGAGAGCAACATCAGCCAAGGGACTATCGACACCCTCTAAACAGCGAGAGATCGAGGTTCTGGCGTTCTCCCGTGATCATGCCATCACATCGTCGCGGTCACATCTTCCTAGTGTCACCGCGCTCGCCCCTTCAACCACCACGGTCGCGGCGTCTTGGAGCTTGTCACTGCAATCGCGCCTTTCCTCTCTCACATTCGTGTCTTATCTCTTGTGAGTACCAAGCTTTTGAGTATGTAGATCACTCTCTTGTCTTAGTCAGTTTAGTAATAGTACCATGCTAGGTTAGAACCTTGTATAACTAGTTGGAATGCTAGTTAGTGGTTTAAAAAGTTATATTGTAGATTGATCGTCTTAGGTTGTTTTGAGAAAGCATTGTGAGAATGTAGACTTTTGTTGTATTGTTATCTAATCTTGTGAGGATCTTGAGACTAGAATTGAGAACATTCTAGCCTGACGTGTATATGATCTAGTGAAGATCTTTAAGACTAGGATTGGGAACATCATAGCATGTCGTTTATGATCTTGTGAAGATAATTGACTAGACGTTGGAACCTTCTAGCATGTCGGATAGTGGTTGATTTGTGTGCCTTGTTTGATCAAACGTAGAGTACTTTTCCTGCGGGAAACTGAGCGTAGATTATAGATGGGATTACCTTGAGACATGTAAGTACCTTGGGGATACTTAGCTGATTTCTGTGTGTTAACTTAGTTGTTATAATGGTGTGTGTTGTATGTTAATAATAATAACATGCTAGGACGGCCTGTATCGTTGTTTGGCCCAATTAGTAACGAGCGGTGACAACTTACTGGGAGGTTCTCTGCGACTAGTCTATACATGTACACAATGGGATGCGTCAAATCCAGTCTTGTTGGTATAATGGGACAAATCCAGTCTTGTTGGTATATTGATTGTCACAAAAGAAGCATAAGCACTTCGTATCACGCGTTATATTCTTATAAATTTCACGTCATATGTTATTTTTTCATACATTTTAATTTTATAATTATATTAATTAATAAATCAATTAAAAATTTTGATATAGACAATAAATATTTTATTTTTATTTTCAGTTTCACCACAATCTTCAATATATTATTAGATATTCTATTCATTATTTTTTTAAATTTTTTTCCACTTTTATTTATAAAATAATTAGATAATTTAGTAATCTAACTTTATTATAAACGTATATATTTAATATTTTAATCATGAAATAATCACTAACTTAACAAATATATAAGTTATTGTGATATAATTATCACATCTTCTTTTCTTTTAAGGATATATTTAGAACTTTTCTAAGATAATTTTGTAAATAAATTTTTTAAGTGTTCTCTATTTTAACAGTTTATATTTTAATTTTTTTATTCCAACCTTATCATCTCATAAACAATATACTAACATTAACTTTAATTGAGTTACAATGACAACATATTGTCAAAATATAACCCTAAATTGCAGAGTTTTATGGACTTTGAAGGGTAGACAATTTCGGTAGAAGTACAATATGAAAGAATTTCGGTAGAAGTACAAGATGATTCATAAGAGCTCGATCTTAGTAAAATCGATGCTCGAGCCTAATTTTTTTTTTTTTTTTTTTTTGAAAGTTTACTTATATTGAGAGAAGAATGTACATGAGGGTTACAAAAGCAAGCTCAGAGAGCAGTGTGCAAAGCCATAGTCTTGTTCAAAGGGGAATGAGAAGAGAGAAGTAATGAGCTAAGGGAGGTGAAGACCCATCATACGAGCAGTCGCCAGGGAGAGAGGGGACCTGTCTTTCCATTTATGTTCGAAGTTGAGCCGTAATGCCTTAATAACTTCAGCAGCACATTCAACAGCTCTGGTGAAGGTGTTGTTGAAAACAAGATTGTTTCTAGCTTTCCAAACAAAGTATATGAAGGAGGTGATAGAAGCAACTCTAATGCTGTCCAGAAGGTTTTGCTTGGGGTTCGTCCTTGAGCTCAGCCAAGTCCAGACATTGCGAATGTAGGGGGCCGGGTAAGGGACTCTTGTCCATCTTGAAATGATGTCCAGGACAAGGGAGGAGTAGCTGCATTTATGCCATAGGTGGTCATCGTCTTCAATCATGCTGTTGCACAGCTTACATGTATCGTTGTCAACCATGTTCCATTGCTTGATTCTGGCCAAAGTAGGAAGCCTGCTATGGGAGGCTAGCCAGGTAATGTAACTACACTTTGGGATGTTACTCTGAAGCCAAATGGCCTTATATGGGTTAGGAAAAAGTTGGGCAGGACCGGGCCTGAATAGGGAGTATGTCAGCTTAGGAGAGAAGGTGCCGTCAGGGTTGATAATTGAGCTCGGGCAGGAGTTTCCGTGGAGGGATGGAAGCAGCTTGCATTTGATCTTGAAAAGGTTTTTCCAGAAGGCGCTATGATGCCGCTGTGCCTAATTTTGCTTACATGGGACTGTCTTTTAGCAATTAAGTCCTTATTAATGTAAGATACCATACAAGTAATGTAACATATGCATCTTCTATAGATTATGACGCCATACAACATAATTAATACGGAATCGGATCGATGAGCAGACTCTGGATGTTCCTCAACATGGCTTCGTTAATCAAAGTGTACCCGTCTTCGCCTCCATCATATATAACCTCAACCGCGCGACTCATGTTAAGCACACAATGCTTATACACGGGTTGAGGCACTTCACCCGGCAAGATCATACCTTGGTTTATGTCCTTCCATAGTTCATCAGCTTTCTCGTATAGCTTCTCGCAGAGTTCTTCATATGTTGTAATACCATATTCCTTCATGTAACAGTCCACAAACAAGGATGAAAGCCCCCTGGCTCCATCAAACTATGTAGTACAGACAAATTCGTAGATTAGGGTTAGCCAATGTAAGAACAATTACTTGCATGTAATGAAACCTAATATTAAGCATGGAAACATGCACATACCTTTTTACCACCAATTTCATTAAGGATTCTTAAGATGTAGCATGAAGCCTTGATGCACTTTGGAAGGGCAGAAACCCATTGAAACTCGGCGTCGGTGGCCATGTCCAAGCCAAGCAAGGTATACACGAATACTCCAACATAGCCGGTGTTTCGATATAAGTAATTCTTTATGTAATCCTCGAGTGTCGGAACATATTTCTTGTGCCTCGAAATTGCTTCGACCATGTAGTGTCGGCATAAAGCTTTGATCTAAGTATGACAACTTCATTAGTGATCGGGAGTAATAAATCACATGATAAAAAATCTAATAGATCTATAATGAATGAATTCATACTTCTTCTTTTGCATAGTGCACATAGCGCGATCTTCCTTGAGGAGCAAGCAACCTCTCCATTTCTTCGTGAGAATCCAAAATTAGGGTTTGGTAGAGCCACTTTAACCCTTCAGCGAGTTGATCTAAGCACGACTTGTCCCACCTGTGTACACATACATGGATATCAACTTCCATCCAAAATTAGGGTTTATGACTATGTCGGAACCATTAGTGACACTGGACTAACCTCTTGGGACGTTAGAGCTAGTCGTTATTCTAGTTGAATGAACTAAATTCTGATATGATCATAAATCAAACTCGGGTTCAAATGGGCTAGCTTATAAAAACCTTGTTGAGATGTGTGAAAATGTCCCACGTCGATAATTGATTTTAGGATGTAACCTGAAGGTGTAGGTTCATTGGTGGTGTGTATCCCATCCACGTATTAGACTCGTCGGATATAAAAGATAAATTAATAAAACTTACTTTGTATTCGGTTTTAAAGTATATATGTTGTTATCTAAGCCGGGCTTTAACATGCTCACTTTCAGTTTGTTTTGAATTGAATCAAACTAGCCAATTATTTGTTAACAAAACAAACATGCAAGTAGAAAACAATTACCTTTGGACAGCTTCAGTAAAAATCTCTAGCTCCTCAAGACTTCCATAAGCATCATACATATCATCGATCGAAGTAATAATCTGACCTCCCATAATAGTTATCTTCCTTCTAATAGAGTGTTGGGGCTCTGAATATGCAACCGTAGCCCAAAAGAAACACGGTACAATCCTATCTCTCTGTGGCATATTGCTAGTCGCATCAATGTCTTTCCACCAACTAATTACGCATATCAAATGCGTACAACAAAACAAAATCAACCAAATTAACGAATAAGTATTGATTTGCATGTACAAAAGTAGTCACGCATAGTTATTGGTTCTACCTGGAATAGACTTCACTAAGTTCTTGTTTGTAACATGCTTGGAGCAAGTTGAAGTCGACTTTCGCAAATTTTAGGAGAGATTTGTTGTGTAGAGGATTGTCTTCCTCGTAGACTTGCATATAGCGTACACAATCAACTCGTGTCATCCTCTTGTGAAGAGGCTTCTTTAACGCATGGCTTATGCGCTCCTCAAGCTTAGGGTTGCTCAATTGGTCCGGTTTATCTTTGAACTTCATTAGCATGGACTTTGTAAATGTAAGAGCTTCATCTAGTATGGTTTCTCCATGGATTCTAACATAGCACGCTTCATACAAGCTCAACAAGCCTTGTACATCGCTTCTTAACTCATCTTTTAACATTCCATTTGAGCCTAGAAACTCCTTGAACACATCTATAAGGAAATGAGAAACAATCATATTCAAATGTTAAGCTTTAACCGGATCAAGCAAATAATATGAATACTCACCAATAGTTATTGATATGACATGACTTAAACTATAGTAGGATATTAGGTTTTGTGTCCGTAACATCTAGTTATAGAAAGATTTGTGCGAAAATCAATTGAACTCATGATATATATACCCGATGACACTTTGAAGCCGTGTTGTCTCAAGAGTCGAAAGCAAAGCGAAGTGATAACCAAATCATCGGAAGATGAGTTGGTCGAAATCTCATAGATATGTTGCAGAGCATTTTTTATCTCCTCTTCAAAGTGATAGGCTACACCGAGTTGTTCGATCGAGTCTATGAAACATAATTGTTCAATCAATGGTATGTCAACAACAAATAGCAGTTCCTTCTTGACATTCCCCTTAAGCTCCAAAGCTATCTCTTGCAGGGCTTGAATCACCTATATACCCACGACACATACCAATTGATACCAAAGTAAATAAATCCAGTCAATACATACCCTCTTGTCCATAAAAAGTTTTCGAGTAAAATTTATTTAATTTTGATATAAGAAAATAAAATGGGAGAAAGGAAACACATTTTGTAATAAAACTTCAAAAATATTTATCATATAAATTATATATATAAATGAACCATAACATTTTAGTGAACTAGATTCATTTTCGTTCTGTTCCAGAGTTGAAACCAAACAACCCTTAAGTTGTGAGTTTATGGGTCCGTTCGGTTTGTATTAGTTGAAGGGTTTTAAGTAGTTTATTAGTACTAAATTTATCAAATTTTTTGAACCATCTAGTGCTAGCTTATATGTTGTTTATGGAATAGTTTATTATTTTCCTTCGACCAGCCGAATCCAATATAGTATGAGCATATGTATGCATTCGTGGACAAATATATTTCATCACACTTGACTACGTACATGAGTATACCAAACTTCATTGACTTTGACTAAACAAGTTTGATGAAACTAAACATATAAAAACTCATTGACTTGACTAAACAAGTTTGATGAGCACATAAACATATCAAAACTCAGGTTCGGTTTAAACAAACCGAAAGTAAACCTATCAAAACTCGGCCCGGATAAGAGCCAAGCCTTAGAGTGTGTATATATAAGCATATATCATATACCTTAAGATCAGGTTTGAAATCGAAAAGTTGGTTGCCCCATGGACCTTGGGTGAAATTTGAGACTGGACGAGTAGGTTTTGGGTGAGTGAGTGGGTTGCTTGTAGTACAAGGCATGATGATCGTTTGAAGTAGGGGACTTGGATGAAAGGATGCTTCAATAGGCTTGACTATTTATACACAAGATTACAGTTGTCTTAGTTTGACTGATACAACCGTTGTCTTAATTTGACTTATACAGTCGATTATTGCTGAAAATTACACGCTAAATGAGGAGTGAATAACGATAGAGTACAGCATGAAATGAGAGGAAATGGACTTTCTTTTTATAAGTTTTAATTTGTGAAATAGTATTTATAATTTTTATGTGAAAAAGAGAACGCTAAGTAATGCTATTTTATTTTTGAATAGAATTCTTCTTAAATTAATTTAATTAAATATTTAAGTTTATAACTTGTATGTGAATAATAAAAAAAAGATAAACGGTTCCAAGATATTTTGTGTAGAACTCTTTAGTTTTTATTCTAAGCATAAAATATAATTATAATAATAATTGTGTTTGTGTAATTACTTGGACGACGATCGTGCATATAATATTTAATATTTGTTAGCATATCCTCGATCAACGAGACCCTGCTAAGGACAAAATTTGATGGTGTTGATCGTTTATAGTTTTTTTTGGTCGAAAAAAGGAGTACACTACTCCAAGAACTTAATTAACGAAAACAACGAGTCATACGAGGAATGTTAACCCCTCGATAGTCATCGGAAAGAAAAGAAAGCAAACAAGAAGGGGGAGACATTAAGAAATGAACCCCGACTTCACAAGTGAAGCCAAAATTAGCGAGCGCATCCGCCACTCTATTTCCTTCCCTAAAAATATGACCGAGATTTAAAATCCAATTCCGGGAGAAAAAGCCTTGACAACGAATAATCAGGCTATAAAGGGATGTTGAGGGCTAACACCCTTCCTAATAAGATCGACCGTCAATGAGGAATCCACTTCTGCCTCAATCCTCCTATATCCACTGTTCCATGCCAGTTCCAGTCCATGAGCAACTCCCCACAATTCATCCTCAAGCACCGATGCACACCCCAGGTTACTGACAACTCCTTGAACCCATTCTCTTGTATCATTTCGCAAAATCGCAGTAGTTATTGCTCTCCCATCAGAATTCCTCTTAGCCCCATCCGAGTTTATTTTGATCCAGTGTTCCTTTGGTTTGCACCACTTCACCATGCGCACCTGTTTCGGTCCCAACTTTGCATTAGCCTCCCCACATCTGACTAACTCGAGTTCCATGATTCTTGCTCGCAGAAAATCCACAAAATACATACTTCCATCGCTTTGCTGAAATATTCTCTTATTTCTGCCATAGGACAATCACGCAGAAGGTGCAATAGGGTCTCATCTGTATTAAGGCACCAATTGTAACAAGGATCAGCAACCATATGACGTCTATATCTCTCCGTATTCGTGAGGGGCACACCCCACACAATCATCCACATGAAACACCGAGCCCTTTCACTGACCTTAATCTTCCATATTCGTGTGAACAGATCTTCTCTAGGTTGATGTTGTACTCTACTCCGTAAAATGAATTGGTAAGCTGAAGCAGTGGAGAATAAACCATCCCTAGAGTCAATCCATCAAACCGAATCTTCTCCTCTATAATCCCTAGCAGGGACCATGCCATAAGTTTCAAAGCACCTTCAGTATTCAGTTTATCTGCAAGATATTCCCAGTTCCAAGTACCCGGTGAAAGTCATATATCCCTAACGTGTAGGTTTCTTACCCCTATCCCAATTGGTTGAAGACTGAATTGTTCCAGGGTAGAGTTACCAAGCCAGCAATCAGTCTAAAACCTTGCCTTCCTTCCATTAACAACACTTCAACCCAGATTTGGAATAACTATCTGATTGTAGACCTTCACCACCTCTTTCCACGAATAGGAGCATTCACTTCTACAAATCAATCTACTTGGCCATTCAGCTCCCCAAACTGAATATTTGTTGAGCAAGATACGTGCCCATAGGTCGTTTCGATTAGCAAAGAGACGCCAACCCAATTTTTCTAGCATAGCCATGTTAAACTCTTCGGCTTTCATATTCCCTAGTCTTCCCAAGCTCTTACTCTGGCACACCTTATCCCGGCTAATAAGGTGGATCTTCATGTTCTCCCCCGAACTTGCCCACAGAAAGTTCTTACAGAGCTTATCCACCTTGAAAAGTACACTCTTTGGGAGAAGGAATGGCCGAGAGAACCGATTTAATTAATGTTGAATGGCCCGCAAAGGAGAGAGACTTCGCCTTCCATCCCGCAAGTCTCAAGTTCACTCTCTCAATCAATGGGTTAAAAGTCGTATTTGAAACTCTTTCATGGAAGAGGGGGATTCCCAAATACATACCTAGGTGGCGAGTAGCCGGGATGCCACTAAGATCACTTAAGGTATTCTCAAGGGGCCCTTGGATATTCTTAGAGACAAAGATACGGGATTTGGTTAGGCTGATATTTTGTCCAGAGGCTCAACAGAAGTCATCAAGGACCTTCTTAACAATCTGCAATTCACTGATCGAACCTTCCGCAAAAGAAGTATATCGTCCGCAAACATCAAATGTGAAATAGACGGACCTCCCCTTGAAACCTTCAGAGGCTTCCATCTACCATCCCTGACTGCAAGATCTATAAGGTGACCAAGTCTCTTTAGACACAGTACAAACAAGTATGGAGATAACGTGTCTTCTTGCCGGAGTCCCCTTATCATTGGAAACCCTTCTGTAGCTTCTCCATTCCATAACACTTTCATCGATGCCGTACGTAGACAAGTTGAGATCCACATAATCCACTGGGGGGCAGCCCTATGTCATTTAGAGTTTCCATTACAAACTCCCACAGGAGCATATCATACGCCTTTTCGAGGTCAAGCTTTAAGACCATCCATCCTTTCCTCCCTTTTCTTCTTCTTCTTCATCGAGCGAATAACTTCCTGAGCAATGACAACAATATTTGTGATCATGCGACCCGCAACAAAACTCGTTTGCATAGGGGAGACTAAATTTTTCATCACTCCTTTGAGGCGAGTGGCTAGGATCTTCGTAATCACCTTATAACTGACATTACAGAGGCTAATAGGTCGGAATTGGTTGATGAGTTCTGGTTTAGCGACTTTACCCACCAAAACTACCAAAGTCTCATTTACTATAGGCAACGTCTCCCCATGATAGAAGAAATCTTGGACAAACTTAACTAACGAGTTCCCCACCGAAGCCCATAATTGTTTGTAGAAAATGGGTTGGAAACCATCCGGCCCCGGAGCTTTAAGCGAGCCCATAGCCACTATCGCTCTATGGATCTCCTCCCTTTCACAATCTTTCGGAAGATCCAACCGTTGGTTCTGTGTAAGAGCAGGAAAACCCCCTTTTGGAATGTTACTGAGAAGGGGGAGGCAGTCAGGACCATAAATTCCTTTATAGAATTCCGAAGCGTGTTGCTTGAGAATATGTTTGTCAAAGCACCACTCTCCTTCCCACATCTTCAAGATATTTTGTGTAGAACGCTTTAGTTTTTATTCTAAACATAAAATAGAATTATGATAATAATTGTGTTTGTGCAATTACCTGGATAACGATCGTGCATATATTGACATTTATTAGCATATCCTCGATCAACAAGACCCTGCTAAGGACAAAATTTGATGGTGTCGATCGTGTATAGTTTTTTTTTTGGTCAAAAAAAGGAGTACACTACTCCAAGAACTTAATTAACGAAAACAACGAGTCATACGAGGCATGTTAACCCCTCGATAGTCATCGGAAAGAAAAGAAAGCAAACAAGAAGTGGAGACATTAAGAAATGAACCCCGACTTCACAAGTGAAGCCAAAATTAGCGAGCGCATCCGCCGCTCTATTTCCTTTCCTAAAAATATGACCGAGAATTAAAATCCAATCCCGGGAGAAAAAGCCTTGATAACGAATAATCAGGCTATAAAGGGGATGTTGAGGGCTAACACCCTTCCTAAAAAGATCGACCGTCAATGAGGAAACCACTTCCGCCTCAATCCTCCTATATCCACTGTTCCATGCCAGTTCCAGTCCATGAACTCATTCTCTTGTATCATTTAAGCACCGATGCACACCCCAGGTTACTGACAACTCCTTGAACTCATTCTCTTGTATCATTTCGCAAAATCGCAGCAGTTGTTGCTCTCCTATCAGAATTCCTCTTATCCCCATCCAAGTTTATTTTGATCCAGTGTTCATTTGGTTTGCACCACTTCACCATGTGTTCCTGTTTCGGTCCCAACTTTGCACTAGTCTCCCCACATCTGACTAACTCGAGTTCGATGATTCTTGCTCGCAAAAACTCCACCAAATACATACTTTCATCGCTTTGCTGAAATATTCTCTTATTCCTCCACTTCCACAACCACCATACTGTCAAAGTAAAGGTGTCAATCCACAACCCACCTAGAGGAGATGTTTTGTTAAGCTTTACATTGGTTTCCAGCCATTCATCCCATCCAAGATTTAAGAACGAGTCTTGGAGGGTAGCCGGAACAATATGCCTCCATAGTTTTTCTGCCATAGGACAATCACGCAGAAGGTGCAGTAGGGTCTAATATGTATTGAGGCACCAATTGTAACAAGGATCGACAACCATATGACGTCTATATCTCTCCGTATTCGTGAGGGGCACACCCCACACAATCATCCACATGAAACACCGAGCCCTTTCACTAACCTTAATCTTCCATATTCGTGTGAACATATCTTCTCTAGGCTGATGTTGTACTCTACTCCGTAAAATGAATTGGTAAGCTGAAGTAGTGGAGAATAAACCATCCCTAGAGTCAATCCATCGAACCGAATCTTCTCCTCTATAATCCTCTAGCAGGGACCATCCCATAAGTTTCAAAGCACCTTCAGTATTCAGTTTATATGCAAGATATTCCCAGTTCCAAGTACCCGGTGAAAGTCATATATCCCTGACGTGTAGGTTTCTTGCCCCTAGCCCAATTGGTTGAAGACTGAATTGTTCCAGGGTAGAGTTACCAAGCCAGCAATCAGTCTAAAACCTTGCCTTCCTTCCATTGACAACACTCCAACCCAGATTTGGAATAACTATCTGATTGTCGACCTTAGCCACCCCTTTCCACGTATAGGAGCATGCACTTCTACAAATCAATCTACTTGGCCATTTAGCTCCCCAAACTGAATATTTGTTGAGCAAGATATGTGCCCATAGCTCGTTTTGGTTAGCAAAGAGACGCCAACCCAATTTTGCTAGCATAACCATGTTAAACTCTTCTGCTTTCCTAATCCCTAGTTGTAACACCCCGAATCCGCGGAACTCGGGATGCCACATTGGGTTAGGATCTCACAATGGATCCTGACCCTAGCCTGACAACAAGTTCACTGGACCTTACAACATGACACTGACAGATATAAAACAAATACATAAAAAGTGTAAACTGTACGACTCAAAGTAAACAACAACATAGCCGAGTACATAAAACGACATCCTCACACAGGAGGGAAAACAAGACATCATCCTCACGCAGGAGGGGAGGGTAAACATCCCAAACCAACCACCTAATGTACGAGAGTCCTCGGCCTTTCACCCTGCCAGATCACTCAGCGGCGCCTAACATGTAAACATCTACAACACGGTATGAAACCGTTAGCTAACCAAACATATATGAGGTAATGCATAAGCACAAGCACAATCATGAAAGATAAACACATCAGCATGCTATCACACATTTACCCATTTTATCATCTTTATATAATAGTCATTCACTCAAATCGTATATATATATATATATATATATATATATATATATATATATATATATATATATATATATATATATATATATATATATATATATATATATATATATATATATATATATATAGAGATGAAAATATGTGACACAAGGACCGATACATCCTCGCCTCTGAGAATGATAGCCATCTGGAGTAGAATCGGTCACATAACCCGTGTACCCTATGAGAGTGGTGTTGTGTCCTCCCCGTGTACCAGGTCTGACCTGTCTCAAGAGAACCTCCAAACTCCACAGCGGGATGAAGGGGAAAGGTTATCACAGCCACGCATACGGGGCAATCAATAAAACGTAGGTCGGTATATATGACATCACATGTTATCATAGCAACATACAAAGCACACACCACTCATGCAAACACCCAATATAAGGATGACAACTAAGTTAGTCCTACAGACTTACCTCAACCTCGTACTCACCTCAACCACAACAACCTCCAATCCTGAGAGAGGGGCACTGCCTAATAACAAGGCATAAAGATATATCAAACTCTATTCATCAAAGGGGTCACACCTAGACCCAAAGGGATCCATGAGGATCATACTCAATCTATAAGCTCACAACCAACTAAACCTCAATATCTCAACATAACTCACAATTTCTCAAATCTCAAGGTAGTATCTAATCGACATTCCTCAATCTCAATTCTAATCCTAATTTAATTAATTAACCTTTAATTAATTAATTAATTAAATTTCGCTAGAATAATGTTTTGCTCGCAGGCAATTTCTAAACCCACCTGTCATCAGATTTCATCAAACAAACTACCCATAATCACTAGAATAATATAACGACTATAATGGAATTTCTAATTATCCATTTTGACAAGCCTAAAGTCAATCTAGGTTAAATCGCAGTACGGAAAACGAATAAATTCATAACTTATTCGTTACTAACCCGATTTACAATCTAAAAGAAGATTCGGAATCACAACGACGCAGGCTACGCATGGACAACATCAAATTCACCGGAATCTGAGCGACGGAACCTGCCTGGTGACATATATGCTCGACCAACTTCTCATCTGCTCAGAAATGCAGAAAGTCGGTACCGATATGAAGAGAATGAAGAGAGGAATCCAGAAACTCAAACGGAATTGAAATCGGATTAGAAACGGAGAGTTGATCTGAGTTTGAAGGTTGAGAGAAATCAGAGCTTTTACGAGGAAACGTGAAAGAAAATGAATTAATAAAGGATTTTCCGCTATTTATAAAGAAGACGATAATTATCCTTTAGCAAAGTCGATAATTATCCTTTAACCGATCCAAAGGCGGGTCGAACCTCCTTCTCCAAACTTCTCGAGATTGGAATATTAAATTTGGAATATTGTAGGGATAATTATTCCACAACTACCTCGGAAAACGTGTATTCCTAATCCGTCTTTCTTAGCCGTTAAGAAACGAAATAGCGACTCTTTTGGCCGTTTTGCCTCTCCATGTTATTTCATATCTAGGATATATCCAATGTCTTGATCATTTCTCTCAACTGCATTTTTATTAATTGGAGCTCCAAATAACACCGGAGGGTAAAACTAATTACCCGGGGGAAAAAGTAAAAATTTCCCCAAACGTCCAAAATTACGCCAGGAACATAACGGTGGGACTCATACTCCTCATTTGCGCAATCTTCGCGAGTTATATGTCAATAACTATCAACGATTAAGTTAATCAACATTAATTAGAATTTGGAAATCCTAACTATTACACTAGTCCTCCCAAGCTCTTACTCTGGCACACCTTGTCCCAGCTAATAAGGTGGATCTTCCTGTTCTCCCCCGAGCTTGCCCACAGAAAGTTCTTACAGAGCTTTGCCACCTTGCAAAATACACTCTAGGGATGTTACATGAGACAAGCCGCTCGGGCTCGTCTCGGGCTCGGCTCGCTAAAAGCTCGGCTCGTGATCGTTCGTGTAGTCTAACAAGCCGAACCCGAGCCTATTACTAGGCTCGTCATGAGCCCGAGCCGAGCCGAGCCGAGCCCGAGCCCTTAACGAGCCGCTCGTTAAAAAAAAATTCCTAGGGTTTTTGATTTTTTGAAGAAAACTAAAGTGAGAAGGGCAAGGCAAGGGCGGCCGCATTCCTTTCTTCTCTCGACTATCAACAACAGCAAAAGCGATTGGCAAACCAGTGAACCACCTTCAACCATCTTTCTCTGGCTCCGGCTCCGGCTCCGGCTACTCGACGGCGACCCTCCTTCCTTCGGCGGCAACACTCCTTCGCATCTGTTCGGCGGCGACACTCCTTCGCATCTGTTCGGCTGCGAGACTCGTAAGTCGAAGCCCTATGTCTGGTTTGTTTCTCTTCTCAGTCTTCTATTTCACTAATCAAAGTTATCAAACTTTTCAACTCTTCTCCTTCAGTGTTCCGGCAGTGAGGCGGTCCGACAGCCGACTAGCTTGCTTCTCTTCAGCAAAATCAGCGCCAACTCATTCTTTCTTCTCAGTCTTCTTCTTCATTTGTCCGGCTAATTGGTTCAGTGGTTCGCTTCTCCGGCTAATTGGTCCAGTGGGTCGCTTCTCCGGCTACCTCCAGGCTCCAACTTATTCACCAACCCTCTGCACTCTCCCGACTAGCTTGCTTTGGACCTTCGGTAGTGTAATTTTTGAGTATCTCCTCACCTCTTTCTCGATTGATGTTTCATTTACACTTTCAGTTCTCTTGTGTGACTTACTGACTTTTGTTGATTCACATCATCTTCTGTTGGTTTTGTGATTGTGGATTTTGTTGATTGGTTGAGGTTTTTAATTGACTGACCAGTTGTTGTGTAAATCTCTTTTGTGATCGAATACTTTGTTTATTTTGAGCTCATTTTGGATTTTATTTATTGATATCACAGCCCTCTACAGTATGCACTCTTTGTATATTGATTGATTTGTTGTTGCGTAAATCTCGTTTGAACACTGATTTAGTGTCTACTGTAACTCATTTACTAATTACTATCTACTTTGCTTGTGTTCATGGAGATATAACTCTAGTCTACTTGTTGTTGGTTTTGTGATTGCTTGTCTAATGTAGTATTGTCTACTTTTTGTATGTGTATGATTTATTGATTTTAATGGGTTGCTGTGTTTATTTGTCTGTAACTCATTTATTGTCTACTGTAACTAATTTACTTTCTATTGATTTTATGGGTTGTTGCTACCGCACTTTCATGAATGATATGTGCTAAATTGCTTATTTCTATTCTTTTTACTATGCTGATTTTTTTAATTTATACTTTTTTAGATTATGTCGGCTTCAGAAACGGACCAATTTACGAATGTTGATGAGGAAGTTGATGTTGATGAGGAAGTTGATGAGGCTCCATCTCAAGTGACTGAAAATCCTTCCAAGCGGCGAAAAACTTCCAATGTTTGGAATGATGTGAGTGAAGTTGTAGAGAATGGTGTCACATGTGTGAAATGCAACCATTGTGGGATTCGGATGTCTTATAGAATAGGAGGACCAACAACACACTATAAGAGACACATTGCTATATGTGCTATTCGTAAGAGTAAGATCTCTGGTAAAGGAGTCGGTCCAATGCAAGCATTGCTTAGTTTTGATGCCGGTGGAACTGGAGCACTAGCACCTTACAAGTATGATAAAGAAGCAATCAAGGATATGACGGCGAAGATGATCATGGTACATGAGTACCCATTCATGATGGTTGAACACAAGTTCTTTAGAGGTTATAGTAAGATGCTTAACCCGAAGTTTGAACCTTTTGGCCGCCTTGCTATTCGAGATCGTGCAATGAAGTTGTATGCGGAAGAAAAGGCTAAGATGAAGAAAATGTTTGCAAAAGTTGGAAAAGTTAGCTTGACTTCTGATTTGTGGACTTCTAACCAGACTAAAGGTTATATGTGTATCACCGGTCACTTTGTAGACACAGATTGGAATTTACAGAACCGCATTCTAAACTTTGTCTCTTGTCTCCACCTCACACCGGCATTGCAATAGCAGACAAGATGTATGAATGTTTGACTGAATGGGGAATAGAGAACAAGATTTCACTGTTACCTTCGACAATGCTTCTTCAAATGATGCAGCTATTCGGTCTTTGAAAGAACATTTTCAGATTAGAGATGCATTGTTTTTTGGTGGGAAGATTTTCCACATAAGGTGTTGTGCACACATCTTGAATCTCTTAGTGCAAGATGGATTGATTCCTCTAAAGTCCGTCATTGAGAATGTTCGTGAGAGTGTGAAGTTTATTCTTTTGAGTCCATCACGCCTTCACAAGTGGAATGAAGTTGTGAAGAACATGTCTTTGCCTTCCAATAAGAAGTTAATTCTTGATTGCATCACCCGGTGGAACTCGACATTTCATATGTTAGAAAGGGCTCTCATCTTCAAAGACGCTTTTGCTAGGTTTGCAAATAGAGATCCGGCATATTCTACATTACCATCTGATGAGGATTGGGAAAGAGCTAAAGATGTGTGCAAGTTCTTGTCTACTTTTGATAAGGTAACAAACATCTTCTCAGGTCGTCAATATACAACTGCAAATCTATATTTTTCTGAAATTTGGAAGATTAGGAAAATTTAGATGATATGGAGAATGACCCAAGAGATTTTATGAAGGCTATGGTGGATAGTATGAAATCCAAATTTGACAAATATTGGAAGGAGTGCAATCTTTTTATGATTATAGCGGCTATTTTTGATCCCCGAAACAAAACCCACAAGATTAGATTTGTTTATGGAAAGATATATGAAGAAGATGAAGTGGAAGAGAAACTTAAGGATATTATTAGTGAGATGCATCGTTTAAATGAGAACTACATCACCAAGGATGCAAGTGGTGGGTGTGGTTCGAGTAATGCCGGAAAAACAAGCTTAGTTGGAAGGTGCACGGATGATGTGGTCCATGTGGATGAAGATGTGGATGAATTTGAAGATTGGATCAAAACAAGATGTGAAAATATGCCATCAAGAAAGGAGTTGGACATCTATCTTGAAGAAGGTGTGTTATTGGGTGGAGGTAAAGAGTTTGATGTTTTGGCTTGGTGGAAATCAAATGTTTTGAAGTTTCCAACGTTATCTAAGATGGCCCGAGATATTCTCTCAATTCCGGTAACTACGGTACCTTCTGAGTCGGCTTTTAGTGCCGGGTGTAGAGTTATTAGTGATGATCGATGTTCCTTGGGTGATGATACAATTGAAGGAATTCTTTGTGCATAAAATTGGTTCCGAGCTGAATTTGAAGTGTGATGTAAGTATTTCTTGCTCTAATTTAATTTAGAATAATGTTATTTGATATTGTAAGGATGTGGCTTCTAAAAATTGATGTTTTTCTTGTTGTAGGTGAGCAAGTGAGGATACCACGTTTTGTCATACGGTCCAAGATGTGTTGTTGGGTTGTATGTTTTTTATGTGAACTTGGTTTATGGTTGTGTAACATACTTTGGATACTTTGCATTTGTGTTTTAATTTGCTATCGGGATGTTACTTGTTAGTTTGTTCGGATTTAAACTATTGAACTTTGTTGGTTTAAATATTCTATTGTTTTGGCATTTGTAAGATTGTAGTTTATGTGAATTTTTTATGTAAAATTAGCCACATGTTTTAATTTAAAAAAGAAACAGGTTAACGAGCCGAACGAGCCGAACGAGCCCAAACGAGCCCGAACGAGCCCAAACGAGCCCAAACGAGCCGAACGAGCCCTAACGAGCCGAGCCGAACGAGCTCACGAGCCGAGCCTGAACACGAATTTAGGCTCGGTCCAATTTTCAGGCTCGGCTCGGGCTCGCCTCGTTTCAAAACGAGCCGAGCCTGAGCATACCAAGGCTCGGCTCGTTCGGCTCGTATAACAGCCCTAGTACACTCTTTGGGAGAAGGATCGAGTTCATAAGGTACAATGGAATGGCCGATAGAACAGATTTAATTAATGTTGAACGGCCCGCAAAGGAGAGAGAATTCGCCTTCCATCCCGCAAGTCTCAAGTTCACTCTCTCAATCAAGGGGTTAAAAGTCGTATTTGAAACTCTTTCATGGAAGTGGGGGATTCCCAAATACTTACCTAGGTGGCGAGTAGATGGGATGCCACAAAGATCACTTAAGGTATTCCCAAGGGGCCCTTGGATATTCTTAGAGACAAAGATACGGGATTTGGTTAGGCTGATTTTCTGTCCAGAGGCTCCACAGAAGTCATCAAGGACATTCTTAACAATATGCAATTCACTGATCGAACCTTCCGCAAAAAGAAGTATATCGTCCGCAAACATCAAATGAGAAATAGACGGACCTCCCCTTGAAACCTTCAGAGGCTTCCATCTAACATCCCTGACTGCAAGATCTATAAGGTGACCAAGTCTCTTTAGACACAGTACAAACAAGTATGGAGAACGGGTCTTCTTGCCGGAGTCCCCTTGTCATTGGAAACCCTTCTGTAGCTTCTCCATTCCATAGCACTTTCATCGATGCCATACGTAGATAAGCTGATATCCACATAATCCACCGGGGGGGGGGGGACCGGAGCATATGATACGCCTTTTCGAGGTCAAGCTTTAAGACCATCCATCCTTTCCTCCCTTTCTTCTTCTTCATCGAGTGAATAACTTCCTGAGCAATGACAACATTATCTGTGATCATGGAACCCGGAAACAAAACTCGTTTGCATAGGGGAGACTAAATGTTTCATCACTCCTTTGAGGCGAGTGGCTAGGATCTTCGTAATCACCTTATAACTGACATTACAGAGGCTAATAGGTCGGATTTGGTTGATGAGTTCTGGTTTAGCGACTTTACCCACCAAAACTACCAAAGTCTCATTTACTATAGGTGACATCTCTCCATGGTAGAAGAAATCTTTGACAAACTTAACTAATGAGTTCCCCACCGAAGCCCATAATTGTTTGTAGAAAATGGGTTGGAAACCATCCGGCCCCGGAGCTTTAAGCGAGCCCATAGCCATGATCGCTCTATGGATCTCCTCCCCTTCACAAGCTTTCTGAAGATCCAGCCACAGGTTTTGTGTAAGAGCAGGAAAACCCCCTTTTGGAATATTACTGAGAAGGGGGAGGCTGTCAGGACCATAAATTCCTTTGTAGAATTCCGAAGCGTGTTGCTCGAGAATATGTTTGTCAAAGCACCACTCTCCTTCCCCATCTTCAAGCCTCAACCCTATTATGTTGTCTTCTTATAATAGTTAGAGGTGGAAGAAAGAGGTATTTTTATCTCCAAATTTAAGCCAATCTTGTCGGGCTTTTTGACCCCACAAAACCTCCTCTTGCTCTAAGACTTCATCAAGCAGTTTCTTTGCCTCCAACTCCTGTGCGAGTAATGGTCCCGTGACAGATATGGCCAAGGTAGCATTTATCTCCTCCAAATGTTGAATCAACTCTTCCTTTCTTATATTAATATTTCCGAAGACTTCCCTATTCCATTTCCGTAACACCATTTGTAGCTTTTGGAGAGCTCCCGGGAGTTGGGCAAGCGCATCCCAGGAAGATTCAATAAGGTTGATAAATTCTGGGTGAGTCATCCAGGCAGTCTGAAATCGGAACGGCCTTTTTCTATTATCCACTTTACTGACTCTTTCGAAAGTTAGGAGCAACGGGTGATGGTCAGAGGATAGTTTAGGGAGATGTCTTACTGTAGCCTCATGCCATCTGATTCTCCCATCCAGGGACATCAAGATTTTGTCCAGCCTCTTAGAAATTCTTGTTTCAACCTCAGTCCCTCTTGCCCATGTATAAGGGACCCCTTGAAAGCCCAAATCAACCAATTTGTTCCGTGTTAGCCAGTCATTAAAACTCATTGACTCCCTGGATAACCTACTTGAACCTCCTTGTCTTTCTTCGAGGCTTTTGATGGAATTTAGATCTCCTCCCATAACTAAAGGAGATCGTAAATTTGAGATAAGATTCGTTAATCTTGCCCAGATATCCTCACGATGCTGAGGCGATAGGAAAATGTACAATATAACCAGATGAAATGCATTTGCTCCTTCTCCCACTCTAGTATGCATATATTGTCTGTCTTTTGTTATCAATGTAATCGGACATTCAGTTTTATTCCAAAGTATCCAAATACCACCGCTTTGACCCACCGCTTCTACTCGGTCATATGAGTCAAACCCCATTTTGTCGCATATCTGCGTAGCTGTATCACCTACACAGTGAGTTTCCAAGAGAGCCGCAAACGATGACTTATGTTTACGAAGCATATAACGTATAGACCGTCGAAATCCAGGTTTCACTGTTCCACGGAAATTCTAGAAGAGGCCTATCATTTCAACCTTGTGGTGGTGTCAAGCAACCAGATGGTTATCAGGGTTGGGAGTCTGGAACTCTGGACGTTTGTGTTTCATCTCCCATGCTATGGGCATCAATTTCCATGCCATCATTGCCTTCCTTATCCATGTTTGGGTTGCTGGATTCCTCTTCCACTCCTTCTCCGAATCTAATATTTAGAGGGGTACCTCTTTGCAAGATTTTGACTTGTTGAACCTTTGGGATGTCACTAGTGCTAGCCTTTGTCTCCCTTCTCGGTTGTGGGCCTTTAACTTTAGTGACCTTATTATGACTCTCCGTGTTTCGGTTGGACCCTAAGGCTCCATGTCGAGCACATTTCTTTATATTATTTCGTGAGACATAGTTTCCCCAGGGATCTGTCGGTGCTGTTCACCATGCCTCCCCTTTTCTACGTGGTTATCTTTGTAAAGGGGTGATCTACCTTGATCTGTTGTAAACGGTATTAATCTTCCTTTTTTGTTGCTTTCCGAGTTACCTCCTGAGAAGATTCTGTCTTTCTAGACTGGTTTACGTCGAGGAACTATCATCCAAGGACCCAAATTCTCATTCTCCTGGCCCCCTTGGGTAGATTCCTCATCAATCTATACCTCTGTGATTCTTTCATTATTCTGGGGTTTCTTTTCTGGAAGAAGCAATCATCTCGCCAGCTTGGTTTGTCATGCTTTCTTTTGCTTCACCATCAATCCTTGTCTCCTTAGGCTCTCTAACAATCATGCAATCCTCCTTGGTATGGCCATAACATCCACAACCAAAACAAATAGCATGTAGATTCTCATATTCTAAGAGGAGTCTTTTTCCATTCAGCAAGACATATCCTCTAAGAGGCTTCTCCAAATCTATACTCACACAGACTCGAGCAAATCTTCCCCTATCCAGACGCAAAGTCTTCTCAGCAATTCTGAGAGGGTTTCCAATAGTCGAGGCTATGGCTTTTAGAACTTCCGTATTATACATTTAGAAAGGAAGCCCTGAGATGCGAACCCAGACTCCTATGGTCGTTATGGTCGAGGTCATCGGATCAAAGGATGGGTTCCACTGCTGCATTAGCAAGTAATGGCCAAACATTTTCCAGGGACCACTGCTCAGAACATCAAACATGTCGGATTCAAGTTCGAATCTTGCCAGTTAGTAGTTATTAGGCAAGTCAATCACAGTCAATCCTCCTTTGGGGTTCCATAATTGTCTGATGTTCTTCTCGAAAGCAGAGAATGAGATCATTCTACCGTGGAGTTTGAGGACTATTGAATTACGCCAAGGGGCGTTTAGCACCTGAACAATATCCTGAGCGATGGTGATTGAGGGAGTAGCATCCTCTCCTCTTGGGTAGGCTATCTGTATGTGTCCAGATTCAATCACATTAGTAGGAAGAATTGGTAGCCTTCGCCAGGTATTATTTCCAAAAAGTAGTCTACTCCAGGATGGTTGGGACTCAGAAGGGTCAAACGGTTGTTGACCAGGGGCCATATCTTCGCTACGATCTGCATCGGGATCGGGGTTTTCAATGATTGGGTGGGGGGGGTCGGTAGCAGGGAGAACAACGTCAGAACTTGCAGGATTGGGAGTCGTCATTTGCGTCGCCTGTGTAGTCACCATTAGGGTTTTCCTTTTAAATAATTTTGCAAAAAAATTTGCGATAATTATTTTAATGATGAAATCATCGATCGTGTATGGTTATTGATTACTTAATGACGATCGTTATATATATGCACGATCGTTATATATCTATACGATATTGATCATTAAGACATAAAAATAACAGCATGATCGTTATATATCTATATGATATCGATCGTTAGCACATGAAAAGAAAAGCAAGATCGTTATAGAAGGAAAGAATGAGGTCATTTATAATGTGTGGAATAACCCTATTAGTCTCAAGTGAACGATGTGGCTTCAACGATCTAAAGCTGAAAATCGAAACGAACCGAACCGAAACAGAATCGAACCGAAACCGAAACTGAACCGAAACCGAAATCGAAACCCAATGGTTTATTGAGAGTGTTGATATGCATCAAGAGATATATTTACACATTTTATGTATTTTGTTGTAATATGTGCTATAAAAATTAGTTTTTCTGTTATTATCAATAGATATTTAAAGTTTCTTCATTAAAATTTTTGTAAGATATATTTATATATATATATATATATATATATATATATATATATATATATATATATATATATATATATATATATATATATATAAATAGTGGTTAAATATTCATAGCTGGATTACTTTTATTTATTACTTTACATGGTGTAGGGCTGATTCTTGCTAGTAAGTATTTGTATCGTTATTTTTTAATGATTTAATTTTTTTAAAACAAAAAATGAATTCAATTAAAAATATATGAAGTATAAGTTGTATAACATTAAAGTTTCAATGACCCAATGGTTTATTGAGAGTGTTGATCTTGTTGTAAACCCACTTTTCTTGAGCTCGATCCACCTGTGACACAAAATTTTCCATCCGATAAATACATTTTTATCTTGTCATTTTGATAATTATTCTTAATACTTTTGTTATTACGGTAAAAAAAAAACTATATTATTTAAGAAAGAGATTTAATTAAGTTAGACAAATTTCAACCTTTTTCAATTTTGATTTGAGGGTTGTAGTGTCTTCCCACTTTTAATCTTGAACCCTATATATATATATATATATATATATATATATATATATATATATATATA
>BSUD01000004.1:11078086-11152276 GCA_033239045.1 Fagopyrum esculentum | reverse complement strand
TATATATATATATATATATATATATATATATATATATATATATATATATATATATATATATATATATGATTTGAATCATATAAGATAGGATTTGAATTATATAAGACAGGATCTTAGGACTAAAAGTGAGAATGACTCACAACCGTTGGATCAAATATCATACAGTGAAATTTATAAGTTGCTAAATTGTTAAATTGTCATATATTTGAACAAAAATTTAGTTGAATAATTGAACATATAAATTAACATTTGAAGAAATAGTTATATAATTGAACAATTTCGAATATAGTTGAATAATTATGAGGTGGCTTTAAATATCATACAGTGAAATTTATAAGTTGCTAAATTGTTGTTTTGTAGGTGACTACAAATTAGAATAGTGTGATTTTTGCTTCGTATATTAGAAGAATTTAAATAGGGATTGCATAAGTGATGATTGTGGAAGAAGAACGATTATAACAATGATACAAGGTCAAATTCACTAAATAGGTCTTTTATCATATTTACTCTATTTAGTACGCCCATAGCATAAACACATTTAGTAAATATATCCCTAAATTTTCTACTGTTCAAAGCTCTCATCTCTCACTTTCAACCCCGATCCTCTCTCTACTTCTGCTAAAATCCACCACCACTTCTCTATCTTTGTCCCTCCTTTAAGCGTGCGGCCTTCTCTCTACCGCAGATCTATACTCCCATTGTATGATGCTCGCTTCTCTGTCGGATCTATCCTCACTTTACTCTCTTTCTCAAGTTTTCTCTTCCCTCCTCTCTATTTGTTACTGCTAGGGTTTTGAAGATTGTTGTAGATGGAAACGAACGCAATTCAACAAGTTTTAGAAACCCTAAAGTGACCCAAAAGAGGAAGAAAATGAAGCCAGGTCAGAGAATTCTCGATTGGGAATTCGCGAAAATCGGCGAGGAATGTTCTGTTGAATTCCGTAGGAGAGGAGAGAATGGTGTCGTTGAAGGTAATGTCATCTTCGAAATCTGGGAATCCGGATCTCACAAAGCGTCTATCTACTTCATCTCGAATCCCTAATTATACGTCTCACCTTAATTCCTCAATCCCTAAGGGTGATAACCGTCAATTTGTAAGCGGAGAAATCGCCACCACTTCCACTGTCAAAATTGGATCCTTGATGACCCTAGATGGCTTCTTGCGAAATACCTATAGAAACCATAAAATACAACTACACATTGCAACTATGCATGATGTTTATCAGTTTCCATTTGTGTTGCAGGAAAACATGAAGTTTTTGTTCTGGTATGTGAAGGTTGGATTTGTTTCCTTAGGTTACTCTATAGAAACCATACCAGAAACTCACAAACAAATCATACCAGAAACCCATATCAAACTCATACCAAAAATTATACCAAAAACTCATAGCAAAAACTCATACCAGAAACTCAACCAGAAACCATACTAGAAAATCAACTAGAAACTCAACTAAAAACTCATATAAGAAACTCATATCAGAAACACGTCAACAAATCATACCAGAAATCCATTTCAAACTCATAAAAGAAACCATACCAAAAACTCATACTAGAAACCATACCAAAAACTTAACTGGAAACCATACCAAAAACTCAACCAGAAACCATACTAGAAACTCATACAAAAAACTCATACTAGAAACTCATATCAACAACTCATGCTAGAAACTCAATCAAAATCCATACCAGAAACCATACAAAAAACTCAAACCAGAAACTAAATAAAAAATCATACCAGAAACTCAACCAGAAACCATACCAGAAAATCATACCAAAAACTCAACCAGAAACCAAACTGGAAACTCAACCAAAAACCATACTAGAAACCATTCCAGAAACCATACTAGAAACTTAATCAGAAACTCATACCAAAAACTCAATAGAAATCATACTAGAAACTCAACCAGAAACTCATATCAAAAACTCATACCAGAAACAGATCAACAAATCATACTAGAAATCTATATCAAACTCATACCAGAAACCATACCAAAAACCGTACCAGAAACTCATAACAAAACCATACTAGAATCTCAACCAAAACTATTCCTCAAATTAAACCAGAAACTCATACCAGAAACCATATCATAAATTCAACCGGAAATCATATATTTCTTTTCTTTTTAAATAAAGGGGGTTAAAAACGGACCAATTATTTTTACCTAACATTAATAAAAGTGGTAAAAAATAGAAGGGTATACAAAACAAAACCGTATAAAAAAAAAGTCTACTTCACTCAATTCTTTCATGATACAATTACTTGGCTATAAAAAATAGTATATAGGGATGGATAAGTTTTTGGTTTTGGGGTAATAAAGATGGCATAATAATTGCTTAAAAGATTTATTTTGAATATTCTAGTTAGAATAAGAGGGGTGATAGAATAAAGTTTGATCGCTTATTGAAGGGAGATAATTGCTTAAAATTATTTTGATAGAGAACAAAAGTTAAGAGAAATTTGTCATAGATGATAGTCCCTATTTTTAATATTGTCTTTAATTAACCCTAGGAAAAATACTCATGGGAGAACTTTTTTTGTACCAAGTCTTATACTAAAGGTCCAGAGACAATTATAACATCATGAGTATCTGAAAGCTCAATATCTTTCAATTTATTTCCGATATCTAACGATATTTAATTTATTAACTTTTATAATCTCAATCCCGTTTGATAATAGAACTTATCTTTCAAAATTCAGAGATTCATTATTCTACCTAAATGTCTTGCTTAAAGAAGAGGTTTAACCTAATCTAAAACTCCACAATCCTTCACAAATTTGATGCAAAGTTTGTTAAATCTAACCGAATCAATTAACTAAGGGAAAACTATGAGAATCAACTTCAATTAACTAAGGCAAAACTATGAGAATCAACTTCGTAAAAACAAAAAGTTAAATTACACAAACAAGACGAGGAAGAAAAATATTAGGTGGGATCGTGAAAACTTGGATGAGTTTCGCCGGAAAACAAGTCATAAGTAGGGGAGACAGTGCAAGCTTATACGGACTTGCCTATCGTAGTCCTTCGTTTTTTAGGAGTGTAACCGTTTAAAAAGTATCAAGTAAGACGACGCAAACTTGAATGAGTTTCACTGGAAAAACAAGTTGCAAGTAGGGGAGACGACACAAGGTTAGATAGACTTGCCCGTTGCAAATCTTTTGTTCTTAAAATACTAACTGCCCGTTTGGTTTTAACTTTGGAGACGAAAACGGAATGATAACGAATTTAGTACATATATATACCCTTATTCATGAATTTTTTTTTTGAAACATTCATTATGTTCAAAATAATTACTGTAAAAATTAATTAGTATTGATACCCTATAAGAAAACAAAATGAAGGAAATCACATGCATTTTGTATAGAACCACAAAAATACACATATAAACTAGATATATTTTTATTCCGTTTTTATTTTTGGAGTTACAGGCAAACCCCATTACTAACCTCTTGATGGAAATTATATATTTCTTCATTTCTACTCTCATACTAGATATTTTTTTGGGTGAGTAGGATTCGAACTCTGGACGAGTTGTCCCTCTCTCCCACCCTTATACCAGTTGGACTAATTATACTTTGTATATTCTTTTGATGATACACAATATTAATACACAATTTCAATTACACAATAGTGATACATAATTTCAAATACATAATGTTAATAAATAAAAGACTTGTGTAACCAAAAATCTTGTGTACGAAATACTCGAGCGATATAAAATGACTCGAGCATGCACAAATTTCAATTACACAATAGTGATACATAATTTCAAATAAATAATGTTAATAAATAAAAGACTTGTGTAACCAAAAACCTTGTGTACGAAATACTCGAGCGATATAAAATGACTCGAGTATACATAATGTACCTACATATTCTTCTGGAAAGAAATTCAGTGAAAGGTATTTCGTACACAAGGTTTTGGTTACACAAGTCTTTTATTTATTAATATTGTGTATTTGAAATTATGTATAAATATTATGTAATTGAAATTGTGTATTAATATTGTGTATCGTCAAAATAATACACAAAGTTTAATTAGTCCAACTGGTATAAGGGTGGGAGGGAGGTGAACTCGTCCAGAGTTCGAATCTTACCTTCTACACAATCTTTACTTCTTTTAATTAAGAGGAGAAATAAGAATATTTAGTTACCCGATATAACAAAATATAAAATTTAATTGATTATTAATAGAAGAGAGAAGAATCTATAAATCCTTCCTTTTTTTAATGATTATCCAACTCATTTATATCTAATATACAAAAAGTACCTTATTTCACCAATCTTCTCTTTTTTTTCTTGGAGAAAGTGATATTATAATTAGGATACCCAATCCATTACTACAGTCTATACTTATACTTGTCAATAAGATACTGCTTTACATCCAAGACTATAACCGATGGAATTCAAAGACTTAAAATTGGAATGAGAAATCGGAATCGAAATAAGTCATACCAATACCTCATGTTCGATAAGACTCGGAATCGGAATGAGAATGATTTCATATGGAATGGCACATTCCAACTCTAAAGAATAAGTTGATTTCAAAAATTAAAGGCGGGTATCCCATTCCAACATAAACTCATTTTAAATTTAAAACTATATTTATATATTTTTATTATATATATACTTGCTTATTTAGTTGCACAAAATAAAATTAATATTTTTTAATAAATTTTTTATTGTTCATCAATTAATTTAAATTATATAATTATTTGTAGAAAAACAAGTTTTTGACAAAAAAGTTTTTTTGACCTATTATACGAAAAATTCATTCAAGATGTAATGCAACCGGAAAATGCTCGAAAACAATATAATTTGTTTAATTAGAAAAAATATATTTGATAGAAGAAATGTATATACCTATTTATTTTGCTTGACGATTGTTTAGTGTTTAATCTTAAGTTATTCGTTAGTCTTCATTTTTTTAAATGTAGTTTAAAAAATAACATATATTTACATTATAAAACATTCACACATATATCATCAAATATGATATATATCATCAAATATGATATGATTTCTCGTTTCATAACTCATATAAAATCAAAAGCATGTGTCAAAAATATTTCACTTCAACATCATACCAAACACCAAGTATCACGAATGACTTATTCCAATTCCTTATTCCATTCCGATTCCTTTTTCCAACCTCATTCCTACGGTCATACCAAACGAGCCTTACTGTTTTGTACTTTGTGGTGACTTAATTTCTATAGGCGACCACATTCAATGAAATAGAAATTATATTAAATTTTGTACTACTAATCCGTTTTTCATAAACTAGTTGCATATGCATCTTAGCAAGATAAAAATCGGGTCCAGGTTCCAGGAAAACGTTTTTTTATATGAAATTTATGTGAACTATATGCAAGTAAGAACAAAATAAAAAAAATATGCTTTAAAATTAATAAGTCAAAGCGATATAAAATCTTTCTTATAAACGACGCTAATTTAACGAGGTTGAAGTGTTAACCTTAAATCTTGTTAATACTTACAAGGCTCGTAGTTGCACAGGGGATGTTTCACATTGACAGATTAATTAAGAAATCAAAAGAACAAAAACAAAAGTGTACTGAATATGTACATGTAGTAAGAATCACGAAAGAAAACCGGAAACCGAAAATAACAAACCCAGATCGGCTGACTTGGGTTAGATCGACCGGGGAAAAACGTAGTTAAATTGCAGAAGAAAATAAGGGTGTGCCTAGATATGAATCGGAGCAAAATCTCAAAGTTTGGTGGGATATATACCTCGCTCGATCTCAGTTAAGGAAAGTCTTCCGACTGCTTAATTCATTAAAACTATTTAGAAATTCGAGAAAGTTTAGATATTTAAAAATTAATTTTTTATTTTAATTTTGTCACGATAATCCTAAAGTAGAGGACGAAAGAGTGGGTGGTGGACCAACAAAAATTTTATTTCCTCATTTCTACTCGGACTAATATTCAAGCCTTTAAGTCTACACTTGCTAAATTATATGCTTGTAATTGTCAATAAGATGCTGCTGCGATTGCTTTCATCCAAGACTATAACAATTGAAATTATTGAAAGATGTTATGAGATATCAATGATAGTGACTTATTTCTATGAGTGACTGGATTCAATGAAATAGAAATAATATAAAGATGGAGCTTTTCACAACTAATCAGTTTGGTATAGATTTACAATCTATATATACTACTAAAGTAGACTACATTGATGCTGACGTGGCGCCTTCACGTTTTTTTCGTATTAAATTTTTTAATAAATTAAGAATCAAGCCAAAAATTTTATTTTACTAAAACAAAATCTAAAAAAAATCTTTTTTTTAAACTAATATTTTAAAAAGTTAATAAGAAATAAGAAATTTTATAAATAATAAATAAATAAATCTAAAAAACCTAATCTTCTATATATACTACTAAAGTAGTATACACTAATGCTGACGTGACGCCCCCATAATTTTTTTCGAATTAAATCTTTTACTAAATTAAGAACTAAGCCAAGGTTGTGATCATATTTCTTCATCTTTTTCATGATTGTGATAATTTAAAGATTGGATTATTCAAAGCTGCTTCGCCTAAATTTTCAGGTTATCCCCTACGTTTTCAATCATCACATTCATTCTGCTGTTAGGTATGATGAAACTACTTGAATGTAGTTAACGTCTTTGTCTATTTAAATTGAATTTTAGGGTGGAACTTTACATGGTAGTCACGTTAATAGAAACTCACGAGTTTTGATATATAGCCAGTTTACAGGAAACCACGTCATATTTGTCACTTTTCAATTAAAACATTTGTTCTACTAGTTTTTTTTATCAACTCAGCACCTTTCCCTTTCCCTCTGTTCAGTGAAAAGAACGTTTAAGCAACCATTTCAAAATACATCATATTTATGATATGATGTTTGTGCAATCTGTTGACCATTAAACTTGCCTGGTTTTTTATAGAAAATTTTGTGGCCTGTGGCAGTTGTTCAATTATGTCCGAACTTGTTCATTACCTGCATCATGGGCTGAGTTTTAATAAACCGTAAATATTTGTAAATTAATATTTTTTTTTGAAACACAATAAGGCGAAAAGTAAAATTATATTTATTATTATGCTTTCAGTTCTCTTTCAAGTATTTTTTTTTTGAAAAGTTAATATATTGAGTAACATCAGAATATACATAGGGGATGACTCGTCCTGAGAGTACAAGATCAAACGACTAGACTAGGAATTCAAATGAAGGTGAATGCCTAAAATATTAGCCCAAACGGTAGAATCATGAGGTCTGTCATTCCAGTGACTCGAGAAGTCGTTTTTCGTGGTACTTATGATGTTATGAGCGCAGGTGGCTGGATGGATGGGATTTTGATTATAGATGAGCTCATTTCGTGCTTTCCAAATGAAGTAGATATAGTTCGAGATTGTGGAGATCCGAACATGAGAGATGAGGTCATTCTATGAAGGGTTTTGTTTGCTAATCCAGCCCCAAATGTTATTGTTGTAAGGGTAGGGAGATGGAACACGGATCTAGCTGGAGATGAGGTTTAGAACAAGTTGTGAGTAGTGGCAGTTATGTAGAAGGTGGTTTTCATTTTCAAAGCATTTGTTGCACAGTTTGCAGGATTCATCCGGAATGAGGTTCTAAGCATGAAGTTTTGAGAGAGTTGGAAGCCTATCATGCCTGGCAAGCCAAGTGATGAAATTACTCTTAGGTATGATCATACTATTCCAGATGATAACTAGACAGTAAGCAGAAGGCTCTTGATTCGGTCCATGATGGTAGTTGGAATGATAAGGACAGTGCACTAGTAGAAGTGAAGGGACATAAGGATGGATGATATCACCTGCTTTCTTCCGGCTTAAGAGAGGTTTCTTGAACTCCGGGAATTGATTTTTTGCGTGATCTTAGGGATAAGGGGGGTGAACTCAGCTTGGCTCAATCTCTTATTGCCAATAGAGATACCTAGATATGTGAAGGGTAGCGATCCCTGAGGAATGCCAGTGGAGGAGGATAGCTCGTTTACAATCTTGGTGAGAGAATCCACTAAAGAATAGTGATGATTTGGCTGTGTTGATGGTCAAGCCTGAGTAACCACCGAAGGAGTCAAGAGTATTCTTCAGATCGCTGATTGAAGTAGCCTCACCTCTGCAGAACAACATGATGTCATCTGCAAAACAAAGGTGAGTAATATGTGGTGTAGTGCATTTTGGGTGAGAGTTGAAGTCTGGGGTAGAGGTGTTTATACGGATCATGGATGACAGGAGTTCAAGGGAAATGACAAAAAGAGGTGGAGATAAGGGACAACCTTACCTCAAGCCCCTAGAACCTTTGAAGAACCCTTTCAAAGAGCCATTAATGTTGATGGAGAAAGAAGCAGTGGTGATACAAGCTTCAATTTGGCTAATGAATTATTCCGGGTAACCCATCCGATCAGCAAGGCAACGAATGACAAAGGTGTGGTCAATCATATCAAAAGCCTTAGATAAGTCAATTTCCAGGGCACATCAGGGGGATATATGGCGACGGATGTATTTTTTGAAGATCTCTTGACAGATTAGAATATTGTGTTTGATAGATCGGCCCTTTACAAATACACCCTGGTAATTGCCAATGATAGATGGAAGGGTTTTGTTCAATTTAGCTGCTAGGATCTTAGCGATAACCTTATATGAAGTATTGCAACAAGATATAGGCCGGAAGTCAAAAGGCAGCAGATAGTTATCTTTCTTGGCAATCAAGGAGATTGCAGTGTGGTTAATTTGGTGGGAGAATCTACCAGAAATGAAGAAGTCAAGCACAACTTTAGTGAAAGTGTTACTAGTGATATCCCATGTAGATTTGAAGAAGAAGGCGTTGAACCCGTCTGGCCCAGGGGATTTATAATCTCTGATGTTGAAGAGAGCATTTTTGACATCCAAGTGGGTGACGTTGCAATTAAGGGCGATCAAGTCATCAGGCGAGATATGGGGTATGGGGCAATCCGGAAAAAGATTCAGGGATTTAAGGAAGTTGTTGGCCTGAGGATCTTGGAGAAGTGATTGGCTAAAATATCAGAGATCTTATCTTGGTTTAGGGTGGGGCCATTTCAAGGTCATCAGGATCCATAAGACTCTTTATGTTGTTCTTTTCTCTTCTCGACGTGATAATTTTGAAGAAGTATTGCATTGGTCACCAAACTTAACCCATGATGCTTTAGATAATTGACCGAGGGTAGTACGAAGTTGGTCCATCTTTGAGTTGAGATCAAAGGTAGTGGATCGTTCAGAAATTTGAAGGAGTGGATCAAGGGGGTATTTTGGAGCTTGGTGTGGATTGTAGCGAGAGTAGCTTTCAGGATTTCAATGGAGGAGTGGAGCTCTTCCATCGAGGTTTGGGAATCTCTGGAGGGTTCTTTTCAGCCGTTTTAGATTGGTCACGAGCATAGACATGGGGTTTTTATGGTATCCATGGGTGGGTTGTGACCAAGAGGAGGCAACAATATGCTTGAAGTTTTCATGGGACGCCCAGGTGTTGTTAAAATGGAACTACTTATTTGGGTTTTTGGTTTTGGTTTCCAAGGAGAGAACGCTAGGAGAGTGATCCGACGTTAAGGGAGTGTCGAAGAAAGCTGAAGAGTTGGGGAATGCAAGGGTCCAATATGGGTTTGCAACAATGCGATTGTTAGCATGAAATATGACTATATTTTAGGCACTTGTTTTAGTTGTTTTTCCCTCTTTTATGTGTATATGGATATAAGTTTGAAGCATTAATGAGCTCATTCACCCACTTTGTCGATATAGAGATCTACACTAGCTTTATTTTGTTTATAGGTGAATAAAGGCTTGAATTGGAGCATAATGTGGAAGCATAGGAGTATTTGATCATGCTAGATATCAAGGAGATACTTTGGAGGAGTTAATGAAGGGGCATGAGTGAAGAACATCACGAAACAAAGGCTTTCACAAAAGATTTGGAGTTCCACGCCCTAAATTACGGCCGTGTTCTTGGCCTTGGTTCGTAGGAAGTGGTTTTGGAGAACATCAGAGAATTCCACGCCAAAAACCTCGTCGACACTTTGTTGTGTGGATTACTACTTTGTTGTGTGGATTCGAGATTGACTTTAATTTGTTATTGAGTTTTTGAGGGTTTTCATCTTTCACTTCTTCATATTTGATATTTGATTCAATGACAATGATTATTGGCTAAAACCCTTTAGCAATTCTAAGGTGAAGGGTTCATAATTGTGGCTTAGATGATGATAGATCGATCATAAACAAATTGGACCCTGAGAGTGTGAGAAACCTCGTCGACACCCTAAATAACGGGTTGTTCTTGAGTTCCACGGCCGTGGAATCTCAAGATCCAGCCGTGATTTTCTCTATTTTACGACCCTTGCTTTTGCTTTAATCTATAGTTAAAGATTTGCTTTAACCTAGCCTTGGCTTGCCTTTCCTAGGTAGTAGTGAGACTCAACATCCTCTATTTCGATTTCGAGTGTCACAACCTTAACCGTTTTAGTTCATCTTTGATTCCTTGGGTTTGGGCTTGGGTATTTGAGATTAATTCTTGCCTTAGATCCTTTCTATACTACACCCTCAACAACCTTTATAGAGAGAGTCTTTGGGTGAGACATATAAGGTTTTGGAACTTCATCGTACTCAACCTTACCTTAGTTATACCTTTGCAATCTCAACTCTGTCCTTATATCTATAGAATATCTTGAATCGAGTGCCACAATTGGATACCTAGATCCTTAGGGTTGTTGTTTTCCCCAATATTTGCAAATCTTTATACTTTTACTTGCTCGATTATTCGGAACTGATTTTGTTTCACCAAATCCCTGAGTTCGATACTCTGAAATTCTTGCTTTACTACGCCGATCCGTACACTGGGGGTTCACTTGCTTTGATTTCAGTTTTATAAATTTAAAACTTATTTGCACGCACGCTTAGACGCGAACAAGTTTTTGGCGCCGTTGCCGGGGATTTGGTCTAGACCAAATTTCGGTTCTCGGTTGTCGCGCTTGGGAGCTTTGCTCTTGTTATTTGATATCTCTTTTGAGTGATTTTCGGAGGTTCTTGTAGGTATATGCGCAGGTCTAGATCCACCAAAGACCTCTTGCCTTTCGATCCAGAACTTGAGAAAACTTTAAGGAAAAAGCTTAAGGAAATAAAGATGGCCGAAAACAAAGAGAGAAACATCCAAGCGGAGTTGGATGAAGCTCAAGCTCAACTCAAGTTGAGTGAGAAAGCTCGTATGGAAGAACTAGAGCGTCATCAATTTCAAATCAATGAGCTCAAAGCTCGTACGGTAGAACTTAGAGACTTCTAAGGAAGCGTCGGGCACTCCTCAAGACTCATCAAAGGCATCAATAGCTATGGAATTGAAGCCACTTCCCACACATCTTCGGTATGCATTTCTTGGAACTAATTCTACTTTTCCCGTCATTGTTAGTTCCGATTTAAAAGAAGATGAACATGAGAAACTAATGGCTGTTCTAAGGAAACATAAGAAGGCCTTAGGTTATACCATAGAGGATCTTGTAGGAATTAAACCATCTTTATGCATGCACAAGATTCTAAGGGAAGAAGATTTCAAGCCTTCACGACAACCTCAAAGACGGTTAAATCCGATCATGAAGGAGGTTGTTAAGAAGGCAATTCTTAAGTTACTTGACGCAGACATCATCTATCCTATCTCCGATAGCAAGTGGGTGAGCCCCGTGCAAGTTGTCCCGAAGAAGGGAGGAATGACAGTCATCACCAACAATAACAATTAGCTCATTCCTACAAGAACCGTGACGGGATCGAGGATGTGCATTGACTACCGCAAGCTGAACAATGCAACTAGGAAGGATCACTTCCCACTACCATTCATTGATCAAATGCTTGAAAGGTTAGCACAACACTCCTATTTCTGTTATCTTGACGGCTATAGTGGTTTCTTCCAGATTCCGATCCATCCGGATGATCAAAAGAAGACCACATTCACGTGCCCGTGGGGTACGTTCGCCTATAGGAGGATGCCATTCGGAATTTGCAATGCTCTAGCCACCTTTCAAAGGTGTATGATGGCCATCTTCTTGGAGTATAATGAGGAAATCATGGAGGTTTTTATGGATACTTTTCAGTTTATGGTTCCTCATTTGACAATTGTATTTCTAACCTTTCTCTTGTGTTACAAAGGTGTGAAGACACTAACCTAGTTCTTAATTGGGAGAAGCGTCAATTCATGGTTAAGGAAGGCATTATGCTAGGACATTTGATCTTTAATAGAGGGATCGAAGTTGACAAGGAGAAGATAGAGACTATAGAGAAGCTTCCTCCTCCATCTTCGGTGAAGGGGATAAGAAGTTTCCTAGGACACGCAGGATTCTATAGGAGATTTATCAAAGACTTTTCTAAGATTTCAAAACCGCTAACTAATCTCTTGATGAAGGATGCAATTTTTGATTTTTCGCAGGAATGTCTAGACGCTTTCTATAAGATCCGGGAATCTCTCATCTCAGCCCCGATTATCCAACCTCCGGATGGGAATCTTCCGTTCGAGGTTATGTGTGACGCAAGTGACGTAGCTATTGGAGCGGTGCTAGGACAAAAGAAGGAAGGCCGCACTCATGCCATCTACTATGTTGGCAAGACGCTAGATGAAGCGCAACTCAACTACGCCACAATGGAGAAAGAGTTTTTAGCCGTTGTATATGCATTTGAAAAGTTTCGTTCTTATCTTGTAGGAGCGAAGGTGATTGTATACACGGACCATTCAGCAAACCGGTATTTGCTCACCAAGAAGGATGCGAAACCAAGGCTGATTAGATGGATTCTTCTTCTACAAGAATTCGATCTAGAGATCCGCGACAAGAAGGGCTCAGAAAATTCTGTTGTGGATCACTGAAGTCGTCTACCACACATAGAAGACGACGATATACCCATTGATGACTCCTTCCCGGATGAGCACTTACACATCATAGAGGAGTGCATCGACAAGATATCTAGAGGTAATGAACCTTGGTTTGCTGATTTTGTAAATTACTTGGTTTGTCAGGAAATACCTCCCGGACTATCATACACACAAAGGAAGAAGTTCTTTAAGGATGTCCGACAATACTTTTGGAACGAACCTCTACTCTTCAAGAGAGGTCCCGACGGCATCATTAGAAGATGTGTGCCGGAAGACAAGATGCAAAGCGTCATTCGTCATTGTCATTCACTACCTTGTGAAGGACACGCTAGTTCCCATAAAACTAGCGCTAAGGTATTGCAATCCGGATTCTTTTGGCCTACTTTGTTTAAGGATGTGCAAACCTTTGTTTCCTGCTGTGATGCTTGTCAAAGAACAGGATATATCTCTAGGAGAAACGAGATGCCTCTCAACAACATTCAGGAGGTGGAAATCTTCGGCGTTTGGGGAGTCGACTTCATGGGACCTATCCCATCATCTTGCGGGAACCAATACATACTTCTCGCTGTAGATTATATTTCGAGATGGGTCGAAGCTATTGCCTCTCCAACTAATGATGCCATGGTTGTTGTCAAGTTCTTTAATAGAACTATTTTCCCAAGGTTTGGGACACCACGGACCATCATTAGGGACGGAGGTTCACACTTCATTGCCCGACGATTCGAAGCTCTACTAGCTAAGTATGGGGTGGCTCACGAGATCGTCACTCCCTACCATCCACAAACAAGTGGGCAAGTGGAGATTTCGAATAGAGAGATCAAGGGCATCTTAGAGAAGACGGTGTCATAGACGAGGAATGATTGGTCTTTGAAACTAGATTATGCGCTATGAGCGTATAGGACCGCATACAAGATTCCCATAGGAACAACACCGTAAAACTTAGTGTATGGGAAGTCTTGTCATCTACCGGTGGAGTTAGAACACAAGGCGTACTGGACTGTGAAGTGGTTGAACTTTGGCATGAAGGAAGCGGGCGAGAAGCGCCTCTTGGACCTTAATGGGCTTGAAGAACTCCACTTGAACGCTTATGAGAATGCCAAGATTTACAAAGAAAGAGCGAAGCGTTGACATGATAAGCATATCATTCCAAAGGACCTCAAAGAAGGAGATCAAGTTCTCCTCTTCAATTCGAGACTTCGGCTCTTTCCAAGTAAGCTTAAATCTCATTGGACTGGACCTTATATGATTAAACGTGTTTTTCCCCATGGTGCAGTTGAAGTATGGGGTGAAAAGTGCGGAAGTTTCAAGGTGAATGGCCAACGACTTAAGAAGTATTCACCGGAGCTCCAAGCCGAGGAAATCGCGCCGATTGTCCTCGAATAAACTCAGGAACGGTCTAGCTACGGACCCAAAACAATGCGCTTCTTGGGAGGCAACCCAAGGTATTGCATTTTCGCTTTTGTTTTTTCTTTCTAAGATTAATTAGTTTAGTTGATTTTGCTTGTTTTTCCCCTCGATACCTCCCGGTATGTTATGTTTTTGGATATAGGAATAAGGAATGGGCAAAGGAAGGAAGGAATGGTCGGAAAGAGTGACGAAACTACAAGTTTTGTCACAAAACAGAAAAATCCACGGCCAAAATCACGGCAGTGGAACACCTCGAGTGACTGTGATTTTCCAAAAAATTACGGGCACTATATAAACCTCTTTCCTTCTCAAAAACACACTTACCTTCACTTTCCACGCTTAGAACCACGCCTAAAATCGCCGGCCAAATCCCCTCAACCGTACTTCTTCATCCGGAGTCCGATTCAATCGATTCTTCAACCAAAAGTGGAGTATTTTCAATCATCTACAAGATCCAAGCAACAAACTGAGTGAACAATCCACATTGAAGAAGGAATTTGGATTTTTTCAAATCCAAACCAAGGTTTTTATTCTCTATTCTCTTCTTGATCAATTTGGCTCAATTTCTTTGCAAGATTATAAGAGAACTGGAAGAAATTGGATTTGGAATTAGTCTAGGGTTGTGATTGTTAATTTGGTGTGAATTTGCTGAATTTTGGGAGAGACAGAGCAAATCCACGGGTCCGTATATTTCCACGGCCATGGAATTCCAAGAAAATACCGTGGAATTTTCTATTGTTGAGTGAAAATGTTTAGAAGGAAGTCTAGTAGAAACAAGAAGCAGAAAGGTGATAGTTCCTCCTCTTCCCAACCCCCTCCTAGCCAACCATCATCACCACCACCTCCTAGAATCCCTAGAATCCATGAGGAATATGAAGAAGCCATGGAGAGGATTGAAAAGAGAACGATAATAGGACCTAGGTACCTTCTCCTAGAGGAACTTGAGGAGCTGAATGTAGTGAGTGACTTGACTTGGCTTTTGGATAGAGCCGGGTTGATCATCTTCTCCACCATTAGGGAAGATGCTTTTGAGGAGATAACAAGAGAGTTTGTGACTTCATTTGAGCATATCGCCGTTAACCGAACGGTGTTTTTTAGGCTAATGGAACAAGATTACGAGTTCTCTATAGTGCAGTTTGGAACCTTCTTTGGGTTTCAAGAGAGTTTCAGATGCTTCCGAGGATCGTTGGCAACCGGCCGATACCAAGGCTAAACTCATATACCACTTAGCCTTGAAGATAGCCCATAGAGTCCTATCGGAATGCCTTTTCCCTAGGACCGAAACACCACAAAAGATTAAGACCGATGAACTTTTCCTTCTTTGGTGCATGCTCACCGGTACTTCCGCAGATTGTGTCACCCTACTAGCCTCTACCATTAGCAAGTTGAAGAACAAAAGGGCCGGGAATATAGGTTATGGGGGTATGGTGACTCACATAGCCAACCAGTTGGGCATTGACTACTGCGCATGCACTAGGATAGCGGCGAGACCTTTGGGTCTCAATGAGCTCATGACTAGAGGTATCGTCTTTCCCCGCCACCGTGCTTCACCTACCGCCGCCATGCCTTGGGAGGGGAGAGGCGGTAGGGGCATCCCATGGCTTCCGGAGTACCCTATCATGCTAGGTCGTCACAATTGGAAGGAGACTTTCGTACCGATGCATGGTAATAGACTAGTAGCTCCTCCATACGTGCCTGATGAGGTCCGAACTGAGGATGATGATGAGGAGATGAGAGGAGGAGATGATCAAGATGCAGGAGGCGCTGAGCATGACTTTGGCACATTCCCGGACCAGCCGGCCGACTTCCCGGAGCCTCCCAGGAGATCTCCCCGTCCATCTAGACCTTCCGGTTCCTCTTCATCACGCCGGGCTAGTGTGAGTAAAAGGCCGAAGTGCATGGAGACTCCACCAGCTTGGTACGGACAGCAACCGACATGGATGAGAGCTCCTCCTCCATGGTACGACCAGCCTCCAGTTGCTCTGGCGCCTTCTCAGCCACCAGCATGGTATGAGCAACCCCCTGCTTGGTATTCGCAGCTACCGGAGTGGGCGACCGACCTTTCGAGGAGAGTAGGGGACTTGGAGATCCAGAGGCAGCCACATGATCCACCGCCTCCACAATGATAGATGGATGATCCGCCGATTAGAGCCGCTCTACCGCCATTAGTGAGTTTTCTTTGTTTCTTTTGTTTTCTTTATTTCTCTTTAACATTGAGGACAATGTGTATGTCAAGTATGGGGTGGGGTGTGACTCTCATTTGTAATAACTCGACTCACTTTGCTTTGCTTATGTCTATGAACACTTGCATGTTTCTTTTCATTGTCACACGTTTCATTATTGCATTGTATGAAAAAAGCTTTGAAAAACCCATAAAAATTTAAAAAAATTTGAAAACTTTTGTGCTTCTAAGATTAGAGATGACTTCTATGATGAATTTACTTGCGGAATGAAGCTTTGTTTTCCTTTGTATGCTTGGATTAATTTATGGATTATGAAAAAAATTGAGTTTGTTGTTTATCCTTTATTGCAAGTTTCATAATGTGCAAGTTTTATCTAAATAAAATCGAGGAATGAAAGTTGAAATCACAATATGAGTTCTTATGCTTCTTTATGAAATGACCAAGGCACTTCGATTTTCTTGCTTCTTTCTTTGATCATCTAGCCCTTTAATGAAGATATTTGCCTCCTTTACCTTATCCGGGAATTAGAAAGAAGTAAATTTGGCATGTTTGATGTGGGAGGGCCACGAAAAGCAATTGTTTGAATTCAAAGCATAGAAAATAGGTTTGGGGAAGTCAATCATGATGATGAGTAACTCGGCACTATTCACATAGCCGGGTGTTTGTGTCTTGCCAAAGTCGGATTGAGCGATATTCCTAAAAGATTATGGTATGTGTATCAAGGGTTTGAGGCATCTCGAAATTGAGAAACGCCAATCTCCTAGGCTTCGGTTATTGTGCACCACTGTCCATACTTCCAAAAGTAAAGTCGAAAAATTATGTGCAAAAGTAAAGAGCAAAGCTCTAAGTTGGTAAAAAGAAAAGAGTTTGTGTTGTTCCTTTTTCCTGGATTTTTGCATCACATTCCCTTACAAATTACCCACCCTTCCGCATTCCTGACCTTACTTGAAAGCCCTTGAGATCATGAGAGTGTTGTTTGACTTAGTGATCTAAATTGGAGTTTCACATAATTGATTTTGACATTGCTTGAAGGTTATGATGTTTGTCTTGAAGTTTATACAATTTATGATGTTTCCTTTACTCTACATGCATTAATTCATGTGTATGAATGTTTTCAAGGATGAATGAAGCAAGATTTGAGGATGATCTATTGATTAGAAGCACATTATCAAAAAGATTGTTTTTGTTTTGTTTTGCATTCATATTTCATCCTAACTTATGTTCTAAGCTTTTGAAAACCTTGCTTGGGGACAAGCAAGTGACAAGTATGGGGTATTTTGTTAGCATGAAATATGGCTATATTTTAGGCACTTGTTTTAGTTACTTTTCCCTCTTTTATTTGTACATGGATATAAGTTTGAAGCATTAATGAGCTCGTTCACCCACTTTGTCGATATAGAGATCTACACTAGCTTTGTTTTGTTTATAGGTGAATAAAGGCTTGAATTGAAGCATAATGTGCAAGGTAGGAGTATTTGATCATGCTAGATGTAAAGGAGATACTTTGGAGGAGCTAAGGAAGGGGCATGAGTGAAGAACATCACGAAACAAAGGCTTTCACAAAGGATTTGGAGTTCCACGCCCTAAGTTACGGCCGTGGACTTGGCCTTGGTTCGTAGGAAGTGGTTTTGGAGAACATCAGTGAATTCCATGCCCAAAACCACAGGTGTGGAATGTTATTAGGCCATGATTCTCACGACGAAGTGACGTGTCTTGTTTGCCACGTCAGCGACGGTTATTGGGCTTTTCTCGTAACCCTATTTCGCTCTATAAGAAGGCTTGAGAAAGGAGTTTCGAGGATGGTCTCTTAGGGCTTCATTCTACCCTTGCTTACGATTCGGAGTTGGAGATTTCGAAGTGTGGCTTATGAAGGACGTGATATTGAAGATTGCGTACTTTGGATATTCTCTTAGGTTTTGCTTTCGGAGACGAATTGACACCCGTTCTTCATTGTTCCCTAAGATTTCTGTGAGGATTCTCATTCCATATTCTGAATTCATTAAGCATACTACTTTGTTGTGTGGATTCGAGATTGACTTTGATTTGTTATTGAGTTATTGAGGGTTTTCATCTTTCTCTTCTTCATATTTGATATTTGATTCAATGACAATTATTGTTGGCTAAAACCCTTTAGCAATTCTAAGTTGAAGGGTTGATAATTGTGGCTTAGATGATGATAGATCGATCATAAACAGATTGGACCCTGAGAGTGTGAGAAACCTCGTTGACACCCTAAATTACGGGCTGTTCTTGAGTTCCACAACCGTGGAATCTCAAGATCCAGCCGTGATTTTCTCTGTTTTACAACCCTTTCTTTTGCTTTAATCTAAAGTTAAAGATTTTCTTTAACCTAGCCTTGGCTTGCCTTTCCTATGTAGTAGTGAGACTCAACATCCTCTATTTTGTTTTCGAGTGTCACAACCTTAACCGTTTTAGTTCATCTTTGATTCCTTGGGTTTGGGCATGGGTATTTGAGATTAATTATTGCCTTAGATCGTTTCTATACTGCACCTTCAACAACCTTTATAGAGAGAGTCTTTGGGTGAGACATATAAGGTTTTGGAACTTCATCGTACTCAACCTTACCTTAGTTATACCTCTGCAATCTCAACTCTGTCCTTATATCTATAGAATATCTTGAATCGATTGCCACAATTGGATACCTAGATCCTTAGGGTTGCTGTTTTCCCTAATATTTGGAAAGCTTTATACTTTTACATGCTCGATTATTCGGAACTGATTTTGTTTCACCAAATCCCTGAGTTCGATACTCTGGAATTCTTGCTTTACTAAGCCGATCCGTACACCGCGGGTTCGCTTGCTTTGATTTCATTTTTATAAATTTAAAACTTATTTGCACGCACGCTTAGAGGCGAACAGCGATCCAGTTTACACCAAATCGTGGAAGAAATTTGCTTATTATTCCAAGTGAATTTGCAAACAGAGAAGTCGAGGTCCTTTAGGGAGTCTAGAGCACAACAATCCGAAAGCTCGTCAGATGGTTGCAATGAGGAAGAGCTGTAAGAGATTTTTTCATCAGGGCTTAATGTGGTATTAAATTCCCCCGTAAGGATCCAAGGAGTGTTTGAGGTGAGAGAGTTGATGGTAGCGATGTTGTTCCAAAGAGGGGTGCGCTCAACCTCCAGGATTGTGAGCGTAAATGAAGAAACAATCAAAAGAGGTGGTGGAGTTTGGGGTATTGCTTGGATTATGGGAGATTTTGAAGTTGGTGTAGTGTATCATTTGTTCATTGATGAATATGGGGTTTAGGTTGAGAGATTGTGGGTTCCACCAAACCCATATGCGACATTTTTGCAAAGGCGAGACATTTGAGGTGTGATTCCAGCTTGGAAGTAGGGAGGAGAGTTTATCCATCGATTGTTTTGATAACTTTGTTTCAATGATCGCCAGAAGGTCCAGCTTGTGTCTGCTAACAATATCAAGTACGGCCTTTTGTTTATTGGGATGGTTTAGGCCACGTACATTCCATTCACAAAGGTTAGCATTCATTGGAAATAACTTTTGTAAAGTGAGTATCCTTGATACCAGCAGTGAAAATGTTATTATTTGGGGGGAGCAGTTGAGTTATGGGCTTGAGAGAGGATTGTGGTTTGGATTGGTGGCGAGGATGGGGTAAGATATGGGGTTGGGTGGTAGCAACAGTGGTGGTGGTTTCAGGGTTTTGGGTAAGAAGCGTAGATGGGGATATGGAAGGGGGGGTGTTCAGATTGGATAGAGCTGTCAACCGGAAGAGGGGGGGATAGGGTAGGTCACGATAGCCAGTAATGCGTAGGGAGATGTCAAGAGTTGGAAGAAGGGGTTTGGAGTTAGAGGAGGGTGTCGGCACAACTTTCCTGCCCTTTGCTTGGGGGAGACTGGGGCTGGGTTTGGCTTCCTGCATCTGTGTCCGAAGATAAAGCATTTTTGGTAGTGTTCCGGGAGCCCATCATATACAATTTTTCGTACAGTAGTCTCTTCATTTGGTCCCATGAAAGGTATCTCTCGGAGCAAGGGCTTCGAAGCTTGGACCTCGACCAGGATTTTTGCAAACCCTAATCTTTCGTGATTTGCGAACACGTATCAGTGAGGATAGGAACACCAATAGTAGAGCCAATTTTGGCTAGCATGTGAGGGGACCAAACCTATAGTCGAGATCATGCAGTGTGGTCCAGACCGAAACAGAAGAGAGACTCGAATAGTCTAAAGCCATGCGATAAGACCAACATTTGAGCAGAAGCGAGGTTGATCCACTGATAATCCATTGGTTACCCTAAAAAATGGAGTTTCAGTTTTCATTAGAGTTGAAGTGGAAGATAAAAACTCCTTGATCGTTACGCAGGATCTTGGGTTTGGAGATTTGATTCCATGAAAGAGCAGCGAAGGAGGCCATGCGGTTGAATCCGAGGGGGCTACCCAGGGGGAAACAAGCAAGAGATCAAGACCATTTTGAGACTGTGTCCGAGATGTCCTCCTCAGAGAAATTAATGATCCCATTATCGAGTTCTGGGGAGAATGAAAGTGGGACATGGTTCCCAGAAGAATCATTAATGAGGATATCTTTGAAAGTGACTTTTGGTATGATATCCGCATGGGTGTATTTATGAGGGGGGATTTGAAGAGTTTGAGGGGTCTGAAGGGTTGGTGACGTTTTGTAACTGGTGGGTGTTTTGGGGCAAGGTATGGGAGGTGGCTTCGGATGGTGTTGCCGGAGAAAGGCTCTTTGCTAGTTCGTGTGGAGGATCTGGCATAACCGTGTCGAGAATAGGAGTGAGGGTGGAAGAAGAGGGGAGCGGGTTCGAAAGCGGGGAAGATAGTAGAGGCGGAAAAAGAGAGACAGATGAAATGATCGAGGCATTAACGTCCATGGGCTTGGATAGGCGGAGATTGTTCGATATGATGATCTCTTCCGGGATTTGGTCGTATGGGCTAGTAGGATGAGAATGGGAGCTTGGTTTGGAGGGATGACTGGGGCTGCGTATCAGATCAGAAATCTTCACGATAGCTTTTTAGTACGCTTTTTTGATCCTCCCATAGCTGACCAGGGAGAGTGGGGGGAGGGGGCGTGGATGGGCTTCCACACTAGGGGTGGAGAGAGGCGATGAGCCTCCTCCGGGCAAGGAAGGGCAGGAGAGCGGCGTGGGAAGGAGAGTGTTTTTGAGGTCAGAGTAGTGTTTCAGTACAAATGTATCCTATCCTAATTTTTCTTACTTCTTTCAAGTATCTTTCGTTTGAAATGGTTCGGTTTTGTACAAGAGAATGTGTTGAGATTACATATGGTTATAAATATCACTACTAGAAATTGGTTGATTCCTAACAATTCCATTTGTCCGTATTGCCAATAGAATGTTCCATGCCGTTGGGAAATTTCCAACGGATGTCTATCCGTTGCTATTGTTGCGTCGGAAGTTTGACCAACTAACTCTTCCGTTCCATGCTTTTCCAACGGATATTACAAGAACTCTTCCAACGACTGATTTTGTTGCTCAAAAAAATTCCCATTTAAAGAAAATCAATTCAAAAGTTTGTTCCTTGAAATTGAAATTTACAAAATTATATAATTTATTTTTTAAAAAAATTCCATGTAAATTATTTTTAGAATTATTATTTATTTAACATACTACCTTTTATTGTTGATCATTGAAGTTTTCCCGAATGTTAACAACAACCTCCCCCGGAAGGATACATGGTCAGATGTAGTATATTCGGTATCGAATTCACATGGACCACAATTGTTTGGATGTATATAATAGACAATTATGCTAAGTAAAAGAGGACGGGAGAAAACTATATATATTGGTGAAACTATGATGAAAAAGAAAAGCAATGATTTCGTAGACCAATAATGGATGGAAGTCATCCAAGGTAACAAAAATCCCCGCTATAATGAGTTAAGATATTGATGCGCGCGCACACACACATATACACACACACATATTCATGAACATTGATATATGATAATTGTATATAACCTTCTAAAATAGCCTTGGGCAGCATAGACAAACCAAGACCGTGCTTTTCAACTCACGTAACTCTCAATCCAGCAGTTCGGCGAGTATAGAAAAACCCATGAAGCATTTATAAATCCGGAAAAGAACAAGAAAAACTTTCGCTTGTGGCCCTTCGGTTTGAAATGGTACAAAGACCGGAGCTTTCTACGATGATTCAAAATCCTTGAAGCTTTGATACGCCAATACTCTCAAAACAAGTTTTTTTTTCAATAAATCTAATAAAACAAACTTTGATTTAGACCCTTCACTTGTTTTATCTAAACTAATTAAAAGCATCACTTCGTTCGAAGGTAATTACAAGGTAGGAATAAAATTTTTTGAAAAGAAGCAAAACATTAAAATCTCAATTTATAAAGATATATGGAAACAATAAATCAAACCATTATAAGGATCATCTAATCCTTAGATCATGAGAACACTTAGCCAAACAAGATAGAATTTAAAGCAAAAAAAGTATATTGAATCAGGAAAGACAAAAAAACACAATTGTTTGGTTCTAGCAGAGCAAACTTTTGAAGCAAAGCTAACAACTATCTTGACAATAAGGGTAAGAAGAAACTAGAAGACTACTGAATTCCAGAGGAATCAACGTATCTAACCCTAAGGCTGAAGTACGCTTATGTAAGGGGCGAAATTTGGAGCCTAGGGTTACACAAAATATATCCTTTCCAAAGATAAAATCAGAAGATTGGATTTCCTTTCTAGAGGCAATTGAAATGATAGGTAAACGGCCTCCAAACGACTACTAGACGTCCGTTTGACAATGCTGTTTTGACAACTTTTTGATAATTCAGAAAAACTAACTTCACCGCTTCTTTGGTTGTAACTACATGACTTATGACTACTACTTTCAAAGCTTTTTAAAAGATCTACAATTTTGTAGTTGATGTGATTCTCCAAATTCAAAGGGAAGATAGTCGAAATTGGAAATCTATCAAAAGTCGTCATAAATTGGCATCCAACTTCAATGGTTTTCACTTGCGTTCTTCAATCTTCAGTCGATCTTTATATTTCCATGTATTATCCGATTCCAGGAAAGATTGAATCATCGTGCTTTGTTATTTTCAGTCGAGATTGTGGAGATCCGAACATGAGAGATGAGGTCATTCTTTGAAGGGTTTTGTTTGCTAATCCAGTCCCAAATGTTGTTGTTGTAAGGGTAGGGAGATGGAACACGGATCCAGTTGGTTTTGAACAAGCTGTGAGTAGTGGCAGTTATGTAGAAGGTGGTTTTCATTATCAAAGCAGTTGTTGCACAGTTTGCAGGATTCATCCTGAATGAGGTTCTAAACATGAAGTTTTGAGAGAGTTGGAAGCCTATCATGCTTGGCAAGCCAAGTGATGAAACTACTATTAGGTATGATCATACTATTCCAGATGATACCCAGACGGTAAGCAGGTTGAGGAGCATGGGGCTTCCAGAAATGAGAGTATGCAGCAGAGATAGAGTACTTGCCATTGGGTTTGGTAGTGAGTCTAATGAAATTATGGCCATTTGTGGCATTCATAATCTCATCTCTAATCTTGATAATTTGACCCCAAATGTAGCTATGCTTATAATTTAAATCGGTCGACCAAATGGACTGTCCTTTAAGGATGTTAGCTTTGACCCAGTCGGACAAAAGGTTGTGGCTTTGGGAGGACGGGTCGAGGTCAAAGATGAGGTTTGATAGGCAAGCTCTATTCCAGGAAAGTAACTCTTTAAAACCAAGCCCACCTTCGGATTTAGGGAGGCAAACAGTACTCCAAGCAACCAGGGAGCGATGGCTAGAAGGCTTGCCAGATCATAGGAAAGATCGGAGAAGGCTCTTGATTCGGTCCATGATGGTAGTTGGAATGATAAGGACAGTACACCAGTAGAAGTGAAGGGACATAAGGATGGATGATATCACCTGCTTTCTACCGGCTTAAGAGAGGTTTCTTGAACTCCGGGAATTGATTTTTTGCGTGATCTTAGGGATAAAGGGGGTGAACTCAGCTTGGCTCAATCTCTTATTGCCCAGAGATACCTAGATATGTGAAGGGTAGCGATCCCTGAGGAATGCCAGTGGAGGAGGATAGCTCGTTTACAATCTTGGTGAGAGAGTCCACTAAAGAAGAGTGATGATTTGGCTGTGTTGATGGTCAAGCCTGAGTAACCACCGAAGGAGTCAAGAGTATTCTTCAGATCGCTGATTGAAGTAGTGTCACCTCTGCAGAACAACATGATGTCATCTGCAAAATAAAGGTGAGTAATATGTGGTGTAGTGCATTTTGGGTGAGAGTTGAAGTCTGGGGTAGAGGTGTTTATACGGATCATGGATGACAGGAGTTCAAGGGAAATGACAAAAAGAGGTGGAGATAAGGGACAACCTTGCCTCAAGCCCCTAGAACCTTTGAAGAACCCTTTCAAAGAGCCATTAGTGTTGATGGATGTTCGCTCCAAACGGTGTGTGCAAGCTTTAAATTTATAACCCTAGACTTAAGCTTAAAACAAAGATGCGAACCCGCAGTGTATGGGTCAATCGTAGTAAAAAGCAAGAAATTCCAGGGGTCGATCACAGGGACTCGGTGAAACAAAGTCCATACGGTAAGCTTCGTGAATACTAACCACAAGAGCAATTAACACAATCAAAGATGAATAAGAAGTCAATAAAGCAAACATGCGATTCTAGGGATTAAAGCGTCTAGTTGTGGTTCCAACTCAAGATCTAAAGATAAGCGGACAAAGCTGAGATTTTTGCGTGGGGAAGGTGTTACTAAAGTGGAGTAGATCACCGGGTAAGTCTCACTACACACTAATCCTAAACCGTAACTCCTATTACCGGGTAAGTCTCAAGGAATCAAGATAAAGAACTATAACCTCAAACTAACACACCATCTAAGGGAATAGAATCAACCTTTACCGGGTAAGTCTCAGGCTAACTCACAAAGATGGGATGGAAGCACACTCAAACCCCAATAAAGGAGAAACCTTTATTACCTACACTTATGATCGTTAATACACAAACTAAGGAATTACCGGGTAAGTCTCATCCTAAGCTTGCATTGAACCAGGAAGGCGTAATAAGAATAGGATTTGGCAAACTCTAACACTTAACTTTCTGTTTAGAATCGGATAAGTCACCTCGGTCAGAAGAATTCCACCCCGGCCGAGATGTTCATCGACCGAACGAGATGCTTAGGGTTAAGGTTAAAGACTCGAACTTTCAGGATCCTACTGGAATCTAAGATTATTCTATCATTGTTTTTCCCACAACCTTCAGCCAATCACCCTAGAATCACACAAGGAAATTAGCCAATCATCATCATAATGAAAGTATTAAATATATGGGAAGATGGTGAATATTTGAACAAAGAAGAATTTAAGGAAAAGACTTCAATAACTGAATCAAATATCACAACAAAGCGTTCCTTGGATAACAATCCAAAAAGACAAGACAATCAATGAGGGAATTAAAGGCAATCTTACAAAACCCTCCAAAAAGCTATAAGGGCTATAGACTTTAATCTTCCTTCAACCTTCAACAAGGTTCTTCGAATCTCCCAAATTGGAGTGTTGCTGCTGCTGCGTAAACCCTGATCGATGGTATAGCCTCCTGTTGGATTTGTGGAAATCCAACCCTTTTTATAGGAAAATAAACCTCCAAAGATAATAAATCTTAGAAAGATATTTTCCCATAAATATAGGTAAAATATATGATTCTGCATATCTCCTTCCTTCTAGGAGCCAAACCCAAAAATATAAGATCACTTTCCAATTTTAAAAGATCTCATCCAAGAATAAAATATTCTCGCCGCGTCCTAGGTGTTCGCCTCGGTCGAGTCGGTGTCTCTGGATTACCTCGGTCGAGATGAATCTCTGGTCAACCGAGGTGAGTCACAACAGAATGTGGAATCTCTTGAATCTGGTCCAAAGTAAATCTTTAATCCATGGCTATGCTCCCTGGATGTAGCTCCAAATGACTCATGACTCCTTTTGCTCCTTTTTGATGCAAAACGTACCATATTACCTACAATTACAACAAAACTAGGTGTAGACCTCGATTCTCGCAAAGGTAGATGAAATGGTAGTAAAATCACATAAAGCACATACAAACATGCAGATTATGAAAGATAAAACGTCCAAACAAACCCTGAAATATAGACTATAATTCATGCTATCAAAATACCCCATACTTAGTCCTTGCTTGTCCCCAAGCAAGTTCCGCATATAGAAGACAAGATAGAATGAATTATAAGTCAAGAAAATCAATGAAAAGCCTTTCAAAAACATTTTATGGTGTGCAACCATCATAGATCACTCTAAGAGAGTACTTCCTGGAATTTAAAAACTCAATATGCTCAAAACATTTTATAAATATAGGAAAGTTGTTCATCTTTGCATAAAACCATAGAATGCATAATAAATCATAATTATCAAAATTAATCATGTATAATCCAGTTTAAACCACTAAGTCAATCAACAAGCTCAAGGTCTCAAGGGCTTCCCAAAAGAAAAGGTCAAGAAACGTGTAGGGTAGGGATGTATGTAAGGTAATGTGGTGCTAGAATCCGGGAAAAGGATGAACTTCACTTTCACTTCGACTTGCAACATCTTCCACCAATAAGCTTCGCTTATTTCACACTTTTTTTTCTCTTTTTTTACTTTACTTTTTGGGATGCATGGACAGAGGTGCACAATAACCGAAGCCTAGGAAATCTGCAATCATCAATTTCTCGAGATGCATCAAACCCTTGATGCACATACCATGACCCGTTAGGAATATCGCTCAATCCGACTTTGGCAAGACACAAACACCCGGCTATGTGAATGGTGCCGAGTTACTCATCTTCATGATTGACTTCCCCAAACTTATTATTACTTTCTAACACTTCACTTCCAGCCCACTTCTCAACTTTAACTTGCTTTCACCACTTCGCTTGCTTCCAAATTCCCGGATAGGTAAAGGGAGGCAAAATGTATATGAGGGGCTAAGCATGATCAAGAAGAAGAAGAAGAAAAGAATGAATTGCCTTGGTCTTTCCAAGAAGAAAGTGAAAGAACTTAACCTGCGGTGTCAGCCTTCAAATTCAACATAATTTGGATAAAAATAAAGTATTAAACATGCTAATAATTTCAAACAAAGTATTTAGCAACTTAAACATATTATAAAACCTTTCAAACACATAAAGAATTTAAAACCAGTAAGTAAATAAAATCTTCACTGAGATCGTATCCAGACAAATAGCACAAAATCGTTTTCGAAAACTTTCTGTTACGTACCTCGGTCGAGGTGTTCTTGGTTCAACCGAGGTGAAATGCCTCGTTTGGCCAAGACTGACTCGGTCGAGGTCAAAAATTTTTTTTTTTAAAACCATTTTTTTTTCGGTTTCGACGTTTTTCTCAATCAAATAATCTGTAGGTATGCATGTAATATCAGATAATTATATAAATGCAAAAGTGAAGCATAAATAAAATATCCGATAAATAAAATGTTATACATCAAAAGTAGTCGAAATAAATACATCACGTAGTCAGATAAGTACAAACACCCCATACTTGAGACACACTGTCCCAGTGGGTCAAATAAAAGTCTGAAAATGAGAGTACTCACCGGATAAATAGCTGAACTGCATAAAAGAAAATAAAGAAAATCCTGCAGCTCCTCAATAATCTCGATCCGGTAGTGGTGGCGGTGGCACGTACGGATACTGTGTCGGGTCGAACGGATAACCCATGACACGCTCGAACTGAAGCTGGGCCATGACGTGCTGATAGTGCTGCCGCTCCTGCATCTCGCGGATATCCAGCGATAATGCAGCATATGAGTCGATAACCTGATCCGTCAGGTCATCGATCCGTCGGTGGGCAGCTCGATCTCTCACTCCGCGCCTCCTGCGTCTAGCAGGTCTGACTGGAGAAGTCTCAGCTGGTGCAGGCTCCGTCTCCTCCTCATCATCCAAATCAATGATCGGTGGCGCGCTCATCCCTACAGTATCCGTCCCTGTATCCATCGGGACTCCACCATCTCTCTCGTCCACCGTCTCCTCGTCGTCGTCGTCATCCTCCTCCTCCTCAGATGGGGCAGCTGCTGCCTCTCTATGATCCTCCATGAGCGGAGCCCAAGCTGTCTGCCAGTAGTGTGGATCGAAGACTGTGAACTGTGCAGACCAGCGGATCCCCTGAGGTGCAGTCCGCTCCCAAGGCATGGCAACATATGGAGTGGTCAAGCCACGGGGAACTAGAATCCTCCGTGTGATCATCTCCTGTAATCCAAGCGGCTTCGGAGCCGCCACCATCGTGCAAACACTGAGGTCCATCCCGTGATAGGTAGCTATATGGGTGACTAGACCTCCGCAGCAAATGTCTCCCTTCGCTTTAGCCTTGATCTTGTGCAGGTCCTCTGCCAAGATCAAGCCAAAGTCTGGGAAACCCCCTGTGACCATGCAGTAGAGACTGAAGAGCTCGCCCTGTCGGATCTTCTGGGGCGTCTCAGTACGCGCCAAAAGTGTCTCGCTGAATATCCTATGGGCTAGTCTGAAGGCTGGGTGGAAGATGACCTTCTCCCTGGAATCTCCAGGGCGCCATCTGTCTGCGTGCTCGGTAATATGGGCAATCTGCCCCCAGAACTCCCTAGCTACGGATCGGGAGGGGAAATCAGTGGCGGTGGGCTCGGAAAAACCAAAAATCTCTCTCCATACCTCTAAAGGAACTATGAAGTTCCGGTTCATCAACCGGTACTTCACAGACTGGTCTGTGGGAAGGTAGGAGAAGGAGCTAACAAACTCTAAGGTCGGCTCCAAATAAGCTGGGACTCGGATCTCAGTAAACTGATCCAGCCCAACAGTGAAGATCATCCTCCTAAGGTCACCATCTAACCCTAGGCAATCAAAAGCCGACACGTCTAGAAAACGTGGTACGATAACTGGACGGCTAGCTATGCGCTCATAGTCTACCCGGCATCTCTCGTGGATCACCGGGCGGTAAGGACGGGAAGAAGAGGAAGAAGGGGAAGGGGAGGATCTGTCTCTAAGGGCTAGGCGACGATCGGAACTCATTTTTTTTTTTCAACACTGTCAGAACACCTCGGTCACTGACAACCCTCAAGAATCACCTCGGTCGAGATGCAGTTCGACTGGACCGAGGCGCAACAGTTGCGATTCCAATTCTCAGAATTTCAGTTCTTTTCCCCCAAAAATCACTACAATTGCTTCCTATGGGGTACTTAAGTCTTTCCTCAGCAGAATCAAGGGCAACCAAAGCCCAAATCGAAACGAATGAACGAGTTAGGGTTTCGACTTATTTTACCTCGTTTCGGTCGATTCGTTCGATTTCTTTGCAGATCTGTAGTTGCAATGGGTTCCTCTACCCTTCAATCGCAGTTTGGAAGCGGAAATCTTCGAAAATGAGCAAAGACGGAGAAGGCGAGGTAAGAAGGGCGCCGCGGTCGAGTTGGGTGAAAAAAAGTGAAAAATAAAATTTTTCCCCTTTTTATACTGTTCCTGAATCTGCTGTCACCTCGGTCGAGATGGTCTCGACTGGACCGAGGTGGTACGGACCGAGGTGGCTCTGCAGAAACCCTAGTCGCCTCGGTTGCTCAAGAATCAACTCGGTCGAGGTGCTCTGACAGCAACCGAGATGCCTCTGTCTTCTCAAAATCTCGAACTTCTGTCCTTCCAGTTATGCTCCTTCCTTAGATATTCCTTGTTGTCTGTCCAGAACGCCAAAAACAAAGCAAAGCAAAGCAAAAACAAAAACTATCTAAGCTAGACTAGAAAACGGGAAAAGAAAGCAATACCTTGGGTTGCCTCCCAAGAAGCGCTTGATTTAAGGTCGCTAGCTGGACCATGATGCGTCTCAAACGAGGTATATTGGTGCAACCTCCTCAACCGGCGTTTCCGGTTGGTATTTCTTAAGTCTATGACCGTTGACCTTGAAGCTTCCGCTAGTTTCGCCTCATATCTCAACTGCACCATGAGGGAAAACATGTTTCACAACATAAGGTCCGGTCCATCTAGATTTCAACTTACCTGGAAAAAGGCGGAGGCGGGAGTTGAAGAGTAGAACTAAGTCTCCTTCGTTAAGCTCCTTTGGGACGATACGCTTGTCATGCCATCTCTTCGTCCTTTCCTTGTAGATTTTGGCATTCTCGTAAGCGTTCAAACGCAGCTCCTCCAGCTCGTTGAGTTCCAATAGTCGCTTCTCACCAGCCTCTTTGATGTCGAAATTTAACCATTTGATCGCCCAATATGCCTTGTGTTCCAATTCAACGGGCAAATGGCAAGATTTCCCATATACCAAATTATAAGGAGTGGTACCTATGGGAGTCTTGAATGCGGTCTTGTACGCCCAAAGAGCATCGTCCAATTTCATGGACCAATCCTTCCTCGTTCTAGAGACGGTCTTCTCCAAAATTGCCTTGATTTCTCTATTCGAGATCTCGACCTGTCCACTAGTTTGAGGGTGATAAGCGGTTGATACCTTGTGGGTTACCCCATACTTCGATAGAAGTGCCTTGAACTTTCGGTTGATGAAATGCGTTCCTCCATCGCTAATGATGATGCGTGGAGTTCCAAATCGTGGAAAGATAGTTCTATTCAAGAACTTCACAACCACCTTGGCGTCGTTAGTGGGAGAACCAATGGCTTCAACCCATCTAGAGACGTAATCAACAGCAAGGAGAATGTAGAGGTTTCATCCGGAGGATGGGAAAGGTCCAATGAAGTCAATCCCCCATACATCAAAGATTTCCACTTCTTGGATGTTATTAAGTGGCATCTCGTTTCTCCTTGATAAATTTCCTGTTCTTTGGCATGCATCACAAGAGACAACAAAAGATTGCACATCCTTAAATAATGTAGGCCAAAAGAAACCGGAACGCAATACCTTAGCGCATGTTTTATCGGTGCTAGCATGCCCCCCACAAGGAAGTGAATGACAATGCCTTATGACGCTATTAACTTCATCTTCCGGAATGCACCTTCGAAGCATCCCATCCGGTCCGCGCTTGAATAGCAGCGGCTCATCCCAGTAGTAATGTCGTACTTCCTTGAAGAATCTCTTCTTTTGAGAGTACGTCAATCCGGGTGGTGTTTCCTGGCAAACAAGATAATTCACAATATCAGCATACCAAGGACCTTTACTATCAGAAAGTTGGTGGATGGAAATGTCCGCCAACAGTGGGTGAATGTCAGAGAAGGGAGTAAGAAATTTGTCATTCTCTGCAATCTCAGTTGGAATCGTCTCGCCTTCGACCTCGGTCGAGGCGCATAGGCGTTGACCGAGATGTTCTTCGGTCGCCTCGCTCAGTCCAGAAAGTGCCTCGGTCGAGGTACTGTTGCTGGATCCGAAACTGGAGATCTTCGTCTCCTGGGCTAGCTTCTCAGTTTTGGCTCCTGGATCCTCTTCTAGTGCTTTTAAGCTCCGTATATCTGCATCACAAGAAGCATCTATACCTTCCTCCATTAAACTGAAGCTAATAACTCTTTCGAGTGGATCGTTAATAAGGATAGAGCTCACCAATTCTCTTGATTCTTCTTCATCGTAGATGTTGAAGATATCATCAGTTAGCTGTTCTCCTTTCATGGCTGCAAGTAGTGCGAACTCCACCTCATCGCCACCAACGTTGAATTTCAACTTGGCGTTCTTGCAATCCACGTTGCAACCCGAAGTTGCTAGAAATGGCCTCCCGAGAATAATAGGAACAGGATAATCTGCGGGAATGTCAAGTACAACAAAATCTATAGGTAGATAGAAGTTACCTAACTTGACCGGAACGTCCTCCAAGATGCCCACGGGATGGGTAATGGAGCGATCCGCCATATAAAGTCGAATCTTGACTGGCTTGGGCTCTCCAAGTCCGATCTTCGTGCATAGCTCTAGCGGGATGATGCTCACGCTGGCTCCTAGATCACAAAGGGCTTCAAAAGTGACATCCCCAACTTGAATGGGAATGCAAAATGAGCCGGGATCTCTTAATTTAGGTGGCATCTTCTCTTTCATGATCTTTATAAGCTCCGAAGATTTAGATGTCATCCTAACTTCACCAACATCCTCCAGCTTCCTCTTCCTTGATAAGATTTCTTTTAAGAACTTCCCATAGGCGGGCATACCTAAAATAGCATTAAGGAAAGGAATATTAATGTGTAGCTTATTCATCAAGTCAAGAAACTTACCAAAGTGCTTGTCTAGATGTGCTCTGGCTCTGGACTGAGGGAATGGAAGTGGTGGTTTGTATGCAGGGGGTGGAATATAAGTTTTTGTCGTCCCTCCTGCTTTCTGTTGCTCCGCCTCGGTTGGCATCTCGGTCGAGGTGTTCTTCGACTGGATTTGGACCGAGGTGGTCTGCGTCGAGCGAGGTACTAGATCTGCAGTTTTGAGTCCACTCCTCGTCGTTATGGCCATGCACTGGCCCTTAGGGTTGCTTTCCGTCTTTGCTGGAAGCTTCCCTGGATCTCTTGGCGCTTCATTTGCCCTACTAGCAAGTTGTTGTTCGAAGGAATTTTGGGCCCTCGAAAATGAAGTCATAGAATTCTCCATAGCGCTAAGCTTGATCAAGATAGCCTCCAGAACTGCGTCTTTCTTTTCCGGTTGAGACGAACTTGATCCTTGCCCTTGGCTCTTTAATGGAGTAGAAGAAAAAGAAGGGGAAGAGAGGAAAGGGTTAGAGGAATTACTAGAGTTGGAGTTAGAATAATTGTTACCAGGATTCTGGTTGCTTTGATTGTTCGTCCTCCAATTGTTGCTATTCGATCCTCTATTGTTGTTGTTGTTGTAGTTGTTGTTTCGGGGACCGTTGTTGTTGTTACGGTACCCGTTATTGTTGTTGTTCCTTTTCCCTTGCTCTTCCTTCTTAGTTTGAGCCATCAAGAGTTCCTTCAATTGCTTCACGTCATTCTTCAAAGACGTGAGTTGATTGTTGTTGGGTTGAGTCTCTTGAAAGTTGACTCTTTTAACTCCACCTTCAGCTCCTTGGTGGGTATATTTCTCCATGTGTAAGGCTTGCTTCTCAATGAAGTCCCATGCCTCATCAATCGCCATGTCCATGAAGGTACCGGCGGAGAGTAGTTGGAGATTGAACTGGGTGCTTCCGTCCAGCCCTTTTGAAGTAGATCTCCAACAACTCGATCTTTGGAATCCCATGATGTGGGCAATCCAAAAGGATATCCTTGAACCGCTCCCAAGATTTGGACAAGCTCTCCTTGTCCTTCATGATGAAAGCATTGATCTTCCCTCTCATTTCAACGGTCTTTGAGGGGGGAAAGAATTTGGTCAAGAATTCCGTAGTCATCTCCTCCCATGTGCTAATTTTTCCTGGAGGAAGAGATTGATACCAAGTAAGAGCTCTATCTGTTAAAGAAAAGTAAAAAGGTCTTAGCTTGTAGTTGTTATTTTCAATTCTGGATGGCCTCAAAGTCTCCATCAAGATCTCGTAGTTTTGAAGATGTTGATGTGGTGACTCCTTCTCTAGCCCTCCGAATTGGCATTGGCGAATCATGGATAGAACTTGCGGTCGAAGTTCGTAGTCATGGTCCGCTGGATCTCCTAGGTTCACCCCTGGACGCCTCAGTTGTTGATTAGGGTCCATCCTTTGACCTAGGGTTTGTGGGATTCCTGCAAGAAGAACATCTCGGACTGGTCTCCGAGGTGGAAGTACATCGGCCGGGGCGTCTGGTACTGGAACCTGCCTCGGTCGAGGGTCAACTACTGGATCCTGCATCGGTCGAGGATCAACAAGAGGATCTTCCCTCCGTGGCTGTAGAATCTGATTTCGGATGACTGCTATTTCCGCTTCGATGGCTGCAGTCCTGGTGCGATTCTCCTCTTTCTCTTGCCTTAGTTCTTCCTTGCTGAGACGTAGCAGCTCTTGCGTCTCTTTTAATTCGGCCGCAAGATCGCGATCGTCTTGTTGGGCCATCTTCGCTTCTCTTAAGCGTCGCTTGTATGTCTTTTCTGGTTCGGGATCGTAAGGAACGATTTCCTTCTCAGTGCGGGTTCTTCGCATATACCTAAAAAAGGAACCTGCAAAAGTCACTCAAGTAGAGTGGTTAGATGTCACGGGGCAAGCGCCCCAAGAGCAAACCGTACCGGCTCGGTCTAGACCAAGTCCCCGGCAACGGTGCCAAAAACTTGTTCGCTCCAAACGGTGTGTGCAAGCTTTAAATTTATAACCCTAGACTTAAGCTTAAAACAAGGATGCGAACCCGCAGTGTACGGGTCAATCGTAGTAAAAAGCAAGAAATTCCAGGGGTCGATCACAAGGACTCGGTGAAACAAAGTCAATACGGTAAGCTTCGTGAATACTAACCACAAGAGCAATTAACACAATCAAAGATGAATAAGAAGTCAATAAAGCAAACATGTGATTCTAGGGATTAAAGCGTCTAGTTGTGGTTCCAACTCAAGATCTAAAGATAAGCGGACAAAGCTGAGATTTTTGCGTGGGGAAGGTGTTACTAAAGTGGAGTAGATCACCGGGTAAGTCTCACTACACACTAATCCTAAACCGTAACTCCTATTACCGGGTAAGTCTCAAGGAATCAAGATAAAGAACTATAACCTCAAACTAACACACCATCTAAGGGAATAGAATCAACCTTTACCGGGTAAGTCTCAGGCTAACTCACAAAGATGGGATGGAAGCACACTCAAACCCCAATAAAGGATAAACCTTTATTACCTACACTTATGATCGTTAATACACAAACTAAGGAATTACCGGGTAAGTCTCATCCTAAGCTTGCATTGAACCAGGAAGGCGTAATAAGAATAGGATTTGGCAAACTCTAACACTTAACTTTCTGTTTAGAATCGGATAAGTCACCTCGGTCAGAAGAATTCCACCCCGGCCGAGATGTTCATCGACCGAACGAGATGCTTAGGGTTAAGGTTAAAGACTCGAACTTTCAGGGTCCTACTGGAATCTAAGATTATTCTATCATTGTTTTTCCCACAACCTTCAGCCAATCACCCTAAAATCACACAAGGAAATTAGCCACTCATCATCATAATGAAAGTATTAAATATATGGGAAGATGGTGAATATTTGAACAAAGAAGAATTTAAGAAAAATACTTCAATAACTGAATCAAATATCACAACAAAGCGTTCCTTGGATAACAATCCAAAAAGACAAGACAATCAACAAGGGAATTAAAGACAATCTTACAAAACCCTCCAAAAAGCTATAAGGGCTATAGACTTCAATAACTGAAATTCTTGCTTTACTACGCCGATCCGTACACTGGGGGTTCGCTTGCTTTGATTTCAGTTTTATAAATTTAAAACCTATTTGCACGCACGTGTTCGCCACTTAGCGTGCGTGCAAATAAGCTTTAATTATAAAACTAGAAATCAAGCAAGCAAACCCGCAGTGTACGGATCGATATAGTTGAGCAAGAATTCCAGAGTATCGAACACAGGGATTTGGAGGGAACAAATTCAATTATAGATTATCAAGCGAGTAAATGTAAGAGCTTTGTGAATTATTGGGAAAACAACAATCCTAAAGATCCAGGAATCCAGCTGTGGCAATCGATTCAAGATATACTAAATATATAAGGACAAAGTTAAGGTATGCAAAGGTATACGAATGTAAGGTGATCGTACGGTGAAGTTCCAAAAACCTTATATGACTCACCTAAAAGACACTCTCTATAAAGGTTGTTGAGGCTTCAATATAGAAAAGTTCTAAAGGTAAGAATTAACGTCAAATACCCAAACTTGTAACCCAAGGATTAAGACTAACTAAACCGATTGAGGTTGTGATACTCACAATCGAGGTAGAGGTTGTTGAGGCTTCACTACCACCTAGAAAAGGTAAGCCAAGACTAAGTTAAAGCAAATCTTTAACTTTGGATTAAAGTAAAAGCAAGTTCGTGAACTAACACAAAATTACGGGTAGTTCTTGAGTTCCACGGCCGTGGAAGCTCAAGAACAGACCGTGGTTTAAGGTTGTCGGCGATTCTCTCTAACTCTCAGGGTCCAATCTGTTTACGATCGATCTATCATCATCTAAGCCACAACTATCAACCCTTCACCTTAGAATTGCTAAAGGGTTTTAGCCAACAATAGTCATATTGATATCAAATTCAAGGGTTAAAAGGATGAAAGATGAAAACTTGCGAAAACCTTCAATAACTTTCAAATCAATCTCAAGTTCACAAATTAAGAACAATAACGTCAATAGAATTGGAATAATGCAAACAATCACAATCTTAGATAAGAATGAAGAACGGGATGTCAATCCGTCTTCTAAATCAAACCTAAAGATAAAACGTAACCTTCTTGCGAACAATCTTCCAATTCTTCGATCTTTCGTCAATTCGGAAATCTCAATAGTAGAACGTCAATCTCTCAATCACAATCTCCGCAAGATGTGAAATTAGGGCAAATCTAAGCGTAAGCGAAAGTGCGTCTAAGCAGAGGTGACGGAATCTCTCTTCGTCCGTCCTTTTATAGTGTAAGATAAAATATAAGCCCGGCACAATATCGTAGAAGATCGTGGCTTAAAGTGTGGCGAAAAAGATCGCCAAGATCACGGTCGTGGAAGGGTTCCACGGCCGTAATTTAGAGCGTGGAAAGTGTCACAGTTTGACACAAGTCTTCCACGGCCGTAGAAGTTACTGGAATGAATCACGCTTCCCTTGCCATGGTTCCATGGCCGTGGACTTAAACGTGGAATGTAGTACGGCCGTATTTTAGAGCGTGGTTTAGGGCAAAACCGTGATTCTTCCTTTCCTCGTGCATATTCTTCAAGTTAGCACATCCTTAGCTCCTAGGAATATCCTCAATTCATGGACATGCTCAATCAACTCCATCCTTGCTCAATTCCGTTCGGAAATAGCTCTTAATTACCTATAATCAACATAAAGCTTGTGTAGATCTCCATATCGACAATATAGGCAAATTAGCTCACAAATGCATCAATGCTTAATCAATGACTATCAATATAGATGAAATACACTTAGAAAACATGCCTAAAATATCACAATATTTCATGCTAACAGCACGCTTAGAGGCGAACAAGTTTTTGGCGCTGTTGCCGGGGATTTGGTCTAGACCAAATTTCGGTTCTCGGTTGTCGCGTTTGGGAGCTTTGCTCTTGTTATTTGATATCTCTTTTGAGTGATTTTCGGAGGTTCTTGTAGGTATATGCGCAGGTCTAGATCCACCAAAGACCTCTTGCCTTTCGATCCAGAACTTGAGAAAACTTTAAGGAAAAAGCTTAAGGAAAGAAAGATGGCCGAAAACAAAGAGAGAAACATCCAAGCGGAGTTGGATGAAGCTCAAGCTCAACTCAAGTTGAGTGAGAAAGCTCGTATGGAAGAACTAGAGCGTCATCAATTTCAAATCAATGAGCTCAAAGCTCGTACGGTAGAACTTAGAGACTTCTAAGGAAACGTCAGACACTCCTCAAGACTCATCAAAGGCATCAATAGCTATGGAATTGAAGCCACTTCCCACACATCTTCGGTATGCATTTCTTGGAACTAATTTTACTTTTCCCGTCATTGTTAGTTCCGATTTAAAAGAAGATGAACATGAGAAACTAATGGTTGTTCTAAGGAAACATAAGAAGGCCTTAGGTTATACCATAGAGGATCTTGTAGGAATTAAACCATCTTTATGCATGCACAAGATTCTAAGGGAAGAAGATTTCAAGCCTTCACGACAACCTCAAAGACGGTTAAATCCGATCATGAAGGAGGTTGTTAAGAAGGCAATTCTTAAGTTACTTGACGCAGACATCATCTATCCTATCTCCGATAGCAAGTGGGTGAGCCCCGTGCAAGTTGTCCCGAAGAAGGGAGGAATGACAGTCATCACCAACAAGAACAATTAGCTCATTCCTACAAGAACCGTGACGGGATGGAGGATGTGCATTGACTACCGCAAGCTGAACAATGCAACTAGGAAGGATCACTTCCCACTACCATTCATTGATCAAATGCTTGAAAGGTTAGCACAACACTCCTATTTTTGTTATCTTGACGGTTATAGTGGTTTCTTCCAGATTCCGATCCATCCGGATGATCAAGAGAAGACCACATTCACGTGCCCGTGGGGTACGTTCGCCTATAGGAGGATGCCATTCAGACTTTGCAATGCTCCAACCACCTTTCAAAGGTGTATGATGACCATCTTCTTGGAGTATAATGAGGAAATCATGGAGGTTTTTATGGATACTTTTCAGTTTATGGTTCCTCATTTGACAATTGTATTTCTAACCTTTCTCTTGTGTTACAAAGGTGTGAAGACACTAACCTAGTTCTTAATTGGGAGAAGTGTCAATTCATGGTTAAGGAAGGCATTGTGCTAGGACATTTGATCTCTAATAGAGGGATCGAAGTTGACAAGGCGAAGATAGAGACTATAGAGAAGCTTCCTCCTCCATCTTCGGTGAAGGGGATAAGAAGTTTCCTAGGACACGCAGGATTCTATAGGAGATTTATCAAAGACTTTTCTAAGATTTCAAAACCGCTAACTAATCTCTTGATGAAGGATGCAGTTTTTGATTTTTCGCAGGAATGTCTAGACGCTTTCTATAAGATCCGGGAATCTCTCATCTCAGCCCCGATTATCCAACCTCCGGATGGGAATCTTCCATTCGAGGTTATGTGTGATGCAAGTGACGTAGCTGTTGGAGCGGTGCTAGGACAAAAGAAGGAAGGCCGCACTCATGCCATCTACTATGCTGGCAAGACGCTAGATGAAGCGCAACTCAACTACGCCACAATGGAGAAAGAGTTTTTAGCCGTTGTATATGCATTTGAAAAGTTTCGTTCTTATCTTGTAGGAGCGAAGGTGATTGTATACACGGACCATTCAGCAAACCGGTATTTGCTCGCCAAGAAGGATGCGAAACCGAGGCTGATTAGATGGATTCTTCTTCTACAAGAATTCGATCTAGAGATCCGCGACAAGAAGGGCTCAGAAAATTCTGTTGCGGATCACTGAAGTCGTATACCACACATAGAAGACGACGATATACCCATTGATGACTCCTTCCCGGATGAGCACTTACACATCATAGAGGAGTGCATCGACAAGATCTCTAGAGGTAATGAACCTTGGTTTGCTGATTTTGTAAATTACTTGGTTTGTCAGGAAATATCTCCCGGACTATCATACGCACAAAGGAAGAAGTTCTTTAAGGATGTCCGACAATACTTTTGGAACGAACCTCTACTTTTCAAGAGAGGTCCCGACGGCATCATTAGAAGATGTGTGCCGGAAGACAAGATGCAAAGCGTCATTCGTCATTGTCATTCACTACCTTGTGGAGGACACGCTAGTTCCCATAAAACTAGCGCTAAGGTATTGCAATCCGGATTCTTTTGGCCTACTTTGTTTAAGGATGTGCAAACCTTTGTTTCCTGCTGTGATGCTTGTCAAAGAACAGGATATATCTCTAGGAGAAACGAGATGCCTCTCAACAACATTCAGGAGGTGGAAATCTTCGGCGTTTGGGGAGTCGACTTCATGGGACCTATCCCATCATCTTGCGGGAACCAATACATACTTCTCGCTGTAGATTATATTTCGAGATGGGTCGAAGCTATTGCCTCTCCAACTAATGATGCCATGGTTGTTGTCAAGTTCTTTAATAGAACTATTTTCCCAAGGTTTGGGACACCACGGACCATCATTAGTGACGGAGGTTCACACTTCATTGCCCGACGATTCGAAGCTCTACTAGCTAAGTATGGGGTGACTCACGAGATCACCACTCCCTACCATCCACAAACAAGTGGGCAAGTGAAGATTTCGAATAGAGAGATCAAGGGCATCTTAGAGAAGACGGTGTCAAAGACGAGGAATGATTGGTCTTTGAAACTAGATTATGCGCTATGAGCGTATAGGACCGCATACAAGATTCCCATAGTAACAACACCGTAAAACTTAGTGTATGGGAAGTCTTGTCATCTACCGGTGGAGTTAGAACACAAGGCGTACTGGGCTGTGAAGTGGTTGAACTTTGGCATGAAGGAAGCGGGCGAGAAGCGCCTCTTGGACCTTAATGGGCTTGAAGAACTCCACTTGAACGCTTATAAGAATGCCAAGATTTACAAAGAAAGAGTGAAGCGTTGACATGATAAGCATATCATTCCAAAGGACCTCAAAGAAGGAGATCAAGTTCTCCTCTTCAATTCGAGACTTCGGCTCTTTCCAGGTAAGCTTAAATCTCATTGGACTGGACCTTATTTGATTAAACGTGTTTTTCCCCATGGTGCAGTTGAAGTATGGGGTGAAAAGTGCGGAAGTTTCAAGGTGAATGGCCAACGACTTAAGAAGTATTCACCGGAGCTCCAAGCCGAGGAAATCGCGCCGATTGTCCTCGAATAAACTCAGGAACAGTCTAGCTACGGACCCAAAACAATGCGCTTCTTGGGAGGCAACCCAAGGTATTGCATTTTTGCTTTTGTTTTTCTTTCTTAGATTAATTAGTTTAGTTGTTTTTGCTTGTTTTTCCCCTCGATACCTCCCGGTATGTTATGTTTTTGGATATAGGAATAAGGAATGGGCAAAGGAAGGAAGGAAAGGTCGGAAAGAGTGACGAAACTACAAGTTTTGTCACAAAACAGAAAAATCCACGGCCAAAATCACGGCAGTGGAACACCTCGAGTGACTGTGATTTTCCAAAAAATTACGGGCACTATATAAACCTCTTTCCTTCTCAAAAACACACTTACCTTCACTTTCCACGCTTAGAACCACGCCCAAAATCGCCGGCCAAATCCCCTCAACCGTACTTCTTCATCCGGAGTCCGATTCAATTGATTCTTCAACCAAAAGTGGAGCATTTTCAATCATCTACAAGATCCAAGCAACAAACTGAGTGAACAATCCACATTGAAGAAGGAATTTGGATTTTTCAAATCCAAACCAAGGTTTTTATTCTCTATTCTCTTCTTGATCAATTTGGCTCAATTTCTTTGCAAGATTATAAGAGAACTGGACGAAACTGGATTTGGAATTAGTCTAGGGTTGTGATTGTTGAATTTGGTGTGAATTTGCTGAATTTTGGGAGAGACAGAGCAAATCCACGGGTCCGTATATTTCCACGGTCATGGAATTCCAAGAACATACCGTGGAATTTTCTATTGTTGAGTGAAAATGTTTAGAAGGAAGTCTAGTAGAAACAAGAAGCAGAAAGGTGATAGTTCCTCCTCTTCCCAACCCCCTCCTAGCCAACCATCATCACCACCACCTCCTAGAATCCCTAGAATCCATGAGGATTATGAAGAAGCCATGGAGAGGATTGAAAAGAGAACGATAATAGGACCTAGGTACCTTCTCCTAGAGGAACTTGAGGAGCTGAATGTAGTGAGTGACTTGACTTGGCTTTTGGATAGAGCCGGATTGATCATCTTCTCCACCATTAGGGAAGATGCTTTTGAGGAGATAACAAGAGAGTTTGTGACTTCATTTGAGCATAGCGCCGTTAACCGAACGGTGTTTTTTAGGCTAATGGAACAAGATTACGAGTTCTCTATAGTGCAGTTTGGAACCTTCTTTAGGTTTCAAGAGAGTTTCAGATGCTTCCGAGGATCGTTGGCAACCGTCCGATACCAAGGCTAAACTCATATACCACTTAGCCTTGAAGATAGCCCATAGAGTCCTATCGGAATGCCTTTTCCCTAGGACCGAAACACCACAAAAGATTAAGACCGATGAACTTTTCCTTCTTTGGTGCATGCTCACCGGTACTTCCGCAGATTGTGCCACCCTACTAGCCTCTACCATTAGCAAGTTGAAGAACAAAAGGGCCGGGAATATAGGTTATGGGGGTATGGTGACTCACATAGCCAACCAGTTGGGCATTGACTACTGCGCATGCACTAGGATAGCGGCGAGACCTTTGGGTCTCAATGAGCTCATGACTAGAGGTATCATCTTTCCCCGCCACCGTGCTTCACCTACCGCCGCCATGCCTTGGGAGGGGAGAGGCGGTAGGGGCATGATAACACGATTTATGACTTAGGTTTAGGTAATCATTTAGATAGATTTCTCGCTCATTCATGCATGGTTTAGCACTAGTTCACGACGTTTGCACTCAATTCACGTATTTTGTCGAGATAGACGTCTACACGGACTTGTGCATTGCTTTGTAGGTATTTTGGGAGATTTAGGAGCTAAAACGATACGTTTGAGGATCGTTCATCAAGATGACACACCCTCGGACTCATTAGGATGCAAGCTAAAGGCTAGGGAGGACTCATGGTACCTTACCAACACAAGTCATGCACCAAATCGAAGCTTAATGATCAAAGGCAAAGCTGAAGCACAAAATCACGGTTCACTGACACTCCACGGCCGTGATTCTACCCGTGGATTTTGCCAGGTTTTCGTGACAGCTGTGCCACGATCTCTTGGCCAGCTCTTGCAAAGTTGTAGTATAAAAGTGGTCCTGCATTGGCTGAGAGAATCATCTTGGAGCAGCTCTCCATTATCCACTATCATCCAATCACAACAATACTCTCAACAAGAAGATTCTTGGAAGAAGGAGGTAGGAGGAAGCTATCATTGGAGAAGAGCTTCATTGGAGAAGAAGAAGAACACACCATTGATAGACTTGATAGCTTAGTAGTGAAGAATTTCAGAATCGATTTCTAGACTTGTATGAACCATTTGAACCTTATTTAAGAAGGGTTGTGAGTCATTCTAATTCCATTTTCAGCTTGGTTTTGTTTACTTCACTTGTTCATCTCTTTCTCTTCATTATCTTGCAAATGGATGCCATGATTTCATGTTTGATGATTTTGATTGCTATGATGAATGTTGTAGGCTAAATAGATGTGGTTCTAGGGTAAGGAAAGGATGGTTATGGCTAGTACCAGGATAGGATGGACTTAGATTAACCCCTTGGATGACTTGTGTGCTTGAACGTAACCTCTGTTAGGATCCACGGTTTGTTCTTGTCAAACCACGGCCGTGGACTTGGTAGAACAACCCGTGATCTTCCCTGGTTCGATGGATCTAGTCTTAGATTGTTAGAATGTTGAAATCCTAAGTGTTTGTTGAGTTAAATCTATCCTAGGGTGACCTAGTGTTAGCAATTAAGTGTTAGGGGAGACTTACCCGGTAATCCTTACTCTTAGATTCCAAAGATAACAAACCCTAGGTAGTGGTGAGCCTCATAAGCCGCCATTGGACTAAGTGTGCTAGATGGTTGCTTAAGACTAACCCTTCCGAGACTTACCCGGTAAGGATAGGTTATATCTCTAGGTGACAATCCGGTTTGTGTAGAATTCTGTCCCTTAGGTTCTTAGAGACTTACCCGGTGATGAGATCTTAGGGATGGACTAGTGGACCATGAGACCTACCCGGTGATTGATCCCAATCTAGAAACACTCACTCCCAACAAATCATAGTTAATCCAAGGAATGATTAGATAGCTTGAGTCCTATGCCATAACCGGACTTTCCAACCCCTAATCCACTTTTCTATCCTTGATCTATATCTTGTTTAGTTTGTTTGTTTGTGTTGATTCGTAACTTAGTTGTTTGTTCGTTTTGCTTGATTTGTGATCTTTGATTGATCACCTAAAAACCAACCAAAAAAAATTGAGATTTTCATTTCTTTATTTCTTTCTCTTTTCTTAACCTAGATCTTTACTAAACTTAATCATAAATCGAATCAATCTCACCTTAGTCTTTGTGTTCGACCTCGGAATACTATCCCTACTACAAACGTCTCGTACACTGCGGGTTCGCTAGGAGTTAAAATAAATATAACGAGAATATAAATTTAAAACCCATTGCGTATCACATCCTGAGCGTAACAGGGCATCCCATGGCTTCCGGAGTACTCTATCATGCTAGGTCGTCACAATTGGAAGGAGACTTTCGTACCGATGCATGGTAATAGACTAGTAGCTCCTCCATACGTGCCTGATGAGGTCCGAACTGAGGATGATGATGAGGAGATGAGAGGAGGAGATGATCAAGATGCAGGAGGCGCTGAGCATGACTTTGGCACATTCCCGGACCAGCCGGCCGACTTCCCGGAGCCTCCCAGGAGATCTCCCCGTCCATCTAGACCTTCCGGTTCCTCTTCATCATGCCGGGCTAGTGTGAGTGAAAGGCCGAAGTGCATGGAGACTCCACCAGCTTGGTACGGACAGCAACCGACATGGATGGGAGCTCCTCCTCCATGGTACGACCAGCCTCCAGTTGCTCTGGCGCCTTCTCAGCCACCAGCATGGTATGAGCAACCTCCTGCTTGGTATTCGCAGCTACCGGAGTGGGCGACTGACCTTTCGAGGAGAGTAGGGGACTTGGAGATCTAGAGGCAGCCACATGATCCACCGCCTCCACAGTGATAGATGGATGATCCGCCGGTTAGAGCCGCTCTACCGCCATTAGTGAGTTTTCTTTGTTTCTTTTGTTTTCTTTATTTCTCTTTAACATTGAGGACAATGTGTATGTCAAGTATGGGGTGGGGTGTGACTCTCATTTGTAATAACTCGACTCACTTTCCTTTGCTTATGTCTATGAACACTTGCATGTTTCTTTTCATTGTCACACGTTTCATTATTGCATTGTATGAAAAAAGCTTTGAAAACCCCATAAAAATTTAAAAAGTTTTGAAAACTTTTGTGCTTCTAAGATTAGAGATGACTTCTATGATGAATTTACTTGCGGAATGAAGCTTTGTTTTCCTTTGTATGCTTGGATTAATTTATGGATTGTGAAAAAAATTGAGTTTGTTGTTTATCCTTTATTGCAAGTTTCATAATGTGCAAGTTTTATCTAAATAAAATTGAGGAATGAAAGTTGAAATCACAATATGAGTTCTTATGCTTCTTTATGAAATGACCAAGGCACTTCGATTTTCTTGCTTCTTTCTTTGATCATCTAGCCCTTTAATGAAGATATTTGCCTCCTTTACCTTATCCGGGAATTAGGAAGAAGTAAATTTGGCATGTTTGATGTGGGAGGGCCATGAAAAGCAATTGTTTGAATTCAAAGCATAGAAAATAGGTTTGGGGAAGTCAATCATGATGATGAGTAACTCGGCACTATTCACATAGCCGGGTGTTTGTGTCTTGCCAAAGTCGGATTGAGCGATTTGCCTAAAAGATTATGGTATGTGCATCAAGGGTTTGAGGCATCTCGAAATTGAGAAACGCCAATCTCCTAGGCTTCGGTTATTGTGCACCGCTGTCCATACTTCCAAAAGTAAAGTCGAAAAATTATGTGCAAAAGTAAAGAGCAAAGCTCTAAGTTGGTAAAAAGAAAAGAGTTTGTGTTGTTCCTTTTTCCCGGATTTTTGCATCATATTCCCTTACAAATTACCCACCCTTCCGCATTCTTGACCTTACTTGAAAGCCCTTGAGATCATGAGAATGTTGTTTGACTTAGTGATCTAAATTGGAGTTTCACATAATTGATTTTGACATTGCTTGAAGGTTATGATGTTTGTCTTGAAGTTTATACAATTTATGATGTTTCCTTTACTCTACATGCATTAATTCATGTGTATGAATGTTTTCAAGGATGAATGAAGCAAGATTTGAGGATGATCTATTGATTAGAAGCACATTATCAAAAAGATTGTTTTTGTTTTGTTTTGCATTCATATTTCATCCTAACTTATGTTCTAAGCTTTTGAAAACCTTACTTGGGGACAAGCAAGTGACAAGTATGGGGTATTTTGTTAGCATGAAATATGGCTATATTTTAGTGTAACACCCCGAATTCTCAGAACTCGGGACATTACTGGTTAGGACCTCACAATGGGTCCCGACCTCAGTTTGACAACAACATTACTAGAATCTTGCAACAAGACACAAATAAAGAAACCGAAATTCATAAAAATAATATTTTTAGGGTAATGAATGCAACATTGTCTAGCAGCCTAAAGTACTTAACAAAAGAAAAGAACAACTGTCTTAACCAAACGAAAGGAAAGACAAACATAACCCCCAACCCCCACTCTAAGGAGTACGGAGACCCGGCTGACCACTACTTCCGGATCACTCAGCTGCTGGTCTAACCTGCGGTAAATCTAAAAACAACAACAAGAAGAACCGTTAGCTAGTTATCTAAATATTAGCAGAATAATAGCAGCACAAACACACACATAAAAATATAAACACCCATCATGCTTTCAAACAAGTCCGTTTTATTATCTTGTTTTAAGTTACTCTTTCACTCTATTGATACTTATTTTGTGACACGAGGGATTCCCAAACCTCGCCTCCGCCCCCGTGTAACCATCAGGAATGGATCCGATGCATCTCACCTTGTACCTGCCTGGCCTGGGTATAGAGAACCTCCTAGTCTCCTGTCAGAGCTGGGCAGTGATGTCACGGCCCGTTATACATACACTTGGGCCTTAAACGTAATAATAACAGTCGTCCTAGCAAGTTATTATTATTAAACACGCAAAAAGCACACACAACTACTATCACTCAACTAATATCCAGAAACTGGCTAAGTAAGTCGCAAGGACTTACCTGAGTCAAAAACACTCTAACAATCCTCAAATAGTCTGTACTCGTGATAACTCAAGCGCCTGTCAATGAAGGCATGTGTATCAAAATCACATTTCAACGTCCAACCTCATGCGAAGGAATTACGGAAAAAGCTCTCTTATGGTAAAAGACCATTTTACCCTTGGTATCGTAATTTCTCGAAGTTTATTCTCGACTACTACTAATCCTTTCCTTATCTTATTTTCCAAAATTATGTCTCTCGGATAGTCATTTATAGGTTATAAGTTCAAAACTCAATCAAATTGAAAAAGGACAACGCTCTTCCTCCTTCCCGGTTACCATCTACTCGGATACATAAGTTATACCGTAATATATACTTTAATCTTTCCCTTAACTCACGTATATAACTACTAGTATACCCGCACAAACTTACATAATTCGTATTTTCCAATTCCGCACTTATATACGTACCCATAATCTATATACCTTCATACTTTCCTATACGTATATATACGCTTATACGTTCAACATTTTTCAGTTTATACATTTCTATTCACAGTTTTATTCACATACTTACATGTTCCATTCTCAGTTTATCATTCACGTTCATTCACAATTCATTCACAGTTCATTCACGCAGGAACAGGAGGAGAGGGACGGAGGAGGCTCTTAACGGTTGCAGTCCGGCGTCACTCCCTGGTGTCGGCTGTCTACGGCGGTGGCAACGTCCTGGGTACGGAAACCACAGGGAGGCGGCGGTCCAACTAGCAGAAGGTCCGGCTGGTTCGCGGTACTACTGTAGGTCAAAGAAACTGCAGTGAGCAGCGATTCTCGATTCGAAAGAAGGAGGCGGAAAGAAGGGCCAGGGTCTTACCGTTTCCCTGCGGCGGACGGCGGAAGACGCACAGGCTCGGTAGCAGCAGCGGTGGCGGACGGAGCAGTGGTGGTTCGGTTGCAACGGTGCGGAGCTGCGGTGTTGCAGTCCGCTGGAAGGGTCACAGGCGCGCCGAACCGCAGTCGAAGGTGGGGAAGACTTGGCTTGCCACCGGGGTGCTGTGCTGGTCCAGGCGGCGCGGCGGCGGCTCAGGGGAGGGAAGGTGGAGGCGGTGCGTCGTCTCCGGTCGAAGGGTAGGCTGTTGCGTCGGTGTTCTCTCCAGAAGCGAAGATCGAAGATGCGGCAGTGTAACTGTAATTAGGTTAAAAAGTAATTAGTTTAGGATTAAGTTAAGGGAAAAATTAGGGTTAGGCTTTAAATTAGGAGGTGGGCTGCTGATTGGGCCTCGCAGTGGCCCACATCCAGCCCGTTTTCTTATTAGCACGGAATAGGAACTCGTTACTCGTTAATTATGTGCGGAAATTATATAATACTTAATTAAATTCCGTATTATCTAATTTATCATTATTTTTAATTTAAGGTGCGCATTTACTTCCGGCTATAAGGCTTTGTCATTTTATGTGACTTAAAGTCATATAAAATGATAACATTTAAACTCGTTTTATTTTATTTTATTTATTATTTAAGATTGTCGCATCGGAATTTGGTTAGTTGCAGTTTACCGGAACTTTAAAATTTTCGGTTATTACATTTAGGCACTTGTTTTAGTTACTTTTCCCTCTTTTATTTGTACATGGATATAAGTTTGAAGCATTAATGAGCTCATTCACCCACTTTGTCGATATAGAGATCTACACTAGCTTTGTTTTGTTTACAGGTGAATAAAGGCTTGAATTGGAGCATAATGTGCAAGGTAGGAGTATTTGATCATGCTAGATGTAAAGGAGATACTTTGGAGGAGCTAAGGAAGGGGCATGAGTGAAGAACATCACGAAACAAAGGCTTTCACAAAGGATTTGGAGTTCCACACCCTAAGTTACGGCCGTGGACTTGGCCTTGGTTTGTAGGAAGTGGTTTTGGAGAACATCAGAGAATTCCACGCCCAAAACCACAGGCGTGGAATGTTATTAGGCCATGATTCTCACGACGAAGTGACGTGTCTTGTTTGCCACGTCAGCGACGGTAATTGGGCTTTTCTCGTAACCCTATTTCGCTCTATAAGAAGGCTTGAGAAAAAAGTTTCGAGGACGGTCTCTTAGGGCTTCATTCTACCCTTGCTTACAATTCGGAGTTGGAGATTTCGAAGTGTGGCTTGTGAAGGACGTGATATTGAAGATTGCGTACTTTGGATATTCTCTTAGGTTTTGCTTTCGGAGACGAATTGACACCCGTTCTTCATTGTTCCCTAAGATTTATGTGAGGATTCTCATTCCATATTCTGAATTCATTAAGCATACTACTTTGTTGTGTGGATTCGAGATTGACTTTGATTTGTTATTGAGTTATTGAGGGTTTTCATCTTTCTCTTATTCATATTTGATATTTGATTCAATGACAATTATTGTTGGCTAAAACCCTTTAGCAATTCTAAGTTGAAGGGTTGATAATTGTGGCTTAGATGATGATAGATCGATCATAAACAGATTGGACCCTGAGAGTGTGAGAAACCTCGTTGACACCCTAAATTATGGGTTGTTCTTGAGTTCCACAACCGTGGAATCTCAAGATCCAGCCGTGATTTTCTCTGTTTTACAACCCTTGCTTTTGCTTTAATCTAAAGTTAAAGATTTTCTTTAACCTAGCCTTGGCTTGCCTTTCCTATGTAGTAGTGAGACTCAACATCCTCTATTTCGGTTTCGAGTGTCACAACCTTAACCGTTTTAGTTCATCTTTGGTTCCTTGGGTTTGGGCTTGGGTATTTGAGATTAATTCTTGCCTTAGATCCTTTCTATATTGCACCCTCAACAACCTTTATAGAGAGAGTCTTTGGGTGAGACATATAAGGTTTTGGAACTTCACCGTACTCAACCTTACCTTAGTTATACCTCTACAATCTCAACTCTGTCCTTATATCTATAGAATATCTTGAATCGATTGCCACAATTGGATACCTAGATCCTTAGGGTTTCTGTTTTCCCTAATATTTGCAAAGCTTTATACTTTTACATGCTCGATTATTCGGAACTCATTTTGTTTCACCAAATCCCTGAGTTCGATACTCTGGAATTCTTGCTTTACTAAGCCGATCCGTACACTGCGGGTTCGCTTGCTTTGATTTCAGTTTTATAAATTTAAAACTTATTTGCACGCACGCTTAGAGGCGAACAGCGATCTAGTTTACACCAAATCGTGGAAGAAATTTGCTTATTATTCCAAGTGAATTTGCAAACAGAGAAGTCGAGGTCCTTTAGGGAGTCTAGAGCACAACAATCCGAAAGCTCGTCAGATGGTTGCAATGAGGAAGAGCTGTAAGAGATTTTTTCATCAGGGCTTAATGTGGTATTAAATTCCCCCGTAAGGATCCAAGGAGTGTTTGAGGTGAGAGAGTTGATGGTAGCGATGTTGTTCCAAAGAGGGGTGCACTCAACCTCCAGGATTGTGAGCGTAAATGAAGGAACAATCAAAAGAGGTGGTGGAGTTTGGGGTATTGCTTGGATTATGGGAGGTTTTGAAGTTGGTGCAGTGTATCATTTGTTCATTGATGAAGATGGGGTTTAGGTTGAGAGATTGTGGGTTCCACCAAACCCATATGCGACATTTTTGCAAAGGCGAGACATTTGAGGTGTGATTCCAGCTTGGAAGTAGGGAGGAGAGTTTATCCATCAATTGTTTTGATAACTTTGTTTCAATGATCGGCAGAAGGTCCAACTTGTGTCTGCTAATAATATCAAGTATGGCCTTTTGTTTATTGGGATGGTTTAGGCCACGTATATTCCATTCACAAAGGTTAGCATTCATTGGAAATAACTTTTGTAAAGTGAGTATCCTTGATACCAGCAGTAGAAATGTTATTGTTTGGGGGGAGCAGTTGAGTTATGGGCTTGAGAGAGGATTGTGGTTTGGATTGGTGGCGAGGATGGGGTAAGATATGGGGTTGGGTGGTAGCAACAGTGGTGGTGGTTTCAAGGTTTTGGGTAAGAAGCGTAGATGGGGATATGGAAGGGGGGTGTTCAGATTGGATAGAGCTGTCAACCGGAAGAGGGGGGATAGGGTAGTTCACGATAGCCAGTAATGCGTAGGGAGATGTTAAGAGTTGGAAGAAGGGGGGTTTGGAGTTAGAGAGGGTGTCGGCACAACTTTCCTGCCCTTTGCTTGGAGAGACTGGGGCTGGGTTTGGCTTCCTGCATCTGTGTCCGAAGATAAAGCATTTTTGGTAGTGTTCCGGGAGCCCATCATATACAATTTTTCGTACAATAGTCTCTTCATTTGGTCCCATGAAAGGTATCTCTCGGAGCAAGGGCTTCGAAGCTTGGACCTCGACCAGGATTTTTGCAAACCCTAATCTTTCGTGATTTGCGAACACGTATCAGTGAGGATAGGAACACCAATAGCAGAGCCAATTTTGGCAAGCATGTGAGGGGACCAAACCTATAGTCGAGATCATGCAGTGTGGTCCAGACCGAAACAGAAGAGAGACTCGAATAGTCTAAAGCCATGCGATAAGACCAACATTTGAGCATAAGCGAGGTTGATCCACTAATAATCCATTGGCTACTCTAAAGAATGGAGTTTCAGTTTTCATTAGAGTTAAAGTGGAAGACAAAAACTCCTTGATCGTTACGCAGGATCTTGGGTTTGGAGATTTGATTCCATGAAAGAGCAGCGAAGGAGGCCATGCCGTTGAATGCGAGGGGGCTACCCAGGGGGAAACAAGCAAGAGATCAAGACCATTTTGAGACTGTGTCCGAGATGTCCTCCTCAAAGAAATTAATGATCCCATTATCGAGTTCTGGGGAGAATGAAAGTGGGACATGGTTCCCAGAAGAATCATTAATGAGGATATCTTTGAAAGTGACTTTTGGTATGATATCCGCATGGGTGTATTGATGAGGGGGGATTTGAAGAGTTTGAGGGGTCTGAAGGGTTGGTGACGTTTTGTAACTGGTGGGTGTTTTGGGGCAAGGTATGGGAGGTGGCTTCGGATGGTGTTGCCGGAGAAAGGCTCTTTGCTAGTTCGTGTGGAGGATCTGGCATAACCGTGTCGAGAATAGGAGTGAGGGTGGAAGAAGAGGGGAGCGGGTTCGAAAGCGGGGAAGATAGTAGAGGCGGAAAAAGAGAGACATATGAAATGATCGAGGCATTAACGTCCATGGGCTTGGATAGGCGGAGATTGTTCGATATGATGATCTCTTCCGGGATTTGGTCGTATGGGCTAGTAGGATGAGAATGGGAGCTTGGTTTGGAGGGATGACTGGGGATGCGTATCAGATCAGAATTCTTCACGATAGCTTTTTAGTACGCTTTTTTGATCCTCCCATAGCTGACCAGGGAGAGTGGGGGGAGGGGGCGTGGATGGGCTTCCACACTAGGGGTGGAGAGAGGCGATGAGCCTCCTCCGGGCAAGGAAGGGCAGGAGAGCGGCGTGGGAAGGAGAGCGTTTTTGAGGTCAGAGTAGTGTTTCAGTACAAATGTATCCTATCCTAATTTTTCTTACTTCTTTCAAGTATCTTTCGTTTGAAATGGTTCGGTTTTGTACAAGAGAATGTGTTGAGATTACAAATGGTTATAAATATCACTACTAGAAATTGGTTGATTCCTAACAATTCCATTTGTCCGTATTGCCAATAGAATGTTCCATGCCGTTGGGAAATTTCCAACGGATGTCTATCCGTTGCTATTGTTGCGTCGGAAGTTTGACCAACTAACTCTTCCGTTCCATGCTTTTCCAACGGATATTACAAGAACTCTTCCAACGACTGAATTTGTTGCTCAAAAAAAATTCCCATTTAAAGAAAATCAATTCAAAAGTTTGTTCCTTGAAATTGAAATTTACAAAATTATATAATTTATTTTTAAAAAAAATTCCATGTAAATTATTTTTAGAATTATTATTTATTTAACATACTACCTTTTATTGTTGATCATTGAAGTTTTTCCGAATGTTAACAACAACCTCCCCAGGAAGGATACATGGTCAGATGTAGTATATTCGGTATCGAATTCACATGGACCACAATTGTTTGGATGTATATAATAGACAATTATGCTAAGTAAAAGAGGACGGGAGAAAACTATATATATTGGTGAAACTATGATGAAAAAGAAAAGCAATGATTTCGTAGACCAATAATGGATGGAAGTCATCCAAGGTAACAAAAATCCCCGCTATAATGAGTTAAGATATTGATGCGCGTGCACACACACATATACACACACACATATTCATGAACATTGATATATGATAATTGCATATAACCTTCTAAAATAGCCTTGGGCAGCATAGACAAACCAAGACCGTGCTTTTCAACTCACATAACTCTCAATCCAGCAGTTCGGCGAGTATAGAAAAACCCATGAAGCATTTATAAATCCGGAAAAGAACAAGAAAAACTTTCGCTTGTGGCCCTTCGGTTTGAAATGGTACAAAGACCGGAGCTTTCTACGATGATTCAAAATCCTTGAAGCTTTGATACGCCAATACTCTCAAAACAAGTTTTTTTTCAATAAATCTAATAAAACAAACTTTGATTTAGACCCTTCACTTGTTTTATCTAAACTAATTAAAAGAATCACTTCGTTCGAAGGTAATCAAAAGGTAGGAATAAAATGTTTTGAAAAGAAGCAAAACGTTAAAATCTCAATTTATAAAGATATATGGAAACAATAAATCAAACCATTATAAGGATCATCTAATCCTTAGATCATGAGAACACTTAGCCAAACAAGATAGAATTTAAAGCAAAAAAAGTATATTGAATCAGGAAAGACAAAAAAAACACAATTGTTTGGTTCTAGTAGAGCAAACTTTTGAAGCAAAGCTAACAACTATCTTGACAATAAGGGTAAGAAGAAACTAGAAGACTAATGAATTGCAGAGGAACCAGCGTATCCCTAAGGCTGAAGTACGCTTATATAAGGGGCGAAATTTGGAGCCTAGGGTTACACAAAATATATCCTTTCCAAAGATAAAATCAGAAGATCGGATTTCCTTTCTAGAGGCAATTGAAATGATAGGTAAACAGCCTCCAAACGACTACTAGACGGCCGTTTGACAACGCTGTTTTGACAACTTTTTGATAATTCAGAAAAACTAACTTCACCGCTTCTTTGGTTGTAACTACATGACTTATGACTACTACTTTCAAAGCTTTTTAAAAGATCTACAATTTTGTAGTTGATGTGATTCTCCAAATTCAAAGGGAAGATAGTCAAAATTGGAAATCTATCAAAAGTCGTCATAAATTGGCATCCAACTTCAATGGTTTTCACTTGCCTTCTTCAATCTTCAGTCGATCTTTATATTTCCATGTATTATCCGATTCCAGGAAAGATTGAATCATCGTGCTTTGTTATTTTCATATCATTATGCTCCATAAATGACCTTGAATGCCTAAAACATGAAATAAACCAAAGTAGACACCGAAATATGAAAAGGAGGGATTTCTACACTAATGAAGCATAGACGAGTTATATGGTCATGAAAATTTGAAAATGCATGGTTATAAAACCTAAAAGTGTTCCATTTTACACTCATCAAAATATCTAATGTGGGATCATCTCAACACCTCCTAAGGGGCCCATCACTAGAGCTAGAGCAAATGCATTGAAGGAGAAGGAAGTTACATCATCTTCAAGCTCTATCATGGAAGGATCTATCCCTAGATCAAGAGCAAAATCCATCCAATAAGAGGTTGTTAGCTTATTAGTAACATGTACACCTAAAGAGAATCCACTTGTGTCTAAGTCTTCTTTAGTGACATTGTTGTCTACTGTGGAAGGACTTTACAAGAGTAAAGATGATCAAGGAAGCAAGGAAAGTGTCTAGAACGAAACTTTCAAGAACCAGTTAAAAACCTTGGCCTTGAGACAACAATTTCTCCCGAGACTCAGACCAAGATTTGCGTTTGTCGAGATCTTATTATCCATGGTTATCTTTTAGTTATTTTAATACCTTTAAAACTTTAAACTTTCTGAAGGTATCTTTTTGGTTTTGATCCTATCTTTAAGGATTATCTTTATTTTATCTTTTAGAGAAATCTCTCCTATAAATATCCTTAGAGGACGAGATTCACTGGTAGATTTTGTTGATTATTATCTCCACAATATAGTGGGATACTCGCTGCTTCGCTTACGAAGTTTGTTTTTATTTCAATTCAATCAAAAGGAGAGTCTTTGATTTAATAGTTGTGATTCATTGCTAGGTTGTTCTTGTGTGTGTTAATCTTTTTGAAGGTTGGTGCTACTAGTCAATTCTAGTCCCTCCTTGTGCTTGTCTTATTTAGAAGGCTTGTCTAAGGTTGAAGAATGGAGGGTTAAGGTAAGCTCTTTGTTAAGGGATTTTGATCCAATTGGTCAAGGTTCTTTGCAAGAATACATTGGTTCGTAACTTTCTATATTTCCATCAGTTTCAATCCATACTATCATCTTCTTATCTATCCATTATCATTTCATCAACTCACGTTCTTTTATGTTCTTGTTTCACAAATCTCGGTCAATCATTAAGAATCTCGTCCGAGATTATAACCGAGATTCGTCCTAGTTAATGGTTTCGTGGACTTCTAATCTAGATCGGGAACAACGGCTTCAAACCCGCATCAATATCCCATACTTACACCTTGCTCGTCCTTGAGTAAGATCATGTCGTATGCATACTATGTGTAAAACAAATGAGTGTCTCAATTTAGAGAAAAACAAATTACTCAAGCCATGTCATAACATCAATCATAGTAAGAGAATAACGAATGAATCATAGCTTTCTAAACTGCTCAAGATTAATGTGTTTTCTCTCAATCTTAAAAGATGTGTTTAAGCGTATATCAATAAACTCTCAAACTCAACAAACATGAATATATATTACCATAAGCTTGTCAAGGCGTTCTCAAACTCAACAAACATGAATAGATCTTACCATAAGCTTGTCAAGGAATCTCGGGCCAAAATTTCGGCCGAGATTCTTGAGCCAATCCGAGATTTCTTTAACTTCAACTTGCCTTCTTCAATAAATCATGAGTTGGTGCAAAACTTGCACCAACTAGGATTCTTGTATTCTTCTTTGCTCCAAGCTCGCTTCCCTCGGAACTTCGAATCCGAACCACCATGAGGCTTGATCCTTGAGTGTGCCAATAACGTCCAAAAGATCGCCGAAATACCTGAAAAATCGACAAAAGTTCGTGTAGACATCTTTTCTAACGATATGACTCGAACAAGCGTAAATGTCACGAACCAATGCCAAATCATGCATAAACAAGGGGAAAATCTACCTAAGTGAGTGCCTAATATAATATCATAAATCATGTTATTATACCTCCTCGGCCAAAGTCATGGGTTTGATCCATAATTGCCCCAACATCTTCCTTGCAAAAACAGGAGGTTATTTCGAGGTCGTGAGCACAAGTGGAAAAGGTAGATCGTCCAATATACGTACCCTGGAGCACTTCTGCATGTTCCTTGATATTCTTCACTTCACTCTTGGACTTCAGTCATTTTGATCTTGACCTTGACTTCTTTTACCGCGGGAAATCCTTAGTGTGTATCAGATCATTAAGCTATAATGCCTAATATGCCTGAAATTACATGAACCAACTAGTAGCTCTCAAAAACGCGAATATAAAGGAAATAGACAAAAAAAAAAAGATATGTTATAACACCCAAAAGAGGTAGGGAACGGAATATAACGATGATGGAAAAAGACGTTAATTTGACTGTTATCATTGATCAGTTGATGTAAACCAATATGACAACAGTCGAGCGAAACTTTTGAAAAATCCTTCACTTGCAATGATAATTTGAGAGGTAAAAGGCCCAAAACATAGGTTTCGTCCGATCCCAGTAACTTTTCAAATCGGAAAAGACAAGAGGGTGAGAAACTAATAGAGTTGATATCATCAAGCACATCGGAGTTTTCTTCTTTATCTCTAGAGGGGGTGTCAATCTAAACTCAGATGACCACGGCAATGATGTCTTAATCTAATCAAAATTGGAGATAAGAATGATGAAGACGTTGTAAAGAAAAGGGAGGGAGATGAACTTGTTATAGGAGATCTTGGAGTTGAGCTTGACATGGATGGCTATGGAGATAGAGGAGGGTGAGAGTGGTCATATACAAAACGAAGAGAATGTTGGAGACTAAGTTGACGCAATTGATGACTTGGTCTCCCCTTCTTCGCCGGTGTCATTTGTGGACGACAACGTTTGGCACCTTCCGTTGCTTTCCGTTTCAAAGAAGGAGAAATCCAAAAAGGTATTCTCTTTTTTTTTTTTTTTTGTTTCTACAAGGATGAATTAAACTAGCGATACTCCCGTTCTGGACCGGAAGACCCTAAGCGGGGGACTATGTCCCACACACCGTACTGAATATGCAAAGTGTAACATTTAAGGCATATCAACCCCTACCAAAGTATATGTATTTAGAAAATATAATGTTCTTTCGAGGGTTTAATAATTAAAATTCCTAGAATATTTTAAAATTATAAGGGTTTTAATTAAAAGGTGAATTGGGTTAGTAGTATAGTATTACAGATAAGTTTTAGTATTTATCCCCCTTCAATAATCTTGTAACAAAATGTCATCTTTATGTTTATTAGACTGGCTTAATTTTAATAATTTAACTAAAAGTTTTGTCCTATTTAGTTGGTTGAACCGTTTATTTTCCACGAGTCTCTCCATACTTATCTTAAATCTATTAAAGCAGAAGTCTATTGTGCAACATGTTAACGTCACGTTTCCCGGAACCCAAACAATTTATTTCAAAAGTAAATTTTAAATATTAATATAATTATTTTAACGAAAATAATTTTTAAACTTTTACGGATTTTTTACCATTAATTTTACCAACAATCATATATTAATAAATCTTTTTAGTTTTATTTTTACGACGTAATTTATTTTGTTTTTTATTTTTGTCAACTAAATTTTACGTTTGTTATTTTATCCTAATACATTTCCTTTTTGTTTTGTTTTTTCAAGATAACTTAATCTAATTATTATAAATATTTTTAATATATAATTAGTTAGAAGAGAAAATACTTAATAGAGAATTAAAAATCATAGTAATAATTATAACTCTTTCTCCGTTTTTCATCTTTCAAAAATATACATATAAAATTCTAAATATTTAGTATATATTAAAATTCAATCCGCACAAGGGTACGGATAATATACTAGTTTTTATTCATTTATCCCACTCGAAATAAATTTTTTTACATTGGAACCTTTTTTTCATGTCCTAATTGTGCCCATAAATGAGTACTTGTCTATTTTATACAACTGGATTTCATATATAAAAATCAAACAGCCATATTGTAGTATTTGAAACTTTGAAACTTTGAAACTTGGGCCTTAATTTCCTCATACTAATATTCAAAATTTCAAACCCTAATTTCTAAATTTTATATTTTCTCATTTCTTCTCTCCTACTGGATTTTTTTTTTCTAAGAGAGAGTTACAGAAATGATATGGAATAGTTGAATTTTGATTGGTAGTGACTTAGTGACCGTTTGGTTGGAGTGATGGAATGAAAACGGTTAAGGGAAAGGAGTGGAAATGGAAAAGATTCGATTACTTTCATGTGTAAAAAGACCTCTAAGCAAACATAGTTTTTTATTGATTCAAAATAATTCCGTTAGTGAGAATGATTCCTACCGATATCAAACGAGCCCTTTATTCCTATAAGCAACTACAGTCAATGAAATAGAAACGATATGAACGTTGAAATGTTGACTACTACTAATTTGTTTGATATAGACTAGTTGCATACTTGTCCTAGGAAGGTAAAAAAACGAGTTTTAAAAAACCTTTCTTTATATGGCATTTATGTGAGAAATATTCTAGCCCTGCTGGTCAATTTTTAGTTTTGTATTTAATAATAGATAAAAATAATTAATCAAAATAAATAGCTTTTCGTTAGTATTATGTAAATGTAAGTTTTAATTTATAATTATCGAATGTGATTTTATTTTATTTTGTTTTTTTTTGTTTTTTTTATTTTCTTTATTATTATTTTTTTCTGAAATAAATTTGTCATACCAGAATTTGATTTGTCATATGCTTTAATACCCAGAAATTCGTACCAGATTTTTTATACCAGAAAATTTTCATAGCATAATTTTCATACGAGAGAATGAACATACCAAAATTGAATATAAACATAACATACCCCAAATACAACTAGACAACACTTTGAAACCCTTGTATATAAAATCCCTTTCTTGATCAACTCAAAATTGTACGAGTAACCAAGTTAAGCTTCTCAGCATTGATATGATGACAGAAAAAGTAAGTTAGCTTTTTATAGCGATCACAAAATTCATAGAGAAATTAACAAAATTGTATGAGTAATCAAGTCAATGCACTTGAATCCATGGCAGACCATCAACTAAATGCCGAACAAAATCACATACTAGAAATTATCGTCAACCTTTCACCTGCCAGGAGAACACTGTAATCCAGACTTCCGTCGTTGTCTGTGCCGGAATCGTCTTTGGCAGTATTCTATCATCTCTATCATCTATCACCGGCGTTGTACCGGCGTTGAATGTATTAATATATATATTTTGCATGGAATGGCAGGTGGGACAGCGAGTTACATAGTGGGGATGACGCCGTTGGTGGCATCGGAAGACGACGATGGTAACACTCCGAACAATGTGAAGAAGCTCACCCTTGGCTGGATTATTTGTTTCAATCTTCTTGTTAGCTTCGTCGGTCTTTTTTCCATCACTTTTCTCCGCAAAGGTATTTTCAAACTAACTATTTCAGTGCTCTAAGATCTTAAAAACACGTTGTTGAAGTTTACTATACATGAAACAGACGATGATTTTGGGTTACAAGTTGACATACCCAAATGCCGAACAAAATCAAACAGACAACCAAATCCAATACCAAAACCACTGGAATTCTTCATACCAGAAACTTGTTGTGCGTAGACCGCCGTGTTGTAAGCCCTAGCCGCAGCAACGGGCATAGAGTCGGTCCGAGCCATTTGGAAGCGAAGAAGGTTTGAAGCTCGAGATCTAGATCTGGGAGAAAAGAGGAAACTTGTTTATGCGTAGAAGGTTTGAAGCTCGAGATCTACATCTGGGAGAAGAGAGCAAACGGCTCTTCTCAAATTAGGGTTGACAATAAAAATATGATAGAGGGGTATATTTACCTAATTAAAACCTAGGCTTACTATTCGGGCGGACTCGCGCCTTTATAGAGGCGCACTCCGCCTCCGCGTCTCTCTGCCCGTTATACTTTCGAAAAAAGGACCGTTGGACTAGCCGTTGGGGAATATAGCCGTTGTGGATTTTTCGAGCCTATATAATAACATGTGAGACTCATTCACCTTCATCTAAACCTCAACAACGTAAACAAAAAAGTCGTTCAAATGTCGTCGTATTCCGATGAAGTTGATGTAGAATCCAATGTGAAAGCTCGATAATGCCGTTCGATATTGAAAAATATAGTGATCCGGAAGAAATTCTCACAAAACTTGAAGTAAGTGTACAAACTCATTTTTATACTTTACTGTTATGTCGTTTTATTTTGTCGGAATTATAGAATTTGCAATGTTAGAATAGAGAATCGAAATTATAGAATTAGCAATGTTAGAATAGAGAATCGGAATTGTAGTTTAGACATTTAAGAATAAAATGATGTGTATTTTTAAAATAATACTCTATGTTATTTTTATTTAGGATCTTATGGATTACTCTCGTGCTCTCGGTACCAATTATTCGTCAAAATTTGAGCTTCATGGATATTTTGCGGATAGAGAGAACTTATTGGGGTGGGCTCGGTATGTGGCCAACGCTATGAATATGGAGTTGGTCATTAAAAAATCATGGTTGGATAGAAGGGGTTTTCGTATCCTACAATTGGGTTGTGATAGACACGAAGGACCTAGAAAAGAAAAAGATGTAGATCCCGATCATGTTCCAGGTTCTAGCCGGAAAAAAAAACTCGAAGAAGTGTATGTGTTTGTTTGAGCTTGTAGGAACCCAAATTGAAGAAGAAAAGTGGACGGTGAGGGTTGTATGTGGAATCCACAACCATATAATTCCTTCGGTGTTAAAAAGTCATGCATATGTTGGACGTATGACTCCGAAGCAAAGCCGAAAGGTGGAGCGTGATCAACTAGAAGAGAGCCTAGTTCTTTTGAGCATTCTGCTACACGTGGTCCTGGGCGTCCGAAAGAGAAGAAAGCTAAAGATGTAGATTCTACACCGGAGTTGACTCCTACGAGTAGAGCGCGTCGTAAAGGAAAACAACCCGCGAAAGCCGGATTTTGTTTGAGGGAAGAAGATTTTCCAAAGTTCATGGAGCCTTATGTATTGAGAGTAAGGGATGTACCAGGAGATGGCCATTGTGGATATAGAGCAATTTCCGCGGTATTGGATTTCTCGGATGAGGATTACTTGATAATACGGCGAGATATGGTTATGGAGTTAAATGCGAGAAGGGAATTTTATTCCAAGGTAACTAAATCTTCCGGTTATATTAAAGTTTTAATTATAATCTATGATTTTACATAATCTTACTTGTTAATCATTGCAGTTAAGAATCCTCAATCAAGTTGACGAAGTCATTCAAAACGTTTATTGGACGAGTAAGTCTCCGTGTCCATAACCAAATTCGATGGAAATACCGATGATCGCATGTGTATCAGCCACCTACTATAAGATTGCATTGGTTGTCCTAGGGAACATTCCACCGACATTCACGACTATGATTGCCACCGCTCCCAACCAAGAGGCCCCTACGGTCATTTGTTCGTTAGCGTATATATATAACAACACACACTTTGTGCTGGTAGGTCGACGTTTTACTTTCATTTAATTTATTCTATTTAGACTCAATATTTACTAACCATTTTCTGTAATTTCATATTTGTAGGTATGGTTAAAAGATTATGCTCCGTTACCGTTGTTGAGCGACGCTTGGAAACAGAACCATGATCCAAGTGTTGATGGATGGGATGCGCCGTTCATTGAGAGGATAGCTCGTTATGAGGATCTTCGTCGAGCATGGGGAGTTGAACACACTAGTGCAGGATATCTTTAGCCGTTTTCAGAAATCTTACTTGTAATCGTGTTTTAGATGTTATTATATGTTATTGACATCATGTTTTAGTCGTTTTCATATACTATTCTCATTATGTTTTATTAGTCGTTTGAAATAGTTGATTGAAATTTGGGTGTAATAAAAAAGCTAAATAAACTTAGGAAAACATCATAACTAAAAAACAATACATAGTATCCATCCAAAATAAACATAAAAACATCAAAACTGAAGAAAAAAAACGTACACTCAAGTGTAATATCCATCCAAAATAAACATAACAGTATCAAACTATAACTACAAATGTCCTGGAGGATGTTGTAAAGCCCGGACCTGAGATGGAGCCACAGGAGACGTACGTCTAACTACCTCCTCTACCATGAAATCTATATCCTCAGCAGAATACGGAAGACTGCGAGCCTGCATCTCTCGTAGACGACCTACAAGAATGTGAAGACGTTGCAATACAGAAAATAAAATGTTAAAATAATTGAAAATTACAATAAAGAGTAAATTAACTGTTACAAACAAACATACTCTTTGATGTGAAACCGGAACAGGTGGGGGACGGTCTATAGGTAACTGGAGTGCAATGGACGTCGGCAAAACGTACAGATGGCAATGGACTGTATACCAAGACATGTACGCATCATCGACGAGCCAATGAGAGGTAGCTGGTATCATTCCAAGTAGTGAAACTCTGGTCTCCTCCAGATGGCGGGCTGCCCAACGATAGTATGTGAGGGGATATGAAAGCCTAGATCCACGTCCGTTCGCCGGACGTATCTCATGAAGGGGAGGAATCCGGGGTAGAGGCACGGTCTGTACGTATCCAAACTGTCGCAAGAACCGGTCCGACATATAAGCCTCCTCTATGTCGGATATCCGTATGATACCCTGATACCGAGACACACCAAACTCAACGCCAAAATTAAGCACACGCTCATCATACAGGGTAAAACACACATCCTCCGCCCTCATCTGGTCCAATTGAGCTCGTAATGAGTGTAGTCTCTCTACGGTAATAGACGGAGTCTTCGGGACAAAAAGTCTCGAACACCACCGTGCATGACCGAACATATCCGGATCCTCCACAACGACACATCCCAATGACGGGAAATGTGCATAAATCCAAAATTGTACAAGTTCTTTTATTAATTTCAATCTTATCAATAAAGTAACGTTATATAAAGAAAAATGTTTATAACAACACACCTGTAACAGTGCAGTACATCCTGCCATCGTCGTCACCTTCTTCCTAGTGGCGTCCCCCAAACATCTGTAAAGATAAGCAAGGGTCCCGGTGCCCCAAACATACGCCTTTGTCCTCAAATGATCTCGTACTAGATCAATAAGTCATCCTCGCATCCTGTTGGTAGACTTGTCGACTACCAAAGTCGACGATATGGACAATAACAGATATGCAGACGCAATAGTGTCATATGGAGGCTCTGGAAGGTCCAACATCTCAACGGTTCTACGCCTAATAGTATCACAAAATAGTTGTGAAGTCTGACGTCTAGCCTCTGCTGGTGAAAACCCAAGACGAAGAACCAGCCAATCATGTCGGACACCATCATCGACGGAAGTCACTAATGCATCTCCATCAACTAGTAGTCCCATAATAATATGAACATCGTGCAACGCTATTCCCATCTCCCCCCATGGCATGTGAAATGTGTTTGTCTTTGGGTGCCACCTCTCCACAAACGCCGTAATTAGACAATGATCGATACCGCCAAATTGTACGTCCTCCAAATCCGTCAGTCCGTTGCGTCTAGCTAAGCCAAACCATGAAAATGCGTCATCTACATCTTGTCGCCAGTCACGTAATCTACTAAATGCGTCGAGCCTCCGAACAACTCTAATCACGGGGGAATCCATACCGGCCCATATAACGCTAGCTCTGTGGTCAGCATAGCATGTCAATAAAGGATGAGGTAAGTCCTCCTCTACCTGCTCCTCATCACGTACATGCTCAGGTAAGTCGTTCGGCTCCCTCTCAAAAGATACCTGCTCATGTTGTGGTATGTCCTGTTGTGGTATGTCCTGTTGGGGTATGTCCTGTTGCTGCTGCTCTACCTCAACTGGTATCTCCTCGTGCTCATCCTCAAGTATATCATCTAAATGAGACATATCGTGTGCAGACTCCTCCGTGTCGTAATCAGCAGTAAGTGAAATAGGTACGACATCCTCCTCGCCAAAAGCCAAGGTGGGTGCATGAACCTCTGCATCTATAGGTGCATCCACAGGTGCCTGAATTGATGCCTCTACAGCTGCATCTACAGGTGCCTGAACGGATGCCTCTACAGCTGCTGAGGCAAGTCTAACTCGTCGAGCTACAGCCTCTCGATGGACGGAAGTTGTGGCTATTCTCGTCGCCCTCTTCCTCTTCTCTCTAACGTTCCTCAACACACGCTGAATAATTTTTTTTAACTCAAATTTTTATTTTCCTATTATAATATACATATATGTTATAAATGTATATATATATATATACAATATATATATATTACATTAACTATCATAAAATCGATAATAATCCAATTACAATTATTCCTAACTAGCCGAACCTAACTAAACTAACTAGTTTCAATACTACTAACTATCGAAATTAATCCAATTTCAATTATTCCTAACTAGCCGAACCTAACTAAACTAACTAGTTTCAAGTATAATGCAAAAAATAAATAAACGATAAAAAAAACAATATTAACTAACCTCGAATCGATTCACAAGTGGTCTACTCCTAGAACTCTCGATATCTGAATCTCCCTCCATTGTTGGACGTATAGAAGAAAAGAAGAAATGGATGAAAAGAAGAGAAAAAAAAACTCGAGGGCAAGGGAAGTGCGCGACGGCTGCGAAACTCGAGGGCAAAGGACGCGCGACGGCTACGAAGAAAACAAGGGTAAGGAAGGGCTGGCCTCCGCGCCTCCTTATATAGGCGGAGGCGGGCTGGGCACCCGACCATGGGCCTCGCGCATTGGGCCGGCGCGAGGCCTTGCGCGCAGTCGGAAGGCGCCTGCATGCATGCGCCTTGCGAGTGCGCGAGGCCTTGCGCGCACTCGCAAGGCGCCGGCGCCGGATAACATCACTCTTAAAAACCCAAAAAGCCTACTTACTAAACTCAAAACCCAAAAAAAAACCTATTAACCAAATTAGCCCTTTATGTCAACTATATGAAAGTATCTTATTTGATAAAAAAATAGATATTTAAAACTATTCAATGATCAGTAATACTTGATGGAAATTTAATAAAGAATGTTACTATATCCGAGTTCTATTCAGGTTCAAAAAACGTCTTTTATATGAAATTCATGTGAACTATATGTATGTTTCTACTTAAATTAGAGATGTGATGAAAAAAGATATATATAAATTATTCAATGACCAATAATACTTAACGAAGAACATAATAGAGAAAGAAAGTTGATGTATTTCGTATGGTAGTTAATATTTGTGAAATTCCAATGCCAACATGTTTCTTGTATCTGCGTTCGACTTTGTGCAACATGTTCAAAGTTGTCTTTTTCACCTTGAGGAAAACCCGTTAAAAAGCTGCATATCAATAAAAAAAACTAATGATTCCGCATAAAATAATTAATAGACCATAGAAACAAAGAATCTTAGTAGAGCATTATACTTTTCTTAACATGAGAAGCTGCAAGATCTTCCTTGTGTTTGGGTGCACGTGGTTAGTAACTTAATACTAACAATTAAAAGACTTAGCTTCAGAACCGAGATAGAATCCTCCTTTCAGCTTTGTTTCGCGTTTCAAACGAATCGTCTATTTTTCCCGTGGATAGGGAAATGTTAGACATAGCAAAACTATTTGTTGAACACTTAGTCAAAGTATATGTAAGACCCCAATCTTTCACCTTCACCGCCCCCGCGGTGAAGTGTGCCGTCCCTACAGCAGGCCGCGCCTGTGGCAGGGTCAGCTGCCCCTGCGGCTGACTACAGATCGCGTTCGACCTTTCTTTCGTTCGTTTTATCTTCTTTTCATAGATAGAAGATCCTTATCTTGTTTCTAAACCTAAAACGTCTTTTCTCCTATCTTTCCAGCCCTTCTCTATATATTCATGTCTTTTCTTCTTTTTCATGTTTCTTGCTTACGTTTCTTCACCCTTGAGAGCTACAGTCGTCTCCTTGCTCCCTGCGATCTTGCTGAACATGTAAGTTCATATCTTCTTGTTTCTTCATCATGTTCAGGTAGTTGTTGCATGCCGTTATCTTCTGTTTCGCTTCTTCCCTTCGATCTTCCTTTTCTTCTTCTCCAAGGATCAAGATCGAGTCTTGATCTTTGTTGTTGGTTCCCTTATTGATATGTTGATGTTCACATGCTCTCTTGGTTGAGTCTTGAAGAGTTGAATCAAAGGATCGAGCTTTGGATCCCTTGTTGTGAAGTTTTTGTCGAGAGAAACCTCGACAACGCCTTTTGTCACGCAGCCGCCCCCGCGCCTGCACATCCCCGCCCCTGCGCCTTGCTCCGCCGTCCCGGCGATTTCCTTTGTATTAACTCCAGTTCTTGAGTGTTGCTTCCTTCCTTGCTTTCCTCGTTTTCCTTTCCTTGATTCTTATGGTTGTTCTTTGTTTCCTGAGTATGTTGTAAGACTAAAGTTGACTCCTTAACTTATGAAGGTATCTTAGAGATCATTGGAACTAGAAGTTATAGACTTCTAGCAGGTGTTTTGTTCCTGATTCGTGATGCTTGTGTGAACAAGTTTTCCTTGCTCCTTTTCTGAGGGAAACTAAGTTGTTCCTGAGTTGTTGTTGAGTTTAGATTACCTTCGAGTGAGGGAAGTCCCTTGGACTTACTTAGCTTCATTTCGTATATTGGTTTGAGTGTTTTGGCTTGTTTGTGTTGATTATCATGTTATAACGGATAACCGGAATAGGATTCATTCTTTATAACCTTAACTGGCTCAAGTGTATGATAATCGGGCGGTGACAACTTGTATACTTCTTCAGGAGACTAGAATGTGCTCTTGCAACCCATGCCCATAGGTAAAGGATAGTACTGATATATTCCTATTGGTAGACGGAAGCGGAGACGAGTTTCGAGAGATTCTCGTGTGACAAAAGAAGTTGAATTAGTAATGGATAACTTAATAAAAGATAATAATCGGTTGAGTGCGAGCATGCTACATCTTTATTTTACCTTATGTGTGTTTGTGTCTTTACGTTCGTGTTGATATCTAGACTGTTAACTAACAGTTTATACTGTTATTGTAGATGTTCCTCAAGTTCAAGATGCTGCTGAGTGATCCGGATGGTGTGGTCAGTCGGGGTTCCCGTACATTACAGGACGGGATTGGGTTTATGTTATGTTGTTGCTTTCCCTTTTGTTTTGAACTCGGCTGCGAGTTTTTTTATGTTTTCCTTTTGTTTAAACCTTGGGTTTTATATTGAGTTTTGGTTTTAATTCGTCTGTACCTTGTTGTAAGGTCCGTTTGTCATTGTTACTCTTAGGGTCAGGACCCATTGTGAGGTCCTAACCCGTAACGTTTCGAGTTCTCGGAACTTGAGGTGTTACAATATATAAACTTATATAACATGATCTTTGTATTATCCCTATTAAAAATAAGATTCTTCTTCTCAACATTCTTCTCTTTTTGGGTGTGAAGTTCTTGCTTCTTTGCTAAAACCTAAAGCCCATTCCTCCGCCCTCTTTTGCTTCTTTGAAACTGACTCGGAAATGATAGTTTTAGCTTCCTCACCCAATTCAGTTAGATTTTAACATTCAATTGTAATATAAAACGATAACACATGAAAGATCTTAAATTTTCACTAAAACATAGACAAAAGACGAATTTGACAAGCAAATACACTATAGTGTTCATAGGTGAGTTAAGAAAACCCATCACTTTCTTGGAAATCTTATATATCCAGCTAAACATTGCGAAATTACATTTCAAAAAATAAATAAGTACTTATTAATCAAATAATTCACAGAATTGGAAAAAAAAAACTCAAGCAAGGACTAATCTACTGGGAGCCTGTTAATACGAATAAGAAAATTCTACAATCCCCCTTCCATTTTGTGAGGAATTTTAATGTGACACTTGTATGCCTTTCTTTAATCAATAATTTGTAAGTAAACTCGTCATAAAAATCTTGTTAAAATCCCATCATATGCAGCCTAGTAGCACATTTTTTTCTAAAATTCAAAGGCACGAATAATTGGTTCGACCACCTAAAACACATAATCACATAGTTTAGTTATAAGACATAAAGCCAGCATATTTGAATATAAATGTCGATTCTCCTTCTCTTTCGGTTTGGTGTGTGTAGAATTATTATTATGCGTTCATATGGTTTAATACCAAACGAAAGATCAACACACGGAATTGATTACGCAGTTTGGGTGTTAAAACCCTACGTCTGCGAAACCTCAAGAGGGGAGGTCCGATCCCATTTTTCACTAGGCATTCAAGAACGATTACAATATAGGTTTGATTACAAAGGTGCACGCAAGATCAACAAGCAAAACCCTAAACCTAGAAACAAGTCAGAACAAAGGGGATACGAAGAACAAGGTTCAGAAATAGCCCCTGTGTGGCTACGCAAAGCTTTCTGATCAAGCTTTGCAATCTTCAACAAGAAGATCTTCTTCAGGAGAGGAGCAGGTGAGGATGAGCGTCTCGAACCCTAGCGAACCACCTCCATTCTCTTCTTCGATCGCACTCTCTCGCTTTCTTTCAGAGGAGCTCTCGTTCTCTCTCAACGGCAAGGGTTGCAACTCGCTTAGGGTTAGAGAAGGTTGAGCGTTGCTTTTATACCTCCACTTGATAGCTCAAACGCAGCGTTTCATTTAAGCTATTCTGAATCGAGCCAAAACGTCTGACATTAGAACACTACACCTGTGAACCCGGTCCAATGATATAACACAACATGTTGCCCATCAGACACCATTTCATGTCACGAAGCTCCAACACAATGCAAGAGATAAGTATACAACACATGCCACAGCTTCCTAATGAGTACAAGTCGCCAAGGTCCAATGAACCGGCAACGAGTACTACATGAGTCAGCTATAACACACGCCAATACCCTTATCCTAACTAAGCTAGATCTAGGAAACATTACGAGTCAATACTATTGCGTGCACGTATGTAATCTATCCTATACAAACATGAATCATAAAGTTTACAATTGCCCTCTTGATTCATGTTAACACATCGTCTTGATCACCAGTAGTGAGTTAGGGAGGCAATCCTGTCCGTCATCAGTTCAATGCTAATTATCTTTAGGGAATATCCCATAAGTGAAGGGAATTCCTACAAAAGATAAATTTGTCAGCAGGAACAATTTTAGTACCAAAATCAGCAGGGTTTACATCTCCTCTAATTTTCTTAACTTCAAAATGCTTCTTTTCTATCTCATCCCTAACAAAATGATATCTAACATCAATATGTTTAGACCTTTCATGATATACAAGATCTTTACAGAGATTTAAGGCACATTGGCTATCAATATTCAAAACAGGTGTACAATTTTTATTTTGTATTTCAGTGATTAATCCCTTTAACCAAATGGCCTCTTTCGATGCTTCAACAGCAGCTATGTACTCAGCTTCAGTAGATGATAATGCTACAATAGATTGTTGTTGTGATTTCCATGAAACACAGTTATTAGTCCAAGTATAATAGTAAGTAGTGGTGGATTTTCTAGTGTCTTTATTACTAGCATAGTCCGAATCTACATACCCTACAACATCATGATTCACAGAATATTCAGCAAAGCACAGACTCAGTTTCATAGTTCCAACTAAGTATCTTAAGCAATATTTCATAGCAGTCCAGTGTTCTAATCCAGGCTTAGACATGAACCTACTCAGAACACTTATAGCAAAAGAAAGATCAGGTCTAGTGCACAACATAGCATACATCACAGAGCCAACGGCCACATCATAAGGAATATTAGACATCTTTTTAAGCTCACTGGGGGAATCAGGGCAGTGTTTCTTGGTCAGATCTAAGTGCCCTCCTAAAGGCATAGGTGTAGGTTTAGAATTTACCATATTAAACCTATCCAGAACTTTCTGTATATAGTCAAATTGAGAAAGCCACATTTTCTTTTTAATTCTATTTCTTATTATCTGTATACCAAGGATTTTTTGTGTAACACCCCAAATTCTCGGAACTCGGGGAGTTACTGGTTAGGACCTCACAATGGGTCCCGACCTTGGTTTAACAACAACATTACTTGGATCTTACAACAAGGCACAAACGTATTTAAAACAATTTCTAAAACATAATATTTTTAATGGTATAAACGTACACATGTGACAGCCTTACAAACATATATAAAGATACATAACATGCATGACGTATGGAAGACTCCCCCGTCCCCGTCTAATGAGTACGTGGACCCGGCTGACCATCCGTTCCGGATCTCTCTGCAACTGTCTATCTCTACAGATCTACAACACAGATAAACCGTTAGCTAACTATCCAAATATAAGCAAAATGATAACAGCACAAACACAAGCAGAAACAAAAGTAAACAAACATCATGCTGGCACTCAACCAATTATTATCTATTATTTAAGTGATTCACATTATTCAATTTAAGTTGTGGCACGAGAACTATTATTAGTTCTCGCCTCCGTTCCTTATCCAACTGGTGTAGGTCTAGCTGACTTCCTTTGGTAGCATCACTACAAACCATGTGTGGACTAGTCCCGAAAGAAACCCCCAGCGCCCTGCGAGCTACTGAGCGGAATGCCACCGCCCGTTACTCTTAGGCCAAAATACAGGTCGGTATTTATATATCACAACCTATCTCTCTAACATGTCAATCACACACCACCATCATCATTTATGCTCATATTTAGCAGTCAGCTAAGTAAGCCCAAAGGACTTACCTGTTATAACGCTCGACTCTTTATTAATCACTTGCTCTGTAACTGTACCCACTCAGTTGCCTGTTAAAGGCGATAAGTGTATTAGCACACTTTCACGTAGATAGAAGTCTAAAACTTCTAAGATCAAATAAGTATTAAAACGTACTAGTTACATTATTAGTTTTAGGGTAAAATGACCATTTTACCCTTGGTTCCGATTTTCTCGAAGACCCTAAAATTTATGTCCAGACTCCTATTTGAAGTTCTAAAATATATCCTAACTCTTAGAATTTTATTAGGTGCGAAACTGACATTTTTCCTATGTTTCTATTTTCCGGAAGAACCGAAAAAGGTTTAACTTCGGCTCTAAATATAAAATTCTTAACAGCTTACAAAATTTCAGAATTAAATATCTAGATCATCTATGAGGTTCTATCTAGCCTTAGAAGAAAGAATTTCTCCAAACTGTTCAGCCGATGTTTTTATAATAATTCCCAAAGTCGATTCCTCACTCTACTTTCTTATACTTAGTCAAATTTTTAAGTTTAATAAAACTGCTCAACTACCTAACTTCGGGAGCTTGTAACTTTCAATCCGACCGTTCATTTCTTCCCAAATTTTAATATGCTAAACTACCTATATCTGTCTACAACATATCAAAAATTCAACGGTGGATCTTTATCCAAACGTTTTATAATTGATCGACAAGATGGGCTGTTGGTAACCTAGAAGCTGAAGGAATAAATTGGAATTTACAGCAGCCCCTTATGTCTATCATATGCAGAAACACACACACAACCAACAACCTTTCTACATACTCCTCTCTCACCCATCTTACCATCTCCACTGTCCCTAATGTAACAGATTCAAACCGGAAAAATAAGAAGAGACGGAAGGCTAAACTGAGGACTCACAGGGAAGGCGACTCGCGGCTGGGCAGGTTCCGTGTGCAGTGTGACTCGGTATGGCTGCACTGGAGGCTTGCTCGGCGTGTTCGGGTTCTGGGCTGCAAGGGTTACGATCCCGTGCTTCGGGACTGCACTAGAGCAAGACGAGGTTTACAGCTTCGATCGAAAAGAGAGGAGGATGGACAGCAAGGAGGGGAGGAGCAACCACTTACCGGATTCCGGTGCTGCGAGGCGGCTCACTGGCGTTGAGGCGGCTCACTGGCGTTCCGGCGGCCCCCTCCCTGGTGTCGATTGCTACTGCTGCGTAAGTTCCGATCAACGGAGACGGAAGGTCCTGCGGTTTCAGCACATCAACAGCACTGCGGTAGTCACGCGCCGGAACAGAAGAGGACGAAGGAGAGGCGGACGACGTACCTGGTGGTCGGCCGAATCCGGCAGGCGGCCGACTGGGTGGCGCGGCGCGGCTGCACTGCAGAGAAGCGGCGGTTGAAGTCCTCGGCTCGAAACAGAAGCAGACGAATGGCGGGATGCGGGAGGAAGGAGAAAGGGGACAGCGGCTCACCTGGCGGCCTTGGTGGTCGCGGCGGCGGACGGTTCAGTGGCACTCGACAGCGGCGTCTCCGGTTGAAGGTAGCAGGGTTGCGGCGATCCTCTGTTGAAGCGGAAGAGGGGAGTTGTCGATCCAGCGAGGGTAAGCAGCGGCTGATTAGCGTAATAGTTAGATTAGTTTAATAAAATTAGGGTTAGGGTTAGTTTAGGAATTAATTAATGGGCTGGTAGGTGGGCTTATATCCGGCTCTTCTTTAGAACGCAAAATTCGGGACTTGTTACTTATGTACGGAAACTAATATAATACGGAATTTAAATTCCGTATTATCTACTTTATATAATACGGAATTAAATTCCGTATTTATAACTTATAATTATTTTTTTTTTATTTTAACCACGTAAATTGTTTTCGGTCATTTAATTTATCATTTTATGTGAATCTAGGTCACATAAAATGATAGAACAAAACTCGTTTTATTTTACTTATTTATTTATTTACAATGGTCTCATCGGACTTAGTTTAATTTCACTTTACCGGAACTTAAAATTTTCGGTTATTACATCAGTACCCCCTTAAAAGAAGTTTCGTCTCGAAACTTAAATTATTTACCCCTACTCGCACATTTCCTTCGGTATATTTTAGTTTTCTCGACATTCCGTTTTCTACCATGCAGCTACTCAGGCATCAACAAACAAGTATCACAAAATAAAAGCAGAGTCGCTCAAAACAATATGGAAACCTGAAAGGTCAAACAACACAACATCCGAGTACTAACTCGTCAACCAGAAATAACCTCTAACCCCGCGAAGAACTCGGGGTAGTTACGTCTAAATACTCTCTTCAGTCTCCCAAGTGGCCTCATCCGCTCCTCTCCTAGACCACTGGATCCTCAGCATAGGTATCTCCTTGGATCGCAGACGTCTGGCACTTCGCTCCAAGACAGCTACGGGGTACTCTACAAATGTATGGTCAGGCTCCACTATCAGATCCTCATGGCTGATGACGTGTCTCGGATCCGGAATGTACTCTCGCAGTTGAGATACATGAAAAACTGGGTGTACTCCCTCTAGTCTCGGTGGCAGTGCTAGTCGATAGGCAACCTCTCTGACTCTCTCTACAATCTCAAATGGTCCGACATACCGGGGACTCAGCTTCCCCTTAATGCCGAAACGTCTAACTCCCCTCGTAGGTGACACTCTCAACCACACCTGTGCACCTACTCTAAACTCCAAAGGTCGACGCCTCTTGTCGGCGTAGGACTTCTGACGACTCTGAGCTGCTAACATCCTCTCCCGGACTAAGGCAATCCGGGCGATGTCGTCCTGTATCTGATCTGGTACTTCTCCATCAGCCTTGCTAGGCTCATCCCAACATAGCGGGGTACGACATCTCCGGCCGTACAAAGCCTCATAAGGTGCCATCCCAATAGACGCATGCCAGCTGTTATTATATGAAAACTCTACTAGTGGGAGGTGATCTGGCCATACCTGTCCCCAATCTAGCACACATGCCCGTAACATGTCCTCCAGGGTCTGGATGGTCCTCTCTGACTGGCCGTCTGTCTGTGGGTGGTAGGCAGTGGTAAAGTGAAGACTCGTACCCAGAGCCGTATGTACCTGCTGCCAGAACCTCGAGGTAAAACGTCCATCTCTGTCGGAGACGATAGTCCTCGGTACTCCATGGAGTCTCACAATATGCCTGGTGAACTCCTCTGCTAGACGACTTACCGGCCACGTTTCCTTAATCGGAATGAAACGTGCGGTCTTCGTCAGACGGTCTACTACCACCCAAATGGCATCAAACCTCTGCTGAGCCTCAATCCAGTGACGAAATCCATAAAAATGTCTTCCCACTTCCAATGTGGTACTGGAAGTGGGTGTAGCTCTCCTCCGGATCTACGATGCTCAATCTTGACCTGCTGACAGGTCGCACACTGGGCTACATATCTGGCCACATCAGGCTTCAAACCACCCCACCAGAAGGAACG
>BSUD01000004.1:10965920-11077958 GCA_033239045.1 Fagopyrum esculentum | reverse complement strand
CTCACGTCCCTGTACATCTTACTCGCTCCTGGATGTACGGAGTAAGGGTAGTATGAGCCTCACCTAGTATCCTCTGCCTCAGCTCACGGTCTGATGGCACACAAACACGGTCCTGTCGTCTCATCAGTCCATCGGCACCAATAGTGAACTGAGGTGCCTCATCTCGTGACATCCGGTCTCGGATCCGGGTCAACATCGGACAGGTCTCCTGCTTCTGTCGGATCTCGCCCAACAGGTCAGGAAGTAACTCTAAGGTGGCTAACTGATGAGCTGTATCGGGGAACTGGATCTCTACCTCCAACTAAGCTAAGTCTCTCTGTAACTGTGGCTGTACTGTCAACCGAGCTATCGCCTTCTCCCGAGGCGTTTTACGACTCAAAGCGTCAGCAACTACATTCGCCTTTCCGGGGTGGTAAAGAATCTCAAGATCGAAATCCTTGATCAACTCTAGCCACCGCCTCTGGCGGTTATTCAACTCCCGCTGAGTGAATATGTACTTCAGACTCTTATGGTCTGTGAAGATCTGACAGGTCGCTCCATAGAGATAATGACGCCAGATCTTAAGAGCGTGCACTACTGCTGCTAACTCCAGGTCATGAGTGGGGTAGTTCTCTTCATACGTCTTCAGTTGTCGAGACGCATATGCTATAACCTTACCCCTCTGCATCAAGACACACCCCAAGCCCAGCTTGGATGCGTCACTGTACACTACAAAGTCCTCTGTACCCTCAGGCTGTGCTAAGATCGGAGCAGACGTCAATCTCCTCTTCAGCTCCTCAAAACTCTGCTGACACGGCTCAGACCAGACGAATCGAGTAGTCTTCCTTAGGAGAGAAGTAAGGGGTTGGGCGATCCGAGAAAACCCTTCCACAAACCGACGGTAATACCCTGCCAATCCAAGGAAGCTGCGAACCTCCTTAACATTCTTCGGAGGTTGCCAAGAGGACACTGACTCAAACTTCGTTGGGTCGACCTTAATACCCTCAGCAGTCACTACATGGCCTAGGAACGCCACCTCTGACATCCAGAACTCGCACTTGGATAGCTTTGCATAAGGTTGGCTATCCTGCCGAATCTGTAATACTGTCCTCAAGTTTCCGGCATGCTCCTTTCGACTCCTAGAGTAAACTAAGATGTCATCCATGAAGACCACTTCAAACTGGTCTAAGAAGTCGATGAAAATCTTGTTCATCAACTCCATAAATATTGCTGGTGCATTAGTGAGCCTGAATGACATCACTACAAACTCATAGTGGCCATACCTAGTCCGGAATGCCATTTTAGGTAGGTTCAGGTCTCTCACCCTCAGCTGGTGATAACCCGGCCTCAACTCTATCCTTGAAAACACAGATGCCCCATGCAACTGATCCAACAGATCATCTATGCACGGCAATGGATACTTGTTCTTGATGGTGACTTTATTCAGTTCTTTGTAGTATATGCACAACCTCATCGATCCGTCCTTCTTCTTCACAAATAATACTGGCGCACCCCAGCGAGAAACACTAGGGCGTATGAAGCCCTTCTCTGCTAACTCCTCTAACTGCTTCTTCAACTCAAGCAGCTCTATCGGGGCCATGCGGTACGGGGCCTTCGAGATCGGTCTCGTGCCCGGCTCTAACTCGATGCTAAAATCCACACTCCTCTGTGGGGGTAGCCCTGGTAAGTCGTCCCTGAAGACCTCTGCAAACTCACATGCGACTGGTATCTCCTCTACTGTCAGGCTCTTGCGCTCCTTCATGGCATAACACCAGAAGGCCTCGCAACCCTGTGCTATCAAATCCACCTGTCGGTCCACGGGGCAACGTATGGCCTCCAAAGCAGTCTCAATCTTCCCTATCCAGTGCTCCACCTCTAGCCCTATCTCTCCGCTGAATGAGGGGACCTTCTGAGAGTTGAAAGCCTTCAACCACTCATCCGGTCTCGGTGCTCTGGCTCCAGTAGGTGCTCTATCAACAGCAGCCCTCCTCTCAGATACAGCCGGCACCTGAGACACTCCCTGTGTCACCTGAGCTGACCTAGCCGGCTCCACTGATGGTACCTGAGTAAGCCTCTCCACTCTGGCAGCTTCTTCCCTGCGCTCAACATAGGCTCTGAACTCTCTATACTCCGATGCTCCAATAGAGACACGTCCCGACTCAGTAGAACGAGCTCCCTGTGCTCCTGACCTAGCGGCGGGCACAGGCCTGACCTCGGGGCCTACACTCTCAGCTACTTCCTCTACAGCAACCTCTGGTACGTCTGCTGCAGGTGTGTCATCTCGAGGGACTCGTCCTCGACCTCTCCCTAGTGGAGGTCTACCCACACGACCACGCCCTCTGACAGTAGGGGTGCTATCAGCTCTATCCTGTCTGACTGGGGGAAGGGGGGGACGACCCCTACCTCGGCCAGTCACTTGTGCAGCCCTAGTACGTGCCATCTGCACGAATAGTAATCGCTATAGTTATAACTAGCTAATCTATCATAGCATTACAAGTCCATAAATATTCTAAGATTACCGAGATCCGCAGAGGTAGTGGTGGTCGTCCGTACTTTCTATCCCAACCCGACTCTGTATGCATTTAAAACCAAAATTTTTCGTTGGAAAACTCAGACCCCTTTCGGGTTCTGTTTATTTACTTATACGACCTTTTTAGAAGATTTCAAGTGCCATTGTTGCCAACCCAGAGCTCTGATACCATGTTGTAACACCCCAAATTCTCGGAACTCGGGGAGTTACTGGTTAGGACCTCACAATGGGTCCCGACCTTGGTTTAACAACAACATTACTTGGATCTTACAACAAGGCACCGATAAGGAAAAGCTAAAAATCATAAAAATAGTTCTTATCAATGCATGAATGTGACCAGATCAACTACAGCCGGAAAAGTAATATATCAAGGTACGGAAGGAAACAATGTTCAACAGAAAAACCCACGAATGCAAAAAACTGCAAAAAGTCCTAAAGTACGACACCCCGGCTGACCACTATCAGATCCTCATGGCTGATGACGTGTCTCGGATCCGGAATGTACTCTCGCAGTTGAGATACATGAAAAACTGGGTGTACTCCCTCTAGTCTCGGTGGCAGTGCTAGTCGATAGGCAACCTCTCTGACTCTCTCTACAATCTCAAATGGTCCGACATACCGGGGACTCAGCTTCCCCTTAATGCCGAAACGTCTAACTCCCCTCGTAGGTGACACTCTCAACCACACCTGTGCACCTACTCTAAACTCCAAAGGTCGACGCCTCTTGTCGGCGTAGGACTTCTGACGACTCTGAGCTGCTAACATCCTCTCCCGGACTAAGGCAATCCGGGCGATGTCGTCCTGTATCTGATCTGGTACTTCTCCATCAGCCTTGCTAGGCTCATCCCAACATAGCGGGGTACGACATCTCCGGCCGTACAAAGCCTCATAAGGTGCCATCCCAATAGACGCATGCCAGCTGTTATTATATGAAAACTCTACTAGTGGGAGGTGATCTGGCCATACCTGTCCCCAATCTAGCACACATGCCCGTAACATGTCCTCCAGGGTCTGGATGGTCCTCTCTGACTGGCCGTCTGTCTGTGGGTGGTAGGCAGTGGTAAAGTGAAGACTCGTACCCAGAGCCGTATGTACCTGCTGCCAGAACCTCGAGGTAAAACGTCCATCTCTGTCGGAGACGATAGTCCTCGGTACTCCATGGAGTCTCACAATATGCCTGGTGAACTCCTCTGCTAGACGACTTACCGGCCACGTTTCCTTAATCGGAATGAAACGTGCGGTCTTCGTCAGACGGTCTACTACCACCCAAATGGCATCAAACCTCTGCTGAGCCTCAATCCAGTGACGAAATCCATAAAAATGTCTTCCCACTTCCAATGTGGTACTGGAAGTGGGTGTAGCTCTCCTCCGGATCTACGATGCTCAATCTTGACCTGCTGACAGGTCGCACACTGGGCTACATATCTGGCCACATCAGGCTTCAAACCACCCCACCAGAAGGAACGCCTCACGTCCCTGTACATCTTACTCGCTCCTGGATGTACGGAGTAAGGGTAGTATGAGCCTCACCTAGTATCCTCTGCCTCAGCTCACGGTCTGATGGCACACAAACACGGTCCTGTCGTCTCATCAGTCCATCGGCACCAATAGTGAACTGAGGTGCCTCATCTCGTGACATCCGGTCTCGGATCCGGGTCAACATCGGACAGGTCTCCTGCTTCTGTCGGATCTCGCCCAACAGGTCAGGAAGTAACTCTAAGGTGGCTAACTGATGAGCTGTATCGGGGAACTGGATCTCTACCTCCAACTAAGCTAAGTCTCTCTGTAACTGTGGCTGTACTGTCAACCGAGCTATCGCCTTCTCCCGAGGCGTTTTACGACTCAAAGCGTCAGCAACTACATTCGCCTTTCCGGGGTGGTAAAGAATCTCAAGATCGAAATCCTTGATCAACTCTAGCCACCGCCTCTGGCGGTTATTCAACTCCCGCTGAGTGAATATGTACTTCAGACTCTTATGGTCTGTGAAGATCTGACAGGTCGCTCCATAGAGATAATGACGCCAGATCTTAAGAGCGTGCACTACTGCTGCTAACTCCAGGTCATGAGTGGGGTAGTTCTCTTCATACGTCTTCAGTTGTCGAGACGCATATGCTATAACCTTACCCCTCTGCATCAAGACACACCCCAAGCCCAGCTTGGATGCGTCACTGTACACTACAAAGTCCTCTGTACCCTCAGGCTGTGCTAAGATCGGAGCAGACGTCAATCTCCTCTTCAGCTCCTCAAAACTCTGCTGACACGGCTCAGACCAGACGAATCGAGTAGTCTTCCTTAGGAGAGAAGTAAGGGGTTGGGCGATCCGAGAAAACCCTTCCACAAACCGACGGTAATACCCTGCCAATCCAAGGAAGCTGCGAACCTCCTTAACATTCTTCGGAGGTTGCCAAGAGGACACTGACTCAAACTTCGTTGGGTCGACCTTAATACCCTCAGCAGTCACTACATGGCCTAGGAACGCCACCTCTGACATCCAGAACTCGCACTTGGATAGCTTTGCATAAGGTTGGCTATCCTGCCGAATCTGTAATACTGTCCTCAAGTTTCCGGCATGCTCCTTTCGACTCCTAGAGTAAACTAAGATGTCATCCATGAAGACCACTTCAAACTGGTCTAAGAAGTCGATGAAAATCTTGTTCATCAACTCCATAAATATTGCTGGTGCATTAGTGAGCCTGAATGACATCACTACAAACTCATAGTGGCCATACCTAGTCCGGAATGCCATTTTAGGTAGGTTCAGGTCTCTCACCCTCAGCTGGTGATAACCCGGCCTCAACTCTATCCTTGAAAACACAGATGCCCCATGCAACTGATCCAACAGATCATCTATGCACGGCAATGGATACTTGTTCTTGATGGTGACTTTATTCAGTTCTTTGTAGTATATGCACAACCTCATCGATCCGTCCTTCTTCTTCACAAATAATACTGGCGCACCCCAGCGAGAAACACCAGGACATATAAAGCCCTTCTCTGCTAACTCCTCTAACTGCTTCCCCAACTCAAGCAACTCTATTTGTGTGGAATGCTAAGTAACTTCTATCTGGTCTGACGTAGGATCTGATCAAAATTATCTACTTCTTCTTACTCCTCTAGTTCTTCTTTTATAATCCATCCGTACTAACTGTGATATGCACCCTTTTCCTAGCCAGTAGGCAGTAAATTCCTCACACGCTTCCCTTGGTCTTCATGTTATTATTAAGGTGCTAGTACGCGGATCGATTTAGCTTCACATTTGTCGTTGTTGATCTCTTGAAGGGTCCTCTAGACGTCTATAAAATTCGTTCATCATTCTATAGTTATCCTCCTTATCTGATAACCAGTATCACTGGTAGACCCGCACGTGTTATGTCTCAATTATTACTGACTGGTATGTAGTTGACCTTCCATAAAATCACAGGCTTATTGTTCTTCTATCTCTTTTGAGGTTTGATAGACTTGGTCAACATCTATCTCCTCTAGTTTCTTTGTTAATACTCTTTTAGTTTCCTCCTCAGTCTGCACTTCTCTTGTTCTCTTATGAGGTCACTATACTCTTCTGAGTCTAGTCCTAGTATTCATCTGTCACCAATGAGTTCATCAAGTCTTCCACATTAGCTTGTAAGCGTGTCTTCGCGATTCTCCTTACTTTAGTCATCATCTGTTTGCGGTTCTCTGTTATGAACCGTTAGTGTTGGTAACTTAAATCTCTTTGTAATTGAGAAATTATTGCGGACCCTTGAGTCCACCAAATCACTTTTCCACATTCTTCCCCTTGTTTAGTGTCGTCTTGATCATGTCGCCTTTATAAAAACTCGTTGTCTCAATTTTAGACTTCTAGTTTCTTGGATACTTATGTCGGACTTTCATTCAAAACTCTCATATCCTTGAAGGACTCCACATGCTTCCATGGTTACAGGATTTATTTCTCGTCATCAAACTCACTCTTTATCTTTGTACCTTTTAACCTCTCACAACTGGGTCGACACTCTATCTTCTTTGTACTCTCATGTCCATGCTTGCTTCTGGCGGCGTCCGTCTTGATAGTCACGTCCTTTACACCGAAATTCTTGGTTGTACTCCGTTCTATATGATTCTTATTTCTCCATTTTTATCTCCATTCTACGCTCTCGTCGTCTCTTGCATGGTTCTTCTAATTCATCTCTCGACTTCATACGACAAAGCCCCTTGCATGATTCTCAATTTCTTCTTTCTAAGCTGACTCGGGAACTTCTTTCTCATCCGGTTGTACTGGCGGTAAAAATTTTCTAAACATCTTTATTGCTTTGCCCACCCGTCCTTCGGATGATTTATAAGTCACCAGGACGTCCATCAGAGTATCATACTAAATCTTGGTTTGAATCCCTTATCTCGTGTGGAAAACTCTTCAAACTCGTTACCGATTTATCATGAGGCGCTAATCGCTTCATGATATCACAACTAAAGAATACAAGATATCCTTTAGGATACTAGCATACTACACACACACAGATATATAATTTACACTAAAACCTATCGATATAAGTCTATATACTAACTCACCTATCGTTCCAAGCTGCAGAGATCCACGGAGAACGATGGTGGTCCGACGTACTACTAACCCAACAACCCGACTATGCACGTGTGTAAAAACAGAAATCCGTTTTGAAAATCTTAGAACCCTTTCGGGTTCTAGTTATTTTATACATTCGGTCTTTCGGAAGATTTCAAGTGCCATTGTTGCCAACCCAGAGCTCTGATACCATGTTGTAACACCCCAAATTCTCGGAACTCGGGGAGTTACTGGTTAGGACCTCACAATGGGTCCCGACCTTGGTTTAACAACAACATTACTTGGATCTTACAACAAGGCACAAACGTATTTAAAACAATTTCTAAAACATAATATTTTTAATGGTATAAACGTACACATGTGACAGCCTTACAAACATATATAAAGATACATAACATGCATGACGTATGGAAGACTCCCCCGTCCCCGTCTAATGAGTACGTGGACCCGGCTGACCATCCGTTCCGGATCTCTCTGCAACTGTCTATCTCTACAGATCTACAACACAGATAAACCGTTAGCTAACTATCCAAATATAAGCAAAATGATAACAGCACAAACACAAGCAGAAACAAAAGTAAACAAACATCATGCTGGCACTCAACCAATTATTATCTATTATTTAAGTGATTCACATTATTCAATTTAAGTTGTGGCACGAGAACTATTATTAGTTCTCGCCTCCGTTCCTTATCCAACTGGTGTAGGTCTAGCTGACTTCCTTTGGTAGCATCACTACAAACCATGTGTGGACTAGTCCCGAAAGAAACCCCCAGTGCCCTGCGAGCTACTGAGCGGAATGCCACCGCCCGTTACTCTTAGGCCAAAATACAGGTCGGTATTTATATATCACAACCTATCTCTCTAACATGTCAATCACACACCACCATCATCATTTATGCTCATATTTAGCAGTCAGCTAAGTAAGCCCAAAGGACTTACCTGTTATAACGCTCGACTCTTTATTAACCACTTGCTCTGTAACTGTACCCACTCAGTTGCCTGTTAAAGGCGATAAGTGTATTAGCACACTTTCACGTAGATAGAAGTCTAAAACTTCTAAGATCAAATAAGTATTAAAACGTACTAGTTACATTATTAGTTTTAGGGTAAAATGACCATTTTACCCTTGGTTCCGATTTTCTCGAAGACCCTAAAATTTATGTCCAGACTCCTATTTGAAGTTCTAAAATATATCCTAACTCTTAGAATTTTATTAGGTGCGAAACTGACATTTTTCCTATGTTTCTATTTTCCGGAAGAACCGAAAAAGGTTTAACTTCGGCTCTAAATATAAAATTCTTAACAGCTTACAAAATTTCAGAATTAAATATCTAGATCATCTATGAGGTTCTATCTAGCCTTAGAAGAAAGAATTTCTCCAAACTGTTCAGCCGATGTTTTTATAATAATTCCCAAAGTCGATTTCTCACTCTACTTTCTTATACTTAGTCAAATTTTTAAGTTTAATAAAACTGCTCAACTACCTAACTTCGGGAGCTTGTAACTTTCAATCCGACCGTTCATTTCTTCCCAAATTTTAATATGCTAAACTACCTATATCTGTCTACAACATATCAAAAATTCAACGGTGGATCTTTATCCAAACGTTTTATAATTGATCGACAAGATGGGCTGTTGGTAACCTAGAAGCTGAAGGAATAAATTGGAATTTACAGCAGCCCCTTATGTCTATCATATGCAGAAACACACACACAACCAACAACCTTTCTACATACTCCTCTCTCACCCATCTTACCATCTCCACTGTCCCTAATGTAACAGATTCAAACCGGAAAAATAAGAAGAGACGGAAGGCTAAACTGAGGACTCACAGGGAAGGCGACTCGCGGCTGGGCAGGTTCCGTGTGCAGTGTGACTCGGTATGGCTGCACTGGAGGCTTGCTCGGCGTGTTCGGGTTCTGGGCTGCAAGGGTTACGATCCCGTGCTTCGGGACTGCACTAGAGCAAGACGAGGTTTACAGCTTCGATCGAAAAGAGAGGAGGATGGACAGCAAGGAGGGGAGGAGCAACCACTTACCGGATTCCGGTGCTGCGAGGCGGCTCACTGGCGTTGAGGCGGCTCACTGGCGTTGAGGCGGCTCACTGGCGTTCCGGCGGCCCCCTCCCTGGTGTCGATTGCTACTGCTGCGTAAGTTCCGATCAACGGAGACGGAAGGTCCTGCGGTTTCAGCACATCAACAGCACTGCGGTAGTCACGCGCCGGAACAGAAGAGGACGAAGGAGAGGCGGACGACGTACCTGGTGGTCGGCCGAATCCGGCAGGCGGCCGACTGGGTGGCGCGGCGCGGCTGCACTGCAGAGAAGCGGCGGTTGAAGTCCTCGGCTCGAAACAGAAGCAGACGAATGGCGGGATGCGGGAGGAAGGAGAAAGGGGACAGCGGCTCACCTGGCGGCCTTGGTGGTCGCGGCGGCGGACGGTTCAGTGGCACTCGACGGCGGCGTCTCCGGTTGAAGGTAGCAGGGTTGCGGCGATCCTCTGTTGAAGCGGAAGAGGGGAGTTGTCGATCCAGCGAGGGTAAGCAGCGGCTGATTAGCGTAATAGTTAGATTAGTTTAATAAAATTAGGGTTAGGGTTAGTTTAGGAATTAATTAATGGGCTGGTAGGTGGGCTTATATCCGGCTCTTCTTTAGAACGCAAAATTCGGGACTTGTTACTTATGTACGGAAACTAATATAATACGGAATTTAAATTCCGTATTATCTACTTTATATAATACGGAATTAAATTCCGTATTTATAACTTATAATTATTTTTTTTTTATTTTAACCACGTAAATTGTTTTCGGTCATTTAATTTATCATTTTATGTGAATCTAGGTCACATAAAATGATAGAACAAAACTCGTTTTATTTTACTTATTTATTTATTTACAATGGTCTCATCGGACTTAGTTTAATTTCACTTTACCGGAACTTAAAATTTTCGGTTATTACATTTTGTGCTGCACCTAGATCTTTCATGTCAAAATGCATTTTAAGTTCTCTTTTCACATTATTAATGATGACTTTAGATTTACACATAATCAGAATGTCATCCACATATAAGAGAATATAAAGAGCATTAGAAGTAGAAAGATTTTTAAAGTACAAACAGTAATCATATTTACTTCTCATAAAGCCCAGATTCTTCATACAAATGTCAAACTCAATGTTCCATTGTCTAGGTGATTGTTTTAAACCATACAGAGATTTTTTAAGTAAGCAAACATGTTCAGGTTTATTATTATTAACAAATCCTTTAGGTTGACTCATGTAAATGGTTTCATTCAAATCACCATGCAAGAAAGCAGTTTTAACATCCATTTGTTCAATGTCCCAGTCATACACAGTAGCCATAGCAAGCAACAATCTCAAGGTTTTATACTTAACTACAGGAGCAAAGATATATGTGTAGTCTATACCCTCTCTTTGGGTGAAGCCTTTGGCAACCAGCCTGGCTTTGTACCTAGGGGGATCACTAGGTTTTATACCTTTTTTTAGTTTATACAGCCATCTACATTGAACTAGTTTCACATTTTCTGGCCTAGGTACCAGGTTCCAAGTGTTATTAGAATTCATGGATTCAATCTCATCATTCATAGCTTGTTTCCAGTGTTTAGCATTAGGACATTTTATGGCTTGTTCATATGTGTCAGGAGTGTAGAAATTATCTATCACATCAGCTGTCAAGAAGGCATAATCAACTATGTTCACTTCATCAGTTAACATGATATACTCAACATTATTAGCATATTTTTTATTTGGGATTTTTAGTCTAGGTACCCTGTTCCTGGTTAACTGGTAGTGACCATGAAGATCCAAACGACTCAGGTCTTCATGTCTGTCACTTGACTGGAGTTGGTTTGAAATTCCCTCCTCACTATCAGCACTGTGAGCATTATTACCCGAGTCGTCCGGATCTCCATGGTCACAGCCATAGCCAGATTCAAGGTTTGTGAGGTTTTTATTAAGAATTTCAACACTTTCTCCATTATTTTCCTCCCCTAATTATAGAGTATTATCATCATTGTTAATTTCATCCTCATTAATATCTAATTGAGGGGTGTTAGGATTACTGGAGCTTTCAGTTTGATAATGACCTATATCAAATTCTTCTTCATCATTATGATTTATGTGAGGTTGTTCATTATGATTATAGAAAGTTTTGGATGTGCTAGTAATCTCTATACCATCATTCTCCTCAGAACTATGGGTTACAGCATTCTCAGTTTTATTTTTAAAGTGAAATTCTTCTTCATTAAAGATTACACTTCTAGAAGTGATGACTTTATAACCATGGGGTTGAATTATTAGGAGTTTGTATCCCTTAACACCTTCTGGATATCCTAGCATTACAGCTTTTAGGGCTCTAGGATTTAGTTTTCCTTGGGAAATTTGGGAGTAGGCAGTACAACCAAAAGGTTTTAGGTGACCTAAGTTTGGTTTCTTACCAGTCCACATTTCCTTAGGGGTTTTAAAGTCAATAACTGAGGAAGGGGATCTATTTATGAGGTAGGTAGCAGTCACTATGGCTTCCCCCCACATAGAGTGTTTCATCCCTGAACTAATGAGCATACACCTAGTTTTCTCAAGGAGTGTTCTGTTCATTCTTTCAGCTGTCCCATTTTGTTGTGGAGTTCCAGGTACTGTTAAGTGTCTTTTAATTCCTTGGTCTTTACAATAGTTATTAAACTCAGTATTGCAAAATTCTAGTCCATTATCTGTTCTAAGTCATTTTAAGGTATGACCAGTTTGATTTTCTACAGCTTGTTTCTATTCTTTAAAGTACTCAAAAGCTTTATTTTTGTTTTTAAGGAGATAAGTCCAAACTTTCCTAGAATAATGATCTATGAAAGAGATAAAATATCTCTTTCCTCCTATGGTGTCAACCTGTGCAGGTCCCCATAGGTCAGAGCGAACATATTCTAAAGGTTTTTGAGCTTTATAAGATGAATTATTATAGCTGTGTTTATTCTTTTTACATAAGATACAATTTTCACAAAGAACAATATCTACAGGTTCTTTTTCTAACATGCCTTGTTTGTACAGATTTTTAAGGCCAGTATTACCAATGTGTCCAAGTCTATTGTGCCAGATTTTAGTGTGACTTAAGGTCATTTTAGTATTAGTAGTGGTAAGGATCAAATTAGGTGAAGTTATAACATGGTATAATCCACCCTTTTTGATACTTTTTATAAGAGTTATCCCATTCCTTATGACTTCCCTTATCCCTTTACTCGTATTAATTTGACAGTTTAAGTCATCTAATGCTGATTCACTCATTAGATTTCTCCTAAGTTGTGGAACCCATCTAACATTCTGTAATACCCTAATTTTACCATCAAACATACATATAGGTACATTTCCTACCCCTCTAATACTCAGGGCAGTGTTATCTCCTAACATAACTTCTCCACCATCAAATTCGTGCAGAGAGCTAAACAGAGATTTATTAAATGAAGCATGCATAGTACAACCAGAATCCAAGATCCACACATTAAAATTTAAAGAATCATGCTCAGAACACATAAGCAGTTCACAAGGATATTCAATTTGAACTTTTTCAAATAGAGACACTTTTCCATCAGAGTTTTTACTATTCTTAGCATCATCTCTCTTTTTCTTCCTACATTCATTAGCATAATGTCCAAGTTTCTCACAATAATAACATTTCTTGTTATTTTTATCAAAGTTAGAAGATCCAGATTTTTCCTTTTCATATTTTTCCTTCTTCTTGTTTTTAAAGTTTTTAGAGTTTCCTTTAGCCATAAGAACTTCAGGTTTCACATCTGATTTCTTTTCAGTTTTACTCTTAAAGATTTTTAAGGTGTCATTCTTTTCTGTTATAGCCTCTATTATCTTTTCTTGGATGATATTGTCAGAGCTATACTGAATAACATCTCTTAAGGTATCAAACTGAGAAGGCAAAGACCCTAATAACAAGACAGCAAGGTGAGTTTCTTTTATTTCATCATCACATCTAGCTAAATCCTGATTCATTCTTAAGAACTTATCTAAGTTGTCATTAAGAGTTAGGTTAGTGTCCATTTTAAAGGTGAAGAGTCTATACAGTAAAGAGATCCTAGAAGGTAAAGATTTTTTTCAAGTACAACTTTTCTAAAGCATCCCAAAGGGTTTTAGCAGAAGTGTAACTTACAACCTAACGAGCCACGTCGTCAGTTAACCTAATCATGATCTCAGCATGTGCCTGCTCACTCATTTCCTTCTTCTTTTCGTCGGACGTCATGGCTAGGTAGTCTCCAGTGATGGCTTTGAGGCATTTCTCCTTGGTGAGAATAGCCCTCATCTTCACCTGCCACATGGTGAAGTCACCACTCCCATCGAATGGCTTCATCCTCACTGTGGAGTCCGTCATGTTTTACCCCTGCAAGAACCACAGACAAAACAAGTTAGTACCTATGCAGAAAGGGGGAAAAACAATCTAAACAGATCTCTCACAAACAAGGGGATAACAGAGTACACTAGTAAAGGGGAATCAAAAAACAAGAACATGCAGAATCAGATCTTTCACCACAAGAAAAATAATACAGCGGAAGACAGGATCATATGCACATAACAAACAATCATGAAACTATTTTTCACAGAAAAAGAGTATAATAGATGCTCTGATACCAATCTGTAGAATTATTATTATGCGTTCATATGATTTAATACCAAACGAAAGATCAACACACGGAATTGATTACGCAGTTCGGGTGTTAAAACCCTACGTCTGCGGAACCTCAAGAGGGGAGGTCCGATCCCATTTTTTACTAGGCATTCAAGAACGATTACAATATAGGTTTGATTACAAAGGTGCACGCAAGATCAACAAGCAAAACCCTAAACCTAGAAACAAGTCAAAACAAAGGGGATACGAAGAACAAGGTTCAGAAATAGCCCCTGTGTGGCTACGCAAAGCTTTCTGATCAAGCTTTGCAATCTTCAACAAGAAGATCTTCTTCAGGTGAGGATGAGCGTCTCGAACCCTAGCGAACCACCTCCATTCTCTTCTTCGATCGCACTCTCTCTCTTTCTCTCAGAGGAGCTCTCGTTCTCTCTCAGCGGCAAGGGCTGCAACTCGCTTAGGGTTAGAGGAGGCTGAGTGTTGCTTTTATACCTCCACTTGATAGCTCAAACGCAGCGTGTCATTTAAGCTATTCTGAACCGAGCCAAAACGTCTGACATTAGAACATTACACCTGTGAACCCGGTCCAATGATATAACACAACCTGTTGCCCATCAGACACCATTTCATGCCACGAAGCTCCAACACAATGCAAGAGATAAGTATACAACACATGCCACAGCTTCCTAATGAGTACAAGCCGCCAGGGTCCAATGAACCGGCAACGAGTACTACATGAGTCAACTATAACACACGTCAATACCCTTATCCTAACTAAGCTAGATCTAGGAAACATTACGAATCTATACTATTGCGTGCACGTATGTAATCTATCCTATACAAACATGAATCATAAAGTTTACAGTGTGCTAGTGGATTTGGTGAGTGTGATGATAGATGCAATACAAAGATGAGGTTGAATGGTGACACATATTCGGGTCATGTATAATGGTGGATGAAACACCAATAAAATGTAGGTACATCACAAGCAATGAGTTTCTCATGAACATTTTCTCAAGCACCTTTAGTGCATTAGTTCTTGATAGGTGATCCCTAAATTTTAAGTTCTCCAATAGTCAAGCTACACATCTTCAAATCTTAATCACAACAGTTGGTTAGCCAAGTTGAACTTTAAGAGAAGAATAAATTATCCAACATTAAAATTGTGTACCTTATAACCATAGCATTTTAGGAAGGCATTCAAATTCCTGAGAATACACAGTAGCATGAATGTGCAATTACCGTAGCAATAAGGTGTATCTCACCGGAATGTGAGAACGCGAGCAGACCATCAGGCAAGTTGCCGAAGAGAAAAGGGAGACAAAACTCGGTGCGGTGCTCCTGTTTACTCCCGAATTTGCTTCAGTCTTTTTAAGTTCATTGGTGCAGTTGGTACTAAATAAGGAACATAACTCTATGGCAGCTATCAAGGGTAAGGGATGATACCTCTGTTGCTTTAGATGATGAAGTTAACTTGGCTGTGTTTTTGTTAATTGGTATTAGGACGGAACCTTGAAGCCGAAGCCACCGAAGGTTTGATCTTCGGCTACGATCTTGGAATATCAGGAGGAGTGACATCGATGGCGGCGTTCTCGGAGGTGTATTTTCCAGTGTGTATTGACACCAAACAGCCATTGCCTCCAGTGACACTAACCAGTACTGCAAGTTCAATAACCAGATTTTGACTCTTTTCACGTCCTCTCTTTACTTGGTGGCGCTAGTGTCGTCACTTGTCGCCGCTCCTGTGACGAGGACTGTCAAAGTCCGATACAGACGGAGAGTGGGGGTCGCGTGCATACGAGCGCATATGCGCATCAGGCCCAAGCCCAGCACATAAACCCGGCGCTAGTGTCGTCAATTGGCAATAGAGGATAGCCCACCGACCCTATATATCACGCTCGGAGTGTCCCATCTTTCGACGTGGGACCTTATTATCTCCAACACGCTCCCGCAAGTGCAGCCAGAAGATATAGACCGAGTTGCACTTGTCCACAGGTTAGGATCGCGAGCCGAATTGAGGTCAACCGCTCTGATACCATGTCAAAGTCCGATACAGACGGACCGGTAGAGCGGGGGTCGCGTGCCTACGAGCGCACATGCGCATTACGCCCAATCCCAACACATAAACCCGGCGACCTTATATACCAGGCTCGGAGTGTCCCACCTTTCGACGTGGGACCTTATTATCTTGTTGTAGGACGCTTGGCCGGAGGGCTTCAATGATCACTGGTGGGCCCGTGCTTTTGGCCGGTTCCATTGTCAATGCTTGTGCTGCTGTTTCAAGCGTTATATATACTACTTAACCTTGGACGTTGTTTGTTGGATTTTGGCGTTGGATTTGCCAATCAGGTACTTTAATTAATAAAAATATCTGATTGGCAAATGTTTATCTTAAAATAATATATATATATATATATATATATTTATTTATTTGAAAACTGATGAGGAGGAAAATAAAGTTACATTTTCTGTTATAATTTTTTACTCCCTGTCAAGTATCTTTCTCTTAAAATAGTTTGGCTTTGTATAGGATGTGTAATAAGCATCACTACAAGAAATTGGTTGATTCCCAACAGTTCCATATGTTAGTATTTACAACGGATGTCTATCCATTGCTATAAGTTGCGTCAGAAATTTGACCAACGTACTCTTCCGTTCCATTCTTTTCAAACGGATATCACACCAATCAGTGGCTGATTGGTCCGCCGCAGAATTTTAAAAGGGGGCGAAAATTTATTTTCGATAAAAATATCTATGAAAATAAAATAGTGATAAAAACAAAGTCAATATGTCATCTATTTACAATAAACAAAAATACAAAAAAAAAAATTTAAAAACATTACACTTGGCGCGGTCGTGGACCGCGCCTATATATATATTTTTTTTAAAAAAAAAATAGTTGTCCTATAGGCGCGTATATAACCGCGCCTCTTTAGTTTTTTTTTTCTTTTCAAAAATGTTACACTATAGCCGCGGTCTAGGACCGCACCTCTATTTGTGTTTTTATTATCTTTATTTCGAATATTAAAACGATGTCCTCGACAACGCGTTTTACAAAAAAGAGTGCGGTTTAAGACCGCGTTTCTACTCCAAACAATAAATCTCGTACATTTCGGTGAATTATTTCACTCCGAGCCTAAAACGGAAAATTCTTTTGAAGTTTCGTTCACCTCGGCGAAAGATCCAAAAAAACATTTCAATATAACACAAAAATAGTGATATTTTAAAAATAATAATAAATCGTAGAAAACAATTTTATAAACGAGAGAAGTCACAACCCATTTTAAAACGATTTTTTTTTGGAGGGTGGGGCAGCTGCCCCCCAAGGGCCGCCCCTGACACGAACTCTTCCGACGATTAGCTATGTTGCTCACAAAATTCTCATTTAAAGAAAATCAATTGAAAATTAAATTCACTGGAATTAAAATTTACAAAATTATATAATTTATTTTAAAACAAATTTCCAATAAATTGTTTTTTCAAAATTATTATATATTTAACCTAATTTATTTTATTGTCTGTCTACTAATGTCCATCAACACCACCGCTCCACCATAATCTGGTCAACACGATCGTCACCAATTTTGGTAACTAGTTTCCTCCTCATAAGCAAACTCGGAAGTGAAGCAAATAGAAGGCCTAGAGAAGATTAGTCTAGAATTGGATATGAGTCCATTCAATAAAGTGTGACATGGACATCAAGGACGGTTTTTTCAAAATTATTATATATATCTTATCTTCTCTTCTCTGGTTTCTCAAAAAGGCCTAATTACCAAAATTGCCCTTTATTGAATGGGATTGATTAAGGAGGGACCAACATTTCCGTAGATTTTATTTTTCGCTTTTAAGCAAAATTGCCCTTTATTGATATAGATGGTGGCTTGTGATGCAAGGTCGTTTTTGTTGTGGTTCATCAAAGCGAGTCAATTCCAGATATCATAGCTATATGGGTAAGGGGGAGGGATCTTGAGCCATTTGGAGATGAGATTGAGGACAAGTTTGGAGTAGCTGCAGTGAGGAATGATGTGGTTGACATTTTCCTTGTGGAGATTGCACATCTTACAAGTAGTGTCAAGGGTGGGATTCCAAGTATGCATGATGGAGAGGGTGGGGAGGCGGTTATGGCTAACAAGCCAAGCAATGAAGCTGACCTTACGCCAAATAATGCTAGCCGGGTAGGGATTCGGAGGCATGGAAGCCGTCCAGTAGAGGTTGTAGGCTGAAGTGGTGGAGAATTTACCGTTTGGTTTGGTGTTGATGATGAAGTTGGTACCATTAGCAGAAGAGAGGATCTCATCCCTGATTTTTATGATTTGACACCTAGTGTAACTATGCTTGTAGTTGTACTCGTAGGTCCATATGGAGTGGTTTTTGAGGATGTTTTTGTTCTAGACTAATCTTCTCTAGACCATTCTCTTCTTATCTTCTCTTCTCTAGATTATTCTCCACAATGAACTCTTCATAATTGGATCTTAGCCCATTAGACTCATATCCAATTAGTTGGATAACCCATTTATTGAATGGGCTTGATTAAGAAGGGACCAACATTTCCGTAGATTTTATTTTTCGCTTTTAAGCAAACTCGGAAGTGAAGCAAACAGAAGATGTAGTGGAGTAGAGTTTAAGGTTAAAACAAAAAGCTGAGGAATTCATATAGACATCAATGATATGTTGTTTTTGCAGATTAATTTATAAAGTCCACCAAATTTCCTGTGAAGGATCTGGGCAGTTTACACTACTCTGTAATTTCATATTTCATTCACTTCGAGCCTCTTGCTCTCGACTTTCTCTAATTCTAACGATCAATCTGACCGAAGATCCACTGGGACATACTGTATTTATCTCGTCCCGAATCTCATCTCTTGAATGTCCAAGAACCAAGAAACTGTGGCAAGATCATCAACTGAAGCAGAATATCGAGCATTGGCACATGTCACCTACAAGACCTTATGGATTCAAACTCTGTTGACAAAACTGGGTATTTGATTATCATCCTCCAATTCTCTAGTGTGATAATTTTGGGGTTACTTCCCTCGCAAATGAATCCAGTTTTTCACCACATAATCAAGCACGTATTTCTTGATTATCATTTTGTTCGAAAAAGAGTCTAAAATTGATCGCTCAAAGTGGATTTCCTCTCCACAAATGACCAAATTGTTGATGTGCTAACCAAACCTTTGTCCACGATAAAATTTCTTCTTCTATACTCTAAATTGAACCTTCACCAACTTGAATCGAGGGGAATAGTAAGCCCAATGAGCCCAAACCATCTTAGCCCAACAAATAGTATGATATAAGAATAGCATAGTACATTACACTTGTCACTATCCTATTGATAAGGAAATTCTATATATATTGTAATACTGTCTTCTGTCATAATTAATGAGAATGAGAATTGCATTTTTAAATCATTATCTCATAAAGGGTGACATCCACGTTAACGACCCGTTTAATTTTAACTCCGAAAATAAAAATAAAATAAAAATAAATTTATTTTATATGTATATCTTTGTTCATGAATATTATGGAATCATTCTTTATAGTTCAAAGTAATTGTAGTAATTATAGATTAATTTTAGTGTCCGGCTCATATGAAGACAAAATAGGAGAAATAAATGCATTGCACATAAAACCACAAAGAATCATACCCAAGAAAATCATAAAAGGTACGTGTAAATTGAATTCATTTACGCTATATTTCCATTTTTAAAGTTACAATCAAACTAAACGGGAACTAAGAGTTTAAGGGGTGTGATGGTAACACCCTATACATGAATGATTTTGTTATCAATTAGATCTCTAACAATTAAGTAATTTATGGATCATACACTTGATTTCAGGATGTTGTAGAAACCATGACAGAAAAACAAAGGCGGCATTTAGACGACACCTTCAATATTGTATAAATGTATATTATACTTTTGTTGTCTTCTTGGATTGAAAACCCTACTCCTCAGGGCAATGCATAGTTTAAGCTTTAATGTCCATACAAGACTTTAGCTATAGAGATTCATATGTAGATCTACCAATATCCACCTCTATTACATTAATTACATTAATCTAGTACGTGCCTTATTATTACATGGAAGAGTATTAGTAGGTGTCTAAAATTGTCTTTCATCTGGTTTCATTATTGCCTTTTTGTTTATACAAGAAAAGGAGTTTCGTGTGCAAGATAAGCAGGGCCGGTCCTATCATCCGGGAGGCCTTGGGCGAAAAACATTCAAGACCTTAATTTAATGATAAATTTTTTTTGCAAACACTAAAACACGAGAAAATTTTAAAATTTATGTCCAATAATCACAAGTTTTTCATTTTTTAATAAACAAATTCATAATATTGTTTAATAATTGTGAAATTTTTATAAATTTAGCTATATAATCAGCCCAACCATTCTATTTTAATAGGTCTAATATATAGTTAACCATTTAAATCAAACTTAAGTATGGCCAATCATTCTAATTTTTAAATAATCCTAAATTTTAAATTTTTTTTATTAAGTTTATGATATAAATTATAATAATGAGAGGGTACGGATTACAGATAACAATGCTCAGTAGCTAACTTTTTTATTTATGACCACTTTAATTTAGTTTTATATTAGTTGGACTGCTTATTTGTTAATGGGCCCATTGTTTAGTTTTTGTCCATTATATTATTGGGCTTTTTTCTCCCTTTTAAATTTTGTGGTATAAATATAACATTGTGCCCTTACGAAGATGGTGCCCTGGGCCACCGCCTATGCCGCCCTGCACCTGGGCCGGCCCTGAAGATAAGTTCAGACATATATGTTGTCATCTAAAGAAAAATAGTAACTTTAAGATATCAACCGACAAGATTTTAAATTATAGAACACCCGATCAAAGAGAAATACACGACAAAATGTCAAGCATCTAAAGTAGAGGAAAACGGATTAACCATGTCAGTTAAAGATGTGAACACAAAAACTCCCGAAAACCACTAGTGTAAAACTTAATTTGAACTCTCATGAACCTTCATATTTCAATCATTGTCAACAACCCCTCGAGATGAAACAAATTTAACACGTATTTCAAGACAAAACTCAATATATATATATATATATATATATATATATATATATATATATATATATATATATATATATATATATATATATATATATATATATATATATATATATATATATATATATATATTCACTTAGACGAACATCCAATTTGTCTATCACGGGAAGTGAAACAAAACTTTGATCGAGCCAAGTTAAAATTTTGTCACCGAATTCATTTTGTTGTTCGATTATTTATTTATTGTTTGTTTGTGTTTGTTAATATATAAATGACGCTTTTGATAAGTCAAGGATGAAGGTAACGAGTGGTTAAAGTTTTTCTTTTAATCTTATCCATTTCCAATCACCATGATTGACAACTGTGGATTATGAGGGAGTATGATGAAATTTTGAGTGTGAAAGATGAAAATTAACATAAATTTTTGGCATAATGTTGTTTTCTATATTAGTGTATCAACTTTTTTTGGTTAGATTAGTGTATGAACTTAAAACTGATTCATATTTGTATAAGAAACACTTAAGTTATTGAAAAGTCCATGCATGAGCCACAAATGTGTAAGAAATTAGGTATTTACGTACGTAGCAATCAACTAATTAAGGTATCATGTCTACATACAGTCAACAGATTCTTAGACTTTGTTATAAATTAACCTTTGGAATATTCAGAAAGAAATAGAGACTATGGACTCGTTTGGTTGTAACTCCGGAAGCGAAAACAGAATGAAAACGAATATAATTTATATGTATTTTGTTCATGAATTTTTTTTGGAACAGTTGATTTCATGCAAAAATACACTTATTTCCCTCCATTTTGTTTTTTTATAGGGTATCAAATGTAATCAAGTTTTACTACAATTATCTCATACCACAAGGAATGATTCGAAAGAATTTCATAAACAACGATATACTTATGGATTAGATTCGTTTTCATTCTGTTTTCGGAGTTATAACCAAACGGGATCCGTATATATATAAGGTTATAAACTATCATTATATGTGTAAATTAATACTGAAATTATTTATATAAAAAAGGAGTGATTATTGGCGTATATGTATTCTGTTTTGTTTGGAAGCACGTATAGTTAAATAATTGAAAAATGAAGGAAAGTATTTGTGTTATCGAGGCATATGATACGAAAATATTTGAAAGAGAAAACGTGCAATAATGGTGTCTGGGTAAGCAGCAAGCTAGGCAGAGCAGAAGAAGCAGATATCTACTTCACCTCTCGCTCATTAATCACACCACACCCACCTTCCCAACTTTCAAACCCTAATTCACTTCGGCTACTCAATTTTTGGTACCTTTGTCTATCTAAATGCATTTATCATTAATAGTTAAAAATAAATAAAGTTTACTAAGCAGTCGGTCCGCGACTGTCGTATGAACCCCTTATATCATATAGCAAAAGATCTAACACATCCTCGGACATGTCATACAACAGTTCGTTCAAGAGAAGAACTAAATACAAAATTCGAGTAATCCGCGATGTGACGAAGTTGGATATTCTAACTTCTTTAAAGATATCCATGACATATATATAAGAATTCGAGACTTGAGAGACGGTGGTGACGAAGAAGGTGGATGTTTGATTTTGGGGCCTCCTTACAAAGGCGACATTCCTCATTCTTGATAAAGTGATTGTATCGTATAGAGTTGTTAAAAGTTAATCCGATCTAATTCAATTCAATCCGTAATATTCTTGAAGCAAAACGAAGACCAAAACCTGAACATATATAGACCCGGATTCAAAAATCTCTGGTTTGTATTTGTGGGCTCAGCCATGTCAATGCACACATGGAGAAGTAGTAGTGTAGTGCCACTGGATTAGTCTGTTGTTTTAACATACGAACGTTTAGTATAGGGATTTGAGTCGTCCTTGCTGTAAATTTGACTTATCCAAAATTTAGTAACAAAGTCATCGTACGGCGCATTGTGGAAGACTCAAAATACGTGTGCTTATATATATGTCCCAAAATATTATCTGTAATGGATCGGATATGATCTAATTAAGAGGTGTATGACGGAAGGATAGGGCATATGGAATGGGCAACCCCATGTAGCTGCAGGGCTGCTGCTATCAATCAACCCTATGCCAATCACATTATATATATATATATATATATAATGTAACTCGTTAAAAGGATATTTAAAAGAAAATTGCAGAGTTGGGTCAGATTGGTATTTATATAGTTTTATTTCTAATTGTTACTTTTTTTTATATCCGTCCCGGGACCGAATGACGCGGAGGGCGCACGTCTAGCGAACCACACATACAAGCACACGGGGTTCCATCCTAAAACCAATTGGCAATAGGAGGAGTAACCCGGATGCTTATATGGTAGGTTCACTTGATTGCGTGTTATCGATGTGGGATTATTTCCCTACATTTCCCTACATCTCAACACTAATATATGGGCTCGTTTGATATATGCGTAGAAATCAAATTAAATTTAGAGTAAAATGAAAAACGATGGATGATGTTCTTGTAAACCTTATTAGAGACGAAGCTCATTAGTAGTCGAAGTTGAAACTAATTGTAAATGAAATTAGTAATTGATTAAAAAAACTCTTTATTTTTATAAGTTTGATGTGTGTTTGAAAGAAGGAAGTTTTATTATAGCGTATGTGTGTAAGATTACTTAAAAGGGTTTATTATCCTTGCGGTTTGGGGTATTTTGGATTTTGTCCATCACTTCTTCAGAGTTCAGTTTGTGCCTTCAAACTTTCATCGTTTCCGGATTTTGTTCAATCTGTTAAACATATGTTAATGTATAGTCCGTATACCCATAAAAATTAAAACAAATTAAAAAAACAACCAAAATGAAACAAAATCTAAAAAATATCGAGCGAAGGAAGAAAGAGGAACTCAAACTCGTTCTTCTACACTTGAACTAAAACATAGACTCGGACTACTCAAACAAGAAAGAGGAACACAAATTTTGTAACAGACTAAATATAGAACTAAGGATTGTTGGGTGGTTTTGGAGATGAAATGAAAGAAGTCTATCAGAATTCAAGACCTCAAATTGAGGTAACTGAAGCTTTCGTCTACAAGGTAGAGATCCAAATCAAGTACTAATCACTTCCTAGTAATTCCAGCAACACAAGAACTCCAAAGTCCCAATGGTTTTTCAGCAAAATCACAGTCAAGGTCTAGCCTGAACACAACACCAAACACACAAATCCTAGAATTTATGAACGAGAGGAAACACATGAAAGGCCAAATCAAGCGAAGTCATATATCTCACTACGAAAAATCTCACATTCGTTCCAGCCCCAATTTGCAACCACATGAAATCCTTTAGATCTTGGTGTGATTTCTCAACATATTCATATCCATCAATCAAGCACTCACCAGGAGACAATGAAGCAATATCTACTGACATCGAAATTGAGATCCAAGTTTTAAAACCCTTGCTTCCTGTGATTTTGCTAAACGTGTAAGTTCTTCCTCCCTTGTTCTTCATCACGTTCATGTGTTGCTGCATGCCGTTTCCCTTCCGTTTCGTTTCCTTCTTCATTCTTCCCTTTTCTTCTTCTCCAAGGATCAAGTTTGAGTCTTGATTCTTGTAGATCATTCCGTTGTTGATATGTTGACCTTCGCGTGCTCTCTTGGCTGAGTTGTGAAGTGTTCGAGTGTTGAGAAAGCAAGCTTTGGTCTTTGGTGAAGTTCCTTGCTATCAAAGGAGAAGTCGGCATTTCTGTCATAGAAACCGCCCTTGTGCCCTGTCGTGCCGCCCCCGCGAGTTGCCGCCCCTGCACCTCGTCCGGCCTCCCTTGCAATTTCTTCCACAGTCTCCCTGTCTTTGGTGAGCTGCTTCCTTCCTTGCTTTCCTCGTTCCTTTCCTTGATTCTTATGGATGTTGTTGCCCCTTAAGTGTGCTGTAAGACTAAGGTCGAGCCCTTAGCATGTGGAGATCTCTTAGAGATCATTCAGACTAGAAGTTATAGACTTCTAGCAATCGTTTCATTCCTGATTCATGATGCCTTGTGTGAACAGGCTTTCCTTGCTCCTTTCCTGAGAGAAACTGAGTTGTTCTCTTACCGTTTGAGTTACCTTCGAGTGAGGTAAGTCCCTTGGACTTGCTTAGCTTCATTCCGAAAATTGGTTTTAGTGTTTTGGCTTGTTTGTGTTGATATTAATGTTATAACGGATAACCGGAATATAATTCACCTTTATAACCGTAATTGACTCAAGCGTATGATAATCGGGCATTGACCACTTGTCTAGTTCTACAGGAGACTAGGAGGTGCTCTTGCAACCCAGACCCGCATGTAACGGATAGTACTAATCTAATCTTGTTGGTAAATGGAAGCAGAGGCGAGTTTCGGGAGATTCTCGTGTAACAAAAGAAGTTGAATTAGTAAAGGGATTTACTTAATGAAAGATAATAACCGGTTGAGTGTGATCATGCTATATGTTTATATTACCTTATGTGTGTTTCTGTCGTTACGTTCTTTCTGATATCTAGAATGTTAGCTAACTATTTATACCGATGTTGTAGATGTTCCTCAGGTTCAGTATGTTGCTGAGTGATCCGGATGTTGTGGTCAACCGGGGTTCCCGTACATTATAGGACGGGATCGGGTTTATATTTCTGTTGTTGTTTCCCTTTTGTTTTGAACTCGATTGCGAGTCTTTTACGCTTTCCTTTGTTTAAACCTTTGGTTTTATATTGAGTTTTGACTTTCATTTGTATGTGCCTTGTTGTAAGATCCGTTGCGTCGTTGCTACTCTGAGGGTCGGGACCCATTGTGAGGTCATAGCCCGTAACGCTTCGAGTTCCCAGAACTTGGGGTGTTACAATCCTAGCAGTTCTATATCAAGTGAGTCAGATTTCAGTGTTCCTCTTTCTTCTTTCGTTCGGTCGAAAAGAACGACTCAGTGTTCCTCTTTCTTTTTCGAGTCTGTGTTGGAGTTGAGAAGAACGAGTATGAGTTCCTTTTTTTGTCGGGTATCTTTTTTTTATTTTGTCTCATTTTTTCTTTGCTTTTTAATTTATTTTGTTTTCTTTTAATGTATTTATATTTATTATTTTATGGGACAAACGGATGATATGTTACCAGATGTTTCACAGATTGCGAAAAATCCGGAAAAGAAGAAATTTTGAAGGCACGAACCGAACTCTGAAAAGTGTTGGGCAAAATCCGGAATACCCTAAATCACAGGAATATCAACCGTAAATTTCCTTTAAAATTTTATATAATTTTTTGTTCAACCACGCAAACTCGAAAGTTGATAAATTTAAATCCATTTAACGGTTTAATATCCTTCTACTAGTATCAACCAAACATGTCACGTGCCTTCCGGACGGACCAATAATCCGATCCTACTTTCTAAAAACAAAAATAACAATTTTGTAGATATATATGTTTAACATGACAGAGTACCTCTTCTAAGACCGGAGCATTGTCTTTCAACTTCCAAATGGACATTTGCCATTTCTATTTTCTAGTCGTAAATTCCGCAGTCATTTAAACAAGAAAATTCAAAAAAATCCATCAATAACTATAAATGTGAAAATAAGCGATGATGGGGATTTTCCTACGGATACAGATATCCGACCAGAATGAGTACAACCTTTGATCCTCGAGCGTGTTTCATATAATTTCGTATAAACTGATCATCTCGATAAAAAGATTATCGGGATGAACAGTTTATACAGATCGTACCATCACTCTTATTATTCGATTTTGTTTTCAAATGATTAAAACAAGGAATGTATGTATTGATGTGTGCATCAAAATATGCAAATTACAAGTTTGTGAAATCCTCCGTTTAATGGGTGAAGGAAGGAAAAGAACATGATAAAAGGTTGTTGGCTCATAATATTCTATTATTTGAGAGCAAACTATCAAGCCGATAAAAAGGGGTAATTACTCTTTTACCCACTAGACAATAAGTTCTCGTATTGAGAGTTGAGACATTTTGAGTCCAATTAGTTTTAAGATGGAATCTCACCGAGTTTATGTGTTGAATTTGATTCTAACGTACCTGTGGGTTTGTATGCGCATGACTCCGCTCTACAACTACTTTGTATTGGACTTTGACATCAACCAATTTTATTTGACCTTTTAACCCACTAGACAACATGTTGTGTTGTTTCTATCATCATATTTTTTTTATCAAATGGAAAAAAAAACAATACGGCTAAAGAGAAATTCAAATTCTATTTGGAATTTTTTTTGGTAGCGTTGATTGATCTTATCTTATATATATTAAAGTAGGAGACTCTTTTGCCACATGTAAACGTCATGTTTTTCGAAATTCAAAAAGTTATTAAAAAAAGAAATTTCTGAATGTTAATATAAATTAGAAAATAGTTTCAAAAAATTTAAAAAAAATATTTTACCAACAATCCTATCTTAACAAATCCTTTTAGTTTTATTTGTACGGCGTAATTTTTTTTTTATATTTTTATCAAATAGATTTTACATTTGTTATTTTTATCCTAATTCATTTCCTTTTTTTAATTTTAATTTTATTTTTTGATCAAAATCTAGCTAAAATTATTTTATCAAACCAATTTTTAATTCAGATTTTTAATTTTATCTTATCTTAAAATCTAAATTGTGTAAGTAGTTATTTGAAATAATCTTCAATAACTAACATTTGTAATTAAATTTACTACTTATAAATAAAATAATTAAAATTTTAGATTAAAAATTTAAATATTTTTATTGTAAAACTTTGAACGTTATATTTCACATAGTATAATACTTATTATAAAATTAAATTAAAAAAAATTCTGCATAGCGTGCAGGTAATATACTAGTTGCAGATTGTGCAGGTACAAAGCTTTAATTTTCACAAGATACATTGGTGAAATAAATTTGTTTTACTAATATTTTTGAACTTCTCTTTGGTATAAAAGAAGGAAAAACATAAATTAAAATAATATCAACTATAATATTAAATTAAAAATAATATCAAATTTAAAAGTTATTGGGAGTGACGTGAATTTTTCTTATAAATTGAATAAATATTATTTAATATGGTAAATATATAAGTTAAGTAAAATGTTTTTAATATTATCAGAAACTGATTGTTTTTCTTGCATATTGGCCATGTACAAAACTTTATTTCCGAAAGTTTATTTCCGATATTTGATTGCTTTGTACAGTTTTTTTTAGAACCGAATCGTTATCATACAACTTCGTTGAAGCCAAACGTATAGACGATAGACCATTTAGGGCTCGTTTGGTTCCAACTCCGGAAATGGAAACAAAATGAAAACGAATTTAGTACATATGTATATCCTTATTCATGAAATTTTGTGGAATCATTCCTTGTGGTTTAATGTAAAATGCACTTGCTTCCCTAGGGGTGTTATACGAGCCGAACGAGTCGAGCCTTAGCATGCTCAAGCTCGGCTCGCTTATAAACTAGTTGAGCCCAAGATAAGCTTTTGACGAGCCGAGCCCGAGTAGCTCGTCTAAAATAATGCTCATATAGTGTTATTTTAGTCGAACGAGTCGAGCTTTACACGAACGAGCCGAGCTTTTGACAAGCCGAACAAGAAGCTTGTCTCATGTATCAACCCTATGCTTCCCCGCATTTTGTTTCCATATAGGGTATCAATAGTAATCAAACTGTACTCCAATTACTTCAAACCACAATGAATGATTTCAAAAATTTTCATGAATAAGGGTATACGTGTTGGGATTTTAGATGTGTAAAAGCGGAATTTCAGGAAACGATTTCCTAAACATCTAAACATGGATCGCATGCATAATAGATTAGATAAGGGGAAAAGGAATACCTTTTGATGCGTGTTCGATAACTCCGATGCGTGTTCGATAACTCCTTCAAGGATATGTAGAGTCCCAAGTGTTACTCCTCTAGTTGGTCCACCCGAGATTGAACAAGAATCGCCTTAACCTTCGATTGCTAGAACAAAGGATGAAGCTTTTGAGAGAGGGATCGAAGAGGAAGAACGTCGCTTCTTACGTGAATACACGGCTGAATGTTTTTATTACGTCAAATCCTCTAATCGATCGAATATATATAATTAGGGTTGGGCTTTTTAACTATTAAAAAGCCCGACCTTAAAATATAAGATATATGTTCAGTAATTAATAAATAAATAATCTCTTATCTATTATTAATTACCAACTCCAAAATATATTTTGTACTCCTACAAAATATATCCTTTTCCACCATATACTCCTATATGGTAATTCTCTCATTAATTGATTCAGTTCTCCTACTCGTTATGGTGTGACCTCGTAGGACCCGATAACACTAGCAATACATTTTATCATATAAATGTACCGATCATGGTTAGCTTCTAGCAAAACGCCATGACCCCTAATATTATCGGATTATATATATCCCTATATTTAATGTCCTATCTCATCATCAATAATTGCACCTTGGATAAAGGACACAATTCCTTCAGTCTCCCACTTGTACTTTCATACAAGTGTGCAATGTTAAAATTCCCTTATCGCTTAATGTCCTTATCTGACTATGTGATGGAAACCATCTTTGCCATCAGATATGTTTCTTGAACTCCTGAGATCAAACTGTCAGTACAGATCAAATCTGAGCATGGCCATGCGTTTACACAGTTCTCACTCTTCAAGTGGCCGGGGACACCAATCCTTTCCAACACATCAAAGTATGCCGGTATAGGAGGATTAATCCAATCTTGCAACGACTATAACTCCCACTCAAAATTTGACCACCCTGATTACTGCCTTTATAACTGCCTGTTACGGTCAGCGCTTAACAGTATCTAAGATATGTCATCCTTCAAATGAAAGTTATATCAAGCTCATGTTAAGGAACTCACTGATAATGATAATCGCTATAACTCCTCAATAAGTCATGAGAGCCATAGGATCGGTCTATCCGATGAGTATCACCATACTCACCTATGTAAGCGATTGGACATCTCCATGTCCTATGAACTATGAAACCCACGTTCATCATTCGCTCACAAGATGGTCTACTTTAGAGTCGTTTGTATCCAAGTTAACGACTTAGACCACGGATCCTTTCAATTTAATAATTTCAATTCACTTAATGTGGTTTCATTCACCGGAACTTTTCCAGTAAGCACATTTGATAATTAATAAATTGTTTGGATACTTTATTTAATATTCAAGTAATAATCAAATAAGAATATGAAAACTCATATATAAAACAATCATAAAATCCATGACAAAAACAAACGTTTTCTCAATCCAAACACATAAGTTCAAAAGAATTCTCTAACGTGTTTGAGCCCTTTGGCCCGAGTATGACTATCATGCTTAGGCCTATTCATGGGTTTAGTCAGTGGGTCTGCAATGTTATCATCTGTGTGCACCTTGCACACCCTTACATCACCCCGATCAACATAGTGTCTGATCATGTGATACTTCCGCAGAACATGTCTGGATTTGGAGCTTGAGCTAGGTTCCTTCGCTTGAGCAATCGCGCCATTGTTGTCACAATAGACGTCAACTGCCCTCGTCACGCTAGGGACAACGCCGAGCTCAGCTATAAACTGCCTAATCCAGATCGCTTCCTTAGCCGCTTCTCCCGCAGCAATGTATTCTGCCTCTGTGGTTGAGTCCGCAACCGTGTCCTGCTTTTGGCTTTTCCAACTTACCGCTCCTCCATTCAAAATGAAGACGTATCCAGACTGTGACTCAAAGCCATCTCTGTCAGTCTGGAAACTAGCATCGGTATAGCCCTTGATGACTAACTCATCATCACCTCCATATACCAGTAGATCATCTTTAGTCCTTCGCAAGTACTTTAGGATGTTCTTCGCAACTTGCCAGTGAATGTCACCGGGGTTCGACTGGTACCTGCTACACATACTCAAAGCATATGCAACATCTGGTCGAGTACAGGTCATTGCATACATGATGGATCCTATAGCAGAGGCATAGGGAACCTTACTCATCCTCTCAATCTCACCAGGTGTCTTAGGACACTGGGTCTTGCTGAGATGGATCCCATGTTGCATAGGCAGATATCCTTTCTTGGAATCTGTCATCTTGAATCTCTGTAGAACCTTATCTATATAAGTTCCTTGACTGAGACCAATAAGCCTTCTAGATCTATCTCTATAGATCTTGATGCCTAGTATGTACTCGGCCTCCCCTAGATCTTTCATTGAGAAATGCTTCTTAAGCCATCCCTTTACTGTTTCCAGCATCGGAATGTCATTCCCAATGAGTAGTATGTCATCCACATACAAGACTAGGAAAGTCACCTTGCTCCCACTCAACTTTTTGTAAACGCATGGTTCTTCTTCACATCTGATGAAATCAAACTGTTTGATCACTTCATCAAATCGAAGATTCCAACTCCTGGATGCTTGCTTCAGTCCATAAATGGACTTCTTAAGCTTGCAAACCTTCCTAGGATATTCCGGATCCTCAAAACCCTCAGGTTGCATCATATATACATCCTCTTCTAAATAGCCATTTAGAAATGCGGTCTTGACATCCATTTGCCATATCTCATAATCATAGAAGGCGGCAATCGCTAGGATTATCCTAATGGACCGGATCATGACGACCGGGGCAAATGTCTCCTCATAGTCAATACCATGAATTTGTTTAAATCCCTTAGCAACCAACCTTGCTTTATAAACAGAGATATTTCCATCCTTGTCTGTCTTTACTTTAAAGACCCATTTGCAACCAATAGGTTTTACCCCATTAGGCAAATCAATCAAGTCCCATACTTGATTTTCAGACATGGATTCCATTTCGGATCTCATGGCTTCAAGCCATTTTTCGGAGTTCTGATCCGTCACAGCTTGCTTGTAGGAAGCGGGCTCGTTATGCTCCATTAGGAGCACTTCGATCTCGGCATGCAACACATAGTCATCCAAATGTCTAGGTTGTTGCCTTACCCTATTTGATCTCCAATTTGGGCCAACAATAGGAGAGATTTCAGCTGTATGATTTCCTACATCATTATGCAGTTCCATATTTGTAGAGTTCTCCACATCAATATGTGGTTCCTCTTCAGCCTGATCTACTGTAGGAATTGATTCTTGAACTGGATTAACTTGCCTCATAAGAGGTTCATTAAAATAGTCAAGTTCCTCAGCGACATCTTGTATGTCCTCGTGTTGTTGCGTTTCTTGCTCACAATTAATCTCATTAATTTGAACTTTTCTCCCACTTGGCTTATTGGAAAAGAATTCCTTTTCCAAAAAGACACTATCCCGAGCAACAAACACTTTGTTCTCTATGGGATGGTAGAAATCATACCCCTTTGTTTGCTTGGGATATCCTACGAAGTAACATTTGTCTGATTTCGGTGCTAGTTTATCAGATTGTAAACGTTTTACATAAGCTTCGCACCCCCAGACCCTCAGAAATGACAAGTGAGGAACCTTTCCTGTCCATATCTCATATGGTGTCTTGTCAACTGAACGTGACGGAGTCCTGTTTAGAACGAACGCAGCTGTTTGGAGAGCATATCCCCAAAAGGATAATGGAAGATCCGCAAAACTCATCATTGAACGGACACTGTCTAACAAAGTCCTGTTCCTCCTCTCAGACACACCATTTAGTTGTGGAGTGCCCGGGGGAGTGAGTTGTGTCACAATTCCACAATTTTTCAAATGATGATCGAATTCATGGCTCAGATATTCGCCTCCTCGATCTGATCGAAGCACTTTTATCTTCTTGCCTGTTTGTCTTTCCACTTCATTCTGGAATTCCTTGAACTTTTCAAAGGATTCTGATTTCTGTTTCATTAAGTAGATATACCCGTATCTACTAAAATCATCAGTAAATGTAATGAAGTAGCGATAGCCAGACCTAGCCTCTTTACTCATAGGTCCACATACATCCGTATGTATGAGGGCTAGAAGTTCAGAAGTCCGTTCACTCTTACCAGTGAAGGGTGACCTTGTCATCTTTCCCATTAGGCACGACTCGCATGTTTCAAATGATTCCAAATCAAATGGTTTAAGTAATCCAACTGTTTGGAGTTCCTTAATGCGCTTTATGCCTACGTGACCCAATCGACAATGCCATAGGTTTGCTTCGTTTGTTTCATTCGACTTTTGCCGTTTTGTATTAATGTTATATATCTCAGTTTTGAGGTCTAATATGTATAGTCCATTACTACTCATATTCGCACGACCATAATAAATACCATTCCTATAAATCTCCATCATCATGTGACCAGTAATGGTAAATGTATAACCTTCACGGTTTAAAACTGAAATTGAAATTAAGTTCTTAGTAATGCATGGAACAAAATAACAATTATTAAGTTCTATCTCTAAGCCAGAAGGTAAAGTCAAGCAATAATCTCCAATGGAAACAGCAGCAACTCTTGCTCCATTACCAACTCGTAGATCTGCCTCTCCCTTCCGCAACGTCCTTCTATTTCTTAGTGCTTGTACATTCGAAGTAATGTGAGAAACACATCCGGTATCCAATACCCATGAAATAGAATTAGTTGACAAAATTTCAACAACATGAATACCCAAAGTGGAGACATTCCCCTGCTTCTTATCCTCCATGTACGTCACATGGTTCTCATCAGATGAGTTCAATGTGAGTTTAGGGATTGGATGTTCCAAGACATCCTCTTGGTTCTCCGACCTGAGAACAATTCTCTGATTTCTCTCCCAATTAAGGAAGTTGTGTTCGTTCATTTTCTTTTTATCGAGTATGGAGCGTAAAAAGGATATGAGGTTTTTGTTTGACATGGTGGACTACAAAAACACAGAATAATAAAATGCAGATAAGTTATGATTGATTTTGCAAAAGCTATAAACTGTTATAACAATTATAAACAATTGAAGTTTTTTTTGCACATTTCTACTCATATTATCAATTCCCTTAGTGAGCAAAAATGATTCCAAGATCCTATCATATATGAACCTTAGCGTACTTTGGCACTGCCCTAAGTCTCATATAATCAAGGTAAGTAAACTCCTTTACTAATTATAACTCCTTATAATTCTTGGTTGATGGGAACACATCTCATGTGAACTCACCCTTATGTCTCAAAATCCAAAACTTTATCTTTTGGTCTTTTGTTGAGTTAACCATATCAAAGCAGCATGCCCCTTAGTATGAGCATACCCGCAATATATCTAGGTCAAAGTAAGGACACCCCGCTTTGACGGAACCTATCCTACAAATTCCTAGATAGGGATCGGTTATGATATGGGAAGACAATTCTCAATATTCTTTTAAGGGACGTTTTTAAGCATGCGAGGTTGTTATTTAAAAGTGAACTCATAGCAAAAATAACAAACAAGCATACAAGTGGGAATTTAAGGCATTCAAAAAACGCATTAAATTAATGGTTCCTAGTATGACCCCTCAAAAAGAATCTTCATTCTTGGACCTCCATGGATCTCCATCCTTCGGGCTCCTTAGGACTCTAATCTTCTTGTATAATGAATTTAAAAATAACTCTTGCAGAAATTGAAAATTACAAAAATACATAACGATACGCAGATCGTGTACAATAAAACCATAACGATGCGCAGATCGTATTTAACTATCCTAAGATTGGGGCCATACTAGTAACCGCCTGCACGAGCATATCACTATACACATATACAAGCATGGCATATATGATATTTAAAAAAAAATACACATAACCACTTTATCAAAAAAAAAAATATAGAATTGGAAACTCCTTTCCGGTATTGTTTTAATCAATCATATTGTGTATGGTATTAATATCATATATTAATCATTAAAATGCTAAAGGTGTAAAATTTCTAAATTCGGAACCTTTCCAAAATTAGTATCTTTCTATTTATGGTAACTTTCTAAAACTAGTAACTAGCTAATATTAGAACATTTCTAATGTTAGATCATTGCTAAGATTAGACATATTTATTATTTTAGTAACTTGTCAAAATTTAGAACATTTCTAAATTAAGACCTCATACATAAATAAGTAATTTTCCATAAAAGGTGGGTATCTTTTATTTTAAGATAAAATTTAATTAAGTAAGATATCATATATCCTAATATAATTAAATTATAATCTCCAAATAAGATAAATCATATTTATCCAAAAAAAAATTATTTTTAAAAAGAAAATAAATCATATTTATCTAGATAGAATATCTCATATAATATCTTTTAATTTTAAGATATAATTTAACTAAGTTAAAATATCTCATATCTTAACAAATTTAAATTTATTTGTTTCCATCTTGATAAATCATATTTATCTAGATATAATATCTCATATAATATCTTTTAGGAAGCAAATCTTATCTTTTTATTTTAGGGTAAAATATCTCATATCTTAACAAATTAAATTTATTTACTTTCAACTTGATAAATCATATTTATCTAGATATCATATCATATATAATATCTTTTAGGAAGCAAATCTTATCTTTTATTTTAGGGTATAATTTAACTAAGTTAAAATATCTCATATCTTAACAAATTAAATTTATTTATTTCCAACTTGATAAATCATATTTATCTAGATATAATATCATATATAATATCTTTTGAAAACAAGTATTATTATTTAAATAATTAACTAATCCTATTAGATAATTAACAAAATAATAAAACAAAACCCTAAAAGCTACATTCAACAATTGCAGCGCATTAGGAATGCCGTAACCTATATCTTTAAGAATGCTTAATCATCATTAAACATCATTAAGATTCAATTAAGCATCCAATTTCATTAAGAATGATGTAGCATATATTATGCATCAGAATGCCGTAATCTATATTATTTATAATAGGTTTTACTTTTGCTTTTGCTTAATCATCATTAAGCATCCAATTTTACACCTTAGTCATGCAATTTAATCCATACAAACAATCTTTTTCATAATTGAAACAAAACAATCAATACATGCATCAAAACATGGCCTTTTTAATTTGATCTAATCAATTTATGCAAGAGGCTCTGATACCACTGTTGGGATTTTAGATGTGTAAAAGCGGAATTTCAGGAAACGATTTCCTAAACATCTAAACATGGATCGCATGCATAATAGATTAGATAAGGGGAAAAGGAATACCTTTTGATGCGTGTTCGATAACTCCGATGCGTGTTCGATAACTCCTTCAAGGATATGTAGAGTCCCAAGTGTTACTCCTCTAGTTGGTCCACCCGAGATTGAACAAGAATCGCCTTAACCTTCGATTGCTAGAACAAAGGATGAAGCTTTTGAGAGAGGGATCGAAGAGGAAGAACGTCGCTTCTTACGTGAATACACGGCTGAATGTTTTTATTACGTCAAATCCTCTAATCGATCGAATATATATAATTAGGGTTGGGCTTTTTAACTATTAAAAAGCCCGACCTTAAAATATAAGATATATGTTCAGTAATTAATAAATAAATAATCTCTTATCTATTATTAATTACCAACTCCAAAATATATTTTGTACTCCTACAAAATATATCCTTTTCCACCATATACTCCTATATGGTAATTCTCTCATTAATTGATTCAGTTCTCCTACTCGTTATGGTGTGACCTCGTAGGACCCGATAACACTAGCAATACATTTTATCATATAAATGTACCGATCATGGTTAGCTTCTAGCAAAACGCCATGACCCCTAATATTATCGGATTATATATATCCCTATATTTAATGTCCTATCTCATCATCAATAATTGCACCTTGGATAAAGGACACAATTCCTTCAATACGAATGAACTAGATTCGTTTCTATTCCGTTTCTGATTTTGGAGTTAAAACCAAACGGACCTTTAACTTTATTTAAGTCTAAAACCTGTTGGAAAATATCAAAAACATAGATGATACAAGAAGTGATATGGCAAAAATTAAGTCAAATCTCATAATATCAAAATAACATTAAAATTATAATATCATGAAAATGCCAAGGCTCGACGTCGAGCGTAACATAACCCTATAATACAACAACTTCGCCTCCTATCAATATAACTCACCATCAACACATTGCACACATCGTTTACAAAAATCACATATTCCAAAACATGTAATAGTTTTTAGAAGATCCTTACTGCACTACCGATATCCCTTACGTTCATAACCGATATTGAGGACCGATAATATTATATACTTACATGTCACCATGGAAGGATACGAGGGGTATTGCGTCACTACTTCCAGCGAGATTATTTCTTTTTAAGTAATACGACTTATATTGCTCTGCTAGCTCATATGATCGAACTATAGTTGACAAGTTCATTCTTTTACCAGCTGGACTAATTGAATTTAGATATTATATTGTTATTTTTCGTAAAATTATACTTAAAATACACAATGTTAATATAGATTTCAATTACTCAAGGTAATACCCAATTTCAATTACAAAATGTTAATACGTACACAACTTAGTTCGAAGCCTACCGATTTAATTACACCATGTAATACCCAATTTTAATTACACAATGTTAATACACAATTTCAATTACACAATGTTAATACACAACCTTTTTTAATAGTTGAAATATAGTTATTCTCATAATTAGAATCCTCTCAGAAAACTAGGCCGGTGTTTTGGAGATAAAACTCTGGGACATATTTTGCAAACATCATAAAACAATAGGTCAGGATTGTGAATACCCAAAAAGGATCTAAAACCTTAATTTCTTGTACATCTTCTCAGTAAGGTTGACGGCGCCGGCTGGTGCCTTGACGGAGGTAATTCCAATCCGGTGATGGCGTTGGTGGCATGGAAGCAACGGTGGCGGCAATTGTTTATATGTGAAGGCGATGGTGTCGTCTTCTTCTAGTGGGGACGAAATCCAACAACCGCTAGCGCAAGAGAAGATGTTGATCATTGCATGAAGAATGGTGGCAATGATGACGGTTTCTTCCGGTTGCGGCGGTTGTTCGATCCCTCCGGTGGCGATTTCTCTAGTTAAGGTGTAGTGACGGTGGCTCTGATTCCGCATGTTGGGTGGTGGCTCTCTAACGTTGCATCTTGGGCGGAAAGATCAGGCGGCGGCACTATTATTTTTAATTTTTCATTTTCTCTTATACTCCTTTAATTAAGTGTTTTTAGAATTAAAATTTTGCATACAATAAGGGTGGGTTTAGTTTGTATTAACAATATAAAAAAAAAAAAAGTCTTATTGGACCAATTTTTTTTGGGTTAATTAGGTTAGTAGGCTTTTTTGAGTTTTCTATATAGTAACTAGCCTTTTTTGTTTTATGTTTAAGTAAATATACCCCATTTTCATTTTTACCGCTCAACTAGGGTTTTCAGACTCTTTCTCTCTTCTCTCTCCTGTTTGGTTTCAATACACGCCGTGAAGGAGAGCTCGTACTAATTGGATCTCTCTTCAGTGGTTGCTTGGGGGACGTGTTTCCCGACGGTTTTCCTCGACGGCGGTGATTTCTCCGGCGGCACTAGGGACGAATCTTCTGGCTCCTTCTCGGCGACAATGGCGATGGTGGTTTCGTCTCCTATGAATGACAGTGGATCTAGATCCAGATCCAGATCTAGATCTAGATCCATATCCAGATCTAGATCTGGCTTCATCTCCATCCTCTCATCGACAACTCGTTGATAAAGTTGCGGATAAAGTGTTTGGAGAAATGTTGGAGCGGAAGTTGCAGCTGATTGTTCGGACTTTCCATGCCTTACTGCGCATACAGAGGACTACAGAAGATGTATTCAAGGTGATGTCGAAAATGAAAGAGACAGGCTGCAAGCCGCAGAAGGCTAAAAGAGATGAAATGTTCCATACATGGTTGGCAAATAAGCAAATGGAGGAGCTTCCAGTTGTAGGCTCTGGTCAAAGTTGGTTTGACAATGGTGGACAAACCGAAACATTAAAATCCTTTATCAGCAAAGACAAAAAGTGTTTCCATCAACACACTGTTTCCATCAATCCATGACCAGTAGATGGCCAGTAAGTTAAAGCATTTCTCTTTCAAATTGAGCCCATGTGTAGAGAATCGGAGACTTATTTTGAATTGAATTGCAGGTGTGGGCATATATGCTGCTACATAGTAATGTTGTGTATTTGAATATCTGCTGTACAGGTGTTGAATTGCAGCTTAATTTGAATATTTGCTTAATTTGAATATTTGAATATTTGCTTAAATAGTTGTGTATTTGAATATTTTGACATATGAAATTTATGGTATCAAAATTTCTAGTTTGTAAATTTCCGGTATGTAATTTCTGGTATGTAATTTCCGGTATGTAATTTCCGGTATGTAATTTCCGGTATGTAATTTCCGGTATGTAATTCTGGTATGCAAAATTCTGGTATTTAAAATTCCGGTATGTGAAAAATTATTCATTCCAAAAAATTCTGGTATTTAAAATTTCTAGTATGATAATTTCTGATATAAAATTTCCGGTATTAAATTTCTGGTATAAAATTTCTGGCATGATAATTTCTGGTATAAAATTTCTGGTATGAAATTTCTGGTATGAATTTCTGATATGAAATTTCTGGTATGAAATTTCTGGTATGAGAAATTCAGTCCAGGAAATAAAAAAGAAAATAATAAAAAAAAAGGCAAGAAAATAATAAAAGAAAACAAATTCAGTAATTAAATATTAAAACTTACACTTATATAACAAATAACAAACATCATTTATTCTTTCTTTATAAATAGAAGGGTTAATAATTTTTACCTACTATTAAATGAAAGTGGTAAAAAATTTGGGGTACATTTACTGAATCATATTCTCAAAAAAGCCTAGTATATCAAATTCTCCCATTTTTTTTTATATTAAGTCAAGTCATAAGTACAGAATTTCAATAAATGCTTATTCAAAATGATTGTAAAACGGTTTTTAAAAACTCTTTAAAAAATATTAAGATAATGGATCTAAAGGCTCAAAAAGTAATAGTTCACGCTATATTATCAGTGATCAATAACTTGATGGACCAATGATTGATGTTTGGATGACCAAAGGGTTTCATGTGGCTTAATCAAAACCCTCCGATGCAAATATGTTAATTAATCTAAGGGCCTGTTTGGTTCCAACTTCGAAAACGGAAATGAAATGGAAACGAATTTAGTCCATATGTATATCCATATTCATGAAATTTTATGGAATCATTTCCCATGATTTAATGAAAAATGCACTTGTTTCCTCACCATTTTGTTACCCTATAGGGTATCAAAAGTAATCAAACTCTCATCCAATTACTACAAACCACAAGGAATGAATCCAAAAATTTTAATGAACAAGGGTATACGTATTGACTAGATTCGTTTGCATTCCGTTGCCGATTTTGGAGTTAAAACCAAACGGGCCCTAAGAGTGATAAACATAAGCATTGACTAAGGGTATGTTTACTTGTAGCTTATTTGCGTTTCATTTAGTTTATAAACCCTGAATTTAATTTTTGTAGGTGTTTACTTAGGGATTGGTTTATTTCTCTAGGGGTTTATATGGGTTTATAAAACACTCAAAAATAAATTTTTCAGACCAAGGTTATTTTTGCTTCCATGAGTTTATTTTTGTTTAAAACCCGATTTTGTCCTTGTGGTTTTCCATCTTGATATTGATCAATTATTTGTTCATCCTTTGGTATGCAACGTTATTGTTCGATTTTTTTAGAGGCATGCGAGTCTTTTGAATTAAAATAAACTGCAAGTAAACAATCTTATCTAGTTTATTTATATAAACCCATCAAGAAATAAACCTGAAAATCAACTATAAACTTATATAAACTCATTTAGTTTATAAATCCAAAAATAAACTAATCTGCAAGTAAACAGGCCCTAAATTTAAGGGATTTATCTTGGCACGGTAACAAAATTTAAATAAATCGATTCAGACGCTTTTCGGCGGCATTGAAATTATCAAACATCCACACATCCCGTCGCGATGAAAAAACGTGTGCCGGAGCTTCCCAACTATGCTAAATGTGAAAAAATAGTCGTTGTATTTGAACGTTCTCTAACAACCATCATTATATTAGTTGAAGTTGATTGTTGCTTAACAAACTATATATACAAGGTGTTCAACGAAAAGAGAATATCCTCTTTCACTCTTCCTATATCAAAATTTACACGACTTAGCAAAAAAGACCAAATGTGAAGGCGAAGTTGTGCTTCTTTTCGACAATTTGAGATACAGTTTTCTCGATTAATACGTCTTTCAGATCCAAGTAAGTTTGCAATATAATTGAAATATTAGTGTTTTATGAATATTTTTAGAATTCTAAGTAGAAAGAAACTAGCGAATTAGAATTTTACGTAGATGGAACTAAGTGATTGAAATATTAGGTGTTATTATAATTCTAACGAGAGAAAAACTATTGAACTGAAATATTAGTTGTTATTAGAATTCTAAGTAGAGGGCAACTTGTGACTGAAATGTTACTTGTTATTAGAATTCCAAGTAGAGAAACTAATAATTGGAATATTAGTTGTTATTATAATTTTAACCAAAGATAAACTAGTGAATTGGATGTTAGTTATGGTTAGAATTCTAAGTAGAAGGAAACTAGTGAATTGAAATTAATATTATTAAAGAAGTTAATATTAGTTATTTTGTTTGTAATGAGGATATACCGGACTATCCGATTGATGTCAGCACATATTATTCCTTTATGTTTCAGCTTCAAGGTTTTTTCCACAATAGAGAATCTAGTGAATTAGGCATGGTTTATGAAAAGATCAAAGAATGTGGTGTTAGTCACAAAAACATCATGGTTAAACAAAAACGAGTTTTTTTACATTTCAGTTAACATGTGAACGTCATTGTATTTCCGAGTTCCTTGAAGTTATACAAGCCCGCATTCCATTAAGTTTGGATCACATCCTTTTGGGAGCAAGTTTGTTGGGATCTTGTCAAGCAAGTCCACGATGACAATGGCACAATTTCCATTGACTCACACATCGTGTCTATGAAAAATTTCTAAGAGATTATGGATTCAAATTCATTGTACAATGATCAAGTTTGTGTAGTTGGCTACCGGTAGTCGGTTAAAAAAGAGAATACTAAGTTTGTTTAAGCATGGATCTAGTTTGCAAAAAGCGTCACAGGGTCATCCTCGGTGTCTCCCGTTAGGTTTGGGGCATGGTAGAGATACTCATGAGGAGGATGCCCGAGATGAGTGTGAGATAAATTGTAATAGTCAGGAATTTCCGAATTCTAATTAATGTTGATTAACTTAATCGTTGATAGTAATTGACATATAACTCGCGAAGATTTTGCAAGTGATGAGTATGAGTCCCACTGTTATGTTCCTCGCGTAATTTTGGACGTTTGGGAAAATTTTTACTTTTTCCCCCGGGTAATTATTTTTACCTTCCGGTGTTGTTTGGAGCATTTGGGAGCTCCAATTAATAAAAATGCATTTGAGAGAAATGATCAGGACATCGGATATGTGCTAGATATGAAATAGCATGGAGAGGCAAAACGGCTAAAAGAGTCGCTATTTAGTTTCTTAACGGCTAAGAAAGACGGCTTAGGAATACACGTTTTCCGAGGTAGTTGTGGAATAATTATCCCTACAATATTCCAGATTTAATGTTCCAATCTCGAAAAGTTTGGAGAAAGAGGTTCGACCAGCCTTTGGATCGGTTAAAGGGTAATTATCGAATTTGCTAAAGGACAATTACGTCTTCACTACAAATAGCGGAAAATCCTTTATTAATTCATTTCCTTTCATGTTTCCTCGTAAAAGCTCTGATTTCTCTCAACCTTAAAACTCATATCTACTCTCCGTTTCTAATCCGATTTCAATTCCGTTTGAGTTTCTGGATTCCTCTCTTCATTCTCTTCATATCGGTACCGAGTTTCTGTATTTCCGAGTATATGGAGGGTTGGTCGAGCATATATGTCACCAGGACGGTTCCGTCGCTCAGATTCCGATGAATTTGATGATGTCCATGCGTAGCCTGCGTCGTTGTGATTCCGAATCTTCTTTCACATTGTCAATCGGGTTAGTAACGAATAAGTTATGAATTTATTCGTTTTCCGTACTGCGATTTGGCCTAAATTGACTTTAGGCTTGTCAAATAGGACAATTAGAAATTCCATTATGGTTGTTATATTATTCTGGTGATTAATGATTATGGGTTGTTTGTTTGATGAAATCTAATGACAGGGGTTTAGAAATTGCCTACGGGCAAAACGTTATTCTGGCAAAATCTAATTAATTAATTAAAGATTAATTAATTAAATTAAGATTAGAATTGAGATTGAGGAATGTCGATTAGATACTACATTGAGATTTGAGGAATTGTGAGTTATGTTGAGATATTGAGGTTTAGTTGGTTGTGAGGCTTATAGATTGAGTATGATCCTTATGGGTCCCTTTGGGTCTAGGTGTGACCCCTTTAATGAATAGAGGTTAATATATCTCTTTATACCTTCTTTATAGGCCGTGTTGTCGCTCTAGTGTAGAGGTGATCGTGGTTGAGTTTGTACGAGGTTGAGGTAAGTCCGTAAGACTTATTTAGCTACCATCCTTATATTGGGTGTTTGCATGAGTGGTGTGTGCTTATATTTTTGCTATGATAGCATGAGATGTCGTTTATACCGACCTATGTTTTATTGATTGCCCCACAGCGTGGCTGTGATAGCCTTTCCCTTTCATCCCGTAGTGGAGTTTGGGAGGTTCTTTGACGTCAGGCCAGACTGGTTTACAGGAAGGGCGCAATCCACTCCCATAGGGTACACGGATTGTGTGACCGATACTCGTACAACTGAATATAGCACTCAGAGGCGGGGATGTATCGGTCCTCGTGTCACATATTTTCATCTATATATATATATATATATATATATATATATATATATATATATATATATATATATATATATATATATATATATATATATATATATATATATATATATATATATATATATATATATATATACGATTTGAGTGAATGACTATTATATGAAGATAATAAAATGGGTAAATATGTGATAGCATGATTATGTGTTTATCTTTCATGACTTGTGCTGGTGCTTATGCATTACCTTATATATGTATGGTTAGCTAACGGTTTCATACCGTGTTGTAGATGTTTGCAGGATAGGTGCTCTTGGGTGATCTGGCAGGGTGACAGGCCGAGGACTCTCGTACATTAGGTGGTTGGTTTTGGGGTTGTTTATGTTTTCCCTTCTGCGTGAGGATGATGTCTTGTTTACCTCTTGTGTGAGGATGTCGTCTCATACTCGGCTATGTTATTGTTTACCTTTGGTTATACAATTTATATAGTTTTATGTATTTGTTTTTATATCTGTCAGTGCCATGTTGTAAGGTCCAGTGAACTTGTTGTCAAGCTTGGGTCAGGATCCATTGTGAGATCCTAGCCCAATGTGACATCCCGAGTCCCGCGGAATCGGGGTGTTACATAAATGACTAATTCTGACTAGTTGTCCCCGACAGAGGCGGCCCTTAGGTGGGGCAAGAAAAAAAATAAAAATAAAACGGAAGTCGTATTCACACGGTTCAAGAATTCAATATTGCACCACTCATTCGCAAAGTGTGACCGTGATCTGACGTTCACGCTTTACGAATGAGTGAAACGCTCACGCATTCACAATGCGTGACCGTCACGGTCACGCATTGTGAATGCGTGAGCGTTTTTGCCCTAAAATCGCTTACGGGATGAAATCCCGTAAGCAGCTTTCATTCAAAAAAAATTCGCAAGCAGTGGACGACGGCAAATACGACGATCGAGCTCCATTTCTCACCATTTCACACAAAATCAAGCAATGAATAAAGATAGTAACGAAGGAAGGCCATTTCAAAAGCGGAAACACGACCCGAGAGAGGTATCGTTTGATTTTTGTTCGGTTTTTGCTCGGTTTTCGTTTTTCACTTTTCGGTTCGTAATTGAGCATGAAATGGACATGAATAGGTTATATTGTTGTTGAATTAGTTAGTTTTAGGTTGGTTGAAGAGTAGATTGCAAAAAAAGGCCCTTGATTTGCTTCGACAGTCCGCCATTGAAGGCGGACTGTCGAAGAGGATGAACAGTGCTCCACGGTCACGCATTGCGAAACCGTGGAGCCACTGTTCATCGTTTAATGCATTCCGATGCATTTAATTAATTTAAAATAAATTAATTTAATTAAAGAATATTAAAAACAAATAAAATGGAATAAAAATATAATTATTTAATTTAATTGTAATATATTAAATATATTAAACTATTTTATCCATTTTAATTTAAAATAAAATGGATTAAAAAAAATTGAATTAAATATATTAATATTAAATAATCTTAATTAATGTATATTAATTCAAATAAAATGGAATAAAAATATATTTAATTAATTTAATTGTAATATATTAAATATATGAAATTAGTTTATCCATTTTAATTTAAAAAACTTTGGATTAAAAATACATAAAATAAAATAGATAAAAAATATATTAAATTAAAATCTCTACCTTTACTATTTAGTTAATTTTATTAATGTAATTATAATTTATTTAATCTCTTTTAGTTTCTTTTAAATTCAATTCAAATGAAAGTAATATTTAGTTAAGTTTATTAATGTAATTATAATTTATTTAATCTCTTTTAGTTTCTTTTAAATTCAATTCAAATGAAAGTAAAGGAAACTAAATAAAAGAAAATTAATTAAATTGGCATGTAATATCAAATATAGATATTACAAGCCATGCAGAGACATAGACGGAGGCGTCCCACGGCCTCGGCTCGTAGAGATGGACTCGCCACCACCAGGGCTACGATGGGGAGGAGGTCCCAGGTAGCTGGTTCGGCTGCCGACACACCACCACCACAGCAGCCACAAAGACCATGCATCTCAGATGCATATCCGGCTCTCCCTCGGGAGGTTCTTCCACCACCGACATACGGATCTGACTCGGACCAGGATGTGGCCGGTCCTTCTGTACATGCAGGGGAGATAGATCCCACAGCTGGCGAGCGCGTTGATACTACTGCTGACGAGCAGGTTGAGCCACCTATTGATATTACTGCTGACGAGCACATGGAGACAGCTACATATATTCCTGCTGAGGAGCAGGTAGAGCCACCGGTTGGCGATCATACCGAGCAGCGAGATTTTGACTTTGATGCTCCAACTGCAGATCCTGTAGTGCCGCCGCAAGAGCCATTTGTACCGGCTGATCGAGGCCGTGTAGTTGCTGATACAGGGGCACCATTGATCAGCGATGTGCTCACTTGCTATGTCGGACACCGTGCTCGCGGTGTCTGGATGGGAGAGGTAGATAACTAATCACAATTATAACACATTATGTTAAAAAAACTAAATTAATAAAACGTTTAATTGAATATTCGTTGTGTTATGAAGGAGGATTACAAGAGGCCGATGACAGCTTTACGGCGGATAGAGCACATTCAGACGCTTAGTAGATGAATTTCAGACGCTGATAGAGCCGACCCCACTTCCTAGTTTGCTTTTGCATCTCAGAGTGGATTGATGGGTTTGCTAGACGTCTCGTTTGCTGGAGTTGACCACGCCCTCATACATGCATTCGTGGAGCGTTGGCATTCAGAGACTAGCAGCTTTCATCTACCTTGGGGTGAGATGACCATCACCCTGCACGATGTAGCCGTCATCCTAGGCATTAGGATTGATGGAGAGACCATGGTCACACCTATGCTGGCACGAGAGAGGGTTAGGTGGCTGAGTGATACATTTCATATATCAGAGGTGGAGGTTAGGAGTCACCAGACAGCTCTACCAGTTGACTTGCTGAGGACTGCGTATGATGCCATTCGGCGCGACCCAGCTACCCCATCTAAGGAGGTGGCTTATGTATTTCTTCTTTTCTTTCTAGGCTCATCCTTGTTCATCGATAAATCGACGAACAAGATTCGACCTTGGTTGATCGACTTTGTGCGTGACCATGGCCGGACTGGAGACTATGCTTGGGGCACCGGCGTGTTAGCGTACTTGTACTCGTACGTATAACTATCACTCTACTTCAATAACTAATAACTTCTTATTGTTATTGTTATGATAAAATGACAAATCTGGACTTTACCTACAGTATGTTGGGCGATGCCTCACGACTGAAGGTGAAGACGATAGGAGGATGTACATCACTTCTACAGGTAAGAACATTCATTGTAATTAGTCACTTTAGATAAGAACTTTCATTTGTTATTCTTACTAATAATATCTTTCATTTATTTTAATATTTACAGTTCTGGATCTATGCCCACTTCCCGTCCTTGGGTTGTTCAGCGGCAGAGGATCCAAGACGTCATGGATCGGCCATATGGGCTTCTAGATTGTCTGTCCCGAGGACACCAACACCCACTCTTGAGAGGCCGATCCAGAACCATGTTGTCTTGCTTTAGGTGGACGACCTCGAGGACGTGGACGTGCCGATCCAGAACCATGTTCAAACCGACTTGGTTCTCTCCTTGTTGAAAGAATGCCGTACTTTGGTGGTCTTCCTTTAGTTCTGACTTTCTGCTCTGGTACTCTCAATGTTGAATTGCCCGGACTTGTAATATCTTCATATGATGAAGCCATCCGCTCAAGCACATCTCTCGGAAGCAAATTCTTGTCCAATCGCTCCCTAAAGTCATAGAGTGACTCCATGTATCGATCAATATGGACAACCTCATCTTCATGCGTCGGATTCAATTTTTCCCATCGTACTTGCTTCCATTAAGGGTGAATCTGATCCAAACGTATTGGCTCCCGATGCCTAGTAGCAATATAGAACTCGTGCGTACAAGGCAACCCATGAGCTTCCCTCCAATATGAATCCTTACATGTTGTCAAGCTCCTAATTTTCTTTGCCTTCTCGTAGATCTCCAACAACTCCAAGAAGCACTCGTTGCTTACTTTGTTTTGGAGCAAATCAAATATAGGCACACGCACAGCCAACAACATCCTCTCACGTGACATCTCTATTGACGCTTAAATCTTATCAATCTGATCATTTACCATCAAGTCAATGTTATCCATCACCAACTGAAATCCTTGAACGGTAGAACGCAATGTACCCTTCAACAATGAGTGTGCGGACTCACACCGAACAACCAATATCAATTCAATAAATTAGTCTACAACAATTATTAGAAAACAAGTGCAAACAATATAAAAATAAGTTCTTACGCATTCGTTGTCCTCGTGCCAAAGTGTAGATGCAAGTCGCACCAATATCGAACAATTGCTTCCTTGTAGGGGATTAGCCATGTAGTTTCCAAATACTCCATCAACCTCGGATACGCTTGCCAATGCACTTTCATTTCACCCAAACGCCGCTCGTAACTCTCAGGAGATCTAGATTCAATAAGAGCATGGTAGTGTGATGCAAAAACAGCTTGTAATTCCTTTGACCGAGTCACCGCCCAAGATCTATGTTGGATGTTGCACTTTATATGAAAGGTGCAAATCATGTGCTTCACATCCGGAAAAACAACACCGAGGGCACTTATGAGTCCTAGCTCTCTGTCCGTCACAATCACCCCCGGTGTAACATTTCCGCACACATGTCGGAGTCTCCGTAATGCCCACTCGTAGTGATTGGCGTTTTCCTTGGCCATGAAAACAAATGCTATTGCAAACGTCAACCTCGTGCTAGTGATACCGACAATCTCTAACAACGGCATCTTGTACCTATATAGGATATATTAAGAGTTTACATTTATATTAAACTAAAAGTACATGAAAAATTAAAAAATCATAATAACATGTATATTAAAACTTACTCGTTCGTCTTGTATGTTGTAATAACCGAAAATTTTAAGTTCCAGTAAATTGAATTTTACCAAAGTCCGTTGCGACAATCGTAAATAAATAAATAAGTAGAATAAAACGAGTTTAGTTCTATCATTTTATGCGACCTAGATTCACATAAAATGATAAATTAATTGACCGGAAATAATTTACGTACGTTAAAATAAGAAAAATAATAAGTTATAAAATACGGAATTTAATTCCGTATTTTTATAATTTTCCGCACGCAAATAACGAGTTGCGTATCCGTATTTATAATCACATAGTGGACCGGGAGTGGGCCACTACAAAGCCCAATTAGCAGCCCACTTAATTAACTCCTAACCCTAATCTCTCTCTTAACCTAATCCAAAATTTTACGCTCCTCCTAATCTCCCGTGCCGCTGGTGATACTCCTTCCTCGCAAACCGCTGCCCTCACAAAAGTTGTGCTGCCGTCGGACTCCCTGCAACCATCGCCCCGCCGCTCGCCGCCGTCAGTCCGGTAAGACACCTAGCTCCTCTCTCTTTCCGTCCCTCCTCCGAGTGCAGTCTCCCACCGCTTACCTTCCTCTCTGTACGACGGACAGCTGCAGTATCGCACACGCCGGAGCCGCCACCGATACGTTGCTCCTCCTTCGTCTTCCATCGGAGCCACTACGCAGCCGCCGCCGTCCGCCTCCAGTCGGGCCGGTAAGATCCCAACCTCCTTCTTCTTTCCGTCTCCCTTCTTTCCGTTTACTGGTTCGAGTCCGACGATGTTAACCTCTCCCGTCCTGCGCAGTCGATTGTCGGGTCTCACCTCGCTGCCCACCGTTGCAACCAGCAGGTCGACCACCAGTGAAGGGCCGCCGGAACACCAGTGCACCGCCTGGGACTCACCTCGCCGGACTGCAGCTCCGGTAAGCCGACTTCTCCACCCCTTCTTTCCACTACAGTAGGTATATATGTAGAGTTGGGATGTAGAATGGGTATTTTCTGTAGCATGTATATATGTATAGATTAATAAGTATAAGGGACGTAAATATGCATATATATACGGGTACGGTGTTAGTATATGGTAAGAAAACGTGAGTGGAGATGCAAGATGTGTATGAATAAGTTGGTTCGGAATATATATATATATATATAGGATACATATAAGTACTTATGTACTTTCGATTACGGAAGATTAATAAGAGCAGGTGTGAGCTTATATAGGAGAGTGTATGCCGAGTACATAAATATACGTATATATATTACTTGAAATAAAAGTATACTTATGAGTTGAGTTGGTGAAATTATAAAATATGTGAATTTATATATGTATCTAAATACCTAGGAGTTACGGATTTTATATAATTGGAAGGAAAGTTAATATGCACGAAAGTATATATATATATATATATATATATATATATATATATATATATATATATATATATATATATATATATATATATATATATATATATATATATATATATATATATATAGTTATATAGATATATAGATATTTATAAGATTAGATAATACCCGAGAATGAAATAATGCGATTCCAGATGACGAATGGACGAGATTAATTTTATAACCTTAGTAAACTGTTTTTTGAAGTAATCATAGATTAGAAAAGTGTTCCAAAAGAAATATTAGAGGTCAAGAAGTGACCCGGAGAATTATCTACACTAAGGGTAAAACGGTCTTTTACCGTATGAGAATCGTTCTTTCCGTAATTCCTTCGCATGAGGTTGGACATAGAGATGTGGTTTTGATACACATGCCTTCATTGACAGGCACTTGAGTTACAACGAGTACGGACTATTTGGGGAGTGTTAGAGTGTTTTGACTCAGGTAAGTCCTTGCGACTTACTTAGCCAGTTTCTGAGTGTTAGTTGAATGATAGTAGTTGTGTGTGCTATTTGCGTGTTTAATAATAATAACTTGCTAGGACGACTGTTATTATTACGTTTAAGGCCCAAGTGTATGTATAACGGGCTGTGACATCATTGCCCAGCTTTGACAGGAGACTGGGAGGTTCTCTATACCCAGACCATGCAGGTACAAGGTGAGATGCATCGGATCCATTCCTGATGGTTACACGGGGGCGGAGGCGAGGTTTGGGAATCCCTCGTGTCACAAAATAAGTATCACTAGAGTGAACGAGTAATTTAAAAAAGATAATAAAACGGACTTGTTTGAAAGCATGATGAGTGTTTATGTTTCTCTGAGTGTGTTTGTGCCACTATTATTCTGCTAATATTTAGATAACTAGCTAACGGTTCTTCTTGTTGTTGTTTTAGATTTACCGCATGTTAGATCAGCAGCTGAGTGATCCGGAAATAGTGGCCAGCCGGGTCTCCGTACTCCCTAGAGCGGGGTTGGGGTTGTTTTGTCTTTCCTTTCTTTTGGTTAAGACAATTGTTATTTTCTTTTGTTTAAGTACTTTAGGCTGCTAGACAATGTTGCATTCATTACTCTAAAAACATGGTTTTTATGAATTTCGGTTTCTTTATTTGTGTCTTGTTGCAAGATCCTAGTAATGTTGTTGTCAAACTGAGGTCGGGACCCATTGTGAGGTCCTAACCCGTAATACTCCGAGTTCTGAAAATTCGGGGTGTTACAACATGGTATCAGAGCTCTAGGTTGGCAATAATGGCACTTGAAATCTTCTGAAAGACCGAATAAGTTATAAGCAGAACCCGGAAGGGGTCTGAGTTTTAAAAAGAGAACTTTTGGTTTTAAATGCATGCATAGTGTGGTTGGGAATAGAAAAGTACGGCTGACCACCACTACTACCGCGGATCTCAGTATGCTTAGTTGGACTTTAGGTTTTACGGTAGTTGGACTTTTGGACTTTAGCTAGTAGTAATTATAGTTATTGTCATTTGCGCAGATGGCACGTACTAGAGCTACGGTAGCTACTGGTCGAGGCAGAGGTCGTCCACCTCTCCCTCCAGCTGGACCAGGTAGGGGAGATAGGACCCCTACAGTTAGAGGACGCGGCCGTGGAGGTAGACCTCCACTAGCCCGAGGCCGAGGTCGAGCTCCTCGAGAGGATCCACCAGCAGTGATCATGCCAGAGGCTGGAGTGGAGGAGGTAGCTGAGAGTGTAGGTCCTGAGGTCAGGAATGAGACCGTTGCTAGGTCTGGGGCACAGAGAGCACGTTCGACGGAGTCAGGACGTGTTTCCATTGGAGCGACTGAGTATAGAGAGTACCGAGCATACGTTGAGCGTATGGAGGAGGCTGCTAGGACAGAGAGACTTACCCAGGTACCACCAGTACCGGTTAGATCTGTCCAGGTGACACAGGGAGCGCCTCAGGAGCCAGTTGTACCTGAGAGGAGGGTTGTGGCTGATAGAGCTCCTACTGGGTCTAGAGCTCCGAGACCGGATGAGTAGTTGAAGGCTTTCAACTCTCAGAAAGTCCCCTCATATAGTGGAGAGATAGGATTGGAGGTGGAGCACTGGATTGGGCAGGCAGAGACTGCGTTAGAGGCAATACGCTGCCCAGAGGATCGGCAGGTGGACTTGGTGCAGACCTGCTTCACTGGAGATGCTCATTCCTGGTGGCGGACCATGCGCAATCGAGTCACCAGTTGGGAGCAGATGAGGAGCATTGTTAGAGACAGATACTGCCCTATCTCGTTGAGGAGAGAGAGATTCCAGGACTTCATTGAGGCTGGATTTGAGGACATTCCGATTGCTGCTGCCATCAAGAAGTTCCAGAAGGAACTGACACTGCTTGGACCAGCTGCACCTCCTGAGGAGCAGCATGTATATCTTTTTTCGAGGAGATTGAGAGAGAGTACTCGGTCCTATCTGGCAGGATTTCGCTGTGAGACTCTGTCAGACTATCAGGATAGAGCATCTGCATATGAGAGAGACAGACCAGTGTCGAGGAGAGCTGCCCAGTCAGACAGGCCGGATAAGCGGCAGAGGACAGGTTATGCTAGTGGTAGTTCAGGAGTAGCTGCTTTTGGACGGGGACAGACTCAGGGGCGACAAAGCCATACAGCGACTGGTCAGACTTCAACTGGTGGTTTGCAGTGCCACAACTGCAGTAGCTATGGGCATATCCGATCGAACTACACGAAGCCAACAATGACTTGCTTCCAGTGCGGCAAGGTTGGACATAGAGCTGCATTCTGCCGTCAGGGCAAGGCTCCATCTCAGCAGGGTTCTTCTCCTGCAGGCTTATCAGGGAGTGTACAGAGACCGCCACAGTACCGGACTCCTAGTCAGCAGCAGCAGTACAGAGCTCCTAATCAGCAGCAGTCTTACAGGGCTCCAGGACACACACCACCACAGAGTTCTATGCAGGGATCAAGTCGGGGCAGAGGACGTGGTAGTGTGGCTGATACTAGAGGAGCTCAGGCACGAGTGTTTGAGTTGAGAGATGCTGATCAGCCAGATGCACCGACTGCCACAGGTACGATCCAAATTCATGACTTACCTGTACGAGTTTTATTTGATACGGGTGCTACACACTCCTTCATATCTGATGCATGCGTAGATAGGTTGTCCTTAGCTACTGTAGAGGGGACACCTTTTATGATAGGCTTACCTGATGGGAGTAAGGTAAGAGGGACTAGAGAGATCTTTGGATGTCCTGTTCGCATGGGAGATCGAGACTGGCTAGTCAATTTTCTAGTCATGCCCTTAGCTCATGAGGATGTCATTTTAGGGATAGACTGGATGAGGAAACACGGAGCAGTCTTAGACATTGGTAGGAGGACAGTGACCGTTGCCACGGAGGAGGGCCATAGGGTAATATTCCGAGGTTGGGACCTCGGAAAGTCAGGTACAGTTATCAGTGCAGTGAGAGCAGCGAGACTGATAGCACAGGGTTGCGAAGCCTTCTGGTGTTATGCCATGAAGGAAAGCAAGAGCCTGACTATAGAGGAGACACCTGTTGCATGCGAGTTTGTAGAGGTATTCAGTGACGACCTGCCAGGACTACCCCCACAGAGGAGCGTTGATTTCAGCATTGACTTGGAGCCGGGCACGAGACCTATCTCGAAGGCTCCGTACCGTATGGCACCTATAGAGCTGCTTGAGCTGAAGAAGCAGTTAGAGGAGCTAGCAGAGAAGGGTTTCATACGCCCTAGTGTGTCTCCTTGGGGTGCACCAGTGTTGTTTGTGAAGAAGAAGGACGGATCGATGAGGCTGTGCATAGACTACAGAGAGCTGAACAAGGTGACCATCAAGAACAAGTACCCATTGCCACGCATAGATGACCTGTTGGACCAGTTGCATGGAGCGTCTGTGTTCTCGAGGATAGATTTGAGGTCAGGTTACCACCAGTTGAGGGTGAGAGATCAGGACTTACCTAAGACGGCATTCCGGACTAGGTATGGTCATTATGAGTTCGTAGTGATGCCATTTGGGCTCACTAATGCACCAGCGGTGTTCATGGAGTTGATGAATGGGATATTCATTGACTTCTTAGACCAGTTTGTAGTGGTCTTCATTGACGACATCCTAGTCTACTCTAGGAGTCGAGAGGAGCATGCCGGACACTTGAGGACAGTACTACAGATTCTACAGAATATTAAGCTATCCAAGTGTGAGTTTTGGATGTCAGAGGTGGCTTTCTTAGGTCACGTGGTGACTGCTGAGGGTATTAAGGTCGATCCGGCGAAGATCGAGTCAGTATCTTCTTGGCAACCTCCTAAGAATGTTAAGGAGGTTCGCAGCTTTCTAGGTTTAGCAGGTTACTACCGCCGGTTTGTGGAAGGGTTCTCTTTGATTGCCCGACCACTTACTTGTCTTCTGAGGAAGACCACTCGGTTTGTCTGGCCTGAGCCGTGTCAACAGAGTTTTGAGGAGCTGAAGAGGAGATTGACGTCCGCTCCGATTTTAGCACAGCCTGAGGGTATTGATGACTTTGTGGTATACAGTGATGCATCCAAGCTGGGCTTAGGGTGTGTTTTGATGTAGAGAGGTAAGGTCATAGCCTATGCGTCTCGACAGTTGAAGACGTATGAGGAGAATTACCCCACACATGATCTAGAGTTGGCTGCAGTAGTCCATGCTCTTAAGATCTGGCGTCACTATCTCTATGGGGCGACATGTCAGATCTTTACAGACCATAAGAGTCTGAAGTACATATTCACTCAGAGAGAGTTGAATAACCGCCAGAGGCGGTGGTTAGAGTTGATCAAGGACTTCGACCTTGAGATCCTTTACCACCCCGGAAAGGCGAATGTGGTAGCTGATACTTTGAGCCGGAAGACGCCTAGAGAGAGGGCGATAGCCCGGTTGATAGTACAACCACAGTTGTAGAGGGACTTGGCTTGGTTGGAGATAGAGATTCAGTTTCCCGATACTGATGGTCAGTTGTCTACCATGGAGTTACTTCCTGATCTGTTGGATGAGATCCGACAGAAGCAGGAGATTTGCCCTACTTTGATCAGGATCCGAGACAAGATGTCTCGAGATGAGGCCCCCCAGTTTACTATTGGTGCAGATGGAGTGATGAGACGTCAGGACCGCGTTTGTGTGCCGTCAGACAGTGAGTTGAGACAGAGGATACTAGGTGAGGCTCATGCTACCCCATACTCAGTACATCCCGGAGCGAGTAAGATGTACAAGGATGTGAGACGGTCCTTCTGGTGGGGTGGCTTGAAGCCCGATGAGACTCGGTATGTAGCTCAGTGCGCGACCTGCCAGCAGGTCAAGATTGAGCACCGTAGGTCTGGAGGAGAGCTCCACCCACTTCCAGTACCACAGTGGAAGTGGGAGGATATATCTAGGGATTTTGTCACTGGTTTGAGACTCAGCAGAGGATTTGATGCTATTTGGGTAGTGGTAGACCGCCTGACGAAGACCGCACGTTTCATTCCGATTAAGGAAACGTGGCCGGTGAGTCGTCTGGCTGAGGAGTTCACCAGACACATTGTGAGACTCCATGGGTACCGAGGACGATCGTCTCTGACAGAGATGGACATTTTACCTCGAGATTTTGGCAGCAGGTACATACTGCTTTGGGGACGAGTCTCCACTTCACTACCGCCTATCATCCACAGACAGACGGACAGTCTGAGAGGACCATTCAGACCTTAGAGGACATGCTTCGGGCGTGTGTACTAGATTGGGGACAGATATGGCCAGATCATCTTCCACTGGTAGAGTTTTCGTATAATAATAGCTGGCACGCGTCTATTGGGATGGCTCCTTATAAGGCTTTGTACGGGCGGAGATGTCGTACACCATTATGTTGGGATGAGCCTAGCAGAGTTGATGGAGTAGCTCCAGATCAGGTACAGGATGACATCGCTCGGATTGCCCTAGTCCGAGAGCGGATGTTAGCAGCTCAGAGTCGTCAGAAGTCCTACGCCGACAAAAGGCGTCGACCTTTGGAGTTTAGAGTGGGTGCTCAGGTGTGGCTGAGAGTGTCACCTACGAGAGGAGTCAGGCGTTTCGGCATTAAGGGGAAGCTGAGTCCCCGATATGTCGGACCTTTCGAGATCTTAGAGAGAGTTGGAGAGGTGGCCTACAGACTAGCACTACCGCCGAGACTAGAGAGTGTCCATCCGGTCTTTCATGTATCTCAGTTGAGAGAGTACATTCCGGATCCGAGACACGTCATCAGCCATGAGGATCTGACAGTTGAGCCTGACCATACATTTGTAGAGTACCCAGTAGCTGTCTTGGAACGCAGTACTAGACGTCTGCGATCCAAGGAGATACCTATGCTGAGGATCCATTGGTCTAGGAGAGGAGCTGATGAGGCCACTTGGGAGACTGAGGAGAGTATTAGACGTAACTATCCCGAGTTCTTTGCGGGGTTAGAGGTTACTTCTGTTTGACGAGTTAGTACTCGGATGTTGTGTTGTTTGACCTTTCAGGTTTTCATATTGATTTGAGTGTTTTTGTTTTTTTTTTTTGTGATACTTGTTTGTTTGATGCCTGAGTAGCTACTTGGTAGAAAACAAAAATGTCGAGAAAACTAAAATATACCGAAAGAAATGTGTGAGTAAGGGAAACAATCTAAGTTTCGGGACGAAACTTCTTTTAAGGGGACACTGATGTAATAACCGAAAATTTTAAGTTCCGGTAAATTGAATTTTACCAAAGTCCGTTGCGACAATCGTAAATAAATAAATAAGTAGAATAAAACGAGTTTAGTTCTATCATTTTATGTGACCTAGATTCACATAAAATGATAAATTAATTGACCGGAAATAATTTACGTACGTTAAAATAAGAAAAATAATAAGTTATAAAATACGGAATTTAATTCCGTATTTTTATAATTTTCCGCACGCAAATAACGAGTTGCATATCCGTATTTATAATCACATAGCGGACCGGGAGTGGGCCACTACAAAGCCCAATTAGCAGCCCACTTAATTAACTCCTAACCCTAATCTCTCTCTTAACCTAATCCAAAATTTTACGCTCCTCCTAATCTCCTGTGCCGCTGGTGATACTCCTTCCTCGCAAACCGCTGCCCTCACAAAAGTTGTGCTGCCGCCGGACTCCCTACAACCATCGCCCCGCCGCTCGCCGCCGTCAGTCCGGTAAGACACCTCCTCTCTCTTTCCGTCCCTCCTCCGAGTGCAGTCTCCCACCGCTTACCTTCCTCTCTGTACGACGGACAGCTGCAGTATCGCACACGTCGGAGCCGCCACCGATACGCTGCTCCGCCTTCGTCTTCCATCGGAGCCACTGCGCAGCCGCCACCGTCCGCCTCCAGTCGGGCCGGTAAGATCCCAGCCTCCTTCTTCTTTCCGTTTACTGGTTCGAGTCCGACGATGTTAACCTCTCCCGTCCTGCGCAGTCGATTGTCGGGTCTCACCTCGCTGCCCACCGTTGCAACCAGCAGGTCGACCACCAGTGAAGGGCCGCCGGAACGCCAGTGCACCGCCTGGGACTCACCTCGCCGGACTGCAGCTCCGGTAAGCCGGCTTCTCCACCCCTTCTTTCCACTGCAGTAGGTATATATGTAGAGTTGGGATGTAGAATGGGTATTTTCTGCAGCATGTATATATGTATAGATTAATAAGTATAAGGGACGTAAATGTGCATATATATACGGGTACGGTGTTAGTATATGGTAAGAAAACGTGAGTGGAGATGCAAGATGTGTATGAATAAGTTGGTTCGGAATATATATATATATATATATAGGATACATATAAGTACTTATGTACTTTCGATTACGGAAGATTAATAAGAGCAAGTGTGAGCTTATATAGGAGAGTGTATGCCGAGTACATAAATATACGTATATATATTACTTGAAATAAAAGTATACTTATGAGTTGAGTTGGTGAAATTATAAAATATGTGAATTTATATATGTATCTAAATACCTAGGAGTTACGGATTTTATATAATTGGAAGGAAAGTTAATATGCACGAAAGTATATATATATATAGTTATATAGATATTTATAAGATTAGATAATACCCGAGAATGAAATAATGCGATTCCAGATGACGAATGGACGAGATTAATTTTATAACCTTAGTAAACTGTTTTGGAAGTAATCATAGATTAGAAAAGTGTTCCAAAAGAAATATTAGAGGTCAAGAAGTGACCCGGAGAATTATCTACACTAAGGGTAAAACGGTCTTTTACCGTATGAGAATCGTTCTTTCCGTAATTCCTTCGCATGAGGTTGGACATAGAGATGTGGTTTTGATACACATGCCTTCATTGACAAGCACTTGAGTTACAACGAGTACGGACTATTTGGGAAGTGTTAGAGTGTTTTGACTCAGGTAAGTCCTTGCGACTTACTTAGCCAGTTTCTGAGTGTTAGTTGAATGATAGTAGTTGTGTGTGCTATTTACGTGTTTAATAATAATAACTTGCTAGGACGACTGTTATTATTACGTTTAAGGCCCAAGTGTATGTATAACGGGCCGTGACATCACTGTCCAGCTCTGACAGGAGACTGGGAGGTTCTCTATATCCAGACCATGCAGGTACAAGGTGAGATGCATCGGATCCATTCCTGATGGTTACACGGGGGCGGAGGCGAGGTGTCGGAATCCCTCGTGTCACAAAATAAGTATCACTAGAGTGAACGAGTAATTTAAAACAAGAAAATAAAACGGACTTGTTTGAAAGCATGATGAGTGTTTATGTTTCTCTGAGTGTGTTTGTGCAACTATTATTCTGCTAATATTTAGATAACTAGCTAACGGTTCTTCTTGTTGTTGTTTTAGATTTACCGCAGGTTAGATCAGCAGCTGAGTGATCCGGAAGTAGTGGTCAGCCGGGTCTCCGTACTCCTTAGAGCGGGGTTGGGGTTGTTTTGTCTTTCCTTTCTTTTGGTTAAGACAGTTGTTCTTTTCTTTTGTTTAAGTACTTTAGGCTGCTAGACAATGTTGCATTCATTACTCTAAAAACATGGTTTTTATGAATTTCGGTTTCTTTATTTGTGTCTTGTTGCAAGATCCTAGTAATGTTGTTGTCAAACTGAGGTCGGGACCCATTGTGAGGTCCTAACCAGTAATACTCCGAGTTCTGAAAATTCGGGGTGTTACATATGTCGTGTTCATTACGATGACATAAGGAAATAGGTTGAGGAGATGTCTTGAATCAGGATGCATGAGGAAAAAATCTGAAATTTCTTCCGATTCCGAGCATCTTCTCACATTTACGTAATAACGACGCTCCTCTAACATATGTAGTGCTTGTTGGAGAGGACTCCGTCCTTCGGCTTGTAGCTTCCTAATCTTCATTCCAGCATTGTATATTTGTTCGATTGTGCTGACGTTGTATGGGTCATCTAACTTTATTGACTTCAATATATTTCTCGGCTTGAAACCCGACCCAAGCTCACGTCCCACCTTCCGAAATTGTTTCTCCGTCAATCTGCCAACATATATGTGTCCCTTCAACTGCTCGGGAAGTGTATGATTGTGCACTCCATTTATAACATGCAACGTCCACTTCTCAACCTCGCTTTGTATGCCCTCAAGCTCAAAACAACATCTGTCCTTCTTCGATTTCTGTGCTCGGCTAGAAGATGACTCGGTATCAGGATCCACATCTTTCTTCTTACGAGGGGCTCCAAAACATTTGCATGTCAAACGAAACGTAATGAACCCCCAAGAATTTCTCCACGACCTACTAGGAACCAACACCATGTTCATAGTTCCTCCCATGAATCGAGCTCAATCCACCATCATCTCGCGATCATGGAAAAAACCTTGAATTTCAAACATTCGCGAATAATCATTCCCTTCGTCACGAGAATAAATTGGAAGATTCTAGTTCACATAGAAAAAAAAACTATAAAATTTCTAGTTTTCGGTTTACTAATTTTCAAATAATAAAAACACGAATTATAATAAATGTTTCTAACATTAATTGCAACTATATCTAACTTAAACATACATTATATACAACAATTCTAGTTTTTCTATATTTTCGGTTATAAAGTACTTACCTCGAAATGCCGAAGAAACTCGTCTGGATCACTAAATTTTGTATCGTCGAACGGAATCATCACTTCATCATCCTCGTGTGTTGACATTCTCGCAGCTGTTCTCCAGAAAATGTTGTGTTGTTTTTTCGAAGATGTTGTGAGTGTTTTTCACCTCTTCTATTACTATCTTTATATAACCAAATGAAATCAATACGTTTAAATTACAACGGTCACTTTTACAACGTTCGAATTACAACGTTCGGATTACAACGTTCGAATCTCAACGGTCAAAAATCCACGTAGACGCGATGAGTGACCTTCACGGTCACGCATCGCGTAACAGTGAACTTTTCACGGTTACGCGATGCGTGACCGTGAAGGTCACTCATCGCGTCTACGTGGTGCGTATACGAAATCGAGCGTCGTGCCCTTAATATCCCCCAAATAAAAATAAACAATAAATAAAATTAGAAAAGTAAATAAAATTTTTTTGTACAATACGACGTCGTTTTGTGGAGAATGAAAAAATATTAGAAAACGATGGTTCGTTCATGGGTTCCCATCTCCACGAAGAGCGCGAAACGCAGTCGTAGTCTCCCATCTTCCTCAGAAGTCCGACCCTCCTTCTCGAGTTTTCGTCGACGACACCTTTGCAGGCCTCGCCGCGAGCTATCTCCTCCCTCCTTCCATTCAGGCTCGCAGTCACTCGCACTCTCGCAGGCTTCACACTTTCGCAGCGCAGTGTCCTCTCTCTTTCCACTGCCTAGTCTACACCAGCGAACCACTCCGTCGTCTTTCCTCTCAGCCCCGGCCTCACACAACTTAACTCCTCAGTCCTCACTACTGTAAATCCCCTTTCTCATTGACCTAACATTTGATTTTTTTTGTTTGTTTTAATTTGTTTTTTTTGTTTGTTGAAAATTGATTTGTAATTTTTGTTAGACATGGATTAGATTAATTTAGATGTTTGGAGGATGATTGATTGTTGAATTTGTTGAATTGAATGATGATTTATTGATTGATTTTTCCGTTAAGGTTTGAGTTTTGAATCGTGTTTAATTGTAATTGATTAATTGATTTGTTTAGGAAATGGATAAATTTGTTATTCGGACGAAAAACGACCTTTGTCGAGTATTGATTCGGCTTCCATTTCTCAAGAACCTCAAAATGTTGATAATGTAAATGTGAATGATGTCGATGATGTTGCTAGAGATGAGGTTGTTAGAAGTGATGTTGGTAGAGATGATACTAGAGATGATGTTGCTAGTGAGAGTGTTCATAGAGATGAAGTTGATGATGATGATTTTGATAGTGTTGATATGAGAGAAAAACGACATCGAATGGAAAATATGAGTAATGAAGTAATTAGTGATGCAGGATTGCGCAAAGCTATGGATGAAAATGATCCCTCATTTAGAGATGATGTGAGAAGAGAGTATGTGGTTAGAGGTCCTTGTCAACCTCTCTCACATGATTTTCCACAGAAGAGTTTTGGAAAGACGTCGAGGAGTTTTGGTAGACTTGTAGTCAAAACTGCGTAAGTAGATGACAGATTGACTTTGATTTTATCGCTATTTTGTTTTCATAGATATTTTATCGATAAATTATTTTTGCCGCCCCCCTTAGAAATCCTGAAGCCGCCACTGGTCCCCGATAATCACCAAAGATTCAAACACAATATTTTAAATTCATATATTAAACAAGTTACTTGTATTAGATAAGCTCGTACAATCGCGAAAAACTAATACTAGTAAAATAGTAATTATCTTAGTAACATTTAGTTTATGATCTTCTACTTGAAGATAAATTGTTAATTGTTATATTTAATAAAGTTGAAAATGTTGTTTTTTCCTATCATTTATAGTAATTATCCTTAAGCAAATTCAAATGCAGTGTTTCTTTCATGAAAGTAATGTTAACAAAACTAGTTGATATTATACACATTATAGATTTTTGAGAATTTCCTCTTGTCCTCAAAATATTAACTTTTCCTCTTAATAACTATAAATTGTATGGTTTTCTTTTTGGTGTCCTCAAGGTTTAAAAAAATTTATTTCTATGCTCATTATAAACATTTTGTTAACAAAACTAAAACTCCGCAACCTTTAAAAAATTTAATGTATCGGTCAAACTCGTGAAAATTTATTGGGACAGAGAAATTTACGTGAAAACCCCATCAAAGTTTAAAATAAAAAAATAAATAAAAACGAGAATTTTTCGATGAGGATAATTTTCAATATGCAAATGGGGATGAGGATGAAGAACAATATAGTAAACGGGCGGGAGAACATGTAAAGAAATAACATTTATTGAAACAAAAATGTTTATATTAAATATAATATTTTGGAAAAGGATAGACTATAAAAATCAAAGCAACCATTATGATACTTTAATTAATACGTAATGATCAATAAGTGTTTAGCTGAATTAAATTTGGCGGATGGTAGATTTACCGGCGAAAATCGTTATTAGTAACCTAAAGTATACTTGTGGTAAGCGTAGTTGAAGTTATAATTTTTTTAAAAAAAGTAGCCCCAAGTTGGATTGAATTTATATATATAAAAAAAAACTCCATCTACGCTTATCATTAGTGTAGTTGTGCAGTTATTTTTTTTAAAAAAAAAATTCCCGTATTAAAAAAAATATTCAACTGCGCTTGTCAAACGCATAGTTTGAATCTAGATTAAAAAGTGAAACTACGCACTTCGGGTGCGCAGTTATGATTACCAATAACGATTTTCGCCGGTACATCTAAAATTCCCGTTAAATTTCCTTCCACCAGTGTTAAATTTCCTTTTTTAAACTATTTATAATAATAGGAAAAAAAAAATCATTTTTAAAGTCTATAAATAGTGAATTGGGGGAATAAAGGTGAAGGACATTTTATCACAAGAGAAGTGTTTATACCAAAGTTTGAGCTTGTTTAGTGGCTAATTGCTCTCAAAATACATGCTTTAATCCCAGGTAACTCATTTTATCACATAAATTACTTTCTTATGAGGTAATTTACTCTTTTTAACATCATATATTTGCTTTTCCATATTTTTACCTACATCTCTTCTAATTGCGAATGTAATCGAAGTTTTTGCAAGAGATGGTAATTTTTTTTTTTACCCAAAAGGAAAGGTAACAGTAATGAAGGGTTTATTTCTTGTTTTTCTAAAAAAAGAAAACACCACTTATAATTAACGACTCAAAATATCCTTATATAAAAATATGATGGAAATTATACATAACTTCGCTATTAATAACAAATTAATTGATAATATTCATAACTTTTTCAAATCGGGATACAAAATTTCTATGGTATTAAGGGGTCGTTTATATTGATATCCATTAAAGGTATCATGTATCAAGATATGAGTATCATATTGATATATGATATTTATGTTTGGTATCAAGATATGCGTATCAAAGTAAGAAAGATTTTCAAAATTTATGAAAAATTTGTGGCTTAACCACTAACGGTTCCGACAACTACAACAAGTCATAGGTTGCCGGAAGAGGGACAGACGAAGGCGGGTGAGCAGAGCAGCAATAACACAAGGCGTTGGCGGCCTCGCACGTAGGAGAACACAACGGTGGGGGCTCCTTGCTCCAGTCAACGGCAATAACAGTAGCCGGCTTGTGATGACTATCCCGATTGGTGGCGGCAAGAGGCGGGATAAGGGAAGGAAGGAATAGTTGCTCTGCAAGATAGAAGGAAATTAAGATATCAAATATCAATTTGATACCGATACCCTAAAAATACCAAACATCGAGTATGAGTAATATCCATACCCATACCCTAATCGGAAGATCGATATCAAACGACCCCTAAATAAAATGACAGGCATAGGTTCACGGATAAAGTTAAACCAAAAAATGGTAGGCGTATGTATATCGTATGTGTATGATGTATTGAATGAAGTATAGGTGTATGTGTATTAAATGATGTATATCTATGTGACTATTAATTAAACTTAGGACATTGGCTTATATATTTTTTAATATAATATTTGGACAGACCTTTTGGCAATATGCAATGTACCCTCACAATCAAACCCTCCACCCCATAACTGCCCAACAGAGGCTATTAGATAAGGACACCCTTTCACTTTTCACTCCCCACCCCTGTAATTTCAATATTTACAATTTACAGCCCAAATTTCCCCTCTTTCCCTATAAAACCCCAAACCCACTTCACCTCCTTCTCACTTCTCACTCTCGTTTCAAATCCACACCAAACCTCCCTTTCTCTCTCTATAACCACCTAACAGGTAGAACAAATCCTCTGTTTCTCACACTCGATCTTGCTTCAATCTCCATTCATAGCGATGAATGTCCTCCACCTTTTCTTCGGGATTTGCGGTGAGTATTACTGTCTCTTTCTCTTTCGAGTTCTATAGCCATGGCTACTCTGTTTCATGCTCTTTGATTATACACTGTTTTCAGGAAATGCTACTGCTCTCTTCCTCTTTCTGGCTCCTACGTACGTCAATCTTCGTTAATTGTTTTCTGGATTTTTTCGTAACCCATTTTGCAGTCGGTGTTGGTTTCCGGAATTTACTGCTGCATTTCTTGATATCTGTGACGCCATTTTTTGTGAAAACTGAAATGTTGGTTGGAGTTGCAGGGTGACATTTAAGAGGATTTTGACGAACAAATCCACCGAGCAATTCTCTGGCTTCCCCTACGTCATGACTTTACTCAACTGCCTCTTATCCGCTTGGTATAGTCTCCCCCTTTCAGTTCTTAAAAATTGAGCAACATCTAAAATATAGTAGAATCTTCTACTAACCTCATCATGAAACCCTAAACAAATTTTAGGTATGGATTACCGTTTGTATCACCAGACAACATCTTAGTGTCCACCATTAATGGAACTGGAGCTGTAATCGAGACAGTTTATGTGTTCTTCTTCTTATTCTACGCTCCGAAGAAGGAGAAGATGAAGATCGGCGGGCTCTTCCTCTTCATATTGGCTCTATTTGCGACGGTTGTTCTAGTTTCGCTTTTGGCCTTCCATGGCAAGAACAGAAAGTTTTTCTGTGGGTGCGCTGCAACTATCTTCTCCATTATTATGTACGGTTCACCGCTTTCCATCATGGTAACTGGCATTCAACTCTTAACATCTTCAGACTTCATTTATGATGAGACTGTCAGATTTGTCTGGATTGCTCATTAGTTAATTGATTGCAGAGAGTTGTGATAAAGACAAAGAGCGTTGAGTATATGCCATTCTTGTTGTCTTTGTTCGTCTTCTTGTGTGGTACTTCTTGGTTCATCTATGGATTGCTTGGCCGTGACCCTTTCGTTGCTGTGAGTACTCTACCTAACCTACACCCTCAAATGCATAACTGGAGAATTAGATACCATGATTCAGAATGAGCATGGGCTTCCATAAAATAAATCAGATCGAATCTTCAAATGAATATATTATTTACAAAATTGGTTGTTGATTTTGATGAACGGTGGACAGATACCGAATGGGTTCGGGTGTGGGCTAGGTGCGATGCAGCTGATTCTGTACTTCATCTACTGCGACAAAAACAAAGGAGGAAAGCAAGGGGATGAAGATGCTTTAGAGATGGGTATAAAGAAGAACCAACAGCTTCCCACATCGACAAACGGGGACACGGCTGCTTCACACAACGGACACGTGTAGGTGACACGTGTAGTTTCTCGTCCCTTCTAATGGGATTGTGTCGAACTTTATGAATTGTGAAAAAAGCCTACTTGATTTGGTATGTCGTGGATGAATTTGATTAGGGTTTATGTTGATGTTGTTGTTTTGTGTGTAATTGGAAAGGCATTTGGAATTAACAAAGTAGAGAGTTTGTGTTTGGTTTTGCATTGATTATGTGATTGTGTAGTGTGTTACATTATTAATATGATGGACCGATGTACCAACTTCCATTTTGGTATTGTGTGTTCATTTTGGGCGGGCAACAAACCAAAACTGACTAAAATAACGTGACTGATTTTGGGACCATTTTATTGTTTGCAACTTTACATAATGAATCAATGTTGTACTATGGGCCCAAATGCAGAATATAGGCTGATTGCACACCCAAGCCTTGAGAATAAGAACCATCCTTAGCTAGCTTTACCATTCACAATAATGCTACATTTTCAATCATGTTCCATCGATCATGTGATCGGTGGCGGAACTATAGACTTTTTCTGACGGTATGATATTTACGTAGTTTGGATCATTTGTCATTTATTTGAACCTTTACTATTCTCAATTTAATACTTGGGTTCCAAGTATTATCTTTAGGGTTTCAAATACTATATATTGTATTTTTCTCCCTATCAATAAAACATCATTTTTATAAAAAAAAATAATTTGAATTCCTTATTAAAATATTTCCAAGTGGACGTAGTCAATATTGAGTGAACAATTATGATCATGTTTATTTTTTTTCTTTCTTTTTTGTTGAATTCACGTTCTTTTTCAATTTCCGCACAACACATATTCATTGTCAAGAAAGATTTGAGTAACAAAATTAAATTTACAATAAGTGTTAGTAGGTGCTGATTTCGCGTGTTGCCAATACTCTGGTTGGTTGCTTCATGTCTATAATACTCGATTTGTTTAACCGATTAGCTCCATTGGAAGGGCAATGTGCTTGTGCAGAAATATATGCGTTCGAATCCCATGTAAGTTATTTTGTTGCTTTACTTTTAAGAGAAATGGTTAGCGGTATACTGACGTGATGCTAATTAGAATGTTAGAAACTGATGCTAGTTAGAATGTGAGGAAGCCAATATATAGAGTTTGTAAGTAAACTAAAGGAAGATGGTGGTTTTGGTGACTTTGTAATTTGTAAATTCTTTTTATTCTATGTTACATTTCTTTTAAACTCTAAAATTGTGTAATGAAAAGAAAAGAAAAGAAAAGGGCATATAAATTGATCTAGATCATTATTTGATTGACCTTCTTTGTATCTGTTGATGGGATACACAACTTATCACATCCATATGACTTGTCAGTCACACTCCTTTTAATGATCCAATTGGTCTAATGATTTGCTCCAACTCTTTGTCGCCATCTCAAATTTGTATGGACATATCAATCGATGGCTTCATCTCCGATCCGTTCTTAGTCGTCTGTCTTCAAATCTTTTGAAAATTAAAGAATTTAAAGCACGGAAGTTTTAGAATTCAACATAATTGAATGACTCTGTTTATAATTGTTTTTCTCTCCTATTAACTAACTTCTAATATAATTTTATTTTAAATTAACTTTCTACTTACTCTCCAATAAGAGGATCTAAGCCATTTATTTTATTTAAGGGTGTGGATTTTCTTTTTCTATTCACAAATAACAACCAAATTATGGGGTTCCAAAAATTACTTGGAAAACATTAATAGATTTCAGCACTAAACATACCTTTCTTGTCAAGAATCATAAATTCTAAAGAAACGAAAAAGGAAGCTAAGCAATCATATACTTGGGTGTTCAACCATGGAGACCCAACTAACACATGAACATCAAGGGTCTTCAGGATTCAGGAATCATGAGTTGTCCCTGAGTATGCATGAGCCATGAACCCCACCCATGCACCCGAGACAGGTGGTGATGCAGGCGAAAGAAGTGGGTTTGAAGCTGTTCTGGGTGGCGTAGGCTTGCTTCTCCACATACACTACAACGGAGACTCAAAAATCATCAATACGATGTTAAAACACTGAAGCAAAAACGAGAAGATAGTTTTGGATCAGAATCTTGGTGCATGTATCTCCTTACCAACTGGGCTATTAGTGCATTGATACTAATACCATTTTTTTCATAATGAGGCCCCAAAAAATCCGAGACCCTGTTGAGAACAGGTTGTACTGGCTCCGAGCCAGGCCTGTTCGTGCCACAAAGTAAAGCACTTCAGTTTGTTGTCTTCTTTTGTAAACTCGATGGAAGGTTAAAGGCGGGACCTTCATGGATGCAGGTTTGCTCACGAGAAAGCCACAAGATAAGCATGTTTTCTACCGTCTTTTGTAAACTCGAAGGAAGGTTTATGGAAACTAAAGGATGGAGAAATGAGAAAAGAGAAGAGCATCGATAGTGAAGTGCATGGATGAAATCGAAATATGAAAAACCTGAAAGAACCCTCAAAACCTAAGTGAAGGAGATTTTGATTGCATCTTCGTGATAGGTTTTTAGTTGCATTTTAGTGTAGTTTAGTTTAACTTTGTATGGAATAGACATTCAAACATTGAATCATATGCTTTTATTTTCATATAGATGTCTACTTATCTTTCCCGTTGTCTTTGTTGTTGATTTAGAGCTAAAACCGCTAAAAATACGAGTTGTCTTCACACCATTGGCCTGAAACTTGCATAATATATTCTTGTATCATCCCACACAAACTTAGCACAGAGTCCGAGGAGCCCAAACATCAACACCGAAGGAACCAGGGGAAAATACATCAAGAAAACAAGTGTTGAGAAGTGACCCGATCGAGATAGCTATTACAGGGCGAGCCGGCTACTTGCAATCTGAGGTGCTCTCTTTGCATGAAAACCTCGACTGTGGAATAAGCCTACCTCGGTTTGGAGATTTTGCCTACCTCATTAGACCGAAGTAGGCTAAAAAACGCTGAAATGAAATTTGAAACTCGTTTGTCCTTTTTATGGGGAACCATCTTCTCAACCCTATCCATATAGGACTACAAATGGAACAACCATGCTCATTTTTATCCATCAAATACTTTCAAATTTTAGATCTAAAAAAGCAACTTTATTGTTCAGGAAGTGCCTAACTTTTATTTGGTAATAGGTTTTTTCCTAATTCTTTTTGCTAAAATCTTTCATATTACTACCTACTCTTTGGGAAGTCTAGCCATCAATCCAAGATCCTAGAAAGTTATTATTCAACCTTGGTTTAAACTACTTGATCGTTGATTGTTACCGCCTTTTCTTTTATTTGAATTAGATTATTCGGATTTAAAAATAACAATTGAACACTAAATCATCGTGGAATACGTATTTTCATATATTGCAACACAAATGGCGTACAACTTGCAGTTTTGCATGTCTTATTTGAGATCCATCAGATTTCAAAATACAAGTTTCCAAATTAATATTCAAAATCACAAGTCTAACCAGTATAATAAAACTCAAACACTCGCTAAACACCGATGCAAATAAAAGCCTAAAACATTGAAAATGGAATGAATTCGGTCAAGAGAAAGAAAATAAATTGATTAGATTCCTTTACCGTGTTAAAAGAGTTATAAACAAACTAATTTTTGATTGATTTGAAATTATTTCGTTATCGAGAATGATTCTTAACACTTTTAAAGGAGCCCCGAATCTAAAAAAATCAACCTCCTATCCCAACGCGGTCGTGAGAAGTGAAAGTCATAAATATATTTCTTTTTGGTTTACGATAAAGGACTTTGTTAATGCCTTTGATTTTGCACGTGTCTGAAAAAAATACAGTTGGAACTTTCATTTTGTATCATCTTGGATAGAGTTGGACGGTGGTAGGGTAAATTGAATTGGTCTGTGCAACTGCAAAGATAATTGGGCCCAAATAAACATAGCTCACCAAAATAACGTGCTTGAATAAAGGATAAATCTGGACACATAAAGGTAGACACGTCCGGTCTGCTCGAAGAAAATTGTGGGTATCCTCAACGAGTTTGGCCCGATTAGATCTAGTTCGATTCATTTTATATGAGAGGGACAAAATACATAATTAGGTACATACATGTTGATGTGATAACCCGTTCGAGTTTATACGTGAGTGGACATGAACAACGTCGAAGTCTCGAACATCACGGGACAAGTCATCAAGGTCAGACATTTTGGACAAAATTTCAGGTTTGACCCAACTTGGATTTATTTTTGTACCGGTCAAGTGGTTGAAGAATAGTTTTGTCCAAAAAGTATTTTCTGGCTAGAGTTATGAATTTGCATTTTGGATTATTTTTTTTTTGAGAAATAAGGTAAGAGATTCGTTCACTGTGAAGTAACAGTGAAACGAGAGGCCGCAAAAAGACGGTAGACGGAAACATCTGTTAAGAGCACAAAACAAACAAAAAAAATAACAATAAGATGATGAAGAACAACAACGGAGCAAGTACGAATGAGAAGGGGAACTCCAAGAAGACAAAGCTGGTGAAAAACGAGTCAAGCACTACCAAAGTAGCACCGTCGGAAGTGTGAGAATGAGATGAATTCCCCTTAGGGTTTCCGTCATCAGATGGCTCATATTAATAATAAGCGGAGTTTACATAATTACAAAAGACACCCTATATTTACATATTTACATAAACTATCATACCCCCGCAGTCGAAACTGGAGGAGGTTGAACAGTGAGACTGGATCTAAAGTCTAAAAATAATTGTCGGGGAAGACCCTTTGTAAAAATGTCTGCGTACTGAAAAGCCGAAGGTACGTGAAGAACTCTAACGTGACCACGGACAACCTTGTCACGGACGAAGTGGATGTCGATCTCAATGTGCTTGGTCCGTTGGTGTTGAATTGGGTTGCTGGCAAGGTAAGTAGCAGAGATGTTGTCTGTGTATACAATTGATGCTTTGGCAAGCGGACAATGTAACTCAAGCAAGAGGTTCCGCAACCAGGAACATTCTGACACGACATTGGCAACTCCTCTATATTCTGCCTCTGCACTAGATCTAGAGACGAAAGACTGCCTTTTGGCAGACCACGAGATTAGAGTGTCATTGAAGAAAACACAATAACCTGAGGTGGAGTGGCGTGTATCAGGGCAGCCGGCCTAATGAGCATCTGTATAGGCAATAAGATCAGACTTCGAAGAGGAGGAAATGGTGATACCTAAAGAAGACGTCCCATATATGTATCAGATAATGCGCTTGAGAGCTGCAAAATGGGCTTCCCTGGGGTCATGCATAAAAAGGCACACTTATTGTACTGCAAAACTGATGTCTGGCCGTGTGAAGGTGAGGTACTGTAGTGCCCCAACTAGACTATGGTAAAGTGTCGGATCACTAATAGCAGGGATGGTTGAGGCACTTAACTTGACAGATGTTTCAGCCGGGGTAGCAGATGGTTTGCAGTTAGACATCTTTGCTCTTTCAACAATTTCGCGAGCATATTTATTCTGGCACAAGAATAAGCCAGAGGGTGTCCGACGAACAGATATGCCCAAGAAATAGGATAGGGGGCCTAAGTCTTTCAGGGCAAATTCCTTACTCAGAAGCTTGATCAGATGCTTGCGCAGGGCGTCAGAAGAAGCCGTAAGGACAATGTCATCCACATATAGAAGCAGATAGGCAGTGTCAGATCCTTGATTATAAATAAAAAGGGAGGAGTCACTCTTATTGCTAATAAACCCAATGCGATGGAGAAAGCCTACAAAGCGTTGAAATCATGCCCGGGGAGCTTGCTTCAGGCCATAGAGAGACTTTTGTAAAAGACAAACATGATTGAGTTTGGAGGGGTCGCGAAAGCCTGGTGGTTGAAACATATACACTATTTCGTTTAGATGCCCGTGTAGGAAAGCATTCTGAACACCCAACTGATGAATGGGCCAAGAACGGGATACTGCAATGCTGAGAACCATACGGAAGGTCGCTGGTTTAACAACAGGACTGAAGGTCTCATCACAGTCAATTCCAACCTGCTGAGAACAAGTATTAGCAACTAAACGAGTCTTGTACCGCTCCAGGGAACCGTTAAACCTGTACTTATGCTTAAAAATCCACATGCATCCGCAGGACGAGGTATCAAGACCCACGACTTATTCCGCATAAGGGCTCGATATTCATCAAGCATGGCAGCGGTCCAAAACAGGTCTTGAAGACCTACAATGTGGGATTTTAGAATGGGGGATAATGGGGCGGTCGAAATGGCTAAGTAAAAATCGGTTTGGGTTTAACAATGCCGGATTGACTGCGGGTTTGAGGTCGGTTCGGTACGGGTTGAAACGAAGGTGAAGGGGTTGTTGCATTTAAGCTGGGGTTGGCTGGGTTTGAAATTGGAGAAAGGAGGTGTGGGATAGCATCAGGCTGGGCCGGATGAGAGGATGGGCGAGCTGGTCCAAAAGAGGGGGAGCAGGCCAGTTGATGCAGGTACGGTATTGGGCCGGGTAAGGAAGCAGGCCGGGTAAGGGAGCAGGCCGGTCCAGAAGGGGCTGTTGCATTTTCTGACGTGGACTGGGCCGAAGGAGAGGATGGGCCAGGGGATGGCAGCGGGCCTGTTGCAGCTGAAGCTGGGAGAGGCCGATTATGGGCTAAAAAAATAAGGGGATGGACCATCATCAACCGTAGATTATCTAATAGGTTCCGGGGAAACTCAAAAATGGGTAGGGAGCGGAAAAATTGTTTCATCAAACGTCACATGACGGGAAATGATAATTTTATTTGTTGCTAAGTTCAAACACTTGAATCCTCTATGGTATTTAGGATAACCTAGAAAAACGCATGGAGTGGTTCGATGTTGAAGCTTGTGGGAGATGGTTGCACTTTGGTTTGGATAACAAAGGCAACCAAATCCCCGGATATGAGCGAGAGAAGATTTAGAGAGGTATAACACTTGAGTGGGAGATGTTCCGTAGATGGAGGTGGATGGAAGGATGTTTAAGAGATAACATAAAGCCTCCACGGCATGGGACCAATAGGAGATCGGAATTGAGGCATGAAATAACATAGAACACATCATGTTGTTGATGGTTCTAATCATTCGTTCAGCCTTACCATTTTGAGGAGAGGTGTGAGGACAAGAGAAACGAAAGACAATGTCATGATCAACGAAAAATTTGTGGAAGGTGGTGTTGTTAAATTCGCCGCTCATGTCAAATTGAAAACTTTTGATGGGTAGACTAAATTGCGTTGTGACAAATTTGTGAAATTGAACAAAGAGGTCAAATACTTGAGACTTGAACTTGAGAGAAAAATCCATAGAAAATGAGAAAAATCATTAAGAAAAAGCAAATAGTATTTAAAACCGTCTCGACTTGGGATAAGAGATGTCCATAAATCACTATAAATAATGTCAAAAGGAGCATTAGAGCGGGTAGTAGAACGATCAAAAGCTAATCTATGATGTTTTCCTAATTGACAAGCATGACAAAGAGAAGTCACAAGAGACTTATTATACTTAATGAAAGAAGATCAACGAAGCAAATCTAAGACTGGATCTCCGGGATGTCCAAGACGGGCATGCCAAAGGCTGGAAGACTCGACTGAGAGAGCATGATGAGCACAAGAAGCGATACTTGTGACTAGATAGAGTTCCCCGGAACATTTACACCTCACACGTGTGATCCCCGTGTGTAGATCCTTCACAGAAAAGCCAAAAGGGTCAAACTTTACGGAGGCATTGTTATCAGTTGTTAACCGTCTAACAAACACTAAATTTTTGGGGCAATAAGGACATTGGATAGGTGTAAAGGTTTTGTGGTGGTGGTGATAGTAGTATCTCCAATACCTGTAGAAGGAACACGCATACCATTCCCAAAAATTATCGAATTTAAAGAACCATTATGTGAAAAAGACGAGAGGGAACCTGAATTATTCGTCATGTGGGAGGTTGCACCCGTGTCCATGTACCAGTAGTTATCTGTCGGATTTAACGTCATGGAAGATAAATTTTGATCCAAATCAGTCGGCTGAGCTGCTATTGTAAAATGGGCCTGTGGCTGATATGGAGAAACTGGGCCGGGCCCAAAGAGGGATTGCTGAGCCTGCACAGGAAAAGGGCATGAGGGACGCTGTGGGCTTGGAGCGTTGTGGGCCGGAGGCCAGGGTGGGTCTGGGGCGTTGCTAGACTGGGGAAGCAGCACCCATCCGAAGTTAGGGTGCCAGGTCGCACGGGAGGGAGCGCCGACCTGCTGATGCCGTTGCTTGCCTTTCCGGCCTCAAACACGACGGTTGCTGAAGGGGTCCGACACTGAAGGAGTGGAATCGGACCGGCGCTGAGATGGGGAGCTCGCCGGCGTGTGCGACGAGGAGCCAAAAGAGGCTTGGGAACGTGCATCAGCGGTGAGGGTTGTGGTAGACGAACCGGAACCCGAATGAGCATTTAATCGAGTTTCCTCAAGTAGCAACTGAGACCAAGCCTTAGTGAAGTTGGGAAGCGGATCGCTTTGCTGAATAAAACTTGCCGCGTCATTGTACTCAGCAGGTAATCCCGGAATAAGTTGAAGAACAAGACGAGTGTCAGGAACTAGTGATCCGACCCCTTTGAGTTGATCTGCTAACGATTTGAGTTGCAAACAGTAAGCGTTAATGGAGGCAAAGCCATATAACTTACAATTTGAGAACTCATTCTCGAGGTAGACGGCGCGAGTATTCTTGTTATCCTGAAAGATATCTTTGACTCGATTCCATGCCTGAAGCGTAGTGTCGTCAGAGTCAAGGATTTGTAGAAGGATCTCGCGGGAGACGGTGTTGTAGCTCCATTGCAGAACTGCTGCGTCAACTTGAAGCCATAACGAATCATCGATGTCTGCAGGTCGTGGAACCTTTGCGTCAATGTGATCAAGAACATTGTGAGCTTTGGTAGTAACACGAAATAAGGTGACCCATGATGTATATGGAGTGTCATGATCAAGGACGAGAGCAATGTTGTTTTTGATATTTGAGATTCCGAGGGCAGAGTGGAAAGAGGATTTCCGATCGGAAGCCATCGAGAAAATCGGTGAAGGGGAAGATAAGCGGAAGAGGGTTTAGAAGAACGAGAAGTAGATACCATGTGAGAATGAGATGAATTCCCCTTAGGGTTTCCGTCATCAGACGGCTCATATTAATAATAAGCGGAGTTTACATAATTACAAAAAGGCACCCTATATTTACATATTTACATAAAAGGAAACGATCTCCAAGGGAAGTGAAAGACGAGACTCCAAGGAAACATTTTCCGTCAAAAGGAGTTGTCAAGAAGCACGCGACCATGACCGCGATCCAAACACGACTCAAAACACTTACTCGCATCAATAGAAGAACAAGCATGATTCTAGAATTGTACTCAAAGAGTACTAATTAATGGTTTTAACCATGCTAGAAATTCTTGGATCTCAATCCAACTTTTTTACATAAATTTGAAATATTTCCGAATATCCGGAGAAATATGGCTCGGATTGGGATATCCAACAATAAACCCTATCTAATATGAAATGTGTTAAGCTGCTGCGGGTGGCCGTGGGACCCGAACCCTTGTGCCCTTTTTGTGTTTACGAGTAAGCGGATAGCTGCGCTTCAACCGGATTTTGATGTACTCGACTTTCGCTAATGAAACGGATACGGATGGAGACGAACTTTAGATATATAAATTAATACTAGTTTTATGTTCCCCCATCTAAAAACGGCAAAGTGCCCTATATATTTGATCAAATCTTAAATACTAAAATGCCTCGCATACTCATCGAAGGAGGTATATCATTACAAAGTGCATTGCTTTTGTAAACTCGAAATGAACTAGTAAGAGTATAGGCATATTTAAAGCCCAACAAATTCGGGCAAAGTGTGGGAAAAAAATATTTTAGTCCGTTCCTATCTGTTTCGACCAGTGTTTTAGTGGAACGAGTATGAGTAAATATATTGGTTTGTGGGCCAATCTGACTAGGCTCAATTATAGTTTTGTACATATATATATATATATATATATATATATATATATATATATATATATATATATATATATATATATATATATATATATATATATAAAAGTAAGTTTATTTTGAGTGTCACGCTCTCTCCGATTCTCCAATTTTTCATTTAGTTTGTTTTGAGTATTTTGACGAGTTATACTCATTTGTAATAGAAGATTGGAGGGAAAGCTTGGTTGCAATGATATTTGTTGTTTTTCAGATACTTGGATTTATTCATTTTTGTGTGTTGATTGTTGTTGACTCGTTGAGAGTGCAAATGTGTAAGTATAATTAGATTAAAATAATGTGTTAAATATATTATATTACTTGTTTTGAATAATAAATTCCGAAAAAAAAGCACAATCAAGTACATACGGGTCATCCAGGCCGAACGGACAGCCCATCCGCTTTTTACGTGGGTGGACATGGACAACGTTTGTGGCCCAGACAAAGCGAGTCGGGCCTCGGGCCGCACCTTCCGGTAAAGATTTTAATTATGGTCCGACCCGAACCCGTTATGTTGGATACGATCGTGCACTAAGGGTGCACGCTTGCGCACCATTACATCGCATGCATCAAATTGCGAAATCAACAAGTAAAATTTATTTATATTTAATTTCTCTTACATATTATTACTTATTAACATAAAAAAAAGGTTTTCACTTGATTTATTTAAATTTAAATTGGATATGTGTCATCTTCCTAAGATGTCTTACGGCCTTACCAGAAGAAAAGGGCTTACTTGAACAACTCTTTAATATATATATATATATATATATATATATATATATATATATATATATATATATATATATATATATATATATATATATATATATATATATATACATATAAAAGAGAAAATTACCTAAACAATATCGCATCATTTAGGCAGACTTTAATTTAGTACCCCGTCGTTTAAACTATCAGAACGGTACATCACCTATTGAGCCCCACCAAAAATTAGTACTTGGATTACTGTTAACACGTTAAGTTCACATATCGGTGTTAAATATAAGGGGCAAAATTGTCCAAGAAAGCTTCTCCTTGTTTTTTTAGGATTCCAAGAAATACCAGCCATAAAAACAGTACAAACGCTAGTTCATCATAAACTGTATTCAAATCCGTCCTGTAGAATCTGAATCCTGCTCTGTCTTGCTAGTACAATTAGGGATTGAAATGGCTTCCAATGCAATCTTGAGCCTGACAAATTTGATTGCAATGGAAGCCTTATTTACTTTATAGCGAGAACAATTTGATTAATGTGGAAGCCCTACTTCAGCAGCACGAAACTCGTGTCTTGCTAGTGCAATTAGGGATTGGAATGGCTTTGATGCGGAAGTCCTGATTGCAATGGAAGCCCTAATATTCTCATCTTCAATTTCCCGTTTTGATTCTGACCTTGATTTCTTGTAGCTATCTTCACAAGGCAACAAACACGACAAGATCGACTTCGAATTCCTGGGTAACGAAACTGGTCAACCTTATACACTCCACACTAATGTGTTTTGACAAGGCCAAGGTAACCGAGAACAACAATTTCGTCTTTGTTTTGCCCCACCACTTAACTCCATTCTTTGGAACCCTCGAAGTATCGTGTAAGCAATTAAATTCAAAATCCCCAATTTTTCAAAAGTTTCCCCCCTTCAGAAATCATAAGCATTTACAATTTTTGACAATCATGATGTGCAAATTTCTAGTGGATGGAACTGCAATTAGAGAGTTCAAGAACATGGAATCAATCGGGTTCCCTTTCTAAAGAGCCATCAGATGAAGATGTATTCAAGCCTCTGGAATGCCAATGACTAGGCCACTCAAGGCGGAAGGGTGAAGGCCGATTGGACCAAAGCACCGTTCACAACTTCATACAAAGGTTTGAGCATCAATGATAGTTGTTCGGGTGCATCGAGTGGGTGGTTGAGCCAACAGTTGGATTCAACAAGCCAACAAAGGATGTGGTGGGTACAGAAGAACTACATGGCTGACATCTCTTGGAACCCTAGAAAAAGAAGGAAAAACTTTCTTGGACAATTTTGCCCCTGATATTTTACACCGATCTGCTAACTTAACGTGTGAACAATAATCCAAGTACTAATCTTTGGTCGGGCTCAATAGGTGAGGTACCGTCCTGATAGTTTAAACGACGGGGTACCAAAGTTTAGTCAACCTAAAAGATGAGGTATTGTTTAGTAAATTTTCTCTATATACTTCAATTTCAACCAATCTGTAGTTGATAGTCAAATGAGATGAATTTTTAACTAACATATTTGAGTTATGAAATTTAAAATCTAATCACCAACTTTTTTTTTTTTAATTTTTGAATTTTCAATTGAAATATATTTTTAAAATATTTTTTCAGTTTGTTTTCAATTTTTTTAACATTAATTATTATGAAGTTTTAATGACGATTGATAATACGTTTATGGATTGTCAACGGTAATTGACAGTACAATTATGACTAATCAGTTGTTGAAACTATAATTATAAATTGGAAAAAAAATTGGAAAAAATCTAAAATTTATTTTGAATATTTTCTTAAAGAAATAAGATATTTAAAAAAATCATATATGTTTTAAAAATATATAATTTTAAATTATATGATAAAATAAAAGGATACAAAAGTTACTGATTAAATTTTCAGTTTCACACAATATACGATTATCCTACCAATAATTTACTATATATATTTTTTTTTTGAAAACGGAAAGTGGTTAGGACGGTCTATCTTCTAGAGATAGTTCATCCTAAAGCATCATTGCAGATGAGAACTCAAAGTTTGAGATCGTCAGAAAAGGGTGTGCTGTGGTTTTAAATTCTCAAATGGATCAATCGGTCAGCAACACAGTTGATTTCTCTGAACACATGTTTGACCTGGACTTCCTCAAAGAAGCGAAGATCTAGTCGGGAGTCGGATAAGATCATCTCAACCTCCCAAGGACAGCTCCAAAGTCCTTGAAGTGCCTTGATAACACATAAGTTATCACCCTCAATTTTGATCTTTTTTATATTGAGCCTTATTGGTTCACTAAGGCCTGCTTTCAATGTGTAGGTTTCCACTTTAATTACCGAGTTAAAACTGTTTTTATCTAACGTTCAAGCTTATTACTTTGCCGTTGTGATTTTGTATAACAAAACCAATAGATGTTATTCCTGAATCGAGTTTTGATCCATCAAAATTGAGTTCGTGGAAACCAAGTTTAGGTTCATCCCATGTGATATTATTTTTCTTTTTTGTGGTAGATGTATTGTTCTTTTGGGTATATATAAATTCGTTAATGTCATCATCAATGGAGTGATTTTTTCCAATTTTAGATATGTGTAATGATGAAGTTGATGATGTTGTGATCCGATCCGACAACATCATTTGTGAAAATGATTTTGTTTCTGAAAAATGAGATGCTCTACCATATAGTGGTCAACCATGAAAAGTTTGTTGTTCTGATCTTTTTCTTAGTTTCCAAAGCAGTTCGTGCGGTTTTTTATTATTTCTGTTGATGGTATTAAGGTTTGTCATGATAGTTTTGTCAATTTTTTGATTATGTTTTTGCTATAAGGGCACTCGAAAAGAAGGTGAAAACGTCTTCGAGTTGATGATTACAAAATTCATAGTTAGATGTAATCGTCATTCATCTTTCGCAGAGTTTAGCTTTAGTTGGGATCCCGTTTTTAGAGATTTTTCACATGAAGTTTTTTGAATTAATTAGGGAAATAGGACCCCTTGAAATTCTCTTTTGCAAACTAGGTCTCTATACAAAAGGAAAAAAAATAGGTATGGAAACTAAAAAATAGGGGTAATAATTTCTCTAATTGAAATGATGGTGATTAGATGTTTACTTTTGATTTAAGTATCTTTTTTACATGGATTGGTTTTGTAGTATATTTCTTGGGTATGGTTTTGGGTATGCTTGTGAAAATAGAGGCAATATATTTCTTGACAAATTTATTTTTGGGTATGATTATGACATTATTTGGGTAAACGGGTTTTTGGGTATGCTTTTATATGTGTATTGGCTTTGTAGTATATTTCTTATTATTAAGTATATTTTTAAAGTGATATCGTGGGTATGTTTTATGGTTACCCAAACTGTGTTATAATGATCAAATTCAAGCGAATTTTTGGGTAATGATCAAATGTCATTTGATATTGATGTTTGTGTATAATATCGAGTTTTGAAAATTTTGGGTATGACAAATTTAAATTGGGTATGGTTTTTGTATTAAGTGATATTTAAATTGGGTATAAATATAAAATATTATCCAATTTATGTATATGATTTTATTTTGATATTTGATTTTTTGGGTATGTTGTTTTCGAGTATGTTTATGTACTTTGACAAATTTATTTTTGGGTATGATTGTGACATTATTTGGGTAAGCGGATTTTTGGGTAATAGGTGATAAAGTAAGAATGTTGGAAATTCCTTTTTCTGATTGATGTGACATGTGAGATAGTACAACATGTCACATCCGATGGGTTGTAACACTTTGCCTTTTTTTGTACTCTATTTCCTCTATTCTATTTTATAGGGGGTCAAAATACCAATCCCAAATAGTATGAGTCTTCTTTCTCAATTGATTTGCTTAAAAGTCTAGTTTGCCAATTTCGCCAAGTTTTTTTATAAAAATTTTTGATTGGATGTCAAGTTTCCAAATCAAGTCGCAGTAATATTTTTATTTTATTTTACTTCAAGAATTATATATTTGTTGATAGATATATACTTGAAAAAATGAGGAAAATAGGACCCTTAAAATTTTACTTTTGTAAAATGGACTCCTATAAAACTAGGCCTGCAAACTAGAGAATAGGGCATAATTGGAGGTCTAATGAAATGATAATGCCTCTTTAAATTTCACTTTTTCCCTCTATTTTTTCATTTCTTTATTTTTCTCTCTCATCACTTTCTCTCACCCAAATCTTTCTTGCTCCCATATACCTTACTTCTCCTTCCGTGTGAAGTCGCCGCCTCCAGTACTCCGGCCACCAAGGATCCGACGACAGCGCCAGAGAGCACTATCTCGCCGCCAGGATATTTCGCCACCAAGCCGACACCGAAGGGCGAGCGAGAGATCTAGGGTTTTGCCGTCAAATTTGTCGCGAGGAGGGGGTACGCCACTTGTTTCCGTCGCCGGCGCCGCTGTCTGCTCGTCGTTCCGTCACCAACCCTCTCTCTCACCGTTGTTTGCTCCGTTGTTGCCGGAACAAGATTTGTATTTTTGGGTAGGCTATTTCTACTAGATTTTGGGTATGCATTTGATTCGTTTGTTAAGTAGTAATGGGTATGTGTTTGATAAATTGAGTATGGGTATGATTATTTTATTGGGTATATGTTTATTGTTATTGTGGTATTTTTTATTGTTTAGAATGTTTAAAGTGAAATGTTGGGTATGTATTATGGTTACCCAAACTGTGTTATAATGACAAAATGTCACTTGATATTGATGTTTATGTACAATATGAATTTGTGTAAATTTTGGGTATGACAAATTCAAATTGGGTACACTTTTAGTGTTAAGTGTGACTTAAATTGGAGAGATAAAAAATCGATTGAGTATGTATACATTGAGTATGAATATTTTATAAAACAAAATACTACCCAATTTGTGGGTATGGTGTTTTTTGATATTTTTGTTTTTTGGGTATGTTCGGGTTTTGGGTATGTGTGTTTTCGAATATGTCTATGTAGTTTGACAAAATTATTTTGGGTATGGCAGTGACGTTTTTGGGTAAACGAATTTTTGGGTATGACAGAAACAAACAGAAATGGGTTTAAAATAGGGAAGAAGGAGGAAGCTGTATTTTTTGGGTAGAGGGTTGAGTATATTTGGACCAAAAATTCCCTCCAAAAAATGTCAATCAAAAGTGTCACAACACTTGCATTAGTCATCATCATTAGTCATCATCACGAATCATCACTTTTTCTCCAGTTTTTGTACTTTTAAAAAACTAGTCCTGCAAAGTAGGAGCCCAATTTTTCAAGTTAAAATTGGGAGGACCTAAATTACAACTATATAGTGTAGAAAGCCCATAAGACCAATTCAGCCTATATACTTTCAAATTAATACTCATCCTATGTATTAAACGTAGATAATAAAAACTATTATTTTAAGAAAGAATTGACGAGATAGTACCTTTGCTTTTTCATCTTTGTATTCTAATCCCCACCTTTTCCACCAATTTTTTGTACAGAATAAAAAGGGAAAATATAATAAATTGAAATTGTTGCCGAGGAGTCACATCTCAAAACTCTCTCTCCATATTGAAATGATGGGTGGGTGAAAATTTGAATTTTGACGTGATATATTGCATTATTTTAGGCATTCCTTCTCATTCCCACACAAGTCTCTCTCCTCACTTTCTTTCATCCAAAAACTCTCTCCCATAACCCTTCATTCTTCTCCAGTGTGCAGTTGCCGGCTCCAGTACTCCGGCCACCGGGGATCACATTTGGCCACCAGTCAGACACCGAAGGACGAGCGAGAGATCTAGGGTTTCGCCGTCAAGGTCGTCCTTCATTCTAGGGTTTACTTAGGCCGTAATCGAGGCAAAGGATAGTAAGATTGCCGGCTAGGCTATCATGGCGGAGGGTGCTAGATCTGTATTTTTTAGGTATGGTTTTGATTTTTGGATAGGCTATTTGTACTAGATCTGTACTTTTTGGGTTTGTCATTGATGCTCCGTCACTGCTGGAAACCATATTTGTATTTTTTGGGTAGGCTATTTGTACTAGCATATGGGTAGGCTATTTCTACTAGATTTTGTGTATGATTTTGATTCGTTTTGTTAAGTAGTATTGTGTATGTATTTTGATGAATTGTGTATATTGTTAGAGCATTATTGGTACGTTTGGGCATGTGTATTTAATCTTACAAGATTATTTAAGTGTGGTAAAATGTTACCCAATTTATGGATATGATTATTTTATTGGGTACATATTATTTTTGTGGTATGTTTCTTATTGTTATGTATGTTTAAAGTGAAATGTTTGGTATGTTCTATGGGTACCCAAACTGTGTTATAATGATCAAATGTCATTTGATATTGATGTTTGTGTACAATATCGATTTGTGTAAAATGTGGGTACGACAAATGGGTATTCTTACATTATCAAATGTGAATTAAATTGAAGAGAAAAAAATGGATTGAGTATGTATACTTTGGGTATGAAAAGGTCATCGTTTTGGGTATAACAGTGACGAATATTACTCAGTTAAACCCGAATAAACAGTAATCTTACCCAATCGCAGAGGGGTCACATTGACCGACTGCTACATTCTGCAGAGGGGTCACATCGACGGCTGCTTCATTCTGCAACTTTCTACAGCAGTGCTTTCTTCATTTCCAGGATTATTTTGCAGCAGTAATTACATCAAGAAAGAATTGACGGATTAGGGGCTATTTTGCCAAAAGAAAAAGGTGGGGGTTAGAATGTATAGTGTAACATTTGTTTTAGGGTCAATCCACCAAAATAGCCTTATTTTAATTGCTTCTAATAATTTTTATATGGACCTAAATTAAAACGTGAAAACTATTATACTCATGAACCGAGAAGGAAACTAAAACAACCAGATGTATCCAAGTTCATCCGAATGTTGGATGCCCATTAATCCACTATTCTACAAAATTTCAAACTGTATCATATCTGATAGCACTTCAAATAACGTCTTTTATCATAATTATTTTATTACATATTCTCTACCTCTTTAAGTTTAATAAACATGTATTGGTCTATTTTCTTTATATTCGTGTTTCAGATATCTATCAATTGGTTTATGTAATTGCAAACATTTTCCGCATTTGCTGAGAACAAAGATATACATATAGCGACCTCATATACACTATGGATCTCCTCGTGGTCAAAGAAGTCATGGACAAGATGGAAATCATTGATATATGAGAGTGAAGATGAAGACAACTTGAGCATTACGCACAAAAAAGGTTGATTTACTCCAAGAAGCCAATTCCGGTCTGGACTTTCATGTCAACTACAAAGTTGTAGAGCTTCGAGTTACTTTCGAAAGTAGTACTCATGGGTTTTTTAGTTCTAACCACAACAAAGGGAAATTCAGTTTTACTGAAATGTCGTGATATTGGCAAGATGTTGATTTAATGGGTTGGACCCAAAAGGCCCAGTAAACCTTACTCTAGTACCTAGGTTGCATGGCATGTCATCCTATATTTTGCATTGGATCCCAAAATGGCCTCCTATTGTTGCAAGGAAGATCTTGATGCAATTTTGGGTCGAACCCGCAACTTTGTCTTAGGAGGTCGTACGACGGGTCTAGGCCTTTTTTGGATCCTATAAATAAGGCTATTCAACCATTATGTTAGATATATCATTTCTAGACATTGGCATCCACAGACCCAGACCGGACTCTGGTTGAACTTTTGGAAAAAAGTTACCTGTTTTCACGGGACGGACTCGAGCCAAGTCCAAAATTCGGGCATGAGGTCTTGTCCGTATCGGCCCGAGTCGGGCTTCGGTCCGGGCGAGCGGGTACCGTTTATATTTTACATATTTAAATTAAAAAAATAAAATGGAATTTTAGGCAGGGGATTAGCAACCCGAATAGGCCTACACCCTTGCCCATACTCGCTTGATGGGCTTGGCGGTCCGGGCTTAGCGGCCCGGGCGGGCTTTACCTTATGTGTCATACCCGCCCGTTTTCTCGGGTGGGGTGACGGACATGCTTGCCCGCGTTTTCCCTTGTCGAATCATTTTCTTTACTTTTTCGAAGTTACCGTAACAACTTTATTGTAGCAGGTTGTACAACGCCTATACTCGTCGCACGACCGCCTCCCCCTTTGATCAATATATAATCTTGCTTTCATGTTCTAAGGTAAACATGATTAATCTCTTTCTGTTCTAGGATTTGGTGAGCCCGACATGTTTGATCTATGATACTAGATTGATTATATATATTGCATATATGTTTATATGTTATGATAGTATCGTTTATACTACATGTTCTATGAAGGGTGACTTTTACTCGAAGTGACAATGGAGTACTCAAACCTCAATACTGCATTGATTTGATGAATCGGCAACCGTCTTGGGTACAAAGTGACAATCACGGTGACAACATCGATGTACCGAAAGCAACGACTTAATCACGATGTGACAATCAATGAAGTTGTCTTTACATAAACCTATCTTGTGATATTATGGAATTGTCAATTGAGATATATTATATTCATGTTGTGGTGATTCGGGTTTTGGAATGTTTTACCTTTATGGATATCTATCATTTGGCTTTTATCCCCTTATAATCCGATTTCGAACATTCCAAATACAAATATTTATCATTCTTCTCTATCTTAACCTATAAATTGTTTTACGAGCCAGTCACGCAATTTCGCATAGAGTCGTAAGACGACATACACTATCCTAGTATAGGGTTTGCTCTGATTCTCTATCTAGTCATTCTCTTATCTTCCTCTAGTAGTTTAAACCACTTCTAGCATGGTCGTCTATAAGACCCGAGGTCTTAGGGACGATGTCCTCATGCCAACCATGCTCGCACAGAAAACTTTCCAGGAGGTCACCCATCCTGAAATTGCTCCCACACGAGCACGCTTAACTCCAAAGTTATTTGTCCCCACTCTACCACTGAAAAAGAAGAATTCTTGTTGACATGGGTAGCAACCCATCCTTATAAGTCAGTCATAAATCCCCATTCAAATGATGCGGGATGACAATTTTACGGGATGTTACAATCTCCTCCACTTAAACTCCTGACGTCCACGTCAGGCCAAGGACCGTCCACCGAGCCGAGTGACCGCCTACTAGGGCAAGCACACTCGTAACTCAGGGTTAACTCTGATACCATCTATAAGACCCGAGGTCTTAGGGACGTTGCCCCCATGTCAACCATGCTCGTGCAAAAAACTTCCCAAGAGGTCACCCATCCTGAAATTGCTCTTGTGATTTGTCCTCACTTTACCACTAGAAAAGAAGAATTCTTGTTGACATGGATAGCAACCCATCCTTATAAGTCAATCATAAATCCCCATCAAATGATGTGGGATGACAATTTTACGGGATGTTGTAACACCCCAAGTTCTCGGAACTCGGGGAGCTACTGGTTAGGACCTCACAATGGGTCCCGACCCTGGTTTAACAACAGCTTTACTAGGATCTTACAACAAGGTACAAATGTAATTAAAACAATTTCAACATAATATTGTATTTTATGAATGTGCACATGTTACATCCTTACAAAACATATATATATATATGTAATAACCGAAAATTTTAAGTTCCGGTAAATTAAAATTAACCAAAGTCCGATGCGACAATCGTAAATAAATGATAGGGAAAATAAAACGAGTTAATTCTATCATTTTATGTGACCTAGATTCACATAAAATGATAAATTAAATGACCGGAAATATTTTTCGTACATTAAAATAAGAATAATAATAATAAGTTATAAAATACGGAATTTAATTCCGTATTTTTTATAAATTCCCGCACGTAATTAACGAGTTACGGATCCTGTTTAAAGAGAGAGACGAGATGTAACCCGCTATTAGGCCCAGCCCAGCCAGCCCGTTTGTTTTAATTAATTATCTAATTTAACCTAATTAATGCTCTAACCTAATCCTATCCTAATCACCTACCGCTTCGTCGTCTCTCTTCTGGGCAGAAGAACATCCCGCCGCTGCTGCCGTTCCTCTCTCGCAAGACACCAGCTGCAACCACCGCCGCCGCCAAGGCTCGCCGACCGCCTTGTGCCGCTCACCGCCAGTGCCTCGCCCAGCCGCACGCCCAGCCGCACGCCCAGGTTAGCCGCCGGTTCCGTCTACCCCTTCTCCCTTCCGTCTTCTCCCTCTCGTTCTGTTTCGAGTCCGATTGTAACCACCGTCTCACTACTGGCAGTAGCCGCGCACCAGCCAGACGCCACCAGTGCCTCGCCGCTTTCCGCCGGACCAGGCCCCTGCCGACGCGACGAGGTAAGCCGACCTTTCTTTTCTCCTTCTGTTTCGCTGGGCGCAGCAGCCCACTAACCGCCTCTGCCCGCTGGTGACGCAACCCAGGCGAGCCCTCCGGACGAACGGTGCACCGCAACCAACGCTCCTCCGCAGCCGACCACCAGGACTCGTGACAGCCAGGATCGGACACACCAGGGGACTGTTGCAAGTCTTTCATTCCGCCGGATCCATTGCCGCCGGAAACGCCAACCCGTAACGCCGGACTACAGATTCGTAAGCTTGCTCCGTCCCTCTTCGTTTTCGCTGTCACCCATGTGTTGTGCACTGCTGTTGTTAAGCCTAGCATGAATAACGTAATTTAGCTGCTGAGTATATGCAGAAATGAGTGGAAATGGCTGCTGTAAATTAATTTTATTCCTTCAGCTTTTAGGTTTCGAACAGCCCACCTTGTCGAACAATTATAAAATGTTTGGATAAAGATCCACCGTTGAATTTTGAACATGTTGTAGATGGATATATGTAGTTTATCATATTAAAATTTGGTGAGAAATGAACGGTCGGATTGAAAGTTACGAGCTCCCGAAGTTAGGTAGTTGAGCAGTTTTATTGAACTTAGAAAAAATGGCTAAGTATAAGAAGTAGAGTGAGGAACCGACTTTGGGAATTATTATAAAAATATCGGCTGAACAGTTTAGTGAAATTCTTTCTTCTAAGGTTAGATAGAACCTCATAGATCATCTAGATAATAAATTCGGGAATTTTATGAGCCGTTAAGAATTTTATAATTAGAGCCGAAGTTAAACCTTTTTCGGTTCTTCCGGAAAAATTTAAACATAAGAAAAATGTCCGTTTCGCACCTAATAAAATTCTAAGAGTTAGGATATATTTTAGAACTTCAAATAGGAGTTTGGACATGAATTTTAGGGTCTTCGAGAAAATCGGAATGAAGGGTAAAATGGTCATTTTACCCTACAACTAACAATGTAGCTAGTACGTCTTCATAATTATTTAATCTCAGAAGTCTTAGACTTCTATCTACGTGAAAGTGTGCTAATACACTTATCGCCTTTAACAGGCAACTGAGTGGGTACAGTTACAGAGCAAGTGATTACTAAAGAGTCGAGCATTATAACAGGTAAGTCCTTTGGGCTTACTTAGCTGACTGCTAAATATGAGTACAATGATGATGGTGGTGTGTGATTGACATGTTAGAGAGATAGGTTGTGATATATAAATACCGACCTGTATTTTGGCCTAAGAGTAACGGGCGGTGGCATTCCGCTCAGTAGCTCGCCGGGCGCTGGGGGTTTCTTTCGGGACTAGTCCACACATGGTTTGTAGTGACGCTACCAAAGGAAGTCAGCTATACCTACACCAGTTGGATAAGGAACGGAGGCGAGAACTAAAAATAGTTCTCGTGCCACAACTTAAATTGAATAATGTGAATCACTTAAAGAACAGATAATAATTTGTTGAGTGCCAGCATGTTGTTTGTTTATTTTTGTTTCTGCTTGTGTTTGTGCTGTTGTCATTTTCTTATATTTGGATAGTTAGCTAACGGTTTATCCGTGTTGTAGATCTGTAGAGATAGACAGTTGCAGAGAGATCCGGAACGGATGGTCAGCCGGGTCCACGTACTCATTAGATGGGGGACGGGGGAGTCTTCCATACGTCATACATATTATATATCTTTATATATGTTTGTAAGGTTGTCACATGTGTACGTTTATACCATTAAAAATATTATGTTTTAGAAATTGTTTAAATACATTTGTGCCTTGTTGTAAGATCCAAGTAATGTTGTTGTTAAACCAAGGTCGGGACCCATTGTGAGGTCCTAACCAGTAGCTCCCCGAGTTCCGAGAATTTGGGGTGTTACAAGCCCAATAGCACAACCACTTTGACCACACAACCAATCTAGTATGATAAGATACATGGTTATAAGGGGTTATAGAAGGTTGTAAACTCTCGATGTGGGACTCTTTATTATCTCTCAGATTTACATCAAATGGATCTATCTCAACACTTCTTCAGCTGAAACGAGTTTAGGTAAAATTTCTTCCCCTTGGATTCTCGATAGTGGAGCCTCGTTCCATATGACGGGATCCAAGATTTTTTTTATCTCATATTCATTTGGTTTCTCCTTGCCATATTAAATTACCAAATGGATCAATCTTCAATGAAAATCAAGCGGGATCTAATAAAATTTTATCAAAATTTATTCTTAACAATGTCCTATATGTACCCGACTTACATTGTAATTTAATTTCTATACAATGTTTTGCTAGTGATTTTTATTGTAGTATCATATTTACTAAAAATTGAACATGATCATAATCAGTTTTTTTAAAAAAATTATTTTTTATTGAAAAAATAGAAATCAAAAGTAATTTTATTTCTTTTTATCTAAAATTAGTTTTGAATTTTTTTAAAGAATTTATAATTGAAACTTTAACAAAATGTATTAAGAAAGGGTATAAATATGAAACAAATTAACATTATTAATTCATTATTTTGCCTAACTCAAATATTTTTATATATAATATATTTTTAAATATAATTATTAGTACAAAATTGTAATATAAAATCTTGATTTATCCTTTCGTAAGCAAATACATTTATAATAAAAGTTTTTTTAATAGCCGAATAACAGGGAATATATAGTGATTCGGTACTATTCGACTATCCGCGAATATCCGGATGCCAAAATCTCGATCCTTATTAGATGTCGTGATTCGGTAAAATATTTTCGATCGGATCCGGATCAAAACGGGTACTAGAATATCGAGTTTATTTGGATCGGCTCCACGGATTAAAAAATTGGTTGTGTGATCGTAAGTGTAATAACCGAAAATTTTAAGTTCCGGTAAATTAAAATTAAACAAAGTCCGATGAGACAATGGTAAATAAATAATAGGGAAAATAAAACGAGTTAATTCTATCATTTTATGTGACCTAGATTCACATAAAATGATAAATTAAATGACCGGAAATATTTTATGCCGTTAAAATAAAATCAATTATAATTTATAAATACGGAAACTAATTCCGTATTATATAAATTCCCGCACTTTAATGAGTTCCGGATCCGTTCTAAAAAGAGTTGGATTGGAGCTAACCCGCTACTAGGCCCAAATTATCGGCCCATTCCTAATGACTAATCTAATTAACCTAATTAATTAACCTAATTCTAAACCTACGTTAAACCTACCGCTCCTCTACTCACCTTCTGTAACTCGCCTCCTTGCCGCTGAGAAGGGACGCCGCAACGCTGAAGCGCGCCAGCCGGAGTCCTCCGCCACTGCTTGCGCCGGCCACCTTGCGCCGCTCCCTGCAGGATCCAGCCGCCCAACCGCACGCCCCAGTCGACTGGTAAGCCTCCGGCCCTTCTTCCTTCCGTCTCCCTCTCGCGTTCTGTTTCGAATCTGAGGCCGTAACTCCGCCCCTGCAGTCGGTAGCCACGCCACCAGCCGGACTTGCCGCCAGCGAACCGCCAGCCCACGCCGCCGAGTCTCCGCCGTCCGCCTCAGACCGGTAAGTGCGCTGACCTCCTTCCGCCTCCCTTCTGTCGCGTTATGATAAACGCCTCACTGCAGCCCTACAACTTATTCCGCAGTGCTACGACTACGAACCAGCCGACGCCGCACCTCGCTGCACCGGAACCCGACTAATATTCCTCCGGCGTTTAGGTTAGTCCGAATTAGTTCACTGCTGAGCATAAAGGACTGCTGCGTTTTTTTTTCTTCTTCTGTGAACAATGCAATTTTCTGGGCTGCTGTAAATCTAAATTAAATCCTTCAGTTTTTAAGTTTCGAACAGCCATCTTGTAGAACAATTATAAAATGTTTGGATAAAGATCCACCGTTGAATTTTGAACATGTTGTAGATGGATATATGTAGTTTATCATATTAAAATTTGGTGAGAAATGAACGGTCGGATTGAAAGTTACGAGCTCCCGAAGTTAGGTAGTTGAGCAGTTTTATTGAACTTAGAAAAAATGGCTAAGTATAAGAAGTAGAGTGAGGAACCGACTTTGGGAATTATTATAAAAATATCGGCTGAACAGTTTAGTGAAATTCTTTCTTCTAAGGCTAGATAGAACCTCATAGATTATCTAGATAATAAATTCGGAAATTTTATAAGCCGTTAAGAATTTTATATTTAGAGCCGAAGTTAAACCTTTTTCGGTTCTTCCGGAAAAATTTAAACATAAGAAAAATGTCCGTTTCGCACCTAATAAAATTCTAAGAGTTAGGATATATTTTAGAACTTCAAATAGGAGTTTGGACATGAATTTTAGGGTCTTCGAGAAAATCGGAATGAAGGGTAAAATGGTCATTTTACCCTACAACTAACAATGTAGCTAGTACGTCTTCATAATTATTTAATCTCAGAAGTCTTAGACTTCTATCTACGTGAAAGTGTGCTAATACACTTATCGCCTTTAACAGGCAACTGAGTGGGTACAGTTACAGAGCAAGTGATTACTAAAGAGTCGAGCATTATAACAGGTAAGTCCTTTGGGCTTACTTAGCTGACTGCTAAATATGAGTACAATGATGATGGTGGTGTGTGATTGACATGTTAGAGAGATAGGTTGTGATATATAAATACCGACCTGTATTTTGGCCTAAGAGTAACGGGCGGTGGCATTCCGCTCAGTAGCTCGCCGGGCGCTGGGGGTTTCTTTCGGGACTAGTCCACACATGGTTTGTAGTGACGCTACCAAAGGAAGTCAGCTATACCTACACCAGTTGGATAAGGAACGGAGGCGAGAACTAAAAATAGTTCTCGTGCCACAACTTAAATTGAATAATGTGAATCACTTAAAGAACAGATAATAATTTGTTGAGTGCCAGCATGTTGTTTGTTTATTTTTGTTTCTGCTTGTGTTTGTGCTGTTGTCATTTTCTTATATTTGGATAGTTAGCTAACGGTTTATCCGTGTTGTAGATCTGTAGAGATAGACAGTTGCAGAGAGATCCGGAACGGATGGTCAGCCGGGTCCACGTACTCATTAGATGGGGGACGGGGGAGTCTTCCATACGTCATACATATTATATATCTTTATATATGTTTGTAAGGTTGTCACATGTGTACGTTTATACCATTAAAAATATTATGTTTTAGAAATTGTTTAAATACATTTGTGCCTTGTTGTAAGATCCAAGTAATGTTGTTGTTAAACCAAGGTCGGGACCCATTGTGAGGTCCTAACCAGTAGCTCCCCGAGTTCCGAGAATTTGGGGTGTTACAACATGGTATCAGAGCTCTGGGTTGGCAACAATGGCACTTGAAATCTTCTGAAAGACCGAATGTATAAAATAACTAGAACCCGAAAGGGGTCTAAGATTTTCAAAACGGATTTTTGTTTTTACACGAGTGCATAGTCGGGTTGTTGGGTTAGTAGTACGTCGGACCACCATCGTTCTCCGTGGATCTCTGCAACTTGGAATGATAGATGTTAGTATTTAGAGTTATATCGATATGTTTTAAGGTATGATTATATATATGTATATGTGTAGCACGTTAGTATCCTAAATGATACTTTAGATCCTTTAGATATGATATCATGAAGCGATTATCGCCTCATGATAAATCCATAGCGGATTTGAAGAATTTTCAAAACGAGACAATGGATTCAGACCTAGGATTGAGTATTATACTTTGGTGGGCGTCCTGGCGACCCTATAAAGCATCCGGTGAATGGGTGTGCAAGGAAGTAAAGATGTTGTGATAATCTTCACCACAAGTACAATCCGATGAGAAAGAAAATCCCAAGTCAGCTCACATAGAAGGAATTGGAAGTCGTGCAAGGGACCTTGTCGTATGAAGCCGAAAGATGAATTAGAAGAACTATGCAAGAGACGACAAGAGCGTAGAATGGAGATAATAATTGAAAAACAAGAATCATATAGAACGGAGTACAACCAAGAATTTCGGAGTAAAGGACCTTACAATCAAGGCGGACGCCGTCATAAACAAGCATGGGCATGAGAGTACGAAGAAGATAGAGTGTTGACCCAGTTGTGAGAAATTAAAGAAGTACCAAGAAGAGTTACAGACGAGAAATAAATTCCTTCATCATAGAGATGGCTTGACTTCCTTAAAGATTCAAGAAATTTTGAAAGAGATCATGAAACAAGTATCAAATACAACAGAAGTGTGAAATTTCGACAACGTATTTCTATAAAGGTGGAATCACAGAACTACACCAACCAATTCGGAAGAATGTGACAAAATGAGATTGGTGGACTCAAGGGTCCGCAATAATTTCTCATTTACAAAGAGATTTAAGTTACCAACACTAACGGTTCATACCAGAGAACCGCAAACAGATGATGACTAAAGTAAGGAGAATCGCGAAGACACGCTTACAAGCTAATGTGGAAGACTTGATGAACTCATTGACGACAGATGAATGCTAGGACTAGACTCAGAAGAGTATAGTGACCTCATAAGAGAACAAGAGAAGTGCAGACTGTGGAAGAAACTAAAAGAGTATTAACAAAGAAACTAGAGGAGATAGATTTTCACCAAGTCTATCAAACCTCAAAAGAGATAGAAGAAAAATAAGTTTGTGATCTTATGGAAGGTCAACTACATACCAGTCGGTAATAATTGAGACATAACACGTGCGGGTCAACTAGTGGTAACTAGTTATCAGATAAGGAGGATAACCATAGAATGATGAAAGAATTGTATAGACGTCTAGAGGACCCTTCAAGAGATCAACGACTACAAATGTGAAGCTAAATCGATCCGCGTGCTAGTACCTTAATAATAACATGGAGTGAGTTCGAGCAAGGAACACTAATTAAGAACTTCAGAAGAAAGACTAGACGGTCAGAAAGGACCCCCTTTATGTCATTGAAGACCAAGGGAAGCGTGTAAGGGATTTACTACCTACTGGCTAAGAAAAAGGTACATATCACAACTAGTACAGGCGGATTTTAAAAGGAGAACTAGAGGAGTAAGAAGTATACACTTTAGATAAAGTTCTATGTCCGCCAAGACAGAATGTGCGTATCATTTCATACAAGGAAGAATGATGATTCTCCTGTGATATATGCGGAAGAAACCCTTGTGACTAAGGGATGCATGGAGAGAAGAGTTACAATTGAGTGTAAGAGCGAAGACAGAACCCACAAGTGTAGAGAAGTTTGACCTCGTCAGAGAGATAAAAAGTGGTGAGGAATCACGAAGTCAGTATCAAAAGGAGTAGGAGGCCGGTAGCCGAGTCAATGGAGTTAGCAGAGAAGGGCTTCATACGCCCTAGTGTTTCTCCCTGGGGCGCACCAGTGCTGTTTGTGAGGAAGAAGGATGGATCGATGAGACTGTGTATCGACTACAGAGAGTTGAACAAGGTCACCATCAAGAATAAGTATTCATTGCCTCGCATAGATGATCTGCTGGACCAGCTGCATGGAGCGTCAGTGTTCTCGAGGATAGATTTGAGATCGGGTTATCACCAACTGAGGGTGAGAGACCGGAACATACCTAAAACGGCATTCCGGACTAGGTATGGTCATTATGAGTTTGTAGTGATGCCATTCGGGCTCACTAATGCGCCAGCAGTATTTATGGAGTTGATGAATGGGATTTTCATCGACTTCTTAGACCAGTTTGTAGTGGTCTTCATCGACGACATTCTAGTTTACTCTAGAAGTCGAGAGGAGCATGCCGGACACTTGAGGACAGTGCTGCAGATTCTACAGGATAGTCAGCTATATGCTAAACTATCCAAGTGTGAGTTCTGGATGTCAGAGGTGGCATTCCTTGGCCATGTAGTGACTGCCGAGGGAATTAAGGTCGACCCGGCGAAGATTGAGTCAGTGTCTTCTTGGCAACCTCCGAAGAACGTGAAGGAGGTTCGCAGTTTCCTTGGATTGGCAGGGTATTACCGTCGGTTTGTGGAAGGGTTTTCCCTGATCGCCCGACCACTCACTTCCCTCCTAAGGAAGACTACGCGGTTCGTTTGGTCTGAGCCGTGTCAGCAGAGTTTTGATGAGCTGAAGAGGAGATTGACGTCTGCTCCGATCTTAGCACAGCCTGAGGGTACAGAGGACTTCGTAGTGTACAGTGATGCATCCAAGCTGGGCTTGGGGTGTGTCTTGATGCAGAGGGGTAAGGTTATAGCATATGCGTCTCGACAGCTGAAGACGTATGAAGAGAACTACCCCACTCATGACCTAGAGTTAGCAGCAGTAGTGCACGCTCTTAAGATCTGGCGTCACTATCTCTATGGAGCGACCTGTCAGATCTTCACAGACCATAAGAGTCTGAAGTACATATTCACTCAGCGGGAGTTGAATAACCGCCAGAGGCGGTGGCTAGAGTTGATCAAGGATTTTGACCTTGAGATTCTTTACCACCCTGGAAAGGCGAATGTAGTTGCCGACGCTTTGAGTCGGAAGACGCCTCAGGAGAAGGCGATAGCCCGGTTGACAGTACAGCCACAGCTGCAGAGAGACTTAGCTTGGTTAGAGATTGAGATCCAGTTCCCGGATACAGCTCACCAGTTAGCCACCATAGAGTTACTCCCTGACCTGTTGGGTGAGATCCGACAGAAGCAGGAGGCCTGTCCGATGTTGACCCGGATCCGAGACCGGATGGCACGAGATGAAGCACCTCAGTTCACTATGGGTGCCGATGGAGTGATGAGACGACAGGACCGTGTTTGTGTGCCATCAGACCGTGAGTTGAGGCAGAGGATACTAGGTGAGGCTCATACTACCCCTTACTCCGTACATCCAGGAGCGAGTAAGATGTATAGGGACTTGAGACGTTCCTTCTGGTGGGGTGGTTTGAAGCCTGATGTGGCCCGTTATGTAGCTCAGTGTGCGACCTGTCAGCAGGTCAAGATTGAGCACCGTAGATCCGGAGGAGAGCTACACCCACTGCCAATACCACACTGGAAGTGGGAAGACATTTCGATGGATTTCGTCACTGGATTGGGGCTTAGCAGAGGCTTTGATGCCATTTGGGTGGTAGTAGACCGTCTGACGAAGACCGCACGTTTCATTCCGATTAAGGAGACGTGGCCGGTAAGTCGTCTAGCAGAGGAGTTCACCAGACATATTGTGAGACTCCATGGAGTACCGAGGACTATCGTATCCGACAGGGATGGACGTTTTACCTCGAGGTTCTGGCAGCAGGTACATACCGCTCTGGGTACGAGTCTTCACTTTACCACTGCCTACCACCCACAGACAGACGGTCAGTCAGAGAGGACCATTCAGACCCTGGAGGACATGTTACGGGCATGTGTGCTAGATTGGGGACAGGTATGGCCAGATCACCTCCCACTAGTAGAGTTTTCATATAATAACAGCTGGCATGCGTCTATTGGGATGGCACCTTATGAGGCTTTGTACGGCCGGAGATGTCGTACACCGCTATGTTGGGATGAGCCTAGCAAGGCTGATGGAGTAGTACCAGATCAGATACAGGACGACATCGCCCGGATTGCCTTAGTCCGGGAGAGGATGTTAGCAGCTCAGAGTCGTCAGAAGTCCTACGCCGATAAGAGGCGTCGACCTTTGGAGTTTAGAGTAGGTGCACAGGTGTGGTTGAGAGTGTCACCTACGAGGGGAGTTAGGCGTTTCGGCATTAAGGGAAAGCTGAGTCCCCGGTATGTCGGACCATTTGAGATCGTAGAGAGAGTTGGAGAGGTTGCCTACCGACTAGCACTACCACCGAGACTGGAGGGAGTACACCCAGTTTTTCATGTATCTCAGCTGCGAGAGTACATTCCGGATCCGAGACACGTCATCAGCCATGAGGATCTGATAGTGGAGCCTGACCATACGTTTGCAGAGTACCCCGTAGCTGTCTTGGAACGCAGTACCAGACGTCTGCGATCCAAGGAGATACCTATGATGAGGATCCAGTGGTCTAGGAGAGGAGCTGATGAGGCCACTTGGGAGACTGAGGAGAGTGTTAGACGTAACTACCCCGAGTTCTTTGCGGGGTTAGGGGTTACTCTTGTTTGACGAGTTAGTACTCGGATGTTGTGTTGTTTGACCTTTCAGGTTTTCATGACGTTTTGAGTGTTTCTGTTTCTCTTCTGTGATACTTGTTTGTTGCTGTCTGAGTAACTGCGCGGTAGAAAACAAAGGTGTTGAGAAAACTAAAATATACCAAAAATTTAAGTTTCGGGACGAAACTTCTTTTAAGGGGGCACTGATGTAATAACCGAAAATTTTAAGTTCCGGTAAATTAAAATTAACCAAAGTCCGATGCGACAATCGTAAATAAATGATAGGGAAAATAAAACGAGTTAATTCTATCATTTTATGTGACCTAGATTCACATAAAATGATAAATTAAATGACCGGAAATATTTTTCGTACATTAAAATAAGAATAATAATAATAAGTTATAAAATACGGAATTTAATTCCGTATTTTTTATAAATTCCCGCACGTAATTAACGAGTTACGGATCCTGTTTAAAGAGAGAGACGAGATGTAACCCGCTATTAGGCCCAGCCCAGCCAGCCCGTTTGTTTTAATTAATTATCTAATTTAACCTAATTAATGCTCTAACCTAATCCTATCCTAATCACCTACCGCTTCGTCGTCTCTCTTCTGGGCAGAAGAACATCCCGCCGCTGCTGCCGTTCCTCTCTCGCAAGACACCAGCTGCAACCACCGCCGCCGCCAAGGCTCGCCGACCGCCTTGTGCCGCTCACCGCCAGTGCCTCGCCCAGCCGCACGCCCAGCCGCACGCCCAGGTTAGCCGCCGGTTCCGTCTACCCCTTCTCCCTTCCGTCTTCTCCCTCTCGTTCTGTTTCGAGTCCGATTGTAACCACCGTCTCACTGCTGGCAGTAGCCGCGCACCAGCCAGACGCCACCAGTGCCTCGCCGCTTTCCGCCGGACCAGGCCCCTGCCGACGCGACGAGGTAAGCCGACCTTTCTTTTCTCCTTCTGTTTCGCTGGGCGCAGCAGCCCACTAACCGCCTCTGCCCGCTGGTGACGCAACCCAGGCGAGCCCTCCGGACGAACGGTGCACCGCAACCAACGCTCCTCCGCAGCCGACCACCAGGACTCGTGACAGCCAGGATCGGACACACCAGGGGACTGTTGCAAGTCTTTCATTCCGCCGGATCCATTGCCGCCGGAAACGCCAACCCGTAACGCCGGACTACAGATTCGTAAGCTTGCTCCGTCCCTCTTCGTTTTCGCTGTCACCCATGTGTTGTGCACTGCTGTTGTTAAGCCTAGCATGAATAACGTAATTTAGCTGCTGAGTATATGCAGAAATGAGTGGAAATGGCTGCTGTAAATTAATTTTATTCCTTCAGCTTTTAGGTTTCGAACAGCCCACCTTGTCGAACAATTATAAAATGTTTGGATAAAGATCCACCGTTGAATTTTGAACATGTTGTAGATGGATATATGTAGTTTATCATATTAAAATTTGGTGAGAAATGAACGGTCGGATTGAAAGTTACGAGCTCCCGAAGTTAGGTAGTTGAGCAGTTTTATTGAACTTAGAAAAAATGGCTAAGTATAAGAAGTAGAGTGAGGAACCGACTTTGGGAATTATTATAAAAATATCGGCTGAACAGTTTAGTGAAATTCTTTCTTCTAAGGTTAGATAGAACCTCATAGATCATCTAGATAATAAATTCGGGAATTTTATGAGCCGTTAAGAATTTTATAATTAGAGCCGAAGTTAAACCTTTTTCGGTTCTTCCGGAAAAATTTAAACATAAGAAAAATGTCCGTTTCGCACCTAATAAAATTCTAAGAGTTAGGATATATTTTAGAACTTCAAATAGGAGTTTGGACATGAATTTTAGGGTCTTCGAGAAAATCGGAATGAAGGGTAAAATGGTCATTTTACCCTACAACTAACAATGTAGCTAGTACGTCTTCATAATTATTTAATCTCAGAAGTCTTAGACTTCTATCTACGTGAAAGTGTGCTAATACACTTATCGCCTTTAACAGGCAACTGAGTGGGTACAGTTACAGAGCAAGTGATTACTAAAGAGTCGAGCATTATAACAGGTAAGTCCTTTGGGCTTACTTAGCTGACTGCTAAATATGAGTACAATGATGATGGTGGTGTGTGATTGACATGTTAGAGAGATAGGTTGTGATATATAAATACCGACCTGTATTTTGGCCTAAGAGTAACGGGCGGTGGCATTCCGCTCAGTAGCTCGCCGGGCGCTGGGGGTTTCTTTCGGGACTAGTCCACACATGGTTTGTAGTGACGCTACCAAAGGAAGTCAGCTATACCTACACCAGTTGGATAAGGAACGGAGGCGAGAACTAAAAATAGTTCTCGTGCCACAACTTAAATTGAATAATGTGAATCACTTAAAGAACAGATAATAATTTGTTGAGTGCCAGCATGTTGTTTGTTTATTTTTGTTTCTGCTTGTGTTTGTGCTGTTGTCATTTTCTTATATTTGGATAGTTAGCTAACGGTTTATCCGTGTTGTAGATCTGTAGAGATAGACAGTTGCAGAGAGATCCGGAACGGATGGTCAGCCGGGTCCACGTACTCATTAGATGGGGGACGGGGGAGTCTTCCATACGTCATACATATTATATATCTTTATATATGTTTGTAAGGCTGTCACATGTGTACGTTTATACCATTAAAAATATTATGTTTTAGAAATTGTTTAAATACATTTGTGCCTTGTTGTAAGATCCAAGTAATGTTGTTGTTAAACCAAGGTCGGGACCCATTGTGAGGTCCTAACCAGTAGCTCCCCGAGTTCCGAGAATTTGGGGTGTTACAATATATATATATATATATATATATATATATATATATATATATATATATATACATACATATACCATGCATGCCGTATGGAAGACTCCCCCGTCCCCATCTAATGAGTACGTGGACCCGGCTGACCATCTCTTCCGGATCTCTCTGCCGCTCTCTATCTCTACACAAAAACTACAACACGGAATAATCGTTAGCTAACAAACCAAATATAAGTAGAATAAAAATAGCGCAAACACATCTCAGGCAAAATAAAACAATCATCATGCTGGCACACAATCCGGTTATTATCTGATAGTTTAAGTGATTCACTTTATTCCGTTTTAAGTTGTGGCACGAGAAATCTTAAGAGTTCTCGCCTTCGTTCCTTATCCAACTGGGTGTAGGTCTAGCTTGTAATAACTAGGATTTCCGAATTCTAATTAATGTTGATTAACTTAATCGTTTATAGTAATTGACATATAACTCGCGAAGATTTCGCAAGTGATGAGTATGAGTCCCACCGTTATGTTCCTAGCGTAATTTTGGACGTTTGGGGAAATTTTTATTTTTTCCCCCGGGTAATTATTTTTACCCTCCGGTGTTATTTGGAGCATTTGGGAGCTCCAATTAATAAAAATTCAGTTGAGAGAAATGATCAAGACATCGGATATGTCCTAGATACGAAATAATATGGAGAGGCAAAACGGACAAAAGAGTCGCTATTTCGTTTCTTAACGGCTAAGAAAGACGGCTTAGGAATACACGTTTTCCGAGACACTTGTGGAATAATTATCCCTACAATATTCCAGATTTAATATTTCAACCTCGAGAAGTTTGGAGGAGGTTCGACCCGCCTTTGGATCGGTTAAAGGATAATTATCGACTTCGCTAAGGGATAATTATCGTCTTCAGTATAAATAGCGGAAAATCCTTTATTAATTTATTTCCTTTCACGTTTCCTCGTAAAAGCTCTGATTTCTCTCAACCTTCAAACTCAGATCTACTCTCCGTTTCTAATCCGATTTCAAATCCGTTTGAGTTTCTGGATTCCTCTCTTCATTCTCTTCATATCGGTACCGAGTTTCTGCATTTCCGAGCAGATGAAGAGCTGGTCGAGCATATATGTCACCAGACAGATTCCGTCGCTCCGATTCCGACGAATTTGATGTTGTCCATGCGTAGCCTGTGTCGTTGTGATTTCGAATCTTCTTTCAGATCGTAAATCGGGTTAGTAACGAATAAGTTATGAATTTATTCGTTTTCCGTACTGCGATTTGGCCTAAATTGACTTTAGGCTTGTCAAAATAGATAATTAGAAATTCCATTATGGTCGTTATATTATTCTGGTGATTATGGGTAGTTTGTTTGATGAAATCTGATAACAGCGGGTTTAGAAATTGCCTGCGGGCAAAACATTATTCTGGCGAAATTTAATTAATCAATTAAAGGTTAATTAATTAAATTAGGATTATAATTGAGATTGAGGAATGTCGATTAGATACTACCTTGAGATTTGATGAATTGTGAGTTATGTTGAGATATTGAGGTTTAGTTGGTTGTGAGGCTTATAGATATTATGATCCTTATGGATCCCTTGGGTCTAGGTGTGACCTTTTTTATTGATAAGAGTATTGATATCTCTTTCTGCCTTGTTATTAGGCAATGTCCCTTTCAAGATTGGAGGTTGATCGTTGTTGTGATTGTACGAGGTTGAGGTAAGTCCGTAGGACTTACTTAGCTATCATCCTTATATTGGGTGTTTGCATGAGTGGTGTGTGCGTTATATGTTTGCTATGATAGCATGTGATATCGTATATACCGACCTACGTTTTATTGATTGCCCCGTATGTGTGGCTGTGATAACCTTTCCCCTTCATCCCGCCGTGGAGTCTGGGAGGTTCTCTTGAGACAGGCCAGACCTGGTATACGGGGAGGGCACAACACCACTCTCATAGGGTACATGGGTTGTGTGACCGATTCCACTCCAGATGGCTATCATCCTCAGAGGCGAGGATGTATCGGTCCTCGTGTCACATATTTTTCATCTATATATATACGATTTGAGTGAATGACTATAATATGAAGATAATAAAATGGGTAAATGTGTGATAGCATGGTTATGTGTTTATCTTTCATGACTTGTGCTTGTGCTTGTGCTTATGCATTACTTTATATATGTATGGTTAGATAACGGTTTCATACCGTGTTGTAGATATTTGCAAGATAGGCGCTGCTGGGTGATTTGGCAGCGTGACAGGCCGAGGACTCTCGTACATTAGGTGGTTGGTTTGGGATGTTTACCCTTCCCCTCCTGCGTGAGGATGATGTCTTGTTTTCCCTCATGTGTGAGGATGTCGTTTTGTGTACTCAGCTATGTTGTTGTTTACTTTGGGTCGTACAGTTTACACTGTTTTATGTATTTGTTTTATATTTGTCAGTGCCATGTTGTAAGGTCTAGTGAACTTGTTGTCAGGCTAGGGTCAGGATCCATTGTGAGATCCTAGCCCAATGTGGCACTCCGAGTTCCGCGGATTCGGGGTGTTACATAGCTTACCTCCGCCGGTAGTATCACTACAAACTAAGTGTGGACTAGTCCCTAAAGAAACCCCCAGCACCTTCAGGCTAACTGAGCAGAATGGTCACCGCCCGTTACTCTTAGGCCAATGTATAGGTCGGTAGATATTTACTACTAAGTACAACTATAACATATCATCCACACACCACTATCATTATTCACACTCATATCTAGAAGCTAGTTAAGTAAGCCCAAATGACTTACCTGAATCAAATCATAATCCCGTTATCTTAACTCGGTCCGCCACCGCATGAACTCAACCGCCTGTTATAAAAGGCAAGTGGATCAATAATGTATCCCACTTTATTAGAACTCTCTAACTTCTAAGATATTTAACTCTACCATCAGATAAATTACCAAAATACCCTTGTAATGGCAAATGACTATTTTGCCCCTAGTGTCCGAGATCCTAGAAGTATTTTAGAATATTTCTAAAATTTCTTATGAAGTCCAAAACCATAATCTAACACTCCCGGAAAGATCTAGCTAAGTTGGAAGATATTTTTTAACTTCTTAACTTCCATGACAATTCACTAACGATCTCACTTTGACTTAACTTAGACTACTCACACAAAAATCTCAAAATCTTAAAAAAAAAAAAAAATCAAATCCTTATATGCAAAGCACTCTACTCACTAGAAGAATTAAATCTCAGAAAGAATCAAAAACTAGTCTCACACAAAAATCTCAAGTTGACTCTTCAACACAGCATCTTCCATACTTAGCCAAAAATCTGCACCTTTACCAACTCCTAACTAGCCTACTTTGGAACCTTGTAATTCTAGATCCGACCGTTGGATCGATCCAAACTTTTGATACATCCAACTATGTATATCTATCTACAAACTATCAAAATTTGAACGGTGAATTATCATTTTAAAGCAACGAAACAGGGACTCAAAGAGAGCTACATAACATAGTTTTATTGGAATAAGTTAAGAGGTGCAAAAGGTCTAAGGTTCGAGTCTCACCCCCTGCATTTCAGATTGCAAGATCCCACACATCACATGTTCGATTCCTATAACTGTCAAACCAGAAAAACGTGTGTTAAACCAATTCCATCTCTTTGTGCAACGACAGTCAAGGCAACAAAGGCTTACCTAGGTAGGGAAGGAAGAGGAACGACGCTTCTATCATGGAGGTCGCCGGCAGCAAGGGAAGGGAGGTCGTCAACGATTGTTGTTCCTGTGCAAAGAGGCTTCTAGTTCCTTGTTGTGTTGATACCCATAGAAGAAACATCAAAGAGGCAACCACCTTGGTTCAGCAAGCATGAGAAGGAAAGAGTGAAGGAGAGGACGGGTATGGTCTTACCTTTCCCATGTTACGCACAGGCAGCCAAGGAGGATGGAATTGTGATCTGTTGGTTGGTAGAAGACGAAGGGAAACCACAACTGTTGCTCGGTTTCATGTGTGCGAGAGAGAGACCTTCAAGTCCGTTTGTGTCGGTTCCAGTTGCTGCCTGAAGAGGGAAGTCCGTCTAAGTGCACAAAGGAGGGATAGGGGGCCTTGCCTTGCTCTCTTACGTCTACACAGAAGGAGCGAGGGCGAGGGTGTAGATCTGTTGCATGCTGATTATCAAAGAAGATCTTGTCACGAGAGCTGTTTTGATGTGGTCGACGCTGGCGAGGCTCCTTACGTCTGTTCTGCCTAATGAGATTAGCCCCTTCGTTGTGCAAGGGTTGAAGAGATGAGGGTGCTAGTGTGTACCAAGGTTGATGGCTTCTCCAGGCGCCGCTATTAGGGTGGACACAAGTTAGATCTCGGTACACCAAGAGGAAGGGGAAGGCGGACAAGGCTAGGCGTACATACCTAACCAGGAGGGGTGGGTCTGAAAGGATCAGCACTAGTAAGGAAGGTGTGCGCCAGGGAAATTGTCACCCGGATCTTCTGCAATGTTATACGTCCCAGAAGGTAAGGGTATACGTGCGGCTGAATATACACGTGGAGAGGTACGTGATGCAAGGTGAGGGTGATGATCCGATCTGCGAAAAGAAGGGCAAGAATAAGGCTAGAGGGATGGTATCAAGGCTGATGGGCATGAAGTTCCTACACTGAATATGGACGTGAAGATGGGAATGTGGGAGTTACAGTGTAGCGTGATTTCAAGAGACGTGTAGGGTAAGTGTATCTCCTCCTTCTAATCAGCCTCACATGGAAATGATCGGCGTACACTCAAGCTGCAGAAAGCCTATCACTGTTGGGATATACTTCACTGTTGGGCTGCACTTTACTGCTGGGCTGAAGCAAGGAGGAAAGCAAGGCTGAAAACTTGACAAGTACATGCCATGACTTGTCATATACATTGATGACCTTGTCAAAACATAGAGATATAAACTAGGGTTTGTAAGATTAGGATTTATTTAACATTTCATCATTTTATGTGAGTTTAAACTTGCATAAAATGATAAAATTTATGATGATAAAAATTAAGTATCACGAGGAGGAGGTCGATGGGTCGAAATCCGGTTTGACTCGAAAAAAATTCCGGATATTACAGTCGACATCCTACTCGTCGTCGACCTCATCTCTCTACTTTTATTTTCTTACTTCTTCTAGTGATTTTTTTATATCTGTATATACTCAATTTACTTTATTACTTGGTTTTGGTTTCTTAATTAATTCGTCAGAGCCTGGTCGACATCCCCTTGTGTTTGATCTCGAGTCTTGACCCCCTATACTACAATGGGGCTTGTAAGTATTTGCAGGAGTTGAGGTTCATACTTTAACCCTCATCAAATTGTCGTTTTGGGGGGAAGACTTTGAATTGGTTTAACAAATTAGTTTTGAAACCTTTGTCTATTTTATTTCTTTCAGTAAATTTTTAAAACAAAAAAGAGCAATGGCCGAATCACTTTTAGACAAACTAGCAAGCCTACACCAAGTTGTATTGAACACAAAGATTTCAGTTAATGTTGCATCGGTTAAGGCATCTCTAGTTGAGGACATTGCACAATATGAAATTAGTAATGAACACCTACATTACCCGCAAACGCTAGGCGAAGTAATGCTACAATATTTCCATTAACCTAACTCTTGTATTATGACTTCAAACTTACCAGTTTGCAACTTTGAACTCAAAGTGGGAATGATCAAATATTTAAAATCGTGTTCCTTTATCGGATCTTCTGAAGATAACCCCTTAGCATATCGAGTCATTCCTTGACATTATTGGTGTTATCCATCATGAAAAGGTACCACTAGCAAGCTTACAATTAATTACTTTTAAATTTTCACTCTCTGGTTGTGCTTTAGAATGGTACAAGACTCTCCCTCCTACCTCTACCTCCACTTGGGACCAACTCCACGATGTTTATATGTACAATTTTTTCCCGCCGAGAAAAATGATTGAGTTGAGAAACAAGATATGTGAATTCCATCAACTCCTTAAAGAACCCTTTTACGAAGCTTGAGAGGGGTTTAGAAGGCTCGTCCGGATGTGCCATTTGCATCAGTTGTCAACAACAAACCTGCTACAAATCTTTTACTTTGGAGTTTATGACTTCACAAGAACCAACATCGATAGAAGCACAACGTTGGATATCATGGCTATCCCTGTTGAGAAGTGATATATTATTCAATACCTCAACAACCCTTGCAACAAGTTTCTTGATGTGTTCAATGATGAACATAACCATTACGAGTCTGAAGATAAGCCAATAGATAAGAACCTTGATGGTCCCCCGGTCTAGGTACATGAGGAAATACAAGTTCAAAAGGTATACAATGATGAAGTTAGCAACACTCTTGATCCTTCCAAATATCAGTATGTCTTCGAGTGTCCCAATAATTTCAGTGCATTTATTATTAGCTCCCCTGAGGTACCTTGGTATTTTGATTTCGTGAACTTCATTGTTTGTAATATTATCCCCAATGATCTAACATACAATGAAAAGAAAAATGGCTACATGATGTTGAGGGATACCATTGGGACGACCCCAACCTTTTCAACAGGGAAATAACGGGATAATCCGCAGATGTATCTAGGAAAAGACACAAAACATAATTTGGCATTTTCATTCCCTACATGTAGGTGGACACTTGAAGATAACTAAAATCGGTGCAAAGATTCTCTAGTCCGGATTTTGGTGGCCTACTCTATTCCATGATGTCTATCATTACATCAAAACTTCTGATAAATGCCAAAAGACCGGAAACATTAACGAGAGAGAGAGAGAGAGAGAGAGAGAGAGAGAGAGAGAGAATGACCCATATTGGTATTATAGAAAGGATTACGAGAAAGGATTGTAAGAAGATCATTAAGCAAACATGGCGAACTCAATATTAGGGTACTCATAGGTATAATTTTGTGAGGAAGGTGAGTTTATTAAAGAATAAATTGAAATTCTGGAGTAAATCCAATTTGAAAATATTAATAGGCAACTATACGAGTTGGATACACATATTGAGCTATAGTCCCTTGTGTACAAAAACTTTAACCATCATAAGAACGCAAAGCCAATTAGGCTAAATAGATAAAGATAATGTCTAATTAAATATCAACAAAGATATTGGATGCAACGAGCCAAATCTAAGTCTCTTAATCTAAATATAAGAATACAAAATATCATCGCAAAAGAGCAACATGTAAAAGGCATCAAAAGAATATATCATCAATTATAAAAAATGACGGAACAATACTAGCCTTAGAAGAAGACATTCCCAAAGAGTTTTTTGTACATTATACAACTATATTTAAAGCTACACCCATAAATACAATTAAACTCCTCAGATAACTTGAGATCATTTAAAATGACATCACGGATTTAGATATTACAAAATTGACCAAACCATTTCCAAACCAACTAACCAAGATATCATAACCACAATCTTTACTTGGGAGCGAAAAATCCTCGGGTCCATACAATATGCCGGGCTGGCTTCTATAAAAAAAATATTGGCATATTATAGGCCCATTGTAATCTGAGCAAGTAAAAGTTTTTATTAGAACAAGGAAAATCTTAAAACACAAATAATATTTTTATTACTTTGATCCCAAAGATAGATAACTCATCCTTGACAACCCAGTACAAACCCATAAGTCTATTAACATTATAAAATCATTGCAAAAGTGTGGACAAGTAGATTGAAAAAGGTCCTTCCCAAGCTCATCATACACTTCAGGGCACTTCCATTGAAAATAGATCAATTCATGACAACATTCTGATTGCCCATGAAAATTTTCATAGTTTTAGATCCAAGAAAGGAAAAATAGCTATGGAGCAATCAAACTAGATATGAAGAAGGCATACGGTAGAGTAAAATGAGCTTAAACTATGAGGGTACGTAAAAAAATATTGGTTTCTCAAGCAAACTTAGAGGTTGGATTGAAGAATGTATTTATTCAGTCTTGCACTCCACTCTCATAAACCATAACCCGACATACCTTATCCACACTAAACGAGGAAATCACCAAGGGGATCCTCTATCTCCACTGCTATTGAACTTAAGCGTTGAGGTGCTAGCCAAAAATATTCAAAAAATAAACAATGAAAAATGGAAAGCTATTGGATCTCAATCACAAAAGCAAGAACAATCATTCATTTCCTTGATTTTGTTGTTGATATAATAATATTTGCTAAAGCCTCAATGTCATCGTGTAACCAAGTGCTCGAAGTTCTATCAAAACATTGTCAAATCTCGGGATAAAAAGTGAACTATCACAAATCAGTCTTCCAAACAAGCACAAACATTGATAACCTAGCTAAAGGAATGCTACAAAAAACATTGGGTATCTCTTTAAGTACTTGCTTAGAAAATTACCTAGGATGTCAATTATCAACGGACGGGTAAATAAATCTATTTTTGAAGATGTTAATTACTAGACCTAGATATTAAATAACCTAATCGATAGTGTCTTCTTTATTCCAAGAAGGTAGAATAATTAATATTGATTAACTCTAATTTTAATGCAAAATTGAATTTATTATGCAAAGTTTTTCCGCTCCCAAAATATATTCATAAATAACTCAACCAAATCAATAGACAATTATTTTGGAATAAATGAGTAAATTGTCGCCCACTAATAAGTTAGGACAATATTTGTAAACAAAAAGGAGTGGGTATAAGAAAAGCAAAGGACGTGAACAAAACTATGTAAATGAAAATCCTTTGGAATATCATGTATGAACTAGAGAATATTTGGGTTAAGATAATTGAGAAAAATATCTAAAACAAAGTTGTTGATGGTGCTACAAAACCAGGAACAAGACTCCATAGCGATGGAAAAAGCTAATGAGCTTACGCATAGAGTTTGAAAAGGGCTTTAGATGGAATATAAGGGATGATAAATCGATTAGATTATGAAAATACCCTTGAATTTTCGAACAACCACTCGAGTACTATGCCCTAAATAAAAACTTAATAAATGAGAGTGAAACTATTAGCTCCTTCATTATAAATCGCAAATGGGATCAAGACAAAGTCAATAATCTCCTTGGTCCTTTACTCCCGCAACCCATTGTTGAAAGAATACTTAGCTACATAATAACTATTTGCAACATCCAAGATAGACTATATTGGGCTCCAAGCGAAAAAGGTTGGTTCTCCATCAAATCCGCATTAGAACTACTCCATAAATCCAAAGGAATAACGCAATACGACAATTTGTGAATTTGAAGAATGAACATAATGCCAAGAATAATTAAAAAATATTATGTGAAAATTGTCCAGAGATGGACTCCCGACAAAAAAACCTTGAAAAGCAAAGTCCTTGTACCAATGTATTGCGTTCTATGTCAACATCCTTATGAAAGTGCTAAACACATATTCCTCAAATGCTCAATCACAATTAATAACATAAAGGATCCAAAACCATATATTACCTTATGAATATTAACACATCCTCCAACAAAATTTCAAAAATCATTTCTCTCATGCGAGAAAAAGTTGATGATGAGACAATGATACAAGTAACCGTTACATGGTGGAATATTTGAAACATGAGGAATCAAAATAATTTTAACAATAAAGCGATAACTGATATCACACAACTAGTTACTAGGCAAATTCGGGAGTGGAGAGTTTTAAATCCTAAGAACCCGGCTAATAGGAATCCTAAAATACAAAGGAAAGTAAGAAATATTCATTAGTCAAAGCCAATGATGGGAAGCTTGAAACTCAAATTTGACGGTTCTAAATGAAGTAATAACCGATGTATTTGGATACATTTTGAGAGACAATAATGCATCAATGGTTGCACATGACTACGGACAATGTGGGTTTTCATATGCCCTATATGCAGAAACATATGCCCTTAGGAAAGGACTAATGAGAGCAAGTGACATGCAAGTTAAAAATATTAAAGTTGAAGGAGATAATCTTACGAGTATCAACTCAAACAAAAATATTTGGAAACCCATGATAAATCCACCTTATTATTGCAGATACATCCCTTATTTTTATCTAATTTCATGCATGTCCAAATTTTTCATAATTTTTGGGAAGTCAATAACGTTGTGGATAAGCTCGTGACACTAGGTCAAGACATTCCTGCAACCATAGTAGTGGTCCCACAAGAAGTCGAGATCCTCATCCACAAGGATGCTATAGGTTGGTCCACCAATAGATGGTGATCAAACCTTATTTTCTTACCCTTTTTTTTTAAAAAAAAACAATAGTCGTAAAATTCGAAATGGACCATAAATTTTCAAAAAACCCGGACTAGAATTTCGGTCTGACACCATGTCCGACTAACCTATTTTCTTAGTTTTCTTTTAGTTTTTTTCCAATTAATTTTCAGTTCTACCCGAATCACCGTTTTTCCGGTCTTGGATCAGGACCGAAAATCATTACACTTGGATCGTAGACCGGTCCGGTCCGAGTTTGAACCCGATCATAAAAACCGGTTTGATCAGATCCGGTTTTCTAGTTCGGTTTGGATTTGCATAATCCTTGAATGTGACCCATGTGGGTATGTAATGAAATCGCCTCTTAATTACGTCATAATGGATAAAAACACCCATTGATTTGTGATTTTCCGAAAATTAGATGTAAAATTTTCAAAATAATGCTGTTAAAAATATGAAATTAGTTGAACACCATGGATGCATTCCGTTGGACATATTTATAGGTTTTTATGGGACTTATTGGGTAAAATTTTTTTAAAAAAAACCCTCACCTGAATAAATTATGAAATTTTAGGGAATTAAGGGGGAGTTAATGAGATTTTTGTAGTTCCCTTAAAAAGCATACCTCATATATGAAAATGAGATTGACACGAAATACTAAATAATATAACGTGTTACTGAATGAAAATAAAAAGAAAACCATGGTTTTTATCATTTCAATCATTTAAAGAAGGGAAATTCCTGATGATGCCCCTCAGTTTATGACTTTTCCGGAAAATAATCAATGATTTTCTATATTCCGGATGGTACCCTTAAGTTTCAATATTTTCCGGATTATACCCCTACACCACTTACTATGTTAACTATGGTTAAGTCATATAGAAAAAAAAATTAAAAAAACACAGAATACTTTCTCACTCTTCTCAACCGAGTCTTCTTCTTCTTCTTCGGGAATAAGACTATGCTAGTTTAAAATGAAAATTTTAATCAAATTAGTTCAAGGGGAGGTTCTGATGGCTTGAAATACTAGTTGAAGGTCTACAGATGAAGAAACTACTATTATTTTGAAGTTGTAAAAACAGTAGAAACAATGACTTCAATATTGAAAAAATTAAGCAAAACAAAGTGATCCAAACTGTACTCCTTTTGATTAATTTTTTCATTAAACTGTCCATGTTAATGGACGGAAGAGCGTTTAACAGGTGAAGAAAAAATATACACTGCGGCGAACTCCGGATATAAGGTCACCGGTGAGGTGTGTATCGGGGAAACGATTGTCTTTGGCTCCGTTGGACCAGTTTGATGTCGCAAAATGCGGTGGAAGAGCAGTGGCGGAGATGGAGGCTGAAGTTAAACCCTAATCGATCCTAACTAAACCCCATATGAACCCAAATAACAAACCCCCAAATTAAAGAATTAGGGTTACAGTGTTCAAAAAAGTAAGCACACACAAAATCAACAATTTCGAAAACAAAGAACAACGATTTCGAGAATAGTTGGAAAGATTATAATGTCGTTGTTCTTGAAGAATAAGAGCCGATCGAGAAGAAGATCCAGGGGAGTATTTTGTGTTTTTCTTTATTTTTATATTTTTATTAACTTTTTTCCTTGATTACTTTACCACAGTTAAAAAAGTAAGTGGTGTAGGGGCATAATCTGAAAAACACAGAAACTTAAGAGTACCATCCGGAATATAGAAAATCTTTGGTTATTTTCTGGAAAAGTCATAAGATGAGGGGCACCAATAGAAATTTCCCTTTAAAGAAAGAAGTAATGGCTTTCATAGCGGGGTGTTTTTTTTAACAATTTAAAATATATTTACAACAAATTTCATTGAAAGAGTAATTATACGCACAAACAAAGCACAAATCCCATGGAATATATGTCACAGAAACAGGGATTAAGTTTGACATTTGATGGCGCATCATAAGGCCATGTCATATGTATCGATTACACATTGCATGCCCATGATAAGCATTTGTAAGACCAACATTTGACTTGCCACGAGGAGAGACTAAAAAGTGCTAAGAGAGGAAAGTATTTACGCAAAACCACCCTTAAAATTACGGATTTTTACCCAAGTGACAAAATTATATAAAGTAATTATCAAAATATCAAAATTTAAAACTTATTTTCCGATATAGCAAACTTTACGATAAAAGTTTCAAAAAGTAGTCTTGATCCAATAAAAAAAGAAGGAAAAACAAAAAAAAGTGATTTGAACACGTGACCAAGGACAATCAGAAAACAAACACTCCTTTAAACCACCGTGAGATGTTGATTTCATTAAATATTTATAGTTTTGTATGTTTTTTTAAAGCATAAAGTATGAATTTAGAAAACATCCGAAAATAACTAATTTTGTTTATTCTTGATGCTTCCTTCTCCTTATACACATTTTCATAAAATACACCTATTAATTTACGATAATTATATATATATGATTATTGTAAGATTTTTCCAAATTCGTATTTATACACATGGAAAGTTTCCATGCAATCACGAAAATTTAATTCTAGAATATAAAAAGATTTGAAAAAACATCCAAAATAATCAATATATATATATAAAAGTGATTATTTTAAATAAATAAATCTCATGAAAAAATTCAACTACTAATTAATTTTTTCTATTATTATCTTACTACCCTATAATTTTAGTTTTTATGAGCATTAAATGATTCATATTAAAACCTTATTTTGCCACATACTATTCAATTAATTTTTCCAATTTATTTATTTATTTATTTATTTTACCTCCTTTTTATTATCCTCACAAAAACAAAAAAATATACTTTGTTTATTAGTAAATCTATAACCTACTAATATTAAATCTATACATAATTATATATTTAATCCATTTTTTTTTATTTGACTCTTTATGATTATAAAAAACTTTTAAAATACTATATTTTTAGTTTTGAGGACATTGATTGATTTTTATTAAAATCCTTTTTTTTTT
>BSUD01000004.1:10912899-10965586 GCA_033239045.1 Fagopyrum esculentum | reverse complement strand
TTGAAGAACAAATAAATTTTTATATTTAAAACATTTAATGCTTCATATTAAAATTTTTTTTATCATAATAACATCTAATTAACTCCTCAAAATTACTAATTGTTTTAATTTAAGGGTAAAAAATAATTCATCCAAAACAACCAACTTATAATATACCTCTAATCAACTCTTCAAATCACTAATTGTATTAAATTAACAATTATAATATATAACGTATTAGTATTAAATTCATACGTAATTATATCTTTAATCCACTTTTTTTTTAATTTCTTATGATAAAAAAAACTTTGGAAACTCTATATTTTTATTTTTAGGACATTGATTGATTTATATTAAAATCCTATAATTTAACAAATGATTTTTCGCATTTTAAACATTTAATAACTCATATTAAACATTTCCCTTTAATAATTTTTAATTAACTCCTCAAAATGACTAATTTTTTTAATTTGAGAGTTACAAATAATTCATCCAAAATAACCAACTTATGGTATACCTCTACAATTAACTCTTCAAATCACTAATTGTATTAAATTGACAATTATAATTTTACAATAGATGTTCATTGTCTCTTTCCTTACTCTTAGACTATAAAATATCTCGCATATTCCTTTCATTCTCATCTCAATGGAATACACAATGTCCATAAAAAAAAAGTTTTATTATCTACACATTTTCCGATTTGTCACCGACACCCTACCACAAATGCGGCCTTTTTTTACCATCATCGTCGCCTTTTGACATTGAATTTGGATTCCTCTTGTAAGTGTGTTAGTTTTTCTTGTAGTAGAGAAATTGTCTATTAATATTGCGTGTGTTTTTAATTTTCTTAGAAGTTCAGCAGATGTCCAAAACACAACATTTTCAAGTTTGAGCGTAGCGTGAGTGCGTGACTAACTTGCAAAAAATACTTAAATAAGTCATATAATTCTTTTTAAAAAAACTACTCAAACTAAAATAAATTATTCTTTTCGTCCTGCTAGACTAATTTAATAAAATATGAAAATTTAATCAAAAAAAATGTTATACTTTTGAAAGGTTGTTTATTAATAATATAGAAATTTCTCATATCTACGAATAAATCTACAACTACATTACCCTACATCGTTTATAAGTAGAATTGACGGTTTGACATTTTTGTATGAATAGAAGGGTTGAAGGCTAGATAAATCATACATTTATTAGCAATTTGTTTTTTTTCTGTTTACTAAGATTGTGGGTAATATTTGTTTTTATTAGTTTAATATTTGATATGTGGTCATTGACTTATTAATATATGAGGCATTGACCAACTGGCATGTGTGCCATTGACTTTGACCTATTGAGTACTAAGTTGGACGTAATAATTTTTTCACGAAACTATTTTATTGTAATACGGGTTTAGTACCTTTATATAATTGGACAAATTTTTTTAAAAAAATTGTTTAATAATTAAATGTGCGGGCATGTATTAACAAAATATGAAAATTTAACTAAAAATAAAACTCGTAATACATTTTAAAGGTTGTTTATAAATAATATGTACAAATAAATCTACAATTAAACTATCTCACGTCATTTATAAGTAAAGTTGGTAGTTTGAGAGTTTGACAATACAATTCCCATAATTATGCTGTTAGTTGACATTACAATATTACATAAAGGTACTAACAACTAGACTTGTACAAATTCGGGTTGGCCCGTTCAACCCGCCCGGGAAAATACATGGGTATGAACAACTAGTTTGGTGCGTTCGAAAATTGCCCGACCCAACCTTGTTTTGGTGGACGGGTATGGGTAATAATTTGGCTTGCGGACCAACTCGGCCCGGCTCGACCCGTGTATAGTTTTATACATAATATATTGTTATGAGTGTCACATACTCTGATTTTTAATTTAACTTGTTTGGAGTTGTTTTATGACTTATACTCGTTTGTAATACAAGATTGCAGATATAACTTGACACTAATGATACTTGTTGGTTTTCTAGGTATTTGGATTTATCCATTTTTGTGTGTTGATTGTTGTTGAACTCGTTGGTAGTGCACTATGCATGCATTATTAGATTGAAAGTTTGTGTTGGAGGGGTATTACGGACACGGCGATGGATTTCGTAAACGCACGGCGGTTCCGGAATTCGTGACCGCCACGATCACGGGTTTCGAAACCGTAATTTTTTCCCTGACATTAGTTCCGTAACCGTGATGGTGCAAGATTTTTTTTCGGGTTAGAATTCACATAGAAAATTATCACGGATCCGGAACCCGTAATCGTGACGGTTACGAGTTCCGTAACGTGATGATTTTCTTCACTTTTTTAAGTTTTTTTGGTTATAATTCACAAAGAAAATCATCACGATTACGGAACCCGTAATATGTCACGGATTCGGAACCCGTAACCGTTACGGTTACGGGATCCGTAACCGCCGTACGTTTACGACTTCCGTATTACTTGTTTTGAACGATAAATTCCGAAAAAAGCACAATCAAGTACGTACGGGTTATTCGGGCCGGCAGCCCGACCACTTTTTTATGTGGGTGGACATGTATCGTTTTTTGCTCGGAAAAGCCGGGTCAGCTTTACCCGCACCTTCCGGGCATAAGTTTTTAGTTATGACCCGGTTCGAACCCGCTTTTGTACATGTGTACTATCGACGCTTGTATGGTTCACATTTTACTTTTCTTAATTTTTCATTAAAGAATCTATCTCAATAAACTTATACCAAACACTACAAATTTACAAAATTTAACAAATCCCAATAATCTCCATCTACCACAATCTCAACAATCTCAACAATTTTCATCCTCAACAATATGAAGAAATGAATCCCCATGTGATACGAAACATGACCTAAGTGTAACGGTCAAAAATCAAAGATAGCCTAATCGGGAATTTTAAGGAATTAAACACGTTTTAACAAGAGATACCTCTTGAGGTAACCTGCTCCTAGATGAAATTACACCCTGGTGTTATTGTATTTGGAGCTTCAATTAATAAAAATGCAGTTGAGAGAAATGATCAGGACATTGGACATGTCCTAGATATGAAATAACATGGAAAGGTAAAACGTTATTCTGGCGAAATTTAATTAATTAATTGAAGGTTAATTAATTAAATTGGGATTATAGAGGAGGATATAAGTTAATAAAATTTAAAGGAATGAATTTAACTGGTGCTTGAATCGAGAAGTTTAATACGAGGAATATGATATTCTCCTCAGGTGTTGTTGAAGGTTTTGGTCTAACTATAGTTTAATTGCTTTGTAAGCGTATCCAAATACGAGAAAGAAGGATAGTCCGAGTGGGAAACGGACTCAATAGTTGGTTTGTGAGGTTTTACTGTTCTTACTTGTGAGGTAAGTGTATACAAATTACACTTGCTTAATATATATATATATGTTATGTATTTAATATGCCATGATTTATGCATGCTTGTGTGTATATATCTGTTTGTTATGATGGTATGCATGCTTATATGTATATGAGTGAGATGATGATGATGACTTGATATTCTTTATGAAAGCATGCATGATGTACATGGTATGATAATGAGAGGGATGTGATGAAAGAATATAACGACAACATGAAACTAGGTTATGTTATGAAAGTGATAATATAGGATGGTAATTGATTAATTAGCCCAACTCGGTCTCGCACGGGTTTCCGGGGGACGAGGTCGCTACCTGATCTAAAGGGGCCTCAGAGGTCGCTTCATGATCTACAGGGGGCCTCAAGATGAGAAAAATAGTCCAAGATCGCAACCTGATCTACAAGGGGTCTTAGGACAAGATGACCGAGGTCGCTACCTGATCTAAAGGGGGCCTAGGACGCTATCGGGTTGGCCAACCGAAAGAAAAAAAAGAAAGAAAAGAAATACGAAAGTACATGAGAAAATATATCGTATGATCAGTTGGGGCTAGTTAGCTAATTATCACCTATGCATCGATGCAATCGAGTCTAGCATGTTATATGTTATGTTATGATTATTTATATGTGATGGTATGATATGAGATGTTTATATGAGATGATATGTTTATATGTGGTGTGATAACATGTTTGAATGTTTATATGCTATGTGTTATGGATGGTTGTGGATATGTATGTGTGCGCTTTGGAATGTGAGAAAAGGGTATAGAGTGTCCTTTGGGGACGGGATATTAAATACTTATATATATTGGGAGAGTGCGATTTGTATACCCTTAATGAGCGTGTGGCTCATTGTTGTTGTATCCACATTTTTTTCAGCTACTCAGACTCAGCCTAATCAAGGCAAGGACGTCGGACCTAACACCTGGATTTGAGATCATACTAGGTGAGTTGTTATGGGATGTTGCCGCCTAGGATGTTTTGTGTGGTTTTAAATTGTTGTGTTTTGTTAAACAAGGTTTTATGACGTATGTTAGTATGTATATATGTTGTGAATATGGTTGTAAGATAAAGTTTTAAAATTTTACGTTTTCTGTTTTTTCGCTTGTTGTTTTGAATAGGTGTCACATTTTGGTTGGTATCAGAGCATGGATATGATTTTTGGCTTGGATTTTGAGAAGTTTTCTGAAAGCTTTTAAAAATGTCTTTTTCTTTTAGATGGTGGAGCACAACCATGAGGGGTCGATTGAGTTTGTACATGCTCAGGGTATAAATGATCAGGAGCACCCTAAGGTGCCAGTTTATCCAGTACCACTACCACCATTGGATATGGCTGGTATACCTGAGTTAGTGCAATATTTGAGAGAGGTTATACCACCACGGACACAACCAATGCCTCAAGCGGGTATTATTATAGTAAAGATGGACAAGAATTTCAAGAAGATTCGCCTCCAAGGGGCAAAGCCGTTTGAGGGGAATACTGATCCATTAGTAGTGGATGAATGATTGAGGAACATTGAGTCCATTCTAGATGGAGTTATCTACGCTACTGAGAGGTGGGTACAATATGATATATCCTTGCTTGAGGGAGCACGTAGAGATTGGTGGGACACGGTCCCTAATGGCCGTAGTATACCACCAGTGCTGACATGAGGATGATTTCTTGAGAGAGTTTGATGTGATGTTAGTAATGGATTGCTCATCCACTCATATAGCTTTGGTTAATTGTTATACAAAGAAGTCACCACGGAGATAGATAGGTTAAGAGAGGTGATTTTTACTGGTGAAAGAAATGTTATTCCTACTTGCCTCATATCTGCAGTAACAACTTTTAGAATACTTCGAGAAGGGTGTCAGGCTTATTTGGCTAGTGTGTCAGATTTTCCTATTGTTAGCCCCGGAGTATCTGAGGTGGATGTTGTTAGAATTTTGTTTATTCTTGATGCTTCCTTCTCCGTATACACATTTTCATAAAATACACCTATTAATTTACGATAATTATATATATATATATATATGATCATTGTAAAATTTTTCCAAATTCGTATTTATACACATGGAAAGTTTTCATGTAATCACGAAAATTTTATTCTAGAATATAAAAGATTTGAAAAAACATCCAAAATAATCAATTAATATATATATATAAGTGATTATTTTAAATAAATAAATCTCATGAAAAAATTCAACTACTAATTAATTTTTTTCTATTATTATCTTACTACCCTATATTTTTAGCTTTTAAGAGCATTAAATGATTCATATTAAAACTTTATTTTTCCACATACTATCCAATTAATTTTCCTAATTTATTTATTTATTTATTTATTTTACCTCCTTTTTATTATCCTCACAAAAACAAAAAAAATATACTTTGTTTATTAGTAAATGTATAACCTACTAATATTAAATCTATACACAATTATATATTTAATCCATTTTTTATTTGACTCTTTATGATTATAAAAAACTTTTAAAATACTATATTTTTAGTTTTGAGGATACTAATTGATTTTTATTAAAATCCTTTCTTTTTTAACTTTTGAAGAACAAATGAATTTTTACATTTAAAACATTTAATGCTTCATATTAAAAATTTTATCATAATAACATCTAATTAACTCCTCAAAATTACTAATTGTTTTAATTTAAGAGTAAAAAATAATTCATCCAAAACAACCAACTTATTATATACCTCTAATCAACTCTTTAAATCACTAATGGTATTAAATTGACAATTATAATATATAACATATTAGTATTAAACTCATATGTAATTATATATTTAATTCACTTTTTTTTAATTGCTTATCATAAAAAAAAAACTTTGGGAACTCTATATTTTTATTTTTAGGACATTGATTGATTTATATTAAAATCCTATAATTTAACAAATGATTTCTCGCATTTTAAACATTTCATAACTCATATTAAACATTTCCTCATAATAATTTTAATTAACTCCTCAAAATGACTAATTATTTTAATTAGAGAGTTACAAATAATTCATCCAAAACAACTAACTGATGGTATACCTCTATAATTAACTCCTCAAATCACTAATTGTATTAAATTGACAATTATAATTTTACAATAGATGTTCATTGTCTCTTTCCTTACTCTTAGACTATAAAATATCTCGTATATTCCTTTCATTCTCATCTCAATGGAATACACAATGTCCATAAAAAAAAGTTTTATTATCTACACATTTTCCGATTTGTCACCGACACCCTACCACAAATGCGGCTTTTTTTTTACCATCATCGTCGCCTTTTGACATTGATTTTGGATTCCTCTTGTAAGTGTGTTAGTTTTTGTTGTAGTAGAGAAATTGACTATTAATATTGTGTGTGCTTTTAATTTTCTTAGAAATTCAGCAGATGTCCAAAACACAACATTTTCAAGTTTGAGCGTAGCGTTAGTGCGTGACTAACTTGCAAAATAGTCTACATTTAGGGATAATATCCGGTTTTTAAATTTGATAAGACAAATATGATACGAGGAAGAAGAAAACAAAACGAGCACTTCTTTGTGCATGCCTTTAAATTCCACTATTCTTTTTTTCTTTTTTTGCTTTGTTTTGTCCTATTTTTTGTATAATTTAAACGCAATGTGATTTATATGCAAAATTTAAAAAATTATGTGTGATTTGCATATTATTAAAAATATAACTAATTGTATTAATTTATATTTGAAAATTTTAAATTATTGTAAATGATGTGAGTCCGCCGAACTTAAGCAACGAGAATGATGTGTCGGCACCTAGGTCAACACCACCTCTCTCTCGAGCTAGAGCTCACATGTTAGGACAAACCACATTGACCCACTATCCTTTTGGTGCTCTGGCATTTGGGGATGTAACATCTCGTAAAAGTTATAAGTGATGTGAGCTCCGACATTTCAGGATGGGTGACCTCCTGGGAAGTTTTCCAGCGCGAGCATGGTTGGCATGGGGACAACGTCCCTAAGACCTTGGTCTTACAGGGGACGACTATGATTATCATTTGTGTAACACCCCAAGTTTTGGGAACTTGAAGCGCTACATGCTAGGACCGCACAATGGGTCCCTACCCTCAAAGTAGCAACAGCAAACGGATCTTACAACAAGGCACAGACGAATGAAAACCAAAACTAAATATAAAACCAAAAGTTCAAACAGTGGAAAACACAAAAGCTCCACAACCGGGTCAAAACAAAAGGGAAACAACAAACGAAACAAAAACCAATCCCGTCCTATAATGTACGGGAATCCCGGCTGACCACACCATCCGGATCACTCAGCAGCATCCTGAACGTGTGGAACATCTACAACGACGGTATAAACCGTTAACTAACATTATAGGTATAAGCAAGAGTGTAAAGGCACAAACACACATAAGGTAAAGAAAACACATAGCATGCTCACACATCAACCGGTTATTATCTTTCATTAAGGTTATCCATTACTGTAACACCCCGAATTCTCAGAACTCGGGACATTACTGGTTAGGACCTCACAATGGGTCCCGACCTTAGTTTGACAACAATATTACTAGGATCTTGCAACAAGACACAAATAAGAAAAGCCGAAATTCATAAAATAGTATTTTTAAAAGAATGAATGCAACAACGTCTAACAGCCTAAAGTACTTAAACATCGAAACAGACCAACTGTCTTAACAAGATGAAAGAACAACACAGGAAACATCCCAACCCCATTCTAAGGAGTACGGAGACCCGGCTGACCACTACTTCCGGATCACTCAGCTGCTGCTCTAACCTGCGATAAATCTAAAAACACAACAGAACAACCATTAGCTAGCTATCTAAACATTAGAAGAATAATAATAGCACACACACACACATAATATCATAAACACTCATCATGCTTTCAAACCATCCTTTTATTATCTTCATTTAAGTCGTTCACTCTAATGATACTTATTTTGTGACACGAGGGATTCCCAAACCTCGCCTCCGCCCCCGTGTACCCATCAGGAGTGGATCCGATGCATCTCACCGTGTACCTGGATGGTCTGGGTATAGAGAACCTCCCAGTCTCCTGGCAGAGCTGGGCAGTGATGTCACGGCCCGTTATACATACACTTGGGCCTTAACACATAATAACCACGGTCGTCCTAACAATTTATTTTTATTATAACACACATTGCACACACACAACCATTATCACCCAACTAATATCCAGAAACCGGCTAAGTAAGTCGCAAGGACTTACCTTGATCAAAAAATCGTTTTCTCAAATCTCAACTCGGTCCGGACCCGTGGTAACTCAAACGCCTGTCAAATAAGGCATGTGGATCAAAATCACATCCAGATGTCCAACCTCATGCGAAGGAATTACGGAAAAAGCTCTTTTTCGGTAAAAGACCATTTTACCCTTAATGCCGAAAATTCTCAAAGTCTATCATTTAGTTCTAATATTTTCTTTTAGAACCTATGTCCATAATCTAGTTCTCATTGAAAAGTTTGGTAAGGATTTAGTAAGGTTTTTTTAAGAGTTATCCAACATTCTTAGTTTACACTATAATCGTTAAAGCTTGATTTTGGGTTCATATACGCAGCTTGGATAAGGTTATAAAAAATTCCAAAAACAAACATCTTAGATCCTCTATGATATGCATACTAAACATAGGGGTAATTATCTCTCACAAAAACTTAATCATAACTCTCTCATAAATCTCCAAAGTGGGAATAAAAGCTGAAAAAATCCCATACTTAGTCAAATTTCCCCTGCTGTAAAAATAGCCCAACTGTCCTACTTTAGGACCTCGTAAATCCCAATCCGACCGTTAACTTTCTCTCAAATTTTAACACATTAAACTACGTATTGCAATCTACAACATATTAAAAATTCAACGGTGGATGTTCATTCTAAGGTATCGAAACTAGATCCTAAAGTCAGTAGGTCAAGGCTGTAACATAAAGTGTGCTGGAGGTCCTAACTTCGATTCTCCTTGTTAGCATATGTTTCCCTCATTTCTACTTAGAAGTCTCCAGTTCGAATCTCACAAAACCAATTATACATGAACCCTATTGAACCATTTTATGTTAAATTCTCTCTTTCTACTGACTTCTTTAGCTTCTTATATTTCACCTTATACAATCCTCTATATTGTCAACAACTACAACACACTTCTTATACAGCATATTGGTATTATGATTAGAGATTGTATCAACTCACCCGCAGCAGTGAGGTTACGGTTTGCATCGATCCACACACGAGGAACCCGCACTGAACTTGGGTAAGTGTATGTTGTTACAGAGGCAAGTTCCCTTCTGCAACAGATGGAAGAAGGCCCTCCCTTTTCCTGCATCAGTTCGAAGAGGCGTGCAACAGCTCCGAGTTCAGCCAATCCAAACGCTGTGCAGAAGGCGGTGTGGTCACGGCTTGAAGGCGGCTGCAACGGACTGGAGTGAAGCGGTTGTAGGAGGGAGGCCGGCGCTTCAGCGAGGCGTGCAGTGGGTGATCTTCCAGCGCGGAGGTTGATGCAGGCATCCTAGGCGTCTGTGCAGCCGGCGCTGGCGTCCTAGGCGTCTACGCAGAGGCTGGTGCTGGTTCGACTGTACTCCTCACCGCGCACCACTCCTCCTGGCTAGTGACTGTAGGACCGAAACGCAACTCGATTTGCATTTAATACGAGAAGACAGAAGGGAAGAGATAGACGGAGGAGGGGCTCACCTAGCGGTCGATAGAGACGGCGGAAGAGATCCGGTGGCTGCGGTGTTGCTGCAAGGCTCGCCGTCGGTCGTTGGTGGCGTGCAGAATCCGGCGTTGAGGGAGATTGGTGACTCCAGTTGCAGTCGAACGTGAAAGGCTGCTGGTGGTTACAGTCGGTTTTATCGTGCAGCGGCACAGCAGGTGTAGATTAGATTTAAGGTTAGGTTAGGGTAAACTTTTAATTAGTGAAGTGATTAGGGTAAGTTAAGAGAATGGGCCGGAAAAGGACATTGGGCTAGTTAATTGGCCTGCTCATCAAATAAAATAAATGGGCTGAAAGAAGGTTCGTTATTTGCCCGGAATCGTTAAAAATTACGGAACTAAATTCCGGAATTACTTACGGAATTATTTACTGTATTATATAAGTTATCATTTGATTTGATTTTTTTTTTTTTTTTAAAGGTACGGAATTATTTTCGGTTACATAATTTATCATTTTATGTGAATTAAGGTCACATAAAATGATAGAAATTAAATCTCGTTTTATATTTATTTCAAAGGTTAAAGGTTGGCGGATCGGAATCCGGTTAAATTCCGATTTAAACGAAGTTTAAAATTTTCGGTTATTACATCAGTGCCCTCTTAAAAGAAGTTTCGTCCCGAAACTTAGAATAATACACCTAATCACATGATTTTCTTGGTATAACTTAGTTTTCAAACTTTCCATTTTCTACCATTCAACTACTCAATCATCATACTCAGACACGCATCACATTAGAACATAGTTCCTCAATCCAAATATAAAACATGAATGGTCAAACAACACAACATCCGAGTACTAACTCGTCGATACAAAAGTGACACCTAACCCCGCAAAGAACTCGGGATGATTGCGGCTAATACTCTCCTCGGTCTCCCAAGTGGCCTTCTCAACTTCTCGTCTAGACCACTGGGTCCTCAACATAGGTATCTCCTTGGATCGCAGACGTCTGATACTGCGCTCCAGGACAGCTACTGGGTACCCTACAAATGTGTGATCGGGCTCAACTGTCCGATTCTTAAAGTTGATGACGTGACTCTTATCCGGTGAGTATTCTCTCACTGAGACATGGGGAACGGTGGGCGTACAACCTCTAGTATGGGTAATAGTGTCAATCGAACTCAATCAGTTTATATATATCAACGGTTCCCTTTCTAAACTCACCTCTAAATCTTTTGGCGACTACTAAAATAACATTAAAAATTCCTTCCTTCTATTGAATCCATTTGCTCCCGACTTTTCGGAAGATCCCGTCCATAAATTCTGAAACAATGATGTGAGACATCTCCCGACACTTTAATAGGTGGTTAATGCTCTTTGTAAGACCACTCACTTGGTCTTTTCTCCCTAATACGACTCAGTTGGACCATTTCTCAAATAATACCTCATCACCTATTTCTTGTCAAGCTTCCAAATTTATATAACTCAAACAAACCAGACACCCAAGTGGACCTTTTCATATAGATCTCTAATTCCTTAACTTGAAATCATAGTTCACCTACCATTGATTTTCTTCATCTGTGGGTTATGGGCCTACCACGCTTCTGGTGTAACACCCATTAGTCACAATGGCGTCTTTCTGAGGATCAACATGATTTACCCAACTCCCGCCTATACTTTCCTTCTAATACTAGCAAGATCCTCTTCAAACAGACCCTTACTCTCTTACTCACCCGTAGACTGTTCTTAACCAACCAGTAAGAAACCTCTAACCCGATTCTCTCTATATCCTTAAATCATCCCAGAAGGTTGTCGTTGCCTACTTGGAGAATCCTCCAAGGTATCGGTAAAGTTACCTCTCAAATCCGTAATCACTAATGTCTCTCCTTAATGGTACCTACTCGTCAATACCACTAAAACACTTACATCTCCTCAGTTGACGTCGGTCAGTCTATAATTGACTTATCTCAATATCCCGGACTTACTCTTCTCATACCTATACTGGTGTTAAATTCTTGGTTAGTATCATCTGCTCGCTTAATCCTTTCATGCTTCGCTAAATCGTTTTATCTTCCACACTTCTGTTTCCTTAGACTAACTCTACTTCTCGAGCCCAATTGGGTCATTCATCTTGACATAAATAGTCATTCCAAGTCTTCAACGATAGCTTGGTAAGTGTCTTTGTAGTTCTGATGACTTTAGTTATCATCCCCTTGGAGTTCCCTTGCATGGCCCGTCGGTGTTGATGACTTAGGTCCCGTGATAATTGGGGTTACCTTGGACTTTCGAGTCCACAAAGGCCGTTCTCATATATACATCCCTTCGCTGGTGCTACCGGCAAATTGCCTTCATGAAACTCTGTTGTTTCCGCTACAGGGATTCAACTCTTTGATACCGGCATTGCGATTTCTTTCAAATTCCTATATCTTCGAGGAGGTCAAAACCTTTCCACACTTGTAAAGTCTACATTTTAATTCTACACTCCATTGTAGGTACCCCTTCCATGCACTTAAGACTCTCACATCCGGGTCGACATTTTATCTCTTTTGGTCTCTCAAGCTTGTCTTGTAAACTCTTCTACTAGAGACTCATCTTATACATTTTTCCTTCTCTGAATCGGTCTCTAACTGTCTATTGATCATTACTACCCATTCTGTGTTGGAACTTCAGTTACTTGGTACTCCTGCATAGATTTCCTAAAGACATCCTCATCTCAAGACTTATTTAAATTTAGCGTGGCCCGTATTTTGATACATGACTTTCTTTCTCACTGGTTAAGTTATGCGCTTGGTTTACACTTAATCTATCATAGTGTCATTAGTCCGATAGTATGATTTTTATTAAAAATCTATTGGTCCCATTTGTATACGACACATCAGATGCATATGATTTTCTCCCAAATCAAATTCCTCACATCCCATTTATTATGTTTTCCTTATACTCATGTCGTTTTACTTTCTTTAAATCTTTACACCCCGTAAGATAGTTAAATCCCTTTGAGTTTTCTCGTACACGCTTTATGGACCACGTTGGTTGATCTTATTACTTTCCTCAACTCTTATGTTATCAGTCCAGCTTGAATTTTCAATGGAGTACCTCCATTTCTTATCAAACTTTTATATATACACCTTTCGGTATTCATCTTATTGGGGTAATACCGGATCCATATAACAGCCTTTAGTCTTTCAATTTTACTCCTTCTCATGTCTGTTTTAGCCAACCTGTAGATTCCATCTGCAATCACCTCACACTCGACCACACATTTCCCAAGGCTTTACATCACACTCTCTATGTTTGTGCCACCTCGGAATTTCCAATTTCTGTGTCACATCTTTAATCACAAGACTTTTCCCTGTCAATCTAGACAGTCTGGCCCTACTTTTTCTCGAAGGAGCACCATCAGTCCTACTTGTGTGAAATGCTAAGACATAGAACATGTTCACAATCATTTGTCTCTTCTTACTCTTCTAGTTCTTCTTACATGAATTTCTTCATACTAACTTTGATATGTATATTTCCTTAGTCAGTGGTAAGTAACTACTCACACAATTTCCTTTATAACCTTGTGGTTATTCTTCTTATCTGTCAACCCACCATCACTAGTTAGCCAGCACTTGCAAATTCTCTATTGTTACCAATTAGCCTGTAGTTGATCTTCTATATGATCGTAGACTTACTTTTCTTCCATCTCTTTTGAGGTTTGGTATTTCAGGTGAAAATATATCTCTTCCATTTATACTCCTATAAGATCACTATACCCTTACGAGTCTAGTTGTATCTTCGTCTTCCTCCAACGGCCTTATCATTTTTCCTACGATAACTTGTAGGCATTTCTCCATGATTCTTTGTACCCGAGTTGTTGTCCCCTTGTTGTTCTCTGTTATGACTTGCTAGTGTTATTAAGTTAAATCCCTTCGTGAGTGCGAAGTTATTAGAGACCCTCTTTTTTTTTTTTCCAAGATTATTCTCCTACACCCTCCTTCTTGAGGTGCTGCTTGTACTTCCGCGTTTATAGAAATCCGGTCTTTGTTGTATCCCGATCCTTGTTGTAATTCTTGTGTGTTCTAGGGGGTCACACCACTTCCATGTTGGATGAAATCGGCATTCCCTTTTCTAGCAACCTGTAAGCTTTCGTTTTGCGGTTCTTTAATTCTTCGTATCGGGTTGGGCAACGTATCTTATCTTGACTCCTACTCTTATGATTGTCTCGGTTTCCCATCCTGATTGTAGTGGAAAGTAGCTTGTCGAGAGTGATCATATTCCGCTCTGCTTCTAGCTTCAAACTTTCACCTTCTGGTCCGTCAGTAAGCTTAGATTCAATGCCTTTTTGTCTGGATTGCTACTATCTTCCACCTTGACCTTCATGCCTATTTGTTTTTTCTGAAGGTATCCCTTTTGTTTGTAACGTTGATTTACACCATCTTGAAAGAACCTATGGGTTATCTCTTCCAATTGGTATACTTGTCGGTCATACAACTCGTTGCCGGAACTACACTCATGTATATTCTTCATTTGATCCTATGGAGTTGACTCGGAATTCCCTTCTTGTCATTGTAGTTGGTGTTGTCTTTTAGTCTTCACTTTTCCGTCCCGACATTCCTCAACAAGCTCGAAGGAGTTGTCCTCCGTTCGTCTACCCTAATGCACATAAGGTATGCATACTAATCCTCACGTTGACACCCTTCAAAATTTACTTAGATGTGTCAAAGGGTGAGAAACTCATTAGGTTATCTCCATTAAGGACATAACATAACTACCATTTCTACTAATCTTCGGCATATATTTATATTTATACTACATATCTTTATAATCAACCTAACAAGTCCAACTAAAGTAAAACCTAAAGTTCATACTAAGCATACTGAGATCCGCGGTAGTAGTGGTGGTTAGCCGTACTTTTCTATCCCCAACCAGTCTATGCATGCATTTGAAAACCAAAAGTTCTTTTTAAAACTCAGATCCCTTTGCGGGTTCTGCTTAAGTACTTATTCGGTCTTTCAGAAGATTTCAAGTGTCATTGTTGCCAACCTAGAGCTCTGATACCATGTTGTAACACCCCGAATTCTCAGAACTCGGGACATTACTGGTTAGGACCTCACAATGGGTCCCGACCTTAGTTTGACAACAATATTACTAGGATCTTGCAACAAGACACAAATAAGAAAAGCCGAAATTCATAAAATAGTATTTTTAAAAGAATGAATGCAACAACGTCTAACAGCCTAAAGTACTTAAACATCGAAACAGACCAACTGTCTTAACAAGATGAAAGAACAACACAGGAAACATCCCAACCCCATTCTAAGGAGTACGGAGACCCGGCTGACCACTACTTCCGGATCACTCAGCTGCTGCTCTAACCTGCGATAAATCTAAAAACACAACAGAACAACCATTAGCTAGCTATCTAAACATTAGAAGAATAATAATAGCACACACACACATAATATCATAAACACTCATCATGCTTTCAAACCATCCTTTTATTATCTTCATTTAAGTCGTTCACTCTAATGATACTTATTTTGTGACACGAGGGATTCCCAAACCTCGCCTCCGCCCCCGTGTACCCATCAGGAGTGGATCCGATGCATCTCACCGTGTACCTGGATGGTCTGGGTATAGAGAACCTCCCAGTCTCCTGGCAGAGCTGGGCAGTGATGTCACGGCTCGTTATACATACACTTGGGCCTTAACACATAATAACCACGGTCGTCCTAACAATTTATTTTTATTATAACACACATTGCACACACACAACCATTATCACCCAACTAATATCCAGAAACCGGCTAAGTAAGTCGCAAGGACTTACCTTGATCAAAAAATCGTTTTCTCAAATCTCAACTCGGTCCGGACCCGTGGTAACTCAAACGCCTGTCAAATAAGGCATGTGGATCAAAATCACATCCAGATGTCCAACCTCATGCGAAGGAATTACGGAAAAAGCTCTTTTTCGGTAAAAGACCATTTTACCCTTAATGCCGAAAATTCTCAAAGTCTATCATTTAGTTCTAATATTTTCTTTTAGAACCTATGTCCATAATCTAGTTCTCATTGAAAAGTTTGGTAAGGATTTAGTAAGGTTTTTTTAAGAGTTATCCAACATTCTTAGTTTACACTATAATCGTTAAAGCTTGATTTTGGGTTCATTTACGCAGCTTGGATAAGGTTATAAAAAATTCCAAAAACAAACATCTTAGATCCTCTATGATATGCATACTAAACATAGGGGTAATTATCTCTCACAAAAACTTAATCATAACTCTCTCATAAATCTCCAAAGTGGGAATGAAAGCTGAAAAAATCCCATACTTAGTCAAATTTCCCCTGCTGTAAAAACAACCCAACTGTCCTACTTTAGGACCTCGTAAATCCCAATCCGACCGTTAACTTTCTCTCAAATTTTAACACATTAAACTACGTATTGCAATCTACAACATATTAAAAATTCAACGGTGGATGTTCATTCTAAGGTATCGAAACTAGATCCTAAAGTCAGTAGGTCAAGGCTGTAACATAAAGTGTGCTGGAGGTCCTAACTTCGATTCTCCTTGTTAGCATATGTTTCCCTCATTTCTACTTAGAAGTCTCCAGTTCGAATCTCACAAAACCAATTATACATGAACCCTATTGAACCATTTTATGTTAAATTCTCTCTTTCTACTGACTTCTTTAGCTTCTTCTATTTCACCTTATACAATCCTCTATATTGTCAACAACTACAACACACTTCTTATACAGCATATTGGTATTATGATTAGAGATTGTATCAACTCACCCGCAGCAGTGAGGTTACGGTTTGCATCGATCCACACACGAGGAACCCGCACTGAACTTGGGTAAGTGTATGTTGTTACAGAGGCAAGTTCCCTTCTGCAACAGATGGAAGGAGGCCCTCCCTTTTCCTACATCAGTTCGAAGAGGCGTGCAACAGCTCCGAGTTCAGCCAATCCAAACGCTGTGCAGAAGGCGGTGTGGTCACGGCTTGAAGGCGGCTGCAACGGACTGGAGTGAAGCGGTTGTAGGAGGGAGGCCGGCGCTTCAGCGAGGCGTGCAGTGGGTGATCTTCCAGCGCGGAGGTTGATGCAGGCATCCTAGGCGTCTGTGCAGCCGGCGCTGGCGTCCTAGGCGTCTACGCAGAGGCTGGTGCTGGTTCGACTGTACTCCTCACCGCGCACCACTCCTCCTGGCTAGTGACTGTAGGACCGAAACGCGACTCGATTTGCATTTAATACGAGAAGACAGAAGGGAAGAGATAGACGGAGGAGGGGCTCACCTAGCGGTCGATAGAGACGGCGGAAGAGATCCGGTGGCTGCGGTGTTGCTGCAAGGCTCGCCGTCGGTCGCTGGTGGCGTGCAGAATCCGGCGTTGAGGGAGATTGGTGACTCCAGTTGCAGTCGAACGTGAAAGGCTGCTGGTGGTTACAGTCGGTTTTATCGTGCAGCGGCACAGCAGGTGTAGATTAGATTTAAGGTTAGGTTAGGGTAAACTTTTAATTAGTGAAGTGATTAGGGTAAGTTAAGAGAATGGGCCGGAAAAGGACATTGGGCTAGTTAATTGGCCTGCTCATCAAATAAAATAAATGGGCTGAAAGAAGGTTCGTTATTTGCCCGGAATCGTTAAAAATTACGGAACTAAATTCCGGAATTACTTACGGAATTATTTACTGTATTATATAAGTTATCATTTGATTTGATTTTTTATTTTTTTTAAAGGTACGGAATTATTTTCGGTTACATAATTTATCATTTTATGTGAATTAAGGTCACATAAAATGATAGAAATTAAATCTCGTTTTATATTTATTTCAAAGGTTAAAGGTTGGCGGATCGGAATCCAGTTAAATTCCGATTTAAACGAAGTTTAAAATTTTCGGTTATTACAATTACTAATTCAACTTCTTTTGTCACACGAGAATCTCCCGAAACTCGCCTCCGCTTCCGTCTACCAATAGGAATAGATCAATACTATCCGTTACCTACGGGTTTGGGTTGCAAGAGCACATTCTAGTCTCCTATAGAACTAGACAAGTGGTCACCGCCCGGTTATAATACACTTGGGCCAGTTAAGGTTATCAAAGGGTGAATCCTATTTCCAATTATCCGTTTTAAACATGATAGCAACACAAACAAGTCAAAACAGTCCAACAAATACGCAGAATGAAGCTAAGTAAGTCCAAGGGACTTACCTCACACGAAGGTAACACAAGAGATCAGCGAACAACTCAGAAACACACAAGGAAGCTCAGTTTCCCTCAGGAAAGGAGCAAGGAAAGCCTGTACGAACAAGCAACACGAATTAGGAACGAAACGGTTGCTAGAAGTCTATGACATTTCAGCTTAGTCTTACAACAACTCAGGGAAACAAGGAACAACCATAACGAACCAAGGAAGGAACGAGGAAAGGAAGGAAGGAAGCAACTCACCAAAGACGGGAGTTACTGCTGAGAAACCGCAGGGCGGTTGGACTGAGGCGCAGGGGCGGCTGAGATAGAGGCGCAGGAGCGGCTCTGTGCAGGCTCAGGGGCGGATCTTCGTCAAAAGCTACTGTCGGGCTTCTCTTCGACAGATATCACAGCAGGGCCAATAAAAGCTCGAACCTTTGGTTCGAACACGTCGGGACTCCACTCCAGAGAGCCTGAGAACAACGAAGGGTCAACAACAGAACGCTCCACAAGAGTCAAGGCTCATGCTTAATCCTTGGAGAAGAAGGAAATAAAATAACGAAAGGAAGAAGCCAAAACAGAAGGGAAGGCATGCAGCGCTAAAGGAACGTGAGGAAGAACCAGAAAAGATGCACTTATACGTTTAGCGGGATTGCAAGAAGCAAGGACGACTGCAGCTCTCTAGGGTTTTAAGACGATAGCAAGGAATGGAAAAAAGGAGGGAAGGAAGAAAATATATAGGGAGGGCTGGAATGCTAGACGGGAAGGTGTCTAGGGTTTGAAAGAAAATAAGGAAACCGGCCCATAAGATAGAATATCGGGTATTCTATCTATGGAAGAAAGAATAAAACGACGAAAACAGATCGGCGCGATCTGTCGCACGATCCGCAGGGGCGGCTGGCCGCGGGGCAGCCCTCTTCACCGCAGGGGCGGTGAAGGCAAAAACCTAGAATCTTACATCAGATCCCCCTAAAAAGAAGTTTTGTCCCGAAACTTGCAAAAGCCAAACGGTCACAACAACACACAGAAACAGAACTGAACTCATATATTCCCACTCGGGACACGTAACACAAAACGTCACACAAAAGCGTTCACAACGCAGCAAAGGAAAAACCAACAATAGACTAAGCTAAGTTCAACAAGCTCACCGTAAAACTCCGGATAGTTCCTCTGGACACTATCCTCTGTCTCCCAAGTCGCCTCATCAATTCCTCGCATCGACCACTGTATCTTCATCATCGGAATGTCCTTCGAACGCAAGCGTCTCGTACTACGCTCTAAGACAGCCACCGGGTGCTCTACGAACGTGTGGTCAGGCTCGATCACTAGATCCTCATGACTGACGATGTGTCTTGGGTCAGGTATGTACTCCGGTAGCTGAGACACATGGAAAACTGGGTGAACACCTTCGAGTCTCGGTGGCAACGCAAGTCTGTAAGCCGCCTCTCCAACTTGCTCAAGAATCTCGAACGGTCCAACATATCTAGGACTCAACTTCCCTTTGACACCGAAACGTCTGACGCCTCGTGTTGGGGATACTCTCAACCAAACTTGAGCTCCAACTCTGAACTCCAGAGGTCTGCGCCTCTTATCTGCATAAGACTTCTGTCGGCTCTGTGCTGCTAACATCCGCTCTCGGATCACTGCTACTCGAGCCATGTCATCCTGAATCTGCTCAGGTGCTATTCCGCTGGCATTACTAGGCTCGTCCCAACACAGCGGTGTACGGCATCTCTGTCCATATAAAGCCTCATAAGGAGCCATCCTGATCGATGTGTGCCAACTGTTGTTATATGAAAACTCCACTAAGGGAAGGTGATCTGGCCACATCTGTCCCCAATCTAACACACAGGCTCGTAACATGTCCTCAAAAGTCTAGATGGTCCGCTCAGACTGACCATCGGTCTGTAGATGATAAGCAGTCGTGAACTGTAGACTCGTATCTAGGGCGGCATGAACTTGTTGCCAAAACCTCGAAGTGAACCGTCCGTCTCTGTCAGAGACTATAGTCCTAGGTACTCCATGAAGTCTCACTATTTGTCTCGTGAACTCCTCTGCTAATCGACTCACCGGCCACGTTTCCTTGATCGGAATGAAACGTGCGGTCTTCGTCAGTCGATCTATTATGACCCATATAGCATCAAAACCACGACTCGGTCTCAAACCGGTCACAAAATCCATAGAGATGTCTTCCCACTTCCAATGAGGGACAAAAGTGGGTGTAGCTCGCCTCTTGGTCTATGATTCTCGATCTTGACCTGCTGACAGGTCGCACACTGAGCTACATATCTCGTCACATCTGGCTTCAAACCTCCCCACCAGAAAGAGCGTCTGACATCCTGATACATCTTACTCGCACCAAGGTGTACTGAGTAAGGTGAAGAGTGAGCCTCCTGAAGGATCCTCTGTCTCAAATCCCGATCTGACGGCACACAAACACGCTCCTAGCGTCTCAAAACTCCGTCAACACCAACTGTAAACTGTGGCGCCTCTCCTCGAGACATCCGGTCTCGGATCTTTGTCAAAGTTGGGCAACTCTCCTGCTTTTGTCGGATTTCGGCCAACAGGTCAGGTACTATCTCCAAGGTTGACAACTGGTTGTCGGAATCTGAGAAGTAGATATCCATCTCTAGCCATGCCAAATCTCGCTGTAACTGTGGCTGAGCTGTCAGTCTAGCGATAGCCATCTCCCGGAAAGTCTTCCTACTGATTGTATTAATTTATATTTGAAAATTTTAAATTATTGTAAGTGATGTGAGTCCGCCGAACTTAAGCAACGAGAATGATGTGTCGGCACCTAGGTCAACACCACCTCTCTCTCGAGCTAGAGCTCACATGTTAGGACAAACCACATTGACCCACCATCCTTTCGGAGCTCCGGTATTTGGGGATGTAACATCCCGTAAAAGTTGTAATTGATGTGAGCTCCGACATTTCAGGATGGGTGACCTCCTGGAAAGTTTTCCAGCGCGAGCATGGTTGGCATGGGGACAACGTCCCTAAGACCTCGGGTCTTACAGGGGACGACTATGATTATCATTTGTGTAACACCCCAATTTCTGGGAACTTGAAGCGCTACGGGCTAGGACCGCCCCATGGGTCCCGACCCTCAGAGTAGCAACAACAAACGGATCTTACAACAAGGCACAGATGAATGAAAACCAAAACTTAATATAAAACCAAAGGTTCAAATAGTGGAAAACACAAAAGCTCCACAACCGGGTCAATACAAAAGGGAAACAACAAACGAAACAAAAACCAATCTCGTCCTACAATGTACGGGAATCCCGGCTGACCACACCATCCGGATCACTCAGCAGCATCCTGAACGTGTGGAACATCTATAATGACGGTATAAACCGTTAGCTAACATTCTAGGTATAAGTAAGAGTGTAAAGGCACAAACACACATAAGGTAAAGAAAACACATAGCATGCTCACACATCAACCGGTTATTATTTTCATTAAGGTTATCCATTACTAATTCAACTTCTTTTGTCACACGAGAATCTCCCGAAACTCGCCTCCGCTTTCGTCTACCAATAGGAATAGATCAGTATTATCCGTTACCTACGGGTCTGGGTTGCAAGAGCACATTCTAGTCTCCTGTAGAACTAGACAAGTGGTCACCGCCCGGTTATAATACACTTGGGCCAGTTAAGGTTATCAAAGGGTGAATCCTATTTCCAATTATCCGTTATAAACATGATAGCAACACAAACAGGCCAAAACAATCCAACAAATACGCGGAATGGAGCTAAGTAAGTCCAAGGGACTTACCTCACACGAAGGTAACACAAGAGATCAGCGAACAACTCAGAAACACACAAGGAAGTTCAATTTCCCTCAGGAAAGGAGCAAGGAAAGCCTGTACGAACAAGCAACACGAATCAGGAACGAAACGGTTGCTAGAAGTCTATGACTTCTAGTCTCAAAGATCTCTAAGAGATCAACACATGCTAAGGGATCAACCTTAGTCTTACAACAACTCAGGGGAACAAGGAACAACCATAAGGAACCAAGGAAGGAGCGAGGAAAGGAAGGAAGGAAGCAACTCACCAAAGACGGGAGTTACTGCTGAGAAACCGCAGGGGCGGTTGGACTGAGGCGTAGGGGCGGCTGTGACAGAGGCGCAGGGGCGGCTCTGTGCAGGAGCAGGGGCGGATCTTCGTCAGAAGCTACTGTGGGGCTTCTCTTCGACAGATATCACAGCAGGGCCAACCAAATCTCTAACCTTTGGTTCCAACACGTCGGGACTCCACTCCAAAGAGCCTAAGAACAACGAAGGGTCAATAACGGAACGCTCCACAAGAGTCAAGGCTCATGCTTGATCCTTGGAGAAGAAGGAAAGAAAAGAACGAAAGGAAGAAACCAAAACAGAGGGGAAGGCATGCAGCGCTAAAGGAACGTGAAGAAGAACCAGAAAAGATGCACTTACACGTTCAGCGGGATTGCAGGAAGCAAGGACGGTTGCAACTCTCTAGGGTTTGAAGACGATAGCAAGGAACGGGAAAAAGGAGGGAAGGAAGAGAATATATAGGGAGGGTTGGAACGCTAGACGGGAAGGCGTCTAGGGTTTGAAAGAAAACAAGGAAACATGCCCATAAGATAGAATATCGGGTACTCTATCTATGGAAGAAAGATAAAACGACGAAAACAGATCGGCGCGATCTGTCGCACGATCCGCATGGACGGATCTCACAGCCGCAGGGGCGGCTGGCCGGGGGGCGGCCCTCTTCACCGCAGGGGCAGTGAAGGCAAAAACTTAGGATCTTACAATTTGGTGAACATGCTTGAGGCGATTGAGGATTCTGGCTCACCTTAAACTTAGATCTTAGTTGTAATTTATTCGTTATAATATGTGGTCATGCTTGATTTTATTTCATGATATGATGCCCACTTTTGCATGATATTATGGAATAATGAGTAATTGTTCACCAAATGATGCGGGATGTCAATTTTTACGGGATGTTACATCCCCAAATGCCGGAGCTCCGAAAGGATGGTAGGTCAATGTGGTTTATCCTAGCATGCGAGCTCTAGCTCGAGTGAGAGGTGGTGTTGACCTAGGTGTCGACACATCATTCTCGTTGCTTAAGTTCGGCGGCCTCACATCACTTACAATAATTTAAAATTTTCAAATATGAATTAATACAATCGGTTATATATATATATATATATATATATATATATATATATATATATATATATATATATATATATATTACTAAAACTATATATTCACATGAATCAATTTCAGTTGATGAAAGTTCGACGGTTGTAGACTAGGAAGTCGTGTGTATGCACGTTAGACCCAAACTCAACACATAAGCTCATTGAAGTTCCATTCGAAAACTAATGGGCAATAGGAATACACCAGGAGGGTCAAATATTTAAATTGAGGGTTTTATCACACATCTGAGCGCACATGCATGTTAAACTCAAACTCACCAACCTTATATACAATTCACGTAATCTTCAAATTAAATGAGAAATGTATTAACTTGTTCTTTTCCATTTTATTTATTAAAACTTGTTCGTAATCAATTTTTTTGAGACTACTTGTATTCTCTATTTTTAAGAGATTTTTTTATATGATAGACTCTCTATATAGTATACAAACAATGACAAGAATCTATATATCTTAACTAAGATAGATCAATGATATGACACTCTCACAATATTCTTTGTACTAAATCGTAATTAATCCATCAAATCTTTTTGAAAGAATTTGGCCTACTAGACTCTTTTTGTTTTTTGTTAAAGAAACTATACCCCATATTTTTTTACCACTTTCATTTAATGGTAGATAAAACTAATTAACCCTTCTATTTAAAAAAAATATTTGTCATTTGTTATTTGTTATTTAAGTGTAAGTTTTAATTTTTAAAAACTAATTTTGTTTTTTTATTTTCTTTTATTATTTTTTTTCTATTTTTTATTTTCTTTATTTTTTTTATTTTCTAGAATGAAGAATTTTTCACATACCGGAATTTTCACATACCGGAATTTCCAATACCGGAACTTCACATACCGAAATTTCACATACCGGAATTTTCACGTACCGGAATTTTCACGTACCGGAATTTCACTTACCGGAATTTCACGTACCGGAATTTCACATACCGGAATTTCACATACCAAAAGTTCACATACCGGAAGTTCACATATCGGAATTTCACATACCGGAATTTCACATACCGGAAGTTCACATATCAGAAGTTATCATACCGGAAGTTATCATAGCATACCGGAAGTTATCATATCATACCGGACGATATCATATCATGCCGGAAGTTATCATATCATATCGGAAGTTATGATACCGGAATTTATTTATTTTAATTGTCTTTTTTATTTTTTTATTTTTTTGAAATGCATACCGGAGTTTCACATACAGGAGTTTCACATACGGAAGTTCACATACCGGAATTTCACATACCGGAAGTTCGCATACCGGAGCTTCACATACCGAAAGTTATCATACCAGAAGTTATCATATCATGCCGGAAGTTATCATACCGGAAGTTATCATATCATACCGGAAGTTATCATACCCGAAGTTATCATATCATACCGGAAGTTATCATACCCGAAGTAATCACATCGGAAGTTATCATATCGGAAGTTATCATACCGGAAGTTATACCAAACAAACTGATTTTATGTCATAGTTTAGAATTAAGAATTACATACCGGAGAATTACATACCGAAGAATTACATACCGGAAGTTATAAAAATGGTATGAGCAAAAACACAACATTCAGTTATCAACCTTGAAGCAACAAAAATGTCTCTAAAAATGGTATAACCTTCTTCTTTGCCCAGAGACGATCAAGGCCTTTGTCAGCATCACCCTGAGCGAGTAAAGGTTGTAAACTCACCAGTGTAAACATCATTGGCATCCGGTATGAACTTCCGGTATAAAAAATTTTGGTATGAACTTCCGGTATGAAAAATTTCGTTATGAACATCCGGTATGAACCAATATGAACCAGTATGAACTTCCGGTATAAAAAATTTCGGTATGAACTTTCGGTAAGAAAAACTTCGTTATGTTCATCGACTGAGCGAATAGAATTAAACTTTACCGGGTAAGTCTCAGGCTAACTCACATAGATGGGATGAAAGCACACTCAAACCCCAATAAAGGATAAACCTTTATTACCTACACTTATGATCTTGGGTAAACAAACAAAGGAATTACCGGGTAAGTCTCATCATAAGCTTGCATTGAACCAGGAAAGGTATAATAAGAATAGGATTTGGCAAACTCTAACACTTAACTCTCAGTTTCGGATCAGATAAGTCACCTCGGTCAGAAGAATTCCACCCCGGCCGAGATGTTCATCGACTGAGCGAGATGCTTTAGGGTTAAGGATAAAGACTCAAGCTTTCAGGATCCTGCTGTGATTAAGATTATTCTATCATTGTTTTTCCCACAACCTTCAGCCAATCACCCTAGAATCACACAAGGAAATTAGCCACTCATCATCATGAAAGTAATAATCAAATATAAGGGAAGAAAGAGAATAATTGAACAAGAAAACCTTAAGAGAAAGGCTTCAATAACTGAATCAATTATCAATAAACAAGCGTTCCTTGGATCGAAATCCAATAAGACAATCAACAATGAAGGGAATCTAAAGGAATCTTACAAAACCCTTCACAAAGCTATAAAAGCTATCAACTTCCTTCCTTCAATCTTCCTTCAACCTTCAAAAAGAATCTTCAAATCTCCCAGCTGTTATGATGTTTTCCAGCCCTAAGCGGTGTATGCGGCCTCCGGATTTGTGGAAAATCCAACTCTTTTTATAGGAAAATTACCCTCCAAAGATAAGATATCTTAGAAAGATCTTTTCCCATAAAAATAGGTAAAATATATGGGCTAAATTATCTTCTTCCTTCCAGGAATCCAGCCTAAAAATATAAGATCCTCTTTCCAAAAATAAAAGATCTCAGCCAAGAATAAAATATCCTTGCCGCGTCCAAGGTGTTCGCCTCGGTCGAGTCAGCTCCTCTGGATCACCTCGGTCGAGGTGACTCTGTAGTCAACCGAGGTGAATCACAACTGAATGTGAAATCTCTCAAATCTGGTTTAAAGTGAATCTCCAATCCAATTTCATGATTCCTGGATTCTTCCTTAAGCTCCTGAATGTAGCTCCGATGACTCCTTAGCTCCTTTTGCTCCTTTTTTATGCAAAACGTGCCATTTTACCTACAATTACAATGAAACTTGGTGTAGACCTCGATTCCCGCAAAGGTAGATGAAACGATAATATAATCACATAATACACATACAAACATGCAGATTATTGAAGATAAAACGTCTAAACAAACCCCAAAATATAGACAATAATTCATGCTATCAAAATACCCCATACTTAGCCCTTGCTTGTCCCCAAGCAAGTTCCGCATATAAAAAGCAAGATAGAATGGATTATAAGTCATAAAGATCAATGAAAAAGTCTTTCAAAAACATTTTTATAGTGTGCTACAATCATAGATCACTCTAAGAGAGTACTTCATGGAATTTAAAATCAAAATATGCTTAAAACATTTTATAAATATAAGAAAGTTGTTCATCTTTGCATAAAATCATAGAATGCATAATAAATCATAATTATCGAAATTAATCAGGTATAATCTAGTTTAAACCACTAAGTCAATCAACAAGCTCGAGGTCTCAAGGGCTTCCCAAAAGAAAGGTCAAGAAACGTGTAGGGTAGGGATGTATAGAAGGTAATGTGGTGCTAGAATCCGGGAAAAGGATATTACTTCACTTTCACTTGACTTCCAACATCATCCACCAATAAGCTTTGCTTATTTCACACTTTTCTTTTTTACTTTACTTTTTGGGATGCATGGACAGAGGTGCACAATAACCGAAACCTAGGAAATCAGCAATCATCAATTTCTTGAGATGCATCAAACCCTTGATGCACATACCATGACCCGTTAGGAATATCGCTCAATCCGACTTTGGCAAGACACAAACACCCGGCTATGTGAATGGTGCCGAGTTACTCATCATCATGATTGACTTCCCCAAACCTATTTATTACTTTCTAATACTTTCACTTCCAGCCATCTTCTCAACTTTTCTTTCACCTGCTTTTCACTTGCTTGCTTCCAAATTCCCGGATAGGTAAAGGAACGCAAATATGTATATGAGGGGCTAAGCATGATCAAGAAGAAGAAAAGAAAAGAATGAATTGCCTTGGTCTTTCCAAGAAGAAAGTGAGAGAACTCATAACGTGGTGTCAACCTTCAAATTCAATATAATTTTGATAAAAACAAAGTATTAAACATGCCACAAATTTCAAATAAAGCATTTAGCAACATAAACATATCATAAAACCTTTCAAACATATAAAGATTTCAAAACCAATCTACAGACAAAATCTTCACTGAGGTCATATCCAAATACGAAGCACAAAAATCGTTTTCGAAAAATTCCTTTCAGTTAAAACGCCTCGGTCGAGATGTTCTAGTCAACCGAGGTGAAGTACCTCGTTTGGCCAGAATTACTTCGGTCGAGGTCAAAAAAAAATTTTCTTTCCAGTTTTTGACGTTTTTCTCAATCAAATAACTTGTATGCATGCATGTAATCTCAGATAGAGCAGAATAAAACATAATCCTTTTCTCAGCAAATGCAGGGGAGCAGTTCACATAGATTAGAGCTCCGGCCGACTGGACCGAAAATTCTGTTGCGGATCGAGCAGTTTTTTCTTTCCAGTTTTTGACCTGTCAGACCACCTTGGTTGCCCTGATAACTCTGGAGTTTATCACTGGACGGACCGAAAATTCTGTTGCGGATCGAGCAGTTCACAGAGATTAGGGATCCGAAAATGTTGTTGCGGATCGAGCAGTTTTTTCTTTCCAGTTTTTGATGGGCCGCTATGCGGTCATAATCGACCTGGTGTCTCTCGTGGATCACCGGTCTAGTACGGCGGGAGGAAGAAGAAGGAGAAGGAGAAGATATGTCCCTCAGGACCAACTGCCTGTCAGAACTCATAATTTCTGTGACCTGACAGACCACCTCGGTTGCCCTGACAACTCTGTAGAACACCTCGGCCGAGGCACAGGCCGACTGGACCGAGGCGAAAAACTGCTCGATCGATTCCCTCAAAAATCCAGTTCTTTTCCCCCAAAATCACTACCAAAGGTTCCTATGGGGTACTTAATCCTTTTCTCAGCAAATGCAGGGGTAACCAAAGCCCAAATCGAAAGGAAACAATGGAAAGGAAGAGGGTTAGGGTTTTTTCGATTTTTACCCTGATTCGGTCAATTCGGTTCATTCTTTCTGCAGATTGGTGCTTGCAATGCGATCCTCTATCCTTTCCTCTCAGTTTAGAAGCAAGAATCGTCGAAAATGAGCGAAGAACGGAGGAACGAGGTGGAAAATGCGTTGCGGTTGAGAAGAGGGTAAAGAGAAGAGAGAGAAATCTTCAGCCCCTTTTATACCCTTTTCTGGAACTGCTGTCACCTCGGTCGAGATGGTCTCGACTGGACCGAGGTGTACGGACCGAGGTGGATCTTTAGAAACCCTAGTCGCCTCGGTTGCCCAAGAATCATCTCGGTCGAGGTGCTGTGACAGCAACCGAGATGTGTCTCAGTCAAACTCCGTCTTCTCATATTCTCGAACTTCTGTCCTTCCAGTTGTGTTCCTGGGTTGTATTCCTTCCTTAGATGTCACCTGTTGTCTGTCTAGGACGCCAAAAACAAAACAAAGCAAAGCAAAAGCAAACTATCTAAAGCTAGACTAGAAAAAGGGAAAAGAAAGCAATACCTTGGGTTGCCTTCCAAGAAGCGCTTGATTTAAGGTCGCTAGTTGGACCGTACGACATCTCTATGCGTGATGGGAGGTGTCCTCACCCCATACTTCACCTTCATCATGGGGTGAGATAAGTAAGTCTATCAAACGCTCCAACAAGTGAAATGGCTCATCGGGGAATGAATCGTCTATGGGTGGGTCGTCCTTCTCGCGTGAAGATGGAGGTAGCCGGCTGAGGTGATCCGCAACAGAATTTTCGGATCCCTTCTTATCGCGGATCTCTAGGTCAAACTCTTGAAGCAAGAGAATCCATCGAATAAGGCGTGACTTGGCATCTTTCTTAGCAAGCAAGTAACGAATGTCTGCATGGTCGGTGTAGACAATGACTTTCGCTCCTACTAAGAAAGAACGAAACTTCTCGAAAGCATATACAACCGCCAATAGCTCCTTCTCGGTGGTGACGTAGTTACGTTGGGCTTCATCTAGCGTCTTGCTAGCATAGTAAATGGCGGTGGTCCGGCCATCCTTCTTTTGTCCAAGCACCGCTCCTACTGCTACATCACTAACATCGCACATGATCTCAAAGGGTAAAGTCCAATCCGGAGGTTGGATAATGGGAGCGGAGATCAACGCTTCCTTAATCCTGTAAAATGCATCAAGACACTCCTGCGAAAACTCAAAAACAACATCTTTATTCAAGAGGTTAGTTAGAGGTTTAGAAATCTTCGAGAAGTCCTTGATGAATCTCCTGTAGAAACCTGCATGCCCGAGAAAACTCTTCACACCTTTAACAGAACAAGGGGGAGGGAGTTTCTCAATAGTCTCGATCTTAGCGCGATCGACCTCAATACCTCGATTAGAAACGAGGTGTCCTAGTACAATGTCTTCATTAACCATAAAATGACACTTCTCCCAATTCAAGACAAGATTAGTGTCTTCACATCTTTGTAGCACTAGAGAAAGGTTGGATAGGCAATCATCAAAAGAGGAACCATATACTGAAAAATCATCCATAAATACCTCCATGATCTCCTCTATATACTCGGAAAAGATTGCCATCATGCATCGCTGGAAGGTAGCAGGTGCATTGCATAATCCAAATGGCATCCTCCTATAAGTGAATGTCCCTCATGGACAAGTGAAGGTGGTCTTCTCTTGATCATCCGGATGGATAGGAATCTGGAAGAAGCCACTATAGCCGTCTAAATAGCAGAAGTGTGAATGCTGGGCCAACCGCTCGAGCATTTGATCAATGAAGGGAAGTGGAAAATGGTCCTTCCGGGTGACCACGTTCAGCTTCCTATAGTCGATGCAAACCCTCCAGCCCGTGACGGTCCTGGTTGGGATTAACTCGTTGTTCTTATTCGTCACAACGGTCATCCCTCCTTTCTTCGGAACTACATGTACTGGGCTAACCCATTTGTTGTCCGAGATAGGATATATGATACCTGCATCCAACAACTTAAGAATTTATTTCTTCACAACCTCTTTCATGATCGGATTTAACCGTCTTTGAGGTTCCCGTGAAGTCTTATGATCGTCCTCCATTAGAATTCTATGCATGCAGAAAGAATGCTTAATGCCAATAAGATCATCTATAGTATAACCCAAAGCCTTTTGATGCTTTCTCAAGACGTGCATTAGTTTAGACAATTCAGATTCGGAGAGGGAAGCACTAACAATAACGGGATAAGTAGAATCCGGCCCAAGAAAGACATACCTCAAGTGACTTGGGAGTTGTTTAAGCTCCACAACTGGGGGTGCTTTCTGAGGGGGATTTTTGCTTCCTTCTTCCAGTGGAGTAGATTGAAGAACTGGACTTCCAGAAGTCTCAGTTGACATCATCTCGCTTTCGACCTCGGTCGAGGTCCAGAGAGGTTGACCGAGATGTTCTTCGGTCACCTCGTTCGGTCCAGAAAGTGCCTCGGTCGAGGTATTGCAACTGGAACCGAAACTGGAGATCTTCTTCTCCTGGATTAGTCTTTCAGTTTTAGCTCCTGGATCTTCTTCCAACGCCTTTAAGCTCCGTATATCTGCGTCACAAGAAGCTTCTATACCTTCCTCCATTAAACTAAAACTAACAACTTTTTCAAGTGGATCGTTAATAAGGATAGAGCTCACCAATTCTCTTGATTCTTCTTCATCATAGATGTTGAAGATATCATCTCCTAGTTGCTCTCCCTTCATGGCCGCAAGTAATGCGAATTCCACTTCATCTCCGCCAATATTGAACTTCAGCTTGGCGTTTTTACAATCCACATTGCAACCCGAAGTTGCTAGAAATGGCCTCCCGAGAATGATAGGAACAGGATAATTTGCGGGAATATCAAGCACAACAAAGTCTATAGGTAAATAGAAGTTACCTAACTTAACCGGAACGTCTTCCAGAATGCCCACGGGATGGGTAATGGAGCGATCCACCATGTATAACCGTATCTTCACCGGCTTGGGCTCTCCAAGTCCGATCTTAACACATAGCTCCAGCGGAATGATACTCACGTTGGCTCCTAGATCACATAAGGCTTCACAAGTGACATCCCCAACTTGAATGGGAATGCAAAATGAGCCGGGATCTCTTAACTTGGGTGGCATCTTCTCCTTCATGATCTGAATAAGCTCCGAGGATTTAGATGTCATTCTTACTTCACCAAAGTCTTCCAGCTTCCTCTTCCTTGATAGAATCTCTTTCAAGAACTTCCCATAGGCGGGCATCCCTAGAATAGCATCAAGGAAAGGGATATTAATGTGTAGTTTATTCATCAAGTCAAGGAACTTACCAAAATGCTTGTCTAGATGTGCTCTGGCCCTTGACTGGGGGAATGGAAGTGGTGGTTTATATGCAGGAGGTGGAATATAAACTTCAGTTTTCTCCTCCGCTTTCTGTGGCTCCACCTCGGTTGGCATCTCGGCCGAAGTGTTCTTCGACTGCACCTGGACCGAGGTGGTCTTCGTTTGTACTGGCATCGACCGAGGCACTAGATCTGCAGTCTTCAGTCCACTCCTCTCGTTATGGCCATAATCTGGCCCTTAGGGTTGCTTTCTGTCCTTGTTGGAAGCTTCCCTGGATCTCTTGGCGCTTCATTCGCCTTATTGAAGAATTGTTGTTCTAAGGCTTTTTGTGCCTTCGAAAATGAAGTCATGGATGTCTTCATAGAGCTTAGCTTGATTAAGATGGCCTCCAGCACTGCGTCTTTCTTTTCTGGCTGGGACGAACTCGATCCTTGCTCCTGGCTCTTTAATGGAGTAGAAGAAGAAGAGGAAGAGAGGAAAGGATTAGAGGAATCATTCGAGTTGGAGTTAGAATGATGGTTACCCGAATTTTGGTTGTTTGCCCTCCAATTATTGCTGTTGGATCCTCTATTGTTGTTGTAGTTGTTGTTCCGGGAACCGTTGTTGTTGTTACGGTATCCATTGTTGTTCCTTGATCCTTGATCTTCCTTCTTGGTTTGAGCAACTAAGAGTTCCTTCAATTGTTTCACGTCATTCTTCAAAGACGTGAGTTGATTGTTGTTAGGCGGAGCATCTTGAAAGTTGACTCTTTTAACCCCACCTTCAGCTCCTTGATGGGAGTATTTCTCCATGTGCAAAGCTTGCTTTTCTATAAACTCCCAAGCTTCGTCAATCGGCATGTCCATGAACGTGCCGGCAGATAGTAGTTGAAGGTTGAACTGGGTGCTTCCGTCCAGTCCCTTGAAGTATATCTCCAACAACTCTATCTTTGGAATCCCATGATGTGGGCAATCCAAAAGAATGTCTTTAAACCTCTCCCATGACTTGGACAAGCTCTCCTTGTCCTTCATGATGAATGCATTAATCTTCCCTCTCATTTCAGCGGTTTTAGAGGGGGAAAGAATTTAGTCAAGAATTTCGTCGCCATCTCCTCCCAAGTACTAATTTTTCCTGGAGGAAGAGATTGATACCAAGTAAGAGCTCTATCTTTCAAAGAGAAGTAGAAAGGCCTTAGCTTGTAGTTGTTGTTTTCCAGCCTTGAAGGTCTCAAGATCTCATAGTTTTGTAGATGTTGATGTGGAGATTCCCTCTCTAGCCCTCCAAACTAGCATTGGCGAATTATGGAAAGAACTTGCACTCGAAGCTCATAATCATGGTCCGCTGGATCACCTAGGTCGACTCCTGAACGCCTCAGTTGTTGATTAGGGTTCATCCTCTGCCCTAGAGTTTGTGGAATACCTGCAAAAAGAACATCTCGGACTGGCATCCGAGGTGGAAGTATCTCGGCCGGGGCGACATGTATTGGATTCTGCCTCGGTCGAGGATCTGGAGCAGGTTCTTGCCTCGGTCGAGGATCTGGGTTCGGTCGAGGTAGATACTGGTCTCGTAAAGCTGCCATATCTGCTTCGATCGCTTTAGTCCTTGCACGAGTTTCTTCCCTCTCCAGTCTCAGCTCTTCTTTGCTGAGTCGTAGTTGTTCTAACGCCTCCTTCAATTCGGCCTCAGGATCGCGATTGTCTTGGTCGGCCATCTTCGCTTCTTTCAAGCGTCTTTTGTATGTCTTTTCTGGTTCGGGATCGTAAGGAACGATTTCCTTTCTAGCGCGGGTTCTTCGCATAAATCTAAAAAGAACCTGCGAAAGTCACTCAAGTAGAGTGGTTAGTAGAAACAGGGGCAAGTGCCCCGAAAGAAAACCGCAACCGGCTCGGTCTAGACCAAGTCCCCAGCAACGGCACCAAAAACTTGTTCGCTCCAAACGGTGTGTGCAAGCTTTAAATTTATAACCCTAGATGTAAGCTTAAAACAAGGATGCGAACCCGCAGTGTATGGGTCAATCGTAGTAAAAAGGAAGAAATTTCAGGGGTCGATCACAGGGACTTAGTGAAACAAAACAGGTATAGGTTTGTCAATGCAACTACTAACCACAAAAGTGATCAAAGCAATCAAAGATGATAAAAAGTCAATTAAGGAAATATGTAATTCTAGGGATTAAAGTATCTAGTTGTGGTTCCAACTTAAGATCCAAAGATAAGCGGACAAAGCTGAGATATTTGCATAGGGAAGGTGTTACTAAAGTGGAATAGATCACTGGGTAAGTCTCACTACTCACTAATCCCAAACCGTAACTCCTATTACCGGGTAAGTCTCAAGGAATTAAGGAAAAGAACTATGACCTCAAACTAACACTCCAACTAAGGGAATAGAATTAACCTTTACCGGGTAAGTCTCAAGCTAACTCACATAGATGGGATGAAAGCACACTCAAACCCCAATAAAGGATAAACCTTTATTACCTACACTTATGATCTTGGGTAAACAAACAAAGGAATTACCGGGTAAGTCTCATCCTAGGCTTGCATTGAACCAGGAAATGTGTAATAAGAATAGGATTTGGCAAACTCTAACACTTAACTCTCAGTTTTGGATCAGATAAGTCACCTCGGTCAGAAGAATTCCACCCCGGCCGAGATGTTCATCGACTGAGCGAGATGCTTTAGGGTTAAGGATAAAGACTCGAGCTTTCAGGATCCTACTGTGATTAAGATTATTCTATCATTGTTTTTCCCACAACCTTCAGCCAATCACCCTATAATCACACAAGGAAATTAGCCACTCATCATCATGAAAGTAATAATCAAATATAAGGGAAGAAAGAGAATAATTGAACAAGAAAACCTTAAGAGAAAGGCTTCAATAACTGAATCAATTATCAATAAACAAGCGTTCCTTGGATCGAAATCCAATAAGACAATCAACAATGAAGGGAATCTAATGGAATCTTATAAAACCCTTCACAAAGCTATAAAAGCTATCAACTTCCTTCCTTCAATCTTCCTTCCTTCAATCTTCCTTCAACCTTCAAAAAGGTTCTTCAAATCTTCCAGCTGTTATGATGTTTTCCAGCCCTAAGCGGTGTATGCGGCCTCCGGATTTGTGGAAAATCCAACCCTTTTTATAGGAAAATTACCTTCCAAAGATAAGATATCTTAGAAAGATCTTTTCCCATAAAAATAGGTAAAATATATGGGCTAAATTATCTTCTTCCTTCCAGGAATCCAGCCTAAAAATATAAGATCCTCTTTCCAAAAATAAAAGATCTCAGCCAAGAATAAAATATCCTTGCCGCGTCTAAGGTGTTCGCCTCGGTCGAGTCAGCTCCTCTGGATCACCTCGGTCGAGGTGACTCTGTAGTCAACCGAGGTGAATCACAACTGAATGTGAAATCTCTCAAATCTGGTCCAAAATGAATCTCCAATCCAATTTCATGATTCCTGGATTCTTCCTTAAGCTCCTGAATGTAGCTCCAATGACTCCTTAGCTCCTTTTGCTCCTTTTTGATGCAAAACGTGTCATTTTACCTACAATTACAATGAAACTTGGTGTAGACCTCGATTCCCGCAAAGGTAGATGAAACGACAATATAATCACATAATATACATCCAAACATGCAGATTATTGAAGATAAAACGTCTAAACAGGCCCCAAAATATAGACAATAATTCATGCTATCAACTTTCGGTATGAACCTCCAGTATGAACTTTCGGTATGAACTTCCATTTAGAACTTCCGGTATAAAAAATTTTGGTATGAACTTCCGGTATGAAAAAATTCGTTATGAACTTCCGGTATGAACTTTCGGTATGAACTTCGGTATGAACTTTCGGTATGAACTTTCGGTATGAACTTTCAGTATGAACTTCCGGTATAAACTTCCGGTATAAAAAATTTCGGTATGAACTTCCGGTATGAAAAACTTCGTTATGAACTTCCGGTATGAACTTTTAGTATGAACTTCCGGTATGAACTTCCGGTATAAACTTCCGGTATGAACTTTCGGTATGAACTTCCGGTATAAGAAATTTCGGTATGAACTTCCGGTATGAAAAAATTCGTTATGAACTTCCGGTATGAAAATTTTCATTATGAACTTCCGGTATGAACTTCCAGTAAAAAAAATTTCGGTACGAACTTCCAGTACGAAAAACTTCGTTATGAGCTTCCGGTATGAACTTTCGGTATGAACCTCCAGTATAAAAAAATTTCGGTATGAACTTCCGGCATGAAAATTTTCGTTATGAACTTCCGGTATGAAAAACTTCGTTATGAACTTCCGGTATGAACTTTCGGTATGAACTTCCGGTATAAAAAATTTCGGTATGAACTTCCGTTATAAAAAAATTTCGGTATGAACTTCCGGTATAAAAAATTTCGGTATGAACTTCCGGTATGAAAAATTTCGTTATGAACTTCCGGTATGAACTTACGGTATGTAAAATGTCCGGTATGTAAATGTTCGGTATATAAAATGCCCGGTATGTAAAATGTCGGGTATGTAAATGTCCGGTATGTTAATGTCCGGTATGTAAATGTCCGGTATGAACACAAAAAATAAAAAGGGAAATAAAATAAAATAAAATAAAAAACAAATTCACTAATTAAAATCAAAATTTACATAACAAAGATAAAATATTCTTTCTTTCTTAATAGAAGGGTTAATTAGTTTTTCCTTACCATTAAATGAAAGTGGTGAAAAAATTCATAGGGTATATTTACTAAATAGAAAACTAGAATAAGCCTAGTTAGTATACAATAAAATTCTTGGTATTTTGGTCTTTTGGCTAAGATTGTGTACAATATTTATTATAATCAGTTTCATATATGATACGTGAGTTATTGACCTACTGATATACGAGGTCATTGACAATATAATATGTGGGTTTGAGTCATTGACTAAGTACTCATATGTTGAGTCATTGACTAATTTGTATATATTAACTAAAGTAAACAACACTTGTTGATGTGTCGACCTCATAATTTTTCTCATAATTACTTTTTATAAAAAAATACTTAAATAAGTCATATAATTCTTTTTAATAAAACTACTCAAACTAAAATAAATTATTCTTTTCTTCCTGCTAGACTAATTTAATAAAATATGAAAATTTAATAAAAAAAATGTTATACTTTTGAAAGGTTGTATATTAATAATATCAAAATTTCTCATATCTACGAATAAATCTACAACTACATTACCCTACATCGTTTATAAGTAGAGTTGACGGTTTGAAATTTTTGTATGAATAGAAGGGTTGAAGGCTAGATAAATCATACATTTATTAGCAATTTGTTTTTTTTTGTTTACTAAGATTGTGGGTAATATTTGTTTTTATTAGTTTAATATTTGATATGTAGTCATTGACTTATTAATATATGAGTCATTGACCAACTGGCACGTGTGCCATTGACCAACTGGCACGTGTGCCATTGACTTTGACCTATTGAGTATTAAGTTGGACGTAATAATTTTTTCACGAAACTATTTTATTGTAATACGGGTTTAGTACCTTTATATAATCGGACAATTTTTTTAAAAAAAATTGTTTAATAATTAAATGTGCGGACACATATTAACAAAATATGAAAATTTAACTAAAAATAAAACTCGTAATACATTTAAAAGGTTGTTTATAAATAATATGTACAAATAAATCTACAATTAAACTATCTCATGTCGTTTATAAGTTGGTAGTTTGAGAGTTTGACAATACAATTCCCATAATTATGCTGTCACTTGACATTACAATATTACATAAAGGTACTATCAACTAGACTTGTACAAATCCAGGTTGCCCCGTTCAACCCGCCCGGAAAAACACATGGGTATGAACAACTAATTTGGCGCGTTCGGAAATTGCCCGACCCAACCTGAGTTTTGTTGGACAGGTATGGGTAAACAATTTGGCTTGCGGACCAACTCGGCCCGGCTTGACCCGCGTATAGTTTTATACATAATATATTGCTATGAGTGTCACATACTCTAATTTTTAATTTAGCTTGTTTGGAGTTGTTTTATGACTTATACTCATTTGTAATGCAAGATTGCAGATATAACTTGACAGTAATGATACTTGTTGGCTTTTAGGTATTTGAATTTATCCATTTTTGTGTGTTGATTGTTGTTGAACTCGTTGGTAGTGCACTATGCATGCATTATTAGATTGAAAGTTTGTGTTGGAGGGGTATTACGGACACGGCGATGGATTTCGGAAACGCACGACGGTCACGGAATCCGTGACCGCCACGATCACGGGTTTCGTAACCGTAATTTTTTCCCCCTAACATTACGGTTACAAGTTATGTAACCGTGATGGTGCCAAAATTTTTTCCCGGGTTAGAATTCACATAGAAAATTATCACGGATCCGGAACCCGTAATCGTGACGGTTACGAGTTCCGTAAACGTGATGATTTTCTTCACTTTTTTAAGTTTTTTTTTGTTATAATTCACAAAGAAAATCATCACGATTATGGAACCCGTAACCGTCACGGTTATGGGATCCGTAACCGCCGTGCATTTGTGAATTCCATCTCCGTACGTTTACGACTTCCGTATTACTTGTTTTGAACGATAAATCCTGAAAAAACACAATCAAGTACATACGGGTTATCCGGGTCGGCAGTCCGGCCACTTTTTTACGTGGGTGGACATGTATCGTTTTTGGCTCGGAAAAGCGGGGTCGGCTTCACCCGCACCTTCCGGGCAAAATTTTTAGTTATGACCCGTCCCAACCCGCTTTTGTACATGTCTACTATCAACGCTTGTATGGTTCACATTTTACTTTTCTTAATTTTTCATTAAAGAATCTATCTCAATAAACTTATACCAAACACCAAAAATTTACAAAATTTAACAAACCCCAATAATCTCCATCTACCACAATCTCAACAATTTTCATCCTCAACAATATGAAGAAATGAATCCCCATGTGATACCAAACAAGACCTAAGTGTAACAGTCAAAAATCAAAGATAGCCTAATCGGGAATTTTAAGGCATTAGACACGTTTTAACAAGAGATACCTCTTGAGGTAACCTGCTCCTAGATGAAATTACACCCTCGTGTTATTTGGAGCATTTGGGAGCTTCAATTAATAAAAATGTAGTTGACAGAAATGATCAGGACATCGGACATTTTCTAGATATAAAATAACATGGAAAGGCAAAACGTTAATCTGTCGAAATTTAATTAATTAATTGAAGGTTAATTAATTAAATTGGGAATATAGAGAGGATATAAGTTAATTAAATTTAAAGGAATGAATTTAACTAGTGTTTGAATCGAGAACTTTAATACAAGGAATATGATATTCTCCTCATGTGTTGTTGAAGGTTTTGGTCTAACTATAGTTTAATTGCTTTGTAAGCGTATCCAAATACGAGAAAGAAGGATAGTTCGAGTGGGAAACGGACTCAATAGTTGGTTTGCGAGGTTTTATTGTTCTTACTTGTGAGGTAAGTGTATATGAATTACACTTGCTTAATATATGTTATGTATTTAATATGCCATGATTTATGCATGCTTGTGTGTATATATTTGTTTTTGTATGATGGTATGCATGCTTATATGTATATGAGTGAGATGATGATGATGACGACTTGATATTCTTTATGAAAGCATGCATGATGTACATGGTATGATAATGAAAGGGATGGGATGAAAGAATATAACGACAACATGAAACTGGGTTATGTTATGAAAGTGATAATATAGGATGGTAATTGATTAATTAGCCCAACTGGGTCTCGCACTGTTTTTCGGGGGACGAGGTCGCTACCTGATCTACAGGGGGCCTCAGAGGTCGCTACATGATCTACAGGGGGCCTCAGGGCACCTTGACAAAATGAGCTACACCGAGTGTAGGTTTCCCTTCCGACGTTTGGCGGCATAAGAAGGGGAGTCATAAGGAGTGTGTCCGGGTAGGTCACTCTTGGAGCGATAAGGATGGTAGCTTTCTCACATTTTTCTCACATTTTCTCTCTTTTTTCTTCTTTCTTTCTTGGCTTTTCTTTTGTTTCCATTGTCTATGCCTCTTACCCATGTTTCCTGAGGCCTTTAAGTCTAAACTGTTGTCATCTGTTTTACTCGGGATGAGTAAAAGGTCTAAGTATAGGGGAGTTTGATAGGTGATGGAATCACTATTATTTATGTTAGTTTTTAGAGTCTTTTTATCACATTAGAGTCGTTTTATGCTACTAACTCCTTGGTCTAGAAGAAAAAGACTAAAAGAAGATAAAAGAGGAGTTATAAGCACTTGGGAGTTGAAGACCATTCACGAAGCAAAGATTCTGATGCCTCACCGCCCCCGCGAAGCAGTGTCACCGCCCTCGCGGTTGACACTGCACTCCGGAGTGCAGCCTGCACCTTCGCCAACGCCCAGAACGAAGATTGTCACCGCCGCTGCGCCTCCCATTGGCGCCCCTGCGGTGACTTGCCCTGAAGAAGCGAAGTCGGCGCCCCTGCGCCTCTACCTGCGTCTCACCCTGCGGGCTAATTGATTAATTAGCCCAACTAGGTCTCGCACGGGTTTCCGGAGGACGAGGTCGCTACCTGGTCTACATGGGGCCTCAGAGGTCACTACATGATCTACAGAGGACCTCAAGATAAGAAAAATAGTCCAAGATCGGAACCTGATCTATAGGGGGTCTTAGGACAATATGACCGAGGTCGCTACCTAATTTAAAGGGGGCCTAGGACGCTATCGGGTTGGCCAACCGAAAGAAAAAAAAAAAGAAAGAAAGAAAAGAAATACGAAAGCACATGAGAAAATATATCGTACGATCAGTTGGGACTAGTTAGTTAATTATCACCTATGCATCGATGCAATTGAGTCTAGCATGCTATATGTTATGTTATAATTATTTATATGTGATGGTATGATATGAGATGTTTATATGAGATGATATGTTTATATGTGGTGTGATAACATACTTGAATGTTTATATGCTATGTGCTATGGATGGTTGTGGATATGTATGTGTACGCTTTAGAATGTGAGAAAAGGGTATAGAGTGTCCTTTGGGAACGGGATATTAGATACTTATATATATTGGGAAAATGCGATTTGTATACCCTTACTGAGCGTGTGGCTCATTGTTGTTGTATCCACATTTTTTTCACTTACTCAGATTCAGCCTAATCAAGGCAAGGACGTCGGACCTAACACCTGGATTTGAGATCATACTAGGGGCTGTTATGGGATGCTGCAGTCTAAAATGTTTTGTGTTGTTTTAAACCGTTGTGTTTTGTTATACAAGGGTTAATTAACTGATAATCAATTAGAAATGAAATATGTGTCACACTAAGATTGTGGGTATTATTTATTTTTATCAGTTTAATGTCTAATATGAGGGTCACTCACCAACTGATATGTGTCATTGACTTTGACCTACTGAGTACTAAGTCGGTCGCAATAAACTCTTCACGAAATTATTTTATTTTAAAACGGGTTCAATACCTTTGTGCAATTAGATCATAACTTTTTAAAAATTTTGTTTAATAACTAAATGTGTGGGCAATTATTAACAAAATATGAAAACTTATTTCAAAATAAAATCATAATACATCTTAAATATTATTTATAAATAATATCAAATCTTCACATATCTACACATACATCTACAACTAGACAATGATGACTATCCCACGTTGTTTATAAGTAAATTTGGTGGTTTGAGAGCTTGGCAATATAGTTTTATCATAGTTATACTATCAAACTTGTTGACAATAAATAATTGTACTATCAACGCTCGTTCACAATGAATAATTGTGTTGTCAATGCTTTTTTTTTTTGAAAACATAAAGCGGTTACGAAAGAACTATATTATAGAGGTAGTACATTCTAAAACATCGTTGAAATTGAGAATATGAAATTTGGAGTCGTCAAAAAAGGGTGTATTGGGTTCGAAATTCGTTGTCAACGCTAATTTTAACTGAATTAATTAGGGAAATAGAACCCCTTAAAATTATCTTTTGTAAACTAGGCTTCTATATAAAAGAAAGAAAAAGTAGGTATGAGAACTAGAAAATAGGGCCAATAATTTATTTAAGTGAAATGATGGTGATTAGATGTTTACTTTTGGTTTAAATATCTTTTTTACATGTTTACCTTTTATTTTTGTTTGATGTAGTTAGTTTGATGAAATTTTCAAGTCCATGAATGTTTAATTTTTTTGGGTGACATAGTTTTCGTTACCCAAATATGAATTGTAGTATTTTTTCATTATTGGGTATATGTTTATTGTTTTTGTGGTATGTTTTTTTTTATTGTTGAGTATGCTTAAAGTGATATTTTTGGGTATGTTTTATGGTTATCCAAATTGTGTTACAAGGACCAAATGTCATTTGGTATTGATATTTGGGTATAATATCGATTTATGTAAATTTTGGTTATGACAAATTCAAATTGGGTATGCTTTTATACGTGTATTGACTTTGTAGTATATTTCTTATTATTAAGTATATTTAAAGTGATATCGTGAGTATGTTTTATGGTTACCCAAAATGTGTTATAATGATCAAATGTCAAGCGAATTTTTGGGTAATGACCAAATGTCATTTGATATTGATGTTTGTGTACAATATCGAGTTTTGAAAATTTTGGGTATGACAAATTTTAAATTGGGTATGGATTTTGTATTAAGTGATGTTTAAATTGGGTATAAATATAAAATATTATCCAATTTATGGATATTGTTTTATTTTGATATTTGATTTGTTGGGTATGTTGTTTTCAAGTATGTTTAAGTACTTTGACAAATTTATTTTTCGGTATGATTATGACATTATTTGGGTAAGCGGATTTTTGGGTAAGCGGATTTTTGGGTAAGCGAATTTTTTCTGGGCAAAGGGCTTCATTTTTTTGGCTCAAATTCCCTCTAAATGTCAATCAAAAGTGTCACACTCAACACTCACATCAGTCATCACTCATTAGTCATCACTTTTGTCAACTTTTTGTCCTATTTATGAATTAGTCTAGTAAAGTAGAAGCCCTATTTCTCAATTTGTAATTGGTAGGCCTTAAATTTCAACTCTATAGTATAAAAGACCCTAAATGCCAATTAAGCCATTTTAACTTCTCTTCTCTTAAAAAGAAAGTCAAAATTATTTGAAAATTAAAATTAATTTTTAATTAATCATACATACGATAAGAATATATGTTTAAAAATAATTTATATTACTAAGGGTTAGTTTAGGATCGCATAGTATTTGGCTCACTACCATTTATTCTGTATTTGGAAACTATTCATATTTTACATTTTTTATTAGTATTTTTTAGTGATTTTCAAAGAGTTAGGTTTGTGAGAAGATAACATTTTCAGATTTATAAATTTAGCCCCGTTTGGTTCCAACACCGGAAACGAAAACGGAATGAAAACGAATCTAGCCCCGTTTGGTTCCACTAAGAATGATTTCATAAAATTTCATGAATAAATGTACACATATGGACTAGATTCGTTTCCATTCCTTTCCGTTTCCGTTTCCGGTGTTGGAACCAAATGGGCCCTTAGTTATGAACCGAATACGGGTGAACAAAAATACTCCTTAGAAAGTAAAATGTGAACCATACAAGGGTATTTGGTTCGTAGACTTTGACTTTTTGCTAATTTATATAAATACGGAGATTATGTGCGGCTTTTATCGAGAACTCGTATATTTAAAGGGTGGTTTTGGTAAAAGAGAAGAAATAAAAAAATAATGGAAGGAAAAGAAAATTAAATTGAATTAAATGCAAGTTTGACGTCCGCTTCTTGGCCTACACAACACAAGTCTCTCCATCTTCGCCATATACAGCGAAGAACAGCGGACGGAATACCAACAGAGAGAAAAATAAAGAAAAAGGTAAAAGAAAATTCTGATACGACCCCTTCACTCTCAACGCTTTAGATTGATTATTAGGATTTTGTTTTGTTCCTAAATCTGTATTAATAAATGCAAAACCCTAGATAGATAGTCCTCCACTCCCCAAATGCTTCTTCAATTTCAATTTTGCAAAGCAAACAATTGAAATTCCCTTTTTTGGCTAGTTTAGAAGAAGAATCTAATCTTCTTCTTAGCTATCGCAATCCATGCTGCTGCTTAATTCAGTTCACTGCTCCAGTTCGGTTAGTGCACTTTCTTGGTCAAAGCTTAGTCTAATGGCGCAGCCTTTTTGCAATTTGGGTGGTTTATCGGGAATTTTTAAGATGCTTTTCCAGTTCCGATTCCAATTTAGTGTCTTGCTGTTCTTTCAGGCTAATTTTTATTATTTTAATCTGTACTTTTTTACTGTTTTCGAGTTTTGTTTCAGGTCTATCGCTGCTTTGTCTTGGTGTTTGAATTCGTTTTTTTTGCGGTCTTAGTAGGATCCGAGTTGGAATTTGAAGCCTTGAAGTTTAAGAAAATGGCCGGCTTTTTCTTGAGTTCATCTTGATTTGGTTGGTCCCTGAGATTTGGTGGATTTGGTTTTGTTTTGGCTGTGATTGTGTGAGATTCGGAAGATGTTTAGAGCTTTTGAGGAAGTCTTTCTATTGCCCATGCTAGCCGATCCAAGGATTTGAGAGTTTTTCAGATATTAAGTTTAAAGCTTGTGCGAAGGTTGTCCCTGCTCTAGAATGGTAAGAACCCATCCCTCTCTCCTGGTTGAAATTCTACCGTGTTTAGGTCTTCGGTTTTGTGAAGGTCGAATTCATATGGTCAAATTGAAGTGTGATTCTGAAGCTTTCACCTCCAGTGAGTACTCTAGAGTATCATGCCTTGAATTTTTGGCCCTTATTTATTAATGAATTAGCTGAGAAATCTGAGTTTGAATTGTCATTTGAGTGAAGTTTTGTTTCTTGATTAGCTTCTTTAGGTTGAGATTTTTGAAGATGTTACCTTCTGGGCCTTCAACTCCCATGGGAGGAGCTCAACAAGGACCTTCCTCCATGTTGAGATCAAATTCTGGAATGTTGGGTGGACAAGGTGGTTCCATGTCATCACAGGGGGGCTTTCCATCTCTTGTACCACCTCGCCCTCACTATAATAATGTGAATATGCTTGGAAATGTCCCCAATGCTCAATCTCTCTTTAACCAGTCTTTTGGAAATGGAGCTGTGGATCCTGGGCTTCAGGGTCCTAGTGGACAACGTGGTGGAATGGATAGAGGAGCAGATTCTGACCCGCTTTCCGGTGTTGGTGCTGGTGGTGGAATGGGATACAGCCCGTCTCCATCTTCCTTTGTATCGGCAAACATGTCGAATGGCGTTTCATCAAGTCAGGTTCAGGGCCAACAATTTTCCGACCAAGCTGGTGACCAGATGCTAACAGATCAACAACCATCAAACTCGCAGTCGCAGCAACTTGAACCCCAAAACTTTCAGCACGCTCAACAGCCAATGCAGCAACAGCAGTTCCGATCAATCCGTGGTGGTCTGGGTGGTGTTGGTCAAGTTAAATTGGAATCACAGGTAAACAATGATCAGCTTGGCCTACAACAACAGCAACACTTGCAATCTTTGAGAGGTTTGGGTCATGTGAAAATGGAACCACAACATATGCAAACCATGAGGAGTCAGCCACATGTGAAAATGGAACCCCAACATTCTGAACAGTCCATGTTTACACAACAACAATTGCTTCAAATTTCCCGACAGTCATCTTCTCAAGCTGCAGCTGCTGCCCAGATTAACTTATTGCAACAACACAGGCTGCTTCAGTATAAACAACAACAGCAGCAGCAGCAGCAACAACTTCTAAAGGCACTTCCCCAACAGAGGCCTCAAATGCAACAGCAGTTTCAGGCTCAAAATTTGCCTATGAGGTCTCCAGTAAAACCTATGCATGAAGTAGGGGCCTGTGCAAAGCGGGTTAACCAGTACATATATCAGCAACGAAATAGACCTGAGGTAAGAGCTATTTTGGAGAATCTCTTCATAATGTGTTGCTGGATTCTGTTTGTAGTTGTAATACTCTTATACCAATGTAATTTTAGGAGAACAATATTGAGTTTTGGAGGAAGTTTGTGGCTGAATTTTTTGCTCCAAATTCAAAGAAGAAATGGTGTGTTTCAATGTATGGAAGTGGTCGCCAAACAACTGGGGTTTTTCCTCAGGCAAGTGTTTCTTCCTTGATCCTTCTGTGTTATTTCTGCAAATAGATATCCCACTAAGTATAACGTGTCTTTTTTGAATATTGAACGTGTTTTTTTTCAAAGGTCTGCTTTTAATTTATAGCAAAATAGATCAGTTATGACTTGTGAATCCTTGACTGAATTATCACTCAAATACTCAATCACCTATACTATTATATTAGCCATTATATGATCATTTTTCATCTAATTTATCTGAAGAATAGCTCATTAAGATGAACAAGAATCAATTTTCTGTTTCAGTTCCCCCTCCCCTCTATTTCAGAAATTTTCCACATTTTCAACCCTTTTTTTAATAGTACTTCCTTTTTCTTGTTTAATTTCTTGACTTTGTCGGCATTATGTGTGGATAAAAAATTGTGACATCTTGTTGCTTCGTATGGTTTTGTTTGATTACTGCAGAACAGGAAAATAGTAGACTTACATTCTTATGCTCATTATTATACTTATATATATCTGCTTTGATTTTTTGCGCATACATATATGTTGTCTGTGAACTCTCGTTTTCTGGTTTTTCAGGATGCGTTGCACTGTGAAATATGCAACCACAAACCAGGCCGGGGTTTTGGTACGTTTGGCTCTTTATTAGACATGGATTTTTCTATAGGATATGGATATTATTGTTGAGCATACTACCGTAACAATCTTCCTGTATGGAGCTTTCTTGTTTAGTTTCTGATATTACTTATTGCATTTTCAGAGGCGACTTATGAAGTTTTGCCGAGGCTTTACAAAATTAAGTTTGAAAGTGGCACCTTGGAAGAGTTGCTTTATGTTGATATGCCTCGTGAATATCATAATCCTTCTGGACAAATTGTTTTGGACTATGCAAAAGCAATTCAGGAGAGTGTTTATGAGCATCTTCGCGTTGTACGTGAGGGCCAACTTCGGATTGTTTTTTCTCCAGACCTGAAGGTTTTGAATCTACTTCTTGTCTTATTGTCTGGGAGATTTATTCTCTATGGATTATCTGACATTTTTGTTTTCTGTTCCACTGACAGATATGTTCCTGGGAGTTTTGTGCTAGACGTCACGAAGAGCTCATTCCTCGAAGGCTGCTGATACCACAGGTTGTATGTTGTACTCTTTACTCCATTGGTAGTATGTTCTTGTGACTTTTTATATGTATGCTAATCTGTCAGAGAGATCAACTCTGCCATAGTTATTTGATACTTTTCACTTAGCGGAAAAAATCTGTCTGTTTCTGTAAGGGTGAACAAGGTTGTGTACTCTAATGAATTGGGTTCAAACTTTTCATTTAGCGGAAAAACATATTGCGTTCTGTTTCTGTTATGGTGTATACGATTGGGTACTCTAAAATCTTGTTTGTCTTGTTATCGTGAATTGTTGTGGACAAGTTTAAGCTTCCAGGTAAATAGGCAATGAATGAGAAATGATCCCTATATAATGTATATTTGTAGAAAGTAAATGAAGTGGACAAGACATCATATCATATCACGACTTCCTTCCAAAAGAACTTTCTTAATAAAATATATTTTCATATGTATGATAATATAACCGTGCAACTCCATCTCAAGTTAGGAACTACCAGTAAAGTGAGTGTCACATTTCTTAAGCCTCATCAGTTTGCATATGCGCCTTATGCATATATAGCTGTATTATCTATTGGGTTGATCATTTCAAAACTTACTGAGATCATTGAAAGAAAATGACGTTTCTTTGGACCATAGCCGAAATGTCTAAACATAAACTAGGGGAAACCTACAGGAAACTATGTTTTGATGATACAAACTACCGGGAGAGAGAATGTAACCAAGTTATGCCAACCCAGTAGATCTTTGTTATTATCCAATTCGAAATGCTCTCTAGAACTAAATGTGAAATACTTGAAAGCTGACTTTTCTAAGTTCAGGTGTCTAGTGTAGGTTTAAAGTGGAACTTTAAGTAGCTTGTAGCGGCCAATAATTTGGGTAGCCTTCCATTTTGTTCTATAGATTATTAAATGCTAGTTGGATTTGGATATTATAGGTGCTTTTTATTGTTAGACAATTTTCAGTCATACGTGAAGGATCCAATGTTCCGGTGGCTTTCTGAGTTCTATAGATTATTAAATGCAACATGCAAACTTAATTGACTTAACTATTTAATGTATTCACTCATATTTGGTTTAGTTTGGCAAGTACTTGTTTTTGTTTGTATGTTTGGGATTGAGAAACTTGTGTGGACACAGCTTTGATGTTATTACTGCTTCCTTATATGTACCTGCCAACTATGATAGTTTTTCCGTGGCTATGTATTTTTATTAAATTATGACTTTCTATGCCACCTGCCTTTTTTGCTTTTGAATGATTAATATGGTGTATTCCTTTTATACTCTTTGTAGCTGTATATATTTAAAATGTATATGATTTCTAAAGCTTCTCTCATTATCCAGGTGAGTCAACTTGGAGCTGCTGCTCAGAAGTATCAAGCTGCTGCTCAAAATGCCACCTCAAATGCATCTGTTTCTGATTTGCAGGGTAATTGTAACATGTAAGCATTCGTCTCATTTTGTAAAATTTATCATATATGGTAATCGAATAAGTAAAGCATTAAACCCCAATTTGTCACCCGCAAGCAAAAGCATTGGACATCTAGAAATGCACTGGCACTGATCCAGAATGTATTTCCCTTAAAAGTATCTTGTTCAGTATTAATCTCATGCAACTGAATTTTTTAAATTTTGCATTTATATTCATTAGATAATGGTATACACATGTGTACTGCTTCATTACGTACCATTTATGACACTTACCCTCATTTTTGTGATTTCATGCGCACATGTTGTATTGGTGCTTTATGCTTTGTTTTTACACATTTGCTCATCTACGATTTTACCCATGGTTGGTTTTATTAGTAGAAGCTAACTATCAAATTTTCAGGTTTCTTGCATCTGCTAAACAACTAGCTAAAGCATTGGAAGCTCCATCAGTGAATGACTTAGGGTATACGAAGAGATATATTCGCTGTCTTCAGGTACTGCATTTAATTCCATCTAGTTAGGTTACCTCTTTTCGAGCCTTGTTATAGAAGTCTATGTTAAGGCTTGTGAGAATGACCTCATGCTCTATTGTGTACTGAACGATTTGTATTGATTTTGATGTTGAAAGACTAGATTTTCTATATAAATCATAAACTTGTGGCTCGTAGCATTTATGAAAGCATTATTGTACTTGAACCCCTGTAACCACTGTATTAGCGATTAAGGTGTTAGCTGCGTTCTGGCTGTTGGACTGGGAGTATGAGCCTTAAGTGCTGTTTTTCATTCGTTCTCTCACCTGCTAATCAAGTTTCTCTTGCTAACCGCGCCTTGCTTGCAGATTCCAACAGCCAAAATTTTGTTGACCAAAATTTTGTGGGCTCTGCAGTCTTAAGAGTAAATATAATTCTTGACCAAAATTTTGTTGCTACGCAGATATCTGAAGTTGTCAATAGCATGAAGGATCTGATTGATTACAGCCGGGTTACAGGAACTGGACCAATTGGTAAGTTCAGCATAGTTTCGTGTCTTCCGCCTGCAGTCTCTCATGAATCAAACAAGCAATATAAAAATCTTTTATCTTGTTTTCTAAAATCAATATTCTGGTATGAAGTGATATTTGTGGATTGGGCATGCAACATTTTTTTATGATTGTATCATGCATACTTGGAATAAGAATGAAACAGTTGGCTGATCCTTTTTAGTGGAATCTTATATGTAAAAATACATTAGGCTGAGCTGTTAGTTAATAAGAACAGACATGGATTTCAAGAGAAGGTGTCTAAGAACAGTTGATTTGAGATGGTATGAATCCAATTATTTAATGAAGAAAACTTATAGTGTATTCTATTGCATATATTGTATTAATGTTTGCATAATAATGTACTATAGGTAGTAACTAGTAACCCAAATGCGGAAAGCTTTCAAATATTGTCGATTTCATAATATCATACGGGGTTGATCCTCATTTTGTTTTATTTTTCTTCCTTGCAGAAAGCTTGGCCAAGTTTCCACGGAGAAATGCTCCACAAAATCAACAACCATCTGATGACCAACAACAGCAACAACAAATGCAACAGCAACAACCACCTATGATACAAAGCTCGAACGGAGAGCAGGCTTCGACTTCCCAGCCTTCAGGCATGCAGCAGCTTGCAACACCCAATGGTCTGTCCGGTATGCATGTAAATAACCCACTCAACACAGGCCATCAAAATTCCGCGGCATCCAGACCTCAAAATCCTATCAACTCTACTAACAGTCCTTATGCCACAACTTCTATACCGTCGCCTCTTTCCACAGGCACAATGCAACCTCCACCACAATCTCAATCAAATCCTCAAACATTCCGATCACCAACACCGCCCCCGACCAACAATTCCCAACTGAACACTGCAAACTCACCAGCCAATGTTTCAATGCAACAACAACAACACTCTCATATGAGTAACGGTAACCCTAGCGAATCCCAGAGCTCAGTCCAGAAGATCATTCAAGAAATGATGCTTTCTAACAATACCCAACTCGGTGGCCATGGTGGAATGAGTATGAATTCTTTGGGAAATGACATAAAAAATGTCAATGGTGTTCATCAGCAGAACAACTCTAGCTTCAATGGCCTGACTAACGGTAATGCGGGTTTCGGTTTCAACGGAATGGGACAAGCTACCCTGTTAAATGGAGTAAGAGCTGCAATGGTTGGTAATCAAAATGCCATGAATGGAAGAGTAGGAATGAATCATCAGCAGCAGCAACAACAAGATTTGAGCAATCAATTAAGTGGGTTTGGATCTGCTAATGGTTTTAATAGCCTTCAGTTTGATTGGAAGCAATCTCCATAAGGGGGATCAATTTGAGTCTTTGTAGTAGTAATCTTAGAAAAAAGGAAGAATATAGCATAGTGTTTCTTTTTGATTTTGTTAAATTACAGTTTTACATCTTCTAAAATTATTTGTCACTATTTTATCTTCTTTTTTGCCTTTCCAGATTAGTGCTTCCCTGCCATTTGATGATGCCCAAGTCTAGTGATAATTCACAACTGACTTCTTCCGTGTCGTAAAAAAATATGAGGTGTGATAAAGATTTTCTTTTTAGAAAATAAACTAATATCATTTTAATATGGTAAAAATCTTAAATTATGTTAAAATTATCTTAATTTAACTGCTTTTTTCTTTCATAAAAACCAATACTTTTTAACAAAAGGAAATATTTTCAGAATTTTTTCATCTCATATTTTTCAAAAGGTTTAAAAATAATTTGATGCTTTTTTTCTTTTCCTTTTTTCAGATTAGGAATTAACTTAAAAGATGGAAATTTTATTTAAAATATTCATTTAAACAAAATTATGATAAAAATATGAACAAAAAAGTTTTATTTTTTTTTTCTTTCCCACAAACCACTTTTTAAAAAATAAAAAATTTTGTTTACTTAATTTAAGGCTTTTAGAAAATTAAATAATATTTTTTAGGAAAAATAACCCCAAATAATACCAACTATCAACATTGAACCGAAAATAATACTAACTTTGAAAATTACTAAGAGCGATACAAACTATCAATGTATTTACCAATAATAATACGTCACACTTTTCCGGCAAAATCTCTAGCTCCGGCGATGACGTGACAGCCGGAAAGTTACATGTCATCAAATAAATGAATTAAATGTGTGACGTGGATTTTATTTTTCAAAAAATAAATTTAATAATATTAAATTAAAAAATATAATATTTAATATTTTTAAAATTTAAATAATAGTTTTTTAAAAAAACATTTGTACAATTTTTTCATAAAAAAAATTTTGTAAAAAACATTTGAAATAAAGTTTGAACATTTTTTAAACAAGTGTGTAAAAAAGGTTTTTATGAATTTTTTTGATTAAAAAACTTGTTAAAAAAAATTCGAATTTTTTTTTACAAATTATTTTTTTTAGGAAAAAAAGAATTTGTAAAAAAATTTGTGACAAAAATTCTATAGGGATTAGATTACAAGGTTAAAAAAAATAAATTCGAATATTTTTTCATTTTATACAAAAATTCGAAAATAATTTTGATTAACAAAATATTCTAAAAAATATTATATATTTTTTTATTTTTTTAAAATAAATATTTGTACAATTTTTTTTAAAATTTATTATTTAAAATTTTAAAAATAATAATTTTTATTTTTTTAATCTTTAAAATATTTTTAAATTTTTTTTTTAAAAATAAAATCCACATCACCCATTTAACCCTTTTATTTGATGACATGTAACATTCAGGTTGCCACGTCATCGCCGGAGCTAGAGTTTTGGCCGGAAAATATATGACGTATTATTTTTGGTAAATACATTGATAATTTGTATCGCTGCTAATTATTTTCAAAGTTCGTATTATTTTCGGTTCAATGTTGATAGTTGGTATTATTTTGGGTTATTTTTCCTTTTTTTTAAAATAAAATCCAAGTCACATTTTTTTTTACATCAGGTAACAAATTAGTTGCCACGTCATCGGCACAACTATGATTTTGCTAGAAAAACAAGTGGCAATATTTTTGGTAAATACACCAGTTTGGATCATTTACGGTAATTTTTTTAATTAAAATTATTTTGAATTTAATGTTAATAGTTGATATTATTTTATGTTTTTTTTTGTAAACAAATGCTAGAGAATACAATCAAAGTGTATATATAACTATTAGTTGTCCATATAGTTGAAGATTTTGATAGAACTAGTTTAGAATCTACGCCGTATACAAGTATTTATATAATATTTATTTATTGAAATAAATAATATATTGAGTACGTGGGTATTATTCAAGTAAGGCCCATTATTGCGGTACGGCCGTGCGGCCGTACCGCAGGGCGACACGTGTCCCGAAAAAAAAAAAAAATTTTTTTTTTTTTTT
>BSUD01000004.1:10848948-10912469 GCA_033239045.1 Fagopyrum esculentum | reverse complement strand
AAAAAAAAAAAAAAAAAAAAAAAAAAAAAATTTCGGGACACGTGTCGCCCTGCGGTACGGCCGTACGGCCGTACCGCAAAAAGAGGGCCGTACCTGAACATTCTCCTTGAGTACGTTGGCATTGTGTCGGATGTTTTTTGTGTAATATTTGGTTAATTTATATTATTCAAGTAGTATCATATGATTAATACTTTACAATGGGATGGTCACAAAACTCATTTGGTCAATTAATTAATGTTTAAGCATCCATTTAATCACCACGTTAATGTAGTTTTCCGAGTCTCCATCATCTAGAAGAAGAGTTAAATTCAATAAGGAACAACCTTTATATATTAATGGGAAGAGATGTAAAACAAAAATGTAAGCTTCCAAATGTAGGACAATAGAGTGAGAGAGAAGAATACCGATGAGAGTTAAAATATGAGATCTCGTAAATAAATACAATATTTAATTGTAACAACAAGATAAGAAATAAATATAAAACAAAATAGCAGAGATGGGAAACACAATGTAGAAGAAAAAAAACATAAATATAGTATATGTCGAGTTGATCGACTAAGCCATTCAACACCATCGAGTGATAAGGGAGAAATATAAGTTTTTATAAGTTGATTCACACACATACAAACAAAAAAATGTAACAACAATATAGGTGGTTAATAAGGCTTTTTTGAAAAACCTGATCACTACAATAATACTGATGATGGTTGAAGTGTTGGAGACTTGTGTTAGTCTCAACGGAACCATTGAGCTTATTGTCGAGACAATGATGAGTTACTCACATGTGTGTCACGATGGTCTGGGAGACAAACCAAGAGACCGACACTTACAATAACTAGTGATTACGGGATAAAAGTATGGAAGCTAATTAAACTAAATCAAACCGATAACATGGCTATCACTGCTTTGCGGGAAATTGGTTTAGTTGAGCCTTATGAGTGTCATGTGACATTATCTTGACTCTCTGATGTGGGATCATCCTTGATAGCACCTACATTACACGGAACCATCACTAAGTCAAGAGCAGGAGACACTCAATGAAAGGTTGCTTGCAAGCTGCAAAGATGGGAGGATCCGAGAGAATGGAGGATTGCATGGAAGATGCAAAATCTCAGTCAACACAATAAAATCTCGGATGAGATTTATGACTCGAAACCGAGATTCTCCACTGTTGTGTATTGTCGAGTAGATCTCGATCTGAGGATATTTATCTTCTGTTATTTTAATACCTTTAAGCTCTCAAACAATCTAAAGGTATACGTTGGTTTTGATCCTTAGGATTATCTTTTAAGTTAGATATTTTATTATTTTAAGAGAATCTCCCCTATATATAGCCTTAGAAGGTGAGATTCATCGGTAGATTAATTTTGATATTATTTCCACAAATTGTGTGAACTCGCAGCTTCGCTTAAGAAGTTTGTGTTTTATTCATTTCTATTCAATCAAAGAGAGAGTCTTGATTGAATCGTTGTGAGTTCTTGCTAGGTTGTGCTTGTGTGTGTTAATCTTCTTAAAGGTTGGTGCTCCTGATCAATTCTAGTCCCTCCTTGTGCTTGTCTTACTTAGAAGGCTTGTGTAAGGTTAAAGTAGTGAGGGTTAAGGTAAACTCTTCGTTAACGGGTTTTGACACATAATTGGTCAAGGTTCTTTACGGGAATATCTTGGTTCGTATCTTCCTATATTTCCATAATATTCATTCCATTTTATCATCTTCTAATCTATCCATTATCAATCCGTCATCTCACGTTCTTTTGTTCGAGTTTTCATAAATCTCGACCATACACAAAATCTCGTCCGAGTATCTAGACCGAGGCTTGTCTCTTGAGACTATTATTGGACTTTCAATCTAGATCAGGCCACTGCGGCTTCAACCCCGCATCACGCTATCATGACAATGCCATGACTTGGCAAGAGCGTTGTTGGACTTGCCAACACCTAAGGCCATTTTGCAGCAGAAATTGATTAGCCCGACGCTTTGTGTTTTTAGACACATTTTATGGACCTTAGAGCTCCATCTAGCTATAATGAGTTAATTAAATCTCATTGATGGTAAAAAGTTGGGCCAAAAAAATCAGCTTATTTTTGGACTTCTTGATGGCCAAACTGAGTTGGGCTTGAGCCTTGAGCCAAAAAGTGGTTGTGAGACCCTAACTTTTCTCAACCTCCATTAACCGCTCTCACCTCTTTTGTGGAGGTTATTCTCCCCAAAAGCGTGTCCCCTTTGCCTATAAGGACAAAGTTTTGACAATATGTAGAAGAACTTTTTTTACAAACGTAAGACAAGATATGTTTCTATATTTTAGTCTTTGTGACTCTTGGTCGTATCCCACTAAGGTACTTATTCCCGTTGTAGGGGTGAATACACTTAAAAAGGAAAACTCTATATTTGAGTGATTTCAACATTATCCAAGTTAAGTACATACAACATCCTAATAATCGGTTTTAGCATACAATTGAATCTAACTATATAAGGCTCTTCGTCTACTCCTTTTGAGACTACAACTCCTTGACTATAATTCTGAATATTGACTTAAACAATATATATAATTCTTGTTTGTTAATGTAAGGTTGATTGCTTACTCACTTGGGAGATTACAACACTAAGTTGTTAGTCTACTCCTTATCGGAGATTACAACAACTTGTAAGTCGTTTGTCTACTCACCTGTGAGATTACGACGCCTTTGCCTAATCAAGGTGTTTGTCTACTCTTTTGGAGATTACAACAACTTGTATGTTGTTAGTCTACTCTTTCTTGGTGATTACAACAATTTGACACAAAACCTGACACTATAAACTAGCAATCTTCTAAGTGTATTCCTTATCATTTTGCAGACTTGTTTAATATGGATAAGACCCGTATGATAGATACAACTTCTTGGTTTGAAAAGTTGGATAAGTTTGAGGGAGTTGATTTTAGGAGATGGCAAAAAAAATGCATTTCCTTGTGACAACCCTCAAGGTCGCCTATGTTCTAACCTCTTCAAGGCCGGCAAAGCCAAAAGGGGAGGTGGATGAGGAGTTGGTTGTGACTCGTCAAAGGAACAAATGGAACAACGAAGACTACATATGTCAGGACCATATATTAAATGGCATGTCCGATGCATTCTTTGATGTTTACAAAAATGAAACGTCGTCATCTCTTTTGTGGGAACAACTTGAATCCAAGTACATGGCGGAGATGCGTCATCTCGCAAGTTCTCCATGACCTACATGTGACTACTATCATATTCATAGTTACTCCCATGAATTGAGCCCAATCAACCATTGTCTCGTAATCGTGAAAAAAACTGCGAATTTCAAACATGCGAGTATAACTAATCCCTTCATCACGCGAATAATTCGGTAGACCCTAATTGAAATAGAATAGAAATAAGAACTCTTGTTTTTCAGTTTAATAATAACTTACAATAAGTTAAAATATTTTTACCTCAAAATGTCGAAGAAACTCGTCTGGGTGACTACATCATCGAACGGAATCAACATCTCATCACCGTCTTGTGTTTTCATTTTCGGTACCAATTTTTTGGAGAGTTTGTGAACGTTGATCACTTCTTCTTTGACTCTCAATATATAGCCGAACATACAAAACATTCAAATTACAACGGCCATATTTAAATTTGTTATTATTAGTGTGTTATACAACGTTCGAATTACAACGGTTAAAACCATTACGGATTCGGATTCCGTAACCGTCACGATTACAAGTTTCGGATCGGGTTCGGGAAACAATTTGTCACGGATCCGGAGCCCGATCCGTTGCGTCCCGGGTAGGTAACCCTGAAAAAAGGTAACTTTAAAAACGGTTACTTTGGAAAGTAGTTCTTGACCGAGGACAGCTTGGAAACCGGCGACTGGAATGGGGGTTCCGAGGTTCGTCGATCAGATCTCCATCTCTTTCTTTCATCTGTGTTTTTATCGGTTGATTAGCGTAAAATCACTAGAACAGGAGGACTTTATAGACTGTCGTAGAAGAACAAACTCGTTGGGGTTGTATCATTCCATTTCGACTTGGAACATCTGAGCCCTCAAATTTACTAGAGATGATTGAGATTGAACATTTATGTTTGAGCATGCTACTAGGACCAGAGTAGAGTGTTGACTGGTAAACTAGTGATAACAATCAAAATTATAGTGATTCAGCTCCAGATTCTAGTCCTCCCTTGTTTCCCTTTTTACTGCTCGAATGTAAAACCCTAGCCTCATCGGCTTATATTTGCTGCCTGATCATTCATTTATCATGACTTTCATTTCATCAATTGAAAAAATTCCATTGATGCTTTCTGTAGATATTATCAGAAGTTAGAAGTGATGAATTCATATGCAAGTCAATGATTGCTCTTGTGAGACGAATGAAGGATCAGAGTATGAGTTCTTCCTAGTTTCTGGGTAAGTGAAACTGCATCACAACTGTATACAGTGGCACTTTCATCAATCTCTTGAATCAGATCTTTAGTCTTAAACATGTTTATCTTCTTTTGTGTATTAAAGATTTGGTTTGTGGTTGCTCAAACTTGGCTTCAACTAAAATTTACTGCTAGGTCTTCTTGTTTACAGTTGTTCTCTGTTCAGTTTCTTTTGGATAATTGACCTCAACAATATGCTTTCTTGATTTCCTTCTAGTTAGTGTACTATTTTCTATTGCTCTGTGGTTTTTTTGTGCATTATAGGTAACTAGTGGAAATCATGAAAGATGAGCATAGATTATAACACTAAATAAAGCCCTAGCCTCATCGGCTTGTATTTGCTGCCTGATCATTCATTTATCATGACTTCCATTTCATAAATTGAAAAAATTCCATTGATGCTTTATGTAGATATTATCAGAAGTTAGAAAGTGATGAATTCATATGCAAATCAATGATTGCTCTTGTGAGACGAATGAAGGATCAGAGTATGAGTTCTTCCTAATTCTGGGTAAGTGAAACTACATCTCAACTGTATACAATGCCACTTTCATCAATCTCTTGATACAGATAGTTAGTCATAAACATGTTTATCTTCTTTTGTGCATTAAAGATTTGGTTTGTGGTTGATCAAATTTGGCTTCAACTATCGTTTACTGCTAGGTCTTACATTTGTTCTCTGTTCAGTTTCTTTTGGTTTGTGGTTGATCAAGATTTGGTTTGTGTGATTATAGACAACTAGTGGAAATCATGAAGGATGAACATAGATTATAACACTAAATAAGACACATGGTTGCTGAATTCTTTGAGCAATAGTACTTTACAGGAATCTGAAAAATGCCCGGTTTACATACTTGGTGGAATCAAATCCAAAGCTATACATCTCGAGAAAGTACTCAACCCTCCAAGTACTTCTCAAGGGTAGATTGCAAGGTGGACTTAGGCACAGCACCAATCACACTCTCCTTCCGCTCCCCATTCTTGAAGAACAACACAGTTGGAATGCTCCTTATTCCATACTTGGTAGCAATATTCGGACTATCATCCGTGTTGAGCTTGAAACACGCAATCTTCCCACTGTACTCTTTCGCCAGCTCATCAATCACCGGAGCTATCATCCTACACGGCCCACACCACGGTGCCCAGAAGTCAACAAGAACCGGGACATTGCTCCCAAGCACAAGGCTGTCCCAAGTCGACTCAGTCACAGCTTGAACTGCAAAGTAAGCAAGCAAGCATGTTCATGTTTTCTTTTTTTTTTTTCTATAGAGAATTGAGGCTATTTTGATACGACTACTTACCTTCGTTAACCGCTTCCTTAGCTTTGCAGACAAAGCTCGATTTTCCCAGTCTGTTTGTTCGCGAAGCTAAAGATGAAGGCGAAGAGAATGACAAGCTTGGTTTCTTAGCTCCTGTGAAGTTTGAGGCACTGCATTTTCCCCAGGATGTAGATATCATGCTTACATTCGGCTTGAGTGAAGCCGATGGAGCGTTGCTCATAAGTTGGAAGCAATTTTCCAGAGCCATGGTTGATTTCGGATTATCCTGTGCCAAGTGAGAAGTAGTTCAGAGATGAGGATTTTGGGACTTGATAGTTGGGTGTTGTTTTTTCTTAGGGATTTTGTTCGTTTGGAAATCCTGAGAAGTGGATAAAATCTTGTAACATTATGTGGTGTTGAGTTGCTTATAGCTACTTGTGGATTGTACACTTAGAGACTGAATCTTTCAGTCCACAAAATTACACAATAAAGAGCAACCACACAAGCTTTTATATGCTTATGTTCCCTTTTGAGGTTGAGGTCCCTCCCCAATTTTTTAAAATTTTATTAAAATATCTATGGGTACAAAAATTCAATTTCTTGTTCTATAGTTTGGAATTTTGGTAACCATGCAAGTCCTTTGACCATATATAATCTCATGAAAATATTGTCGATACAATTTTGAAGACCATTATTTCACCGACCTTATATATTAGGCTTGTTTCACCGACCTTATATATTAGGCTTGTGTAGGGTAGTTCACTTTTAGATTTATGATTTCAGTCTCACTAAGGTTCAAGATTTGGGGTAGTAATTTTTCGCATCCGGGTATTTGAATCACCCAACTCATATAAGCAGGTGAAAACGTATTTGAATCACCCAACTCATATAAGCAGGTGAAAACCCAAAAAGAATCCGATCACCGCTAGGTTATGGGTAGATGCACCCGATAAGCGTTGGTGAAAATACTTCACCCTCCATTGTCATTCATTGAGCCTGATGGGTTGCACAAACTGACTCAAATCAGACAGTCAATAGTCGTCCGGACAGTACAAATCAAAGAGAAGTTCACAAACTTGATAATGGCAATTGCGATTTCCTCACCTGCAGAGAGATTTTGATCTTATAATTGGTATAAAAAAGCATCAAATAAGTCCATAAAACAATCTGTTATTTGCAAAGTGCAACATCTAATATTACAAGTCAACAAACACAAACGAAACACAAATCAGCAGGTACCAACAACTGGTTAAGCAGCATCTTTACAACCTCAATTAGAATCGAGTTCCATCTATAACGACATGACACAAAAAAGAAAACCTTAAGCAATTCCATCAAAGAACAATTGCCCGAAAATCAGATGAAAATCTTACATCAACTCAGAAACATGGCAACAGCAAGCGACAGGATCATTGCTAGTCATCTCCAAGCTGAAGCAACGATCAAGTTCTTGTCCTCCCATCCGAAATAAAATGTACCCATCTCCTCTTTCACCGTGTACCTGTCACAGTACCCTTTGATCAGCTGTCGAATGGCGTCACTCACATTCCTGCTTATTGGACTCGAGACGAACCCAGCCATTGCCATCCTTGCCCTCCATTTACCAGCAACCTCATACCTCTCGATCCTTTCCTCACCTTCGCACGCAACTACATTCACAATGTCGCGTGCCAGGCATTGCTTCTCAACATTCATTCTATCCTGACTATCCCTTTGGAAAGTCACATCCAAAGACTCGAAAACAGCTGAATAGTAACTGTAGGCTTCAGAAAACCGAAGGAGGAACGGAGCTGTGTTTGTGTTCACGTCTTGCTCTACAACGGTTACCAACTTCGGGTTCAAACTCTTGACCATACGGAGCAGCTGGTCCCGCTCATTGACCACAGAGACGCTCTCGTCAGGCATGTGGTGTAGCTGGAAAGCAAAGTTCACTATCAAGGCTTCGCCGGGATGACACATCAGCATTGCATGACCGACGTCTGAAATATTTGCAGCTATTGCTTGAAACTGAAATGGGATACCAAGAAACTCAGCTAGCTTTTCGAGTCTATGTCCAATATTCTTCAGCCCTCCAATAGGACGCTGAACCGACTCAGGATCATCTATCCCGGTTAGTCTAATTCGTGGCAGCTTGTTGCCCGATTGCTTAGCAACAGATTGTAGAAGAGTGAGGTATTGGTTTCCTTGATTGATGTCGAAATCCACCAAATGGATTGCCTTCTCACCTCTCATTGCCTCCATAATTGCACCATTTGCAGTCATGAACCCGAACTTGAAACACGGGCAGCCTTCAAAAAGAATCTGCATAGCCGCAAGACGATCAGAAGAGGGAGGCTCCTTGCATTTCAGAGCCTTGTAGAGGAACTTTCCAGATGACTCCAAGCGTGCAGCTAGACCTTCCACCATGTAAGCTGCAATTCTCTGTGACGGCTCTCCGTGAATCGAGACAATCTGTCGAAGTTCGTTTATCATGCTTGATGCCTCTTCAAATCTTTCTTCTGAGATTGCCGAGGCACATTCGAAGAGCAATGGTCTGGGATCATGGCTCGGATTAAGAGGAAGGGCTACTTCTTTGCTGCTACTACTAATGCTACTGATGTTAGAATCCAAGGACGACGATCCCTTTGGAGAATCATGCACCATGTCGTCCTGCATTGCATCACACCATTCCCCATCAAATTCCATGCTGTTATCAGACCCAAACACGTCATCGTTGTCATCAAAAAGTGCATGCTCCAGCTCCAGAAGCTTCGTTTTCATCTTCTCTTTATCGCACTCACCCATATCAGGGCTTTGACTTTGGCTTGCCAAATAATCCGACTCATAATTGCTCTGATAACCATGGTGGTTCCTAATCTGAAATACAGAGACATCTTGTGACGGATAATGGTTTCCCGAGCTACTAGAGGGTGACGGGTGCACAAGTTCTTCGGATGGCGAATCAAGCAAGAATTTCGGGTCATAGCTCCCAAGGTCAAAAGACTCATCCATGAACAGCTGTTGACAAAGCAATCCAGGGCTGGTATTTCCTCCTTGCAATGAATAGACTTTGGTGTTTCCATAAGATTTGGTAGACATATCAGGAGGCCTAACTAAAGAAGACATTGTTTCGACGAATTAAAGATTTGCGAGTGATATCACTGATGATGCCTTTTCAAAAGTTGACAAAGCAAGGCAGCAATTACCATGCAGTTTCTAGGATTCTCAGTACCTGACCAAAAGAAGAAAGAGAGAGCATAAGGATAGACATGACACAAAATTGTTTATTAAATCAGCAAAAGGAAGCTAAATAAAAAATGAGCCCTAAACAAATTGCAAGCAGTCTAGGTTAATTCGTTCTTGAATTTGTAAATGCAATATTTTTATATTCAATTAGCACAACAGCATGCTGTTCAATGTTCATAATACTTGAAACAGTCAGCTCACTGAAAACATTGATTAATGCCTGAAAGAGGAAGAAGAAGCTGCATCAGCAAGAAATAAGCTAACACTTTGCAAAATACACTGATTAAAGTTACAAAAGCTATAATCTCAACATATACTTGCATCAAATTCACTTTTAGGCATCTCTGTTGCAGAAATTGAAATCTAAACCACAAAATACCAGTTATACACAGAGAAAACTGAGGAACAAGAAGATGGCATAAATACGAACTAAAAATTTCAATTCACATACAAGAAAAAGGGGAAAAGGAATATCCTTTGTGAATTTAAAACGGTTTTTGTATCCTGAAGACCAAAGAAACAAACAACCACCACATGGTTTGGATTTGATAGATCCATGGGAGAGAGATAGAAGAATAAGCAGATAAAAACATGCAAATCAGCACAAAGCCACTAAGCTAGTCAATCCAATTTGTTCTATACATGCATGTTAAGAGAAGAATTCCATGGCATACCAGATGAAGATGATCCACAGAACCCTTGTTTAGAAGAGGCGATTAGATCTCAAAATTGACCCAAAACCCTCAAAGAAATCAGATGAAGAATTTGACCCAGATGAGAAAACAGGAAATTGGTATAAGAAGGTGAGGTTAGGTAAACCAAAATAATAATAATTAAAGTCAATAAAATACATAAGTATGAGCACATAAATCAAACAACGCGGAATCAAGCTTTAAAAGTTGAAGAAACACGTATTGATGTCGATACTCTACCCACAAAGAGAAGAAGGAAAAACACTGCAAATCCAATATCATATATAATAATCCAATTTGAACGCATGCGAGGAGAAAAGTAAGAACAGGGTTCTCCTTTTTCAGCTTACCTCCATTTCTTTTGTCAAAATACAAAGCAGAATTCCAAGTTCTAGATGTGAAGAAGGCAAAAAACAAGTGTGAATGCTATGAGAAATTGGGAATTTACCATTCAGAGACTTCTCGTCTGAGTAATACAAGTGTACAATTCAATACGCAACTTGTATGACTCTAGTAGTGATCAGGAATCTAGAGGTCTACATAGAATACTGAACCCGAATTACGATTACCCGAGAATAACGGGTCAGGATACTCTTGTCTACGTGGTTCAATCGTGGCCGTTGAAAGTTCAAATAGCTGGTCAGAGAATTTACACTTGCTGTAGAGTTGAATCAATCAACGATGATGAACGTTGGATAGTCAGAAAACGAGGTTGGGTTGAGACGATGAAGCCACGTGGAAGATGATGCGAGGGTGTATGGGAGGTGAGAAGCATGTGATCAGAGAAGAATTTAACTTATTACTATATGTTTATCTGGACCAAGTCAAAGGTTGTGAAAGTAGCATTATGTTTTGTCTCTTTTCATTTCCTTCACCAAACCAAAGATGGAAATGTTGAAACTTTTGCCCCTTGTTTGGATAAGATTGTAAAGATGTAATTCCATGATTGCTACATTTGTAAATATTTGTTAAACATGTATTTGTTTAGTAATTTATTATGTACTCACTACCGAATATTTGTACATTAATAACCTATTAATGTGGTATATAAGTCATACATAGATGTGTTGTAATTGATTATGATTCAAATTTTTTTTTTAAATAAACAGTAATATTTAAAAAAGTATATACTTTTGATAATCATGTAATATAGCTTATGGATAATGATAAATTAGGTATAACATTTTTTAAGAATTTAATTAATTAAATTAAAAAATCTTGATCGTAATCTTGATACGTTAAGACATCGGTTTTTAGTACGACATTTGCAAATGTTCGACTCCTTTTACTCCACATTATGAACACCTAATCGGATATGTCAAGAACAATCCCTCTAGAGATGAATGTGCAGCTTTCGAAGAATTATAAAATTTAATTAATATCTTGATAAACATATTAATTATAAATACTAAATTTTAAACACGTATGTAGAAGGAAAAAAATTGTTTGATAAACTATACTCGTTTTAGTTATCAATAATTATCATTAGAGAAAAAATTACACATAATACAAAGATTAAAAATAGAAAGTATATTATTTATTGATATATAACGTTAAAAAAATTATATGAAAACAATGATAGAAAATATAAATAATAAATTACAAAGTAGATAAGAAAATTTAAATATTAATAAGTTAAATATGATAAACTAAAGTTTTTAAAGTTATGATGATAAGTATTAAGTATTATTTAAGACAACATTTACTAGAAGAAAGATGATAGTGTTTGTGATGGTTATCCGAATAAAAAATTTGTCCTTTTCAAATTCAATTGTTTTTTTCATCTTATAACTAAAGACAGATTTTATTCCAAATTAATTTTTAAACGGAAAAAGTTGGGTGGCACATTGAATTTTTTACATTTGGATAACCCTCCTGGTTTGAGAGGCAAAAACAAATGGTCTACTACTACTCTACTATCAGCAGCATTCAAAGTTGAAAGTGATATTGGGTCCCATGTTCCTCCTAATTACGTGAGCCCCTGAGAGATTACCAGATTTTGGGCCGCTCAATTTCGCTGCCGGCCCGGCCCAATATAGCCATCGTATCATCTTCCTACCGTCGGCTATTAGGACTCGTTTGGTATGACTGTAGGAATGAGATTGGAATCGGAATGGAATAAGGAATTGGAATAAGTCATTCCTGATACTTGGTGTTTGGTATGATGTTGCAATGAAATATTTTTGACACATGGTTTTGATTTTATATGAGTTATGAAACGAGAAATCATATCATATTTGATGATATATGTGTGAATGTAAATAATGTAAATATATGTTATTTTTTAAACAACATTTAAGAAAAAAAACTAACGAATAACTTAAGATTAAACACTAAACAATCGTCAACCCAAATAAATAGGTATATATTTCTTCTATCAAATATATTTTTTCTAATTGAAAAAATTATATTATTTTCGAACATTTTCCGGTTACATTACAACTTGAATGAATTATTCGTATTATAGGTAAAAAAAACTTGTTTGTCAAAATCTTGTTTTTCTACAAAATAATTATATAATTTAAATTAATTGATGGACAATAAATAATTTATAACAAAATATTAATTTTATTTTGTGAAACTAAATAAGCAAGTATATATATAATCAAAATATATAAATGTAGTTTTAAATTTAAAATGAGTTTATGTTAGAATGGGATACCCACCTTTAAATTATGGAATCGACCTCTTCTCTAGAGTTGGAATGAGTTATTCCATGGAATCATTCTCATTCCGATTCCAAGCTTTACAAAACACGAGGTATTGGTATGACTCATTCCGATTCCGATTCCTGATTCCATGGAAATCGTACCAAACGAGCCCTTAAAGGTTTGTATTCCCATTTGGGCCACAATTATACCCTTTCTAGACGTAGAGCAGCTTCTCCGATTAAACCGGTAACTTAACCTTTCCAAAAAAAAAAAGGTTTGTATTTGATGTTACAGTCCTGTTTTTATAGAAAAAACATTTACCCCGTTTGGTTTTAATTTTGGAAATGGAAACGGAATGAAAACGAATCTACTCCACACGTATACCCTTGTTCATGAAGTTTTTTGAAATCATTTCATGTGGTTTGAAATAATTGGAATATAATTTGATTAGTTTTGATACCTATAGGGAAACAAAATGAAAAAACAAATTCATTTTGCATGAAACAATAAGGAATGATTGGAAAAAAATCATGAACAAGGTGACATATGAACTAAATTCATTTTCAATCCATTTTCGTTTTCAGAGTTACAACTAAACGGGGACTTAGTGTTTACGGATAAACTTTATATATGTTTAGTTAGATTAGATTTTAAGACTTTTCTTTTTGTTTTTGAAATAACAAAAATGTCCCTGGTCACATGTGTATCTCACTTGACTAACGTGGACATTCGGGTCTTCTTCTTCTTTTGGTACAAAGGTAAGAAGATTATGAGAGTCAGTTCTTAGAAATTGGTCGTCCTAAAGTATCATTTTTTATGAGAATTTCAACATCATCAAGTAGTGCATCGTCGAGTGCGGTTGGGTTGTGTCCATGCAATGCGAGTCTATGAACGACTATGTTGGTTTCCCTGTAAATATGGCGAGCACTAGAATGCATGAAGCCCGAGATCATGAAGGAGATATCTAAGATGATCATGTCCGTCTTCCATGGTGGTTTTTAAACTTGGTTGATCAAATTAACGAGCATCAAATTGTCTTCTTCAATCTCAATGGATGTAGCACCTAAACTTGCGGTCTTTTGTAGGCCCTCCGGAAGAGCAAAAACTTGTGCCTCTAAAATAGAATCGGCAATGTATCTTCATTTCCTTGCATCCAGAGGAATTGCAAGGTTGCTCCGATTGATATATCCAAAAGCATACTGGTTCGACGAGTTTCTTGAGGTGTAAAAGTTTAATTTGACATATACCTCCCTCGGTCTTTGTTATTTGATGTTTTTTTTCTTCTCTGTTTTGGTTGTTTGATGTTGTTCATAGTCAGATTTGTATTTCTATTTTCCGTGTTGTTTATTTGATTTAATGGAGTCCGCTTTAGATTTTGTGGTGTCTTTTTCTTATTGAATATTATTTGATTTCTAGCCAACCAGATGTTTCACCATATAACCACTAGTTGTCTTAACCTTATTGGAAAATATTTTCTTTTAGTTCAGAGAGGATATTAATTATGTTTTGTTTGGTTATGTCATAATTATGTAGTATTGTTATATTTTTTGCATTATCAATAGTTTGCAACATGTATGGACACACAAAGAACAAGTGATTAACACTTTCTATAAGATGATTACAGAATTTGCAGTGTGTCACAAATGTAACTTTTTGCTTATCAAGATTTTCTTTTGTTGGAATTCCATCAAGGACCAGATTTCAAAGAAATTTTTTTAATGTTGACATTATATTAGTCTCTCAAATCCAAGTTTTGTCCTTTGTTACTCCATCTTTTCGTTGTTTGATCGCTTTCATGGCAGATTTAGTCAAATATCATCTTTATTCATTAGCCGCCATTATATTCTATCACATATATCAGTTTTGAAAAGGTTATAGCTTTTAATTTTTATTAAATGATGTCATTTGGTAGAAGTTTGTAGTTTATTTACAAGTTGATGGCTCAAACTTTTATATGTGATATAAGTTGCTAGGTGGGGTAGTGAGTATAGATGAGGAGTTTGTTAGAGAGTTGTTAAGGCGGTTGAGTTGATGCATCTTCTTCCATAGTTGAGGGACCCGCATAGTGAGTTTCTCCTGCTTCGTTCTTGTATGGGTGTTGCTAAGAAGTATTTTGGTCTGAGGACTTGTCATCCGAAGCATTGGGAGAGTGCAATAGCTTATTTTGATGTTGGACTTCGTATATCAGTCGAGGATATTGTGGTTTGTGGGGGCCCGTTTTTTGGAGATCTTCAGTGGCGACTTGCTTCTTTGCCTATTCGATTTGGGGAGCTTGGTCTATACTCTGCTATGGAGACGTCTTCCTTTGTTTTGTTGCCTCTAGGGCCCAGTCTTGGGAGCTTCAAGACCATATTTTACGGGACAGTGGAGTTGTAGAAATGGGCTCTGAGTTTTATGGACCTTTGGGCAATCTTCATACTTCTATTCCTAGTTTCGATCTTTTTGTCTTTACTGTCAAGAACACCTCCCCTAAAGCCCAACACGGCCCAACACACGCTTTGACGAGTGCTCTTTTCGGTAAGACCGTGTAGGAGATGGAAGTTATTTTTGATTTGACCCTTAGACGTCTTCAATCCACACATAGCCAAGATTTTCTTCTTCCCATACGCATTGATGGACTTGGGCAATGTATGTACCCGATTGAGTATCGTTCGGTTCTTAAGTATTGTCTTATGATTCTTCTATACCTAGTTGATGAGATTTGTCCTATGCCCAATTGTCGGAGGATTCTAGATTCTTTTGGGGAGCATGCAGTTTATTGTAAAGAGTTTCATGGCTTCAAATAGTGTGGTGTGTTTAAGAGGGCGGGGGTCTCAGTTAAGAAGGAGGCGTCTATGTCCTTCTTGACTGACCCACGTGAGGGGAGGTCCACCTTGAGGCCGGCGGATGTCTTGGTGTTTGGATGGGCGGGCGGAAAACATGCTTGCATTGAATGGAGTTTCTCCATGCGGTGGGTAAGGTGGCGCTTAACGTACGTTCTTCTTCTAAGGTGGTCAAACACGAGAAAACTTGTATTTAAAATCACATTTGTTTCTTCCTTTCGCTTTTGAAATCTTTAGTTTCCTTGAAATTTTCAAGAGGATGCAACGGGTCTTGCATGACAACATTATGGCTCCTAATATTGTTTTTAAAAGGACCAGATTTGCTATCTAGAAAGAATTGGCGGCGCCCGTTTTCCTTTCAGCTCGATGTAAATTTTGATTTATGAATAAAATGACAAAAAATAATTGGTTTATATAATCACATACTAGTATTGAATTTATCAAGGCGAGGAGAAGAAGAGACCAAGGCTGGCTTGATGACGATGCAGCAGCAGAAAGGTTCGATCTTGGCTTGTTGGATCTGAGGGAAGCGTCGAATTTGCATGAACTTCCGAGTAATGTTGATTACAGCGGAGCCAAGGTCGACGAGGGCAAGAAAGATCTTACCTGGCGCCTGTTGTGTGTACGCTCTAGCCTCTAGGGAAGATGCCCAGGCTGCTTGCTCCGTCGAACGCCAAGGAGGGACGTCGGCTGTCGGTTCGATACGGCTAAACAGAGGTTGACTTTCCTTTCCTACTGGTGCAAAGACGAAGGCACGATGATGCCGACCGGTGCCGTTGTTGGATTGAAGGCGAGGTGCGTGAAGGAGAGAGTCGATCGGTGAATTGGGAAGAAAGGTTGCGTGTACAACTATTATATTGATATCGGTTTTTTTGAAGGAACTGTCACTAGGTTACTATAATTCCGGGAGGTAAATCTCACGTATCATCTTAGAAGGTGAGTGAATATTATTGTTAGGAAGCTTGAACGTGGAGGAAAGCTGAAAGATTGGATGGATCTTCTTGATAGGTTTTGATCTGCCCGTCAAGCTAAATGAATTAAGAAGTTAATTCCTTAATGGGCCGTCGGGATAGTAAATCCAATCCGCAAGAGATCCGGTAACGCTAGATTCTGTACCAATAAAATTATAAATTCGGTCAATTAATTAGAATAAAATTTTCGGGTTTTACAGTCATGGTTATATGACGTAAAATTGGGTCATCATATATATATATAGGACACTGTTCAGGTGCGGCTGCTAATTTACGGTACGGCCGTGCGGCTGAACGTAGAGCCGACACGTGTCCCAATTTTTTTTTTTTCTTCCAAAAACGATTGATTTTTTTTTCCAGAAGCGAATGAAATTTTTTTTGAACTACCATGTTATAATTTCTGCACTATTCTCGTATAAACTTTGAATTATTCCCATATAATTCATGAACTATTACTTTTTAATATATTATATCAAATTATTTATAAATTAATCGTTTATATGTTATGAACTATTTAATTGTAATTCATGAACTATCACTTTATAAGTTATGCACTATCCTTTATAAATTTTGCACTTTGAACTATTCTATTATAATTCATGAACTATCTTTTTATAAGTTATGAACTATCCCTTAATAAGTTTTGAACTATTACTTTCGCTTCTTTATAAATTTTGCACTATGAACTATTCTATTATAATTCATGAACTATCCTTTTATAAGTTATGAACGATTCCTTAATAAGTTTTGAACTATTACTTTCACTCGTTTATGGGAAGAAAAAAACGTGTCAGCTCTACGTTCAGCCGCACGGCCCTACCGGAGTAATGTGTCTTACCTGAACAACATCATATATATATATATATATATATATATATATATATATATATATATATATATATATATATATATATATTTATCCGTGCAAGGTACGGGGGCTAAAGTAGTATGATTTAAAACCATCTTCTACAACAACTACAAAATCAGAATTTTATGGTTTCTTCTTTTTAGCACATTCGTTCTTCCAATGGTATTTCTCCGTATAGTAGTTGTAGACGTCATTACGCTTGAGAACTTTTGAAGAAGATGACTTCTTGTCTTTCTTCTTCCTTGATTTTTATTGTCCCTTTCCCCGCTTGTAAATAGACTTGATGCTTGATTGTCCTTACCTACACCATTTTCATTCACCTTGTGGCGTAGTTCTCTTGCATGAAGGGTAGACTAGACATATCCTAGAGTAATAGTATATTTTCCAACAAAAAATGACTAAACAATTTTTTCATATGATGACGGCAAAAATACCAACAAAATCAACGCAATATCCTCGTCCTTAATCTTAACATCAATATTACACAAATCTAGAAGAATTGTGTTCAAGTGATCTAAGTGCCCACGAAGTTGCGTACCTTCCTGCATGCGTAGGCTGAAAAGACGTCGCTTTAGAAGCAACTTGCTCGTGAGAGACTTGGTTATATAGAGGCTCAATCTCCAACTTCAACCACAGTTTGGTTGCGGTATTCTGATCCGGAATCTCGCATAAGACATCATCTACGAGACACAAAATGATGTCAAATGCATCTTATTCTCCTGAGTGGCCATTTCAACAACATCGCCCTTTTCCTTATCGAATTTATTCCTTGACAACGGCTCCCATAAGCAATGTTGTTTCAGCAACGCTCACATCTTGATATGCCACAGACTAAAACTATTCCTCCTTGTGAAATTGTCGATCTTCGTGTTGAAAGAAGACATATTTCTCCTACATTACAATAAACCAAAGAACCCAAAACTTTGATACTAGTTTGTTGTGCGGAATTACTGAGAAAGAACATAATTCAACAAACAAGAATAACGACACACAAATTGATAGTGGTTTGACCCAATAATGGCTACGTCCACTTTCCAGAGAGATTTTATTGAGGAGTTTCATAATACAAATGTACAGATAATTAGAGCCAAAAAAACGCTACATTATATAGAGTAACAAAATACTAGGTTATACATGGACGTCAAGTATAAGACTGGGTCATACACTAAAAGCTCAAACAAATGATAAGCCCAATTAAAGACATATCAACAATTACCTTGCATTTTTTGGCTTAACTATTATAACGTTCACATACATCTAAATAAAAAAACAAATAGTCAAGGTATTGCCAAGTCTAACTTACCACATCTCAACAAACACAAGTGATTACAAGCACAATGCTTCTATTTTTTTCCCAAATCTAAGCAAAAACCAAACAATTGAATCCAATTAGTTAACACATAAACTACACCAACTCATCATTACTATTATTTATGTAAATACACGCATGTTACATGATATAACAGTTTTATTCCGAATATTATCTTTAAGATTTTGATTTTTTATGTATGATGTAAAAAGTTATTCGAATTTTGAGTAAATATTTTTATTTTTTATAACGAAAAGCGGGTAAAATAAACTATTTTTAGATTGTAGATGTAGTTTATATAAAAAAAAATGTGGTTAAATACAAATTTCCGTACATATAAATGGGCAAACTCATAGTTGTATAGATCTTTGGAGTGATAAGGATTTGAAGCTCTTTGATTGGTAGATTAGTAGAGTATTTAAATTGTTACTGTACCTGCCTAGGATGTTTGATCCTATTCATTCATGTGTTTTTTGGATCCAGTAACTTCAACCAGTGAATATCAAGTTTGTTCTTCAAGAAATCCCACAGGAATGTCACTCTTCTATTGGGTCAGCCAAAGCTACCAATTTATACTATACATTATCCTTTCAATATTCAACTACTTAAGTTTATAGATACCTGCAACTTCTCTGAAGATTGCCTTTCTATTTTCTAATTAAAGTCACTGTACTTGTACATCACTATTTCAATAACATGGATTAATGGATCTTCATTTCTAATTTAATCAATACTTGTATATATAAACTTCCTTCGCGATTGAATTTCATACCTAACACGATATATTTTGTCACTCTTTTGAGGATTATTAAGAATCAAAGTTTATTCAGAAATACTTGAGATTCACTTAACCGTCTTTCTAACTCTTGTATACGAGTTTTAAGTATAAAAAGGTCACGACTATATCAAGATTTGCGAGGGTTCAACTCATTTTCCATCGTATTTTACAATACTCCTAAGGGCATGTGCAACAGATTCTTCAAAAAATCTCTAAAATGGAGAAATAATTTTCATTTTCTCTAAATTATTTTTGTCTAAAATCCAATAGCTTCTCCATAATAGGGAGTCATGTACATATGTAATTTTTTATTTTAAAAACCAATGACAAAACCTGTCAAATTTTGTAGATAGAATGTATTTGGAGAATCTTTCCTTTGCTGCAAATATAGGGAAAGGAAGGCTTATTTTTCACAAGTCCCCCATTTTAGAGTTTAAGATAGGGAATTTGTTGGATGCAAAAGAAGCCTAAAATTCCCCAAAAGCACAACATTCTCTAAAATGGGGTATCTGTTGCACATGCTCTAACAAAAACTACTAAAAAGCTTGACTTACCGAAAAATCTCCTTGATTTAGCAAATTTACTTATTTAATGGGTTAAATTTGCAAATTGCCCTTTTGGTGGACCCAGATGAGGTAGGCCTAAGTAATAACAGTTCATCAAGAACGATAGCTGAATGTTCAGCCCACCACCATTGCACAAAAGCTATACAGTGAGAGCTTTTTGATGATAGGTAGCACCATGGCCACCCAAGCTGACAGTTAAAATACTGTTTTATTGCCGGCAAAAATTATAAAAATTTAAAAAATAAAATCCCTACCCTCTTCTTTATTGCTATGGAGAACTGGAAAGGTGATTGCAGCTCGTGACGATGGGCCTTCTTCCTCATTCTTCCTACTTTTTCTTTTTTCTCCTTTGATCATTCCTCCAAACTCTTTTTCTTCATCTTTTCGAGAAATCAGACCTGGGTTTTCAGATCGATCAACCAAATGGTGAAGGAAACCGAGTACTATGATGTTCTTGGTGTTAAATCCTCGGCTTCCGAGGATGACATCCGCAAGGCTTACTACATTAAGGTCATCATCCTCATCAATACTTTTCGAATTAGTTGCTTCAACTGATGAAGAGTTTCTAATGTTATTGATCTTGCAGGCAAAGCAAGTTCATCCGGATAAAAATCGAAATGATCCTCAAGCTGCTGCAAGATTTCAGGTATGGAAATTTGAAATTTGAAATTTCCCACATCGACTATATGTGTTTCTCAGTAAGTTATTGTGTATCAGGTGTTGGGTGAAGCTTATCAGGTTTTGAGTGATCCATTGCAGCGAGATGCATATGATCGATGTGGGAAGCATAGTGTATCTAAGTAAGATCCCTTCATCAGTGTCTTAGATTCTGTCAGAATTTGTATGTAACATAAGAACTATATTATAGGGACTCTATGCTTGATCCAACTGCGGTTTTTGCCTTGCTGTTTGGAAGTGAACTTTTCGAAGATTACATAGGTCATCTAGCTGTGGCATCAATGGCTTCTTCTGAATTGGCTAGTGAAAGTGACAATCAAGAAAAGCTTCATGAAAGACTTAAGGTAAGTGTATTGCATCACGAATTAGTTATAAACGAGTTGAACATGAATATACCAAAGCTCGGCTAATTGCAGGCTGTCCAGAGAGAAAGGGAAGAAAGATTAGCCAGATTCTTGAAGAGTTTTGTAAATCAATATGTTCATGGTGACAAGGATGGGTTCTTACATCGCGCTGAATCTGAAGCTAGACGGCTTTCTGATGCAGGTTACTGAATTGGTTAAGTAGGCTTTTTTTTTTTGTGTGTAATGTAGCAAACAGACTCTTTTGTTTATTACAGTAGTTTGTATCAGCTATACAAAAAACACCTTATTAGCTCATTACATAACTTGATCAACATATGCAGCTTTTGGAGTTGAAATGCTATACACCATAGGCTATGTATACGCAAGGCAGTCGGCTCAGGAGCTTGGGAAGAAAACTATGTACTTAGGCGTGCCATTTGTAGCCGAGTGGGTGCGTAGCAAAGGACATTTTTGGAAGTCTCAGCTAACTGCAGCAAAGGGTATGTAATTTGATTGAAGCTTCTGTTAATTGAAATCTCAGCTGATAACTTATATCTAACCTTAGGAGCTTCTGAGTTGATTCAACTTCAAGAAGATGCTCAGAGGCAATTCAAGAAGGATGGAAACGACGTTGAATCTAACGTAAGGCTAAACAAGGAGACGCTTATGAACTCGTTATGGAAGCTCAATGTAGTTGACATAGAAATGACCCTTCTGCATGTATGCCAAATGGTTAGTGTTCTTTAACACTCGAATTCTTAAACAGCCTTGAAACCAAGTTAACCCATGGATACCAATTTTCAGTTACTACAAGAGAGGAATGTAAGGAAAGAAGATCTTAAATCTCGCGCTATAGCGCTGAAACTGCTCGGGAAGATCTTTCAGGTCCCATTTGTAACTTTCTTTAATTGTCTGAAACTTCTTGGGAAGATTTTTGTTTAACATAATCTCCAATGTAACTTCAGAGGGCAAAGTTGTATCAAGGAGCTGAATCATCAAAAAAGAAAACTATAGCAGACATTAAGGATGATGAAGACGACGACAGCAGTTCAGTTAGCAGCGAGGAGGAGGAATCGCCTCGGACAATCAACTACAGAACTCCTCTGCTTAGTCAGGGAATTGGTAGATTATTCAGATGTCTGTGCAACCCAGCTTTCTATGTGGACGACGACGAGATTGTATATAAGGGAAGATGATCAGTAAGATGAAGCCTGGCAAACAAGACTTTGCTTCCAGTGTTCCAGGTGTTGTTTTGCATTTCCTTCTTGTAATCCAAATTGCCTGTTCAATTCAATCAAAAACATCAACAGAATAGGCCCAGTTCAACATATTGCTGTGCAAATCTCCTCCAGATGAATTTGAGCTTCAAAAGGGCTTCCAAGCAATATGTTACAGTTTATCTTCCTTCACAAATCCTTCATATATGAATTTGATCATTTTTTATTAGGTTTGATGTTGTATGAAAATTTATTCACATTGTGTTTATCATACAGCATCACAAATATTTACATGTCATTTCACATAGCCTCAAAGGCAAGATCAGTACACAGCACAACAAACCGTATTCGTGCAAGAAGCTCTTACCGGTAACCAGAGTCTTTAAGTTTCCGTAGAACCAGAACCTAAAAGTAGCCAAACTAACTGCATAGATCTGTCTACAAAACAAAATGTCACAATATATACAAAACAAAAGGAGATATATATATTTCAGTGAGCAAGTGTGCTACTTGCACGGCGAGCTTGGACAGAACAGGCACAGTGAACAGATGTCAAGCTCAAACATCCGCTGATAATGAGCGAGTGCCTCCCGGGACAAGTGTGGAGAGCTGGGAAAGAGTCACATACTGCCTGAACCGCAGGAGGTGTCAAAGCAGTACACTGGCTTATGTTGAGATTCATAAGTCCTTCATCCTCGTATTTGAGCTTCATTTTTGCCCATGAAGTTTCTTGCCTGTTCTTTGTTCGGCTCTGGGCCAATGAATACATCGCTCTATCAGTTATGTTCTGACAGTAGTAAAGGCCTAGTGATCTCAGATGATGGCATCTGTTTGCCAATGCAATAACACTCTCGTCTGCAACCATAAGATTTACGGTTAGTACAATGTAGCCAGGACCCAATGGTTATACAATTCAAGAATGACAAGCTTCTGTACTGCCTAAGAATCCACTTGGTGTGTGTTCGGAATCCGGATTACAATCATAATGTATCATTATTTATAATGAATTATATTGCATAAATCCTAAATTCATTGTACATGAAGTTTCTTGCCTGTTCTTAGTTTAAGTATTTTCATTTAACCTCAATCAAGATTTTTGCTTTCATCCCAAAACTTACCACGGGTTCTTACCTTGTTTTATGCAAAATACTGCATTTTTACCCACAGTTACTATCCCGCCCCTTGAACACTTGTAGTGACACAACTTTGAGTTCTTAACTCTCTATCCCATCTAGACTATAATAAAATTTAGCGACAAGCTAATCATAATAAGTTTTGTTTCTATTTATTGTCGTCATTTGATCTCGTGCAATCATATCTGAAGAGAATGAAAGAAAGTACCTGTTATAAGCAGACAACCACACAAGTCAAGAGCTCTGAGCTCAGGGCATCCATAAGCCAGGCTTGTGACACCAAGGTCTCCTACTTCCTCACACCACCCAAGATTAAGAGACTGAAGCTCGCTGCAGTTGTATGCAATAGCCTGACATTGAGATCCGATAGGGTATCATTTGACAGATGAATCAATTGATGCAGAGGAATGAAAGTTACAATGAAATATTTGTATTAATCAAGTTCTTGTACCTGCAGAGCCCTGTCTGTAGCAGCTTTTACACAGCCACAGAGATTTAGAGACTTCAGCTTTGTGCAATATCTGGTTAGATATGCAAGGGCAGTGTCACTAAAAGCCGAGCATCCGCTTATGTTCAGTTTCGTAAGTTTAGGGCATCCATGAGCCAATGCATAAAGAGAACGATCTGTTAACTTAAAGCTTTTACTAAGGTCCAGTTCCTGCAACTCCCGACAGAAACTGGAAATGGTCTCAATAGCGTTATCCTCGAGCTGTGGTTTATCTTGCCTTAATATCAGAGTGTGCAAATTAGTATATCTGGGAGCAAGCAAGAGAACCAAGTTATTCATGTTGCTTTGACACCTGAAAAAAGGTTGTGTTAATTAGTAAGAGAAGCTGAACAAGAGCTGAAAAGCACTTTGTTTTGCACTTAAAAATTTTAAGCTGATGAAGATTAATCATGAAACAAGATCAAATTGTAACTCTGAGTTCCCAAAATTTTACACATACGCTAATAATCAACCAAAGTAATACTATAATACAGAAGACACTTATACTTGTATGCAACCTGATCAACATCTATCATGATCTATCATGAAACAAGTCCATATTGCAATCAAGAACACCAATCCTAAAATTTCAGATAAGAAACAAAATACAGTAACAATTCCAACAAACTACAAAGTAACCAAATACAATCATCATAGAAAGTTGAAACTGTCATTCTTAGGCAAGAGAGGAGACTGATGAGTATACCACGAGAGAGAAAGACGGGTTAGTCCGGCGCATATGGATTCTCTCCAACCACTGCACACTCCAGATGCCCTAATCACTGTCTGATCATCGACGAGTGATAAGATTCGCAACAACAGCTCCAATGGAATATCTGCCCACTCAGTAATTACCCCACCCTCCATACCCAAACTCTGAACTCCACCATTAAACATAAGCTCCTTAAAGCAGGTGTCCAAGTCCTTACTTTTCACTGTTTCTTTGCTCACCATTTTTACCACCTTTAAAGCCTTCCAAAAGGGATCTTGCTTCTGAACCCAAAAACACATAAAGGAACAAAGAGACGTTAGACAAAGTAGTTTAGTCTTCCCTAGACATTAAACTTAGTAAACAAATACTAGTCTATCCATGTGTCAATAACAGAGAAAATGGGCAAAAATCAGAATCCAGGTGTGTAGCCATCAACAATCCCAATTTACATAAACCCACCGTTCAATTTCCAGAAAGAAAAAAAAAGATACAATCTAGACCCATAATCTTTTCACGTTTCAAAAAAAAAAAACTCAACATTTATAGATTGAGAAAAGATTTGCAAACATGATCCTATTCAATCATTAGGCAGAAAGGAAAATAAACTAGTTTAATCCTATCCTGATAAAAAGACAAAAAATTTGACAGAAAAAAATCTAGCAACTAATTGTCCAAAATAGTACAAGCTACAACAGTTGATGATCAATCAATGAAAACACAACCACAAAACAAAATTGGTCCTGTGCGGCTACTCTACAGAATTCAAACCAAACAAACACTATAGATAAAAATTGCAAATAAACCCAGAACTTGAACACGATTAGAAGATGAAGATGATCAAACCAGATGAATCCACACGAAATCAAAGTACAAACAAAGTTAAACCCCAGATGAAATTGAATGAAATGAGAGTAATTTATAATCATGCAAGTAAATACCTTAGAAAATGAGAAAGCTCGAGACTTTAAGGGTTTTGTAGCCTGATTTGTCTCTAGTTCTTGAATTCTTGCTTACACAAGAAAGAAAACTGAGAGAAATGAGGAGAAAAAATATTGAAAATTGGGTTTCTTTTAAGTTTGATGGGAGGTAAGAGAAACGGTGTGGATAGAGCCACGTGAACGGGTGAGATGATAAGATTAAGGTGGGACCCACTAACCCCAGATAGCAGATTCAGAGCCCTTTGTCTTTTTCGTGTTTGATGGGATATGGACTGTCATTACGACGTCGTTTTGAATCATCCGGGGAATGAGTATGTGTTAGAGATAAATCATGAAGGCAAAGAACATTCCGCAAATTTTGTTCAAAACCGAAACCGCAATACAAAGTTAAAGAAAGAAGATGGATTGGTGTAGTTGGATTTTAACAAATTTATATTTATTTGTCTTGTTAAAATAACGCGAGAATTTAATCGACTGATGAGTCATATTAATAATCAAACGTATTTACATAATTACATAGGTAGCTCTTTATTTAACTTTATTTACGTATGAGTTCTATTAAATAATAAAATAAAGGGTGAAATTTTCTTATGCTTATATTTTGCCTAAGAAAAAATATTAAGAAAAACACTTTTGAAAGTTTCATCATGTTTAAAACATTAAATTGTTGCTGACCTTTTTTAATAAAATTGAAAGTTTATATTTATTTATCCTGCTAAAATAATAAAATAAAGGGAGGAATTTTCTTATGCTTATAATTTGGCTAAGAAAAAAAATCAAATATTTTAATTATTTATAAATATGGCTATCCTATAGAATAAATTTACAAAGAAATGAATAATGATTTGAATTTGTAAAAAAAAAAACACTTTTGAGAATTTCATCATATTCAAAACATTAAATTGTTGCTGACCTTTTTTTTCAATAAAATTGAAAGTTTCTTGGGATACAAGCATGAAGCCTAATTTGATTGACAAAATCAATTGATATTGAGCTTAGAACACTCAAACGTTTGCTTCTCTTAATCTCTTTGAGGATAACGTATATGATAAGGAGAGAACTATTCTTCAATCTTATAGTAAGAAAAGTATTGATCTCCAAAGAAAAGGATTGCTATTTCAAAATTAATATATTTATGATGATAAATCATCAATCTTTTAGACTGTTTGACAAAATAATATATTTTAAAGTTCGGTTTTTTATTAAAAAAAAGAGGAATAAAAATAAGTTATTTCCGAGAAATAAACCAACATTAATATATTTTTATCAACCCAATATACGTACAATATAATACAATTAGTAGGCAATAATTGAGAAGTAAAAATATAGTTAATTTTTGTGATACAAGGATATTGCATGAGTAGATGATGGGTCCGTAACCCAAAATATCAATGTTTACCTTTCACGGTTGACGTGACCTACATTTACTACTATTTCAATATTCATAATTAGTTGTTGCCCTTATTTAGTGCAACATAATATCACTCTTTATCAACAATAAAATAAAATTATCGTTTGACATTCAACTTGTAACATAAAAAAAAAAGTGTAAAAGGAGGAAAAAAAGAAAAGAAAAAGGAAAGTTACAAAAATAAATGTTTTCTAATCAATACACTAAAAATGTTCAATTAATGTATTTGTATATATTAATTAAATGTTTTCCAATTAATATTTTTGTGAATATAATCATTTAAAATGTATCCATTTTGTTTCAAAATCAAGTTTATTTAGAGATAAGTTCAATAATTGAAATCATGAAGCATCATCTTTTCTTTATTGATCAAATATAATTAAGTCAATATATTTATAAAAAAACTATTTTTTATTTTATTTATTTATTCATCATCTTTCCTTTATTGATCAAATATAATTTATAATTTTTGTGTCGTTGACGCCTTTTGAATAGCAAACCCAATGCTCCTAAAAACTACGTCGAAGATCTATGCGACACAACATTATCATGCAAGACCCGTTGCACCCTCTTGAAAATCTCAAAAGCACATGTCACAAGAAAACGTGTCAAACGTAAAAGGAAGAAACACATGTTGGTTTTCGATGCAAGCTCATTCATGCTTAGCCACCTTCGCACAAACCACGTTGAGGGCCGCCTTACCCACCACAAAAGACCCGCTACCCAAAAAAACCCAGAGGGGAGACCCCGTCAAATCAATACAAGCGTGTTTTCCACCCACCCATCAAAAAACAAACACATCCGCCGGTCTCAACGTAAATCTTCCTTCACGTGGATCAGTCAAGAAGGACACGTGCGCATCCTTCTTAGCAAAAACTCCTGCTCTCCTAAACACGTCACATAAAATATCACGAACCAAATCATGCCTATATTTGAAACCAGGGAGCTCTTTGCAATGCACCGCATGCTCTCCAAAAGCATCCAAAGCCCTCCGGCAGTTAGACATAGGGCAAATCGCGTCGACCGGAAACAAGGGAATCATAAGGCGATACTTAAGGATCGCGCGATATTTAACAAGAGACATACACTGTCCAAGATAATCAATGGGTATGACAAGAAGAAAGTATTGGCTATGCGCAGACTACAAACACTTAAAAGCCGCTTTCTATCTAAGAGTTAAATCAAAAGTCGCTTCCATCGAATGCATTGTCTTACCGAAAAGAGCACTCGTCAAAGCATGTTGGGCTTTAGGGGGGACGGTGTTCTTGACGGTAAAACCAGAAAGATCGAAATTAGGAATAGAAATTTGAAGTTTGGTCAACGCTCCAAAAAACTCAAGGCCCATATTACTTACTCCGTTGTCCCACAAAATATGGTCTTGAAGGCCCAAGATTGAGCTCTAGAGGCCATAAAAGCAAAAGAAGACGCTCCATTGCTGAGTATAAACCAAGACCCCCAAACCGAATAGGCAAAGAAGCAAGACTCCAATGAAGATCCCCGAAAAAGGGACCCCCACAAACCACAATATCCTTGACCGGCATGGAGTCTAGAATCAAATAGGCGATTGCACGCTCCCCGTGCTCCGGAAGACAACTCCTCGGGCCGAAATACATCTTAGCAACACCCATACAAGACCTAAAAAAAAGAAGCTCAACCTGTGGGTTCCGCAACTATGTAAGAACAACTATGTAAGAAGGTGGATCAACTCAACCGCCTTAATAGCTCTCTTCATGACTACCATCTAAACTCACTATCCCATCCAACAACTTAACACACAATACCGACCTCGCAATGGTAACACACGTGGTTGTGGTTCATTTGGTTGAACTTATATCGTTTTGCTTAGATTTTTTTGAACGGAAAGGCATATCTTCTTTTGGTTGAACTTAGTTGTGGTTGAAAATGAGTTGTTACGTTTTGAAAAGGACTAGTTCATCCTAATAATTCATCTAATACATATAAATTATTTAACATATAAATAAGAAAATATTATAAAGTAAAATCCAGGTAAAAAGTATTTAATTTATTTTGTTAAACAAGAAAAAGAGCTCGAATAACGTTATTTGTGAGATGTCGTTCTTACATCTTCTACTAAAGAATGTAATTTTTTTTTTCTTTCAAGTATGTTTAGACCATAATAGTATGCATGCATACTAGTGTACAGTAGTTGATAATTAAGACATCCCTCGTAGTCACGTAAGTGACGTTTACAAATACAGATGGATAGAGTATGTATGCGAAGTCAACAATGCATATGTTGTCTACTTTCAACACCATTAATCTCCCATACAAGTTGAATCATTGAAGCAAAACCCTAAAACCTAGATTCAAATGGAGCCCCATCAACAAACAGTCAATTGAAAAGGATGTACAATAAACAAACAACCAGAAATTGACTAAAATTGTCATTTTCTTAGCCAGGACCACTTCAAAAACAAACGATATGAGAAAGGGATAAATGAAGGTCCTTTCACGTCCGTCTCAGCTAGGGAAGACAATCTCACCCGCATTCGATGGATGTCCTCACTTCGTCCCCGAAAAAGCAGGTGAAAACTTATTAAAATTCGGATAATGAAACTCGAATGATGGGTGAAACGGGTGATGGGCGCGGGGCGGATATCGGTGAGCATCTGAAGACTCATCATTCGACTTATCACCCGCACTCATCACCCATTTTTAATGAGATATAAGATTTCATGACTAAAATATTTGTAATATAAATAATATATATTTACATTAAATTTCATGAACTAAGTTCATAATCTTTTGTTATTTTATTTATTTTTATGACCTTGTCGGCGCTACAAATTTTCATGTTCCATTAATATTAAGAGTAAATTTATTTTTGTAACGTACAAAAATATTTTTACTAAAAAGACGAGTGAAATAGAGTGTGTTAACTTTGAGATTATGAAGAGAGTTGAAGACAACTTTGTATAATGTCACTTGTTTTAATGATTGTGATTTTCACTTTTGATTCATTCTATTTTTTGGAGTTATTAAGATATTTAGGATTTATATTTTTATTCTAACCATGTTAGTTGTTAAGGCTTAAACCGGATTAAATCGTATATTTAATTTGAGCTTGCATATTTCACTTTGTTTAAACTTTTGGTTGAAACCGGTTCACCAAGTGGTACATGGGTCGGGTGAAGATCTGATCCACCCGTTCACCAAGCAGGTACGGGTATGGGTGACAAAAGCTAAGTGTAGCGTGATGGGTCGGGTGAAGATTTTAGGTGACGGAAGTGATACATCCACCCATCACCCGACTCATTGTCTCTAGTTCCAACCATCATATATGAGACAAGTTCAGACGGACCATGTGTGTTTTAGACTGAAAACGACTGAATCTTATCCCGATTGGAACCAAAACGGGACGTGATCAATCTCGTATCACCTATATATTTTTTTTACCCTTCAGAGTTAGTCCCCTTATTTTTTTTATAAGGGAGAGCAGAGAAGCAGCGAGTAGGTCCGTTGGGTCGTCTTGGACTCTTGTGATGAGTCATTTAGTAAATAGTCACTCTGGGCTGCAATGTATAATATCGAGTATAATTTTAATTTTATGAGCATAGAATTACTAATTAATATTTGTGCTAAATTTCTATTTCATATTTAAATTTATATTTTTGCTGAAAAATCGTCGGGATTGGGACCGGACCGAGATGGACCCGGGATCGGCAGGTTTTGTGCCCGGTCCTACGAAAAAGACCAAATTCATCTATCCGGAATAACAAAGAATCATCATTTTTTTTAATGGATGAGTTCATCCGCCTTTGAAATATGGGTGATGACTAAAATGCCCTCTATCATTCTGCATCTCTACATAAGTTAGAGAACTAGTGTATTATCCGCGTCTTATGCGGGGTTGAATTTTAATCAATTGTACGAAGTTCAATAAAAAACTATTTAAAGATAGAGAATGTAGTGAAATATATATTTAAAACTAATTTTAAAAATATTAAAAAGAATATTAATTTAAATACTTAAATTAAAAATCTGATCATTAGAAAAAATTTGTAGATATTTTGATAAAAAAAAATCACGTATAAAGTTAAAATTTTGATATTTTAACAAAATTTATTTAAATAATTTGATAAACTACTTTGCTAAATATTTTAACAAAAATATTTTAAAATTTTTATTTTTATAAATTTTAGTTTATATCACTGAAGATATATTGTTGGATATTTTAAAATTTTTTATTTTTATAAATTTTAGTTTATATCACTGAAGATATATTGTTGGATATTTTAATAATTTTTTTTTAAAAAAATATTTTTATTTTTTAAATTTATATTAGTAATTACTGGATTTAAAAAATTTGGGCTGAGAAAAATCTTAAAATTTAATTTATATTTCTGAAGAGGTATTATTGGATATTTTATTTATTTTTAAATAAATTTTAATTTTAAAAATTTGAAATTTATATTATTGAAGATATGTTGTTGAATTAAAAAAAAAAGGTCTGGGCCGGACGCGTGACGAAAAAAAGGCTTCTATATATATGCGATTTGCTGCTCACGGAGTCACGGTCCCTCTCCGACTCCCAAGCCGCAAATCGTTGACCACAACAAAGGTGATTTCTTTTCTCTGCTTTCATTGATTTTGTTGTAATGTCGAATTCTACGATGGAATTTCATGCAATTGGATCTGAGATCTGAATTCAGTGAGATTGTAATTCTTGTTTCAATCATTCCATTGCTTCATTCTTCCTAGGGTTCGTTGTGTTGTTTTGATCTCGAGTTCGGTATCCAAACGTTTGATTTTACTGAAATTTCATTCTTCTTAGGGTTCGTTACATGCATTGATTTGGTTTTAAACGTGAAAATCGTAAAAACCATAGTCTAGGTTTTGTCTCATACAAACTGATTCGCAATGGGATATTTCTTATTCATGTCTAATTTCGAGGATTGGAGATGCAAATTCTGTACTCTTTTACTTCGGTTGATTTCATATAATTCACTTGTTCTGCATGCCTTCAATTCATCTCCGGGGTTGTCAGATTAGGCCTGTTTCATATACTGAAACAAGTATTCTGCTAGAAATCTCAAGAAATTGATAAGACATAGGGAGAAAATGCTGTCACTGATGATTTCAATCATTTAGAATACATTATACATATAAAACAATGCTACAGCCAATGATGTAGGTATTATAGAGTGCAATTTACTGTATTTCCAACTTATATGTTTGAAACAATCGGTTTAGCTGAATGCTGTACAGCCAGTACCATAAGGGTCCGTTCGACGTGCCTCTTGAAAATAATAATCCCTCAAAATAATCTGGATGTGATGCCAAAAGGACCCTAAGTTACTCGTAAGATACAATCATATAAAGCACGGAAACTTTCCCGTGCCTGACATTGGACGCCCGGATTGAACAAGCCGTGTCCGATTACTATGTTTTCAAGCACGGAAACTTTCCTGTGTCTGACAAAAACTCGAGGATACATCCAAGTTGAACAAGTATTATCTGTGTCCTATGTTTTCAAGCTTCTCTGGGCCCTTCTGTTTCGTGTATCTGTGCTGCATAGCCCTTAAGTCATATGGAAATGTATCTATAAGAGAGAGATATGGTTTCTTCTTATTTCAAATTGACTGTTGTTTCTGTGGTTACTTGTTAAAGTTTTTATCATCACAAGATGGTGTGTAGAAAGTCCTTTAGTAGTTGATGTTGGAGAGAAACTAACTGAATTCAGCTTGAACAGTTTTTCCATGTCTTTTCGCGCTCTTTGATATTTGTTTTTGACATCACAATTCATATTTTTCTTTTTCTTGAAATCAAATTTGTTCATTGAGCTAAAATTATCCATGGATTATATGCAGAAATGGCACCAAGTGGACCAGCAAACCCAAGAGGAAGTGCAGCAGCTGCTGCTAGCCTTCGAAGGAGGAGGACATCAAGTGGTGCTGCAGCTGGCGGCGGTGCAAGTGGCTCCATGCTCCAATTCTACACCGATGATGCGCCTGGCTTGAAGATCTCTCCTAACGTCGTCCTCATCATGAGCATTGGTTTCATTGCTTTTGTTGCTGTTTTGCATGTCATGGGCAAGCTCTACTTCGTCCGCAAAGATTAAGACGAGCCATGGATGAGGAAACTTAATCTTGATCAACCCAGTTTTTTATTTTAATGATAGACTTTGTTCTTAAGTTTCAAATCTTAATGATAAACTTTAGATATATTTGTATGTAGCTATGTATGGCCGGTTACTGTGAGCTTTTCTTTACTGTCTTAATTAAACTTGGTTTTTGCCCTGATTTTCTAAACAGCTCTGTAATTGAAAATCCACAATGTAAATCATTAAAATCCTAATCGAGTTCGATTCAAATCATTAGGGATGATATATGGGAGTATCTTGGGTTCAACTGGAAATACAGTCTGTTCTAAACGTGTTGAATAAGAGTACATTTTAAAACGATTAAAATTTAGAAAGTCGTTTCTAAAGTTGAGATTGAGAATGTCAAAGTTCGGCTCATTCGACTAAAATTTAGCTTGTTTGGCCGAATAACGAGTTAGGGGACTAGAATCATTTACTATTAAGATTTCTAATAAAACTTTCTTAATGGATGATTTAAATCCTTAGAAAAGGTCATATATATATATATATATATATATATATATATATATATATATATATATATATATAGTTAAATTAAAAAAATAGTAAAAACAAAACCCCATTCAAATAATAAGAATTCTAATAAAACTTTCTCTTAATGGATGATTTAAATCCTTAGAAAAGGTCATATATAAATAGTAGTAAATTAAAAATTAGTAAAAACAAAATCCCATTCAAACAATAAGAATTCTAAGAAAACTTTTTTCATGGATAATTTTAATCCTTAAAAAAGGTCATATATATACGAAATAATGAGAGAAAGAGGACCCAAAATTTTTCATTTTGTGAAATGGGCCTCTAATAAATTTACTACATAAAATAGGTCTGAAAAGTATAAACTAGGCTACTGTAGACATTGAATTGAAAAGAGAGGGGTGCAGGCTTTTTTTTGAAATGATTTGATGTTAATTTTTTGGGAAAAAAAAAACACTGCTTACCCACAAACAGATTACCAGGAATACATTACCCAGGAATTTTGAGATTACCCAGAAATAGATTACCCAAGAAGTTTGACATTACCCAGGAAGTTTGATTGTTTTAGATTACCCCGAAATACATTACCCAGGAAGATGAGAAGTTTCAGCTTACCCCGAAATACATTACCCAGGAAGATGAGAAGTTGGAGATTATCCGTGGATACAAACAAACACTGCTTACCCACAAATAGAAAATGTAAACAAACATTAGAACAGGAAGTTTCAGTGTTTTAGATTCACAAAAAGAAGAGGTGAAAAGTTTCAGATTACCCACAAATACATTACCCAAGAAGTTTGAGATTACCCAGAAATAGGAACAAACACTGCTTACCCAAAAATAGGAACAAACACTGCTTACCCACAAATACATTCTAGTGAAGAAGAAGCTCAACAAGCAGTCCAGATTTCTGCGTTTCAATGGGAAGAAGAAAAGAGCTGCATATGGATACCCAGAAATAAATTTAGGTTTGAAAAGAGGGAAGAAGAACGGACAAAGGAGGGAAAAAGATGGGTTGACTGAATTGATTGGACTATTTTCTGATTTTTTTCTACATGTCACCCATCAAATCAAATGAAACCTATGTCCCTTAGTTTTTTGATTTTTTTCAACAATAGGAGCCCATTTTCTAAATGAAATGATGAGAGACACTAAATCTAAACTTTACATTATAAAAGGCCCACATTGCAAATTCAGCCACCGAATTATTTGGTCCATTTCCGATCCGCATTTTTCCAGTCGGTCCGGTCTAGGTCCGGACCTATGAACAGTCCTAGATACCATAAATGTAAAACAAGCCTATACTATATACAAATAGCACAAGACAATAAATACTGTATTAACTCCATGAATGTCCAATAGCATGAACGTCTGATTCAACTTTGAACCATCAAAAAAGTTTTCTTCAATGCATATATCCTATATAATGGTGACAATGCATATACTATATGGATACAACAGTTGAAGACGAAATATTTTACCAAATTCCATGAAGAAATTTGAAGATTATCTGCAGAAGCATGTCAGAAATGCCACGGAGAAGAAACACATAAAATTCGTGATTTTCACCAAGGAAAAAAAAAGGCATTTTAACGTTTAACCCTCTTTTTAATAAACGTTTTAAATAAGAAAAAAATCTATACTTTCATATTTTTCATTTATTTTATCACATACTATCAATCATCATTACCCTTTACAATCCATTAATAAAAAATCAAAATTCAAAAAATACAATAATTAATGCTAATTCTCATAACTCAAAAATGTATGATACCCACGGGTGTAAAAAATCATGACAAATTTTACCGGAGAGGGAGAAAAAACAGTAAAAAAAGAGTGGGAAACAAGGCTACAAAAATAATTTTATAAAACTTAAAAAATTAGAAATTAATTTTACAATAAGTTAATTTAAATTGACACCAAAAAAATTCAATAAATAATTTGGCACCAAATTATCTTACAAAAATATTTGTTAGCAAAGTCACACCAATAATTTAAATTATGAATTTAAGCTCGAATTAACATCCTTAACTCTACGAAATGTAACATTCATGTCATATTAACACCCTTAAGTTTCGGCTTTCGGTACATAGTAACGTAGTATTTAGCCGGTAAAGTTAATTAAAAAGATAAATTTTATTTAAAAATAATTAATAGAGAGTCAAATTGTTTATTTCATTTTTGGATTTTTCCGTTTGGTATCCCTGAGTTTTTGGCTTTTCCGGATGGTGCCCAAAGTTTTTTATGTTTCCGTTTGGTACCCCCGAGTTAATGGCTTTTCCGGATGGTGCCCAAAGTTTTTCACGTTTCCACTTGGTAGCCCTGAGGTTTCGGTTTTTCCGTTCCGTACCCTTACTTCTTATTTTTTTTTGTCTAAAATAACGTTTTTTTTGTTAAATTTATAAAAAAAATAAAAATATAATAACAATTTTATATTATAAATTTCGAATACAAGTATATTTTATTTTATTTTTGGTGGGAGATAAGTATATTTTAGTTAAACAAACTTAATCAAATATTAATAAATTATGATATTCCTTCAAATATAAGATTGTTATATATTATTTTATGATTTTAAATATATTTATTACTATTTAATTAAATTTAGAAAAATATACAAAATAAACAAAATGTCATGGTTTAATATGTAAGGGGTACTTTTCTGTACCATATAGTTGTACATGAGTTTGACAATTATTAATTTTGTATAAAAGTTTATACAAAATATAAGTTTTTTACATATTATTTTATGTAATATATAAGATTAAATTGGTTTAACTAAAATATTATAATTTATTAATATTTGATTAAATTTGTTTAACTAAAATATACTTGTCTCCCACAAAAAAAATAAAATATACTTATATGCGAAATTTATAATATAGAAATGTTATTATATATTTTTTTTATAAATTTGATAAAATAAATGTTATTTTAGACAAAAAAAAAAGAAATAAGGGTACCGAACGGAAAAACCGAAACCTCAAGGGTATCAAGCGGAAACGTTAAAAACTTTGGGCACCATCCGGAAAAGCCAAAAACTCGGGGGTACCGTTAAAAAACTTTGGGCACCATCCGGAAAAACCAAAAACTCAGGGGTACCAAACGGAAAAATCCTTCATTTTTTTAGAAAATAATGAATTAAAATGGTAGAAGAAATAAGTGGAATCACAAGACGGTCGGTTACTGCTCTGTTGATTCAGTTCAAATTCAAAAATGCAACTTTTGCTCTACATCCTCCAATTTTTCTTGATGATGATCGTGCAATCACCGTTATCAATCGCTGGACCATCGCCGGTGATGACCCTTCCGGGATGCTCCGACAAGTGCGGCGATGTGATGATTCCATATCCGTTCGGAATAGAAGACGGTTGCTATTACGAAGATGGACACCATTTTAGAGTAAACTGCAACCAAACTACTAAAAAGCCAATACACGGCAGGAACTTCCCGCTCCTGAGCATCGCCGTCGACGACGGATTCATACGCGTTCTCACCTCCGTCGCCGCCGACTGCTATGCCTCCAACACCACCACCACGGAGATTACACAACTTGGCAGGTTCCACTTCTCGGCAACTCGCAACAAATTCACCGGCGTAGGCTGCGACACCGTCGCCTTCCTATTCGACGCCAACACAGACGCTTCTGTAGGATGCATTTCTTCCTGCCACAATCTCCATTCCGTCATTGACGGTGTTTGCAACCATGCCGGATGCTGCCAGAACTCCGATTTACCTAATGGACTCAATAACATAACCCTATTTCTAGGCACCTTCAACGACCACCGGAAAGTGAAGAGATTCAATCCGTGTAGCTACGCATTTCTGGTAGATCAGGACGAATTCCGATTCAATAAGAGCTATTACTTGGGAGATTCTCTGTCGAATCACGGAACTGTCCCTACTGTTCTTGATTGGGCAGTAGGACATGGCACGAATTGCTCGATTGCCAAGTTGGATAGCGATAGGTTTGCTTGTAAGGAGAATAGTGATTGCTTTGATTCTATTCATGGTGATGGATACATTTGTAAATGCTCTCCTGGTTTCTATGGAAACCCTTTCATTGGATGTCAAGGTAAGTATTCGAGTAATTGAAGGTTTATAGTGTCCTGATAAATGGATTAACTGTGTCTGGATTGATTCAATTGATGCATGTTTCTGCAGACATTGATGAATGCAAGCAACCAAAGAAGTATCCCTGCAATGGAACTTGCATTAACACCATAGGCAGCTGGTCTTGTATAACTAATGGTCATTATCCTAAGAAAGATAAGGGTTTCATAGTCATGATTGTTGCTATAGGTAAGAAAACCTTTGTAAATTTTGAATCATTCTTTACTGATTATGCATCTTATGATCTATGTTCATGTCATTTTCTTGGATTGCAGTCACAAGTATAGTCTTCTTTGCTTTGGTGATAGAAAGCCTTATAGTCTATAAGGGTTTGAAGAGAAGAAGGCTAATCCATAGGAAACGAGCCTTTTTCAAAAAAAATGGAGGTCTAACGTTGCGGGATAACCAGTCTCAAGTAGAACATGCACAGAATGCTTTCAATATTTTTACAGCTGAAGAGTTGGAGGCTGCAACCAACAACTTTGACAAGGCAAAGATTGTGGGCTCGGGTGGTTTCGCAGACGTCTACAAAGGGCGTCTCTCTGATGGCACATTAGTAGCAATCAAGAAACCAAAGACCAAGTCACTTGAAGAATCCGAAAATGTGCAGTTCATTAATGAAGTCATACTTCTTTCAAAAATTCAGCATCATAATGTTGTGACTTTCTTGGGGTGCTGTTTGGAAACAGAGGCTCCTTTGCTTGTATACGAGTTCATTTCAAACGGAACTCTGGTGGATCACTTGCATAAGAAAGGCAGCAGACCGAGATTGTCATGGAAGACTCGTCTCAAAATTGCAGCAGAAACAGCAGGAGTTTTGGCATATCTGCATTATGATCATTGCCCTTCAATCATCCATAGTGACATCAAGCCTCATAACATTCTATTAGGTGATGATTTCACAGCAAAAGTGTCAGACTTCGGTATATCAAAGATGGCACCACAAAACGAGACTGAACTATACACAAAGGTGAAAGGAACATTAGGGTACCTAGACCCGGAATTCATTCAGTCTGGCCAGTTAACAGAGAAGAGTGACGTTTACAGCTTCGGAGTTGTGCTCCTAGAGCTCATCACGGGACAAAAGGTTCTTTCTTTCGCTAGGCCTAAAGAAGAGTGGTGTTTAGTGAACTACTTCCGCACTTCATTTCTGAATGGCTCTTTTACTGATACACTTGACAGAAGTATAGTGACTGAGGAAAACACAAAGCAGTTCAGGCAAGTCGCGGAGATAGCATTGCTTTGTGTTAGTGTCAAAGCCGAAGAAAGGCCTAATATGAAAGAAATGGCTATGGAACTTGGTGGTATGTTAATGGAAGGGAAGAGCAGGTCATGGGCCATGAGTGACTCGGACTTGAGAGAAAGAGAGGAGTTGTTGAATAAAGCGTTAAAAATACAAGCATATTCAAGTTTCGGCTATGTTGGAGATAGCAGCAGTTCCACAGGTGATCATATCATGAAGGTGGCTCTTAATGACAGTAGATGATGCTACATATGTAGAAACTGCACTTAAGCTGTAACTCTTGAGTCTGTTGTATTAGTCATGTGTATATTGCTGTACAATGGCATTTATTGTGTTATATTTAAATGCAGATTACTTAGCCTTGATTCAGATTATCATCCATCCAGATAACCTAGCCTTGATCAGTTCTTGTTGATGATTCATAATGACTTTGATTTTTCTTCACACAGGACATGAGTATCGAGTCGTGTGGTTCAAGCCATTTTCAGGATGAAACCCGAAAACCCAGAAAATTTGATCAAATATGAGATTTGATTAGCAATGAATGACTACTGTACTTTCATATACTCAAAATTCATCTTTACAAAGTATTTCCGCGGAAGAAGTGTGAGAACGAATCTATGAAGGATCTACAAAGAGTGGGACTCTGTCAGCTGAGATGCTAATCTACCTCAAGCATATGATCTTGTGATCATTCACTTGAATTTCAGAAGATCAAACACAAACTTCAATTTACAAGCATCTATACTTTCCCATCTGATGAAGTATGACTTTGTTGAATCTCTTTACTTGTAGATGAAGCGGCTGATTCAGGTAAAGCCGAAGACACAGAGTTTATACGTTTGGAAGGTGCTGAAGAATGCGAAGGAAGCCTTTTAGGAAGCATCTGTTCAAACACAGCCTTGGGTAATCTTGATGATTCCGAGACGACAAAGAGAGAAAGCAAAAGACTGAAGATCAAGAACCTGTGCCTCCAAGAACAACCTGACATGTTTAGACTATTTGATCTCTCTGAGTTGTGCTTTGATTGAATCACACACTGATCTCAGAAGTTTTAATAGCACCAGACATTGGTGAGCATTGTGAGGAAACTGCCAATGTGTGTGTTTAACAAAGATGAGACAGTGGCAGACAAAGGATTATTTCATTATTCAGTATATCATTAACAAATTGCAACTTTAAAACTTTGATCTCAGCAAAAGGGAAAGTTCAGGATTTTAATAATCAGACTGGACCCTTCAACTCCAACCAACTGTTCAAGCCTTTAAAACTACTCATATCAAGTTGGGTAAGTATTCATCTACTGCAACAACCTGATAATACCTCAGGATTACAATGCGAATTTTGAAAAGTTGTGGGTTTCTTGCAGAATTTGCAAAATCTCATTAAATCACCATAATGAAACATCAGCAAACTATATGTATTTGAATCTAACTCAAGAATGCAGGCATGCAACTTACCATGCAATATGAGAAAAGCATGAAAAATAATTGTTTTTTTTAAAATGGAGCACATAAAGTATTCACGGGAAAGCAGGTGATCCAGCCAAACAGGGGACAACAAGCATAGACGTTCATCTTTGAAGTACACAGACGCTCATCTTTGAAGGAAGTACACAGGTAGGAAGTCTGGGGAACAACTGTCAACCCCTCATATTGAGTAATAAAACCCTGGTAACAAGGATGAATGTTGAGTAAAGTGATGTTAGTACCTTCGAATGAAAACCTTACAACGCACGAGTGACGAGCCCCACAATTTCATCAGTCATCACGTACAAGCATTATCCAATCATTCAAACATCAGGGTAGCTCAACTCTGATCCCTTTCAGATAACTAAGAGGCCAGACAAATAAGTATTATAATACCTCAAAGGAGAAGCCTTTAAACCTTTTGTCTGGTGCTTACAGTAGAATTTTTTAGTTTATGATTAGCAAAGATGATGGACACCATCACAAGCACAACTAAGGCTATCATATTATACTTAAAAGCTAATTACTATGCTCTTCCAATGGATTTAATACTATAAAAATAGCAAACCTGCATGTGACCCTTTCTGCATTCAAATCATCAAGGAGCCGTGGAAAAAACAAAACAGTATGTTTAGACATTAAGATAAAAGTTAGTGCAGAAAGAAGTTGATTACTAATCAGACAGCAATTTCTTCTATCTGCAAACAATATCCTATCAGTACTGTCCAAAGTGCACCTATTATCCTAAGCAAAAACTACTTATCATCTACTGAATATTCATGACAGACCGACCCTCTTTGTTGTTCAATATTGTTTCTTCAAGATTCATAGGGATCTAGGCAAAGTTGGTATACATGTTATTGACTGAGAACAACACTTTTGGTGAATTCAGACGTACCCGTTAACCGTTATAATAGGGTTTCGGTTACGGACATACTATAACAAGCAGATTCCTACCTACGCTAGGGAAGGATCAGGTTCCCTCATTTGTTATTAACTCCGGAAACGAAAACGGAATGGAAATGAATCTAGTCCAAATGTTTACCTTATTCATGAATATTTCTTAGAATCATTCCGTGTAGTTGCATGTAAATTTTCCCATTTTGTTTCCATATAGGGTATCAAAACTAATCAAATTCTACTACAATTACTTTAAACCACAAGGAATTATTCCATAAAGTTTCATAAATAAGAGTATACATGTGGACTAGATTTGTTTCTATTCGTTTATGGAGTTTGAACCAAACGGACCCTAAAATGATAGTTGAGGAAGACATGCCCTTCTTGAGACATTGAAGAAAGGAGGATAGTTACGTTATACCAACAAGAATGATCTTTACAGTGTGTAAATGTCTAGAAAGAGCAAACAGTACAGCAAGAGAAGAGAGAGTTGACCATGTTGAGAAGTGAAAGGGAAGGGTCAGAAAGGACCTGGAGCACATGCTTTAAGAATGTTCTTATTGGTTTCGTATCTAGCTGCTTCAATGATATGATTACTGTCATAGATTTCGAGCCACACGCTTGCACGGTTGGATTACAGAGAGGGCAACTCTATAATTGATGATAATTATAGATGGGTTCATGTATGATCTGGAAAAATGCTAAACACATGGGCTGTCTATAATTGATTTATTCACAGTTCAAGAGTTTCTTCTTTGGATGCAGCTCTTCGTTCTTACGAATGAAGAACAAAGCTCTTGAATTTGGTCGTAAGAGGGTGTGTGCACGATATGGATCAAGCGGTAGCAATTGAAGTCATGGTTGGAGATAACAGTTGAAACTTGGCTTAAATCAAGACATCAAAAAGGTCTCCGGCACTTGTTCAAACATCTACCTTTGATTCAGGAATAAACATAATGTACAATTAGGTTGCTAGCCTTAATGTAAAAGAAAAAATATAATAAAAGCTGAAGCTTTTACTCTTAAATCGGACTTACAAAAGGCTGTCAAACTATATAACAAAAAGATTGAAATCCCGATTGACCCATCTGAAAATATTAAACCCCCACACCTGTTTTATCAAAACTTCGTGTTCTCATCTACAAAGATGTTTTAGGACGGCATCTAGAAGGTAGACCAGCAGACATTTGAAGCTTAACACCAGCAAATTCCAATTTGGTTGTTGCTCCTCGTTCACGAATTCCTATTTCAGATTTGAGGTACAGAATACTAACAGAAGTAATCAAAGAATGGGGCAAAATGGCTGTGAAAGCATCTATCATAATCACAAGCATGTAAATGAACATATGGAGAATATACATCCAGAAAGTACACTCATTTTTATCCACAAAAAACAGTTAAATCTCTACATAACCACACATCAACAAGACCTCTAATAATGATATGAGATATGGCCCCCTGCCACAAATCCACAATCCAGGAAAGTAACTCTTCAAATTTATTTGCCAACAAGATAGCCCCAACTGATATATGCAAAGCAAAAGCCTGCACTCGTTATAGAAGGACGATACTTACCATATAACCCGGTCAAAGTGACCTATTATTGTTATTACCGGGTTTTGACGTTGATGGTTTGGATTTTGCAAAATCCAACAGATCCTTGAATAAGGAGTCTTCTGGCTTCTCTTTCGGTGGGGTTGATGGATTCAAAGAGAGATTATGAGTTTGCCCCACCAAGCCATCATAAGACGAACCAGAACCGCTGCTTGAATGATTGCCTCCCAAAGGCGTTTGTTGATCAAAGAAAGTTTGTCGTTGTGTATGTTTAGAAGGCGGTGGAGGCAAGTTTGTAGCACTTGGTGAGTCCCAAGGAGCGGGAGGCAACTTCTCTGCCTTGTCTGTTTCGGTTGGTTCATCATATATGGGGTTGGAAGAAAATGGCAAAGTGGAGCTTGAGTTATTATGTGTTGGAGCAGAGTACAATGGAGGCTCAGTGGTTTCGGAGGATCTTCCATAGCTATATGTTTCACCACTTAAATAATCAACCATGCTAGAATCAGTGGCAACTGGTCTCTTTGATGAAGGCGGAGGAGGAATAAGAGGGTTGAATTGTGCAGATTCAGCTTGTGACAGCCCAGGTTTCGGTGTTCGCCTGCTCATTCCTTGCATGCCATCTTTCCCTGACCTGCAATTACATTATCCGGTCACCTCTTTTTAATAGGTCACAGTAGCAGCAATGCAAATAACAAAATTCATTCAAATGATTATTTACAGATCCCGGATGAAAAGTCAGTTGCAGTGCAACAAAGAGAATTAGTACAGTAAATAGGTTTTTCTTACATACAGGTTTTCAGATTATTTTCAGCTCCTGTAAAAAGGTTTTTCAACCACCCTCAACACATTTTACACTAAATAAATATTTAGAAAATGTTAGATTGTTATTTGACTTCAATTTTACAGAATTTGCCTTTCTTTTAGTAAGGCATGTACAAGTATAACCGTGTACTTTTAACATTTTTGAATAGTTTGTTAGCATAAAATGAGTGTCGGGTGGTTGTTTGTTTAAAAAGAGAACCGTATAAGATTATCTAAATATTTGTGGAAAGTGAAATTTTACTGGTGGGTTTTCGAAAAGTTGTCAATAATAAGGGTGGTTTTATGTAATCTAACCACACAGTAATGCTGCTTGAAAAGAACTGCATAAGATAAATAGAATGACACCATCAGATGGAATTGTCTAATCGTATACAGAGACACTGGTATGAAAGAAAAATTTTAAGCATATAGCTAATCCTTAACAAAAATTAATAAAACAAAACAGGAAAGCAAGGAAATCGTCACCTATGAGAAAGTTGAGCAAATTCATCCTCTGACTCGTCATCCTCATGGTTGACACTCATAAGAGGTGCAAGTCCAGCAGCTTGAGTTCCTATAGCAGGCGTAACAACTCCATTTGCAATATCGTCGTGCCGCTGAAGAACACGCTGCAAATCATCATTCAATGCCAATCCCTGACAAAGGAGTTCCTCATCCCTGAACACATAATCCACTCTTTCAAAAAATTGCATCATATAAGGATTAATCAATTAGTAAAACTGGACATTATGGGCATGTGCATACACAGTATTATTCACGAGTGCCATAACACGTGTTTGGTAATTCCGACACTGCTCAACGAGATCAATTATTACTTCCTGATGGACACCCTACAAGCATACCCCAAGAGTTAGCCAAATGAATTGAAATCACGCCAAAGCATAGTCATGAAAAGAATAAATAACAAATAAAATTAGCTGGCAAGATGCAACATAGAATGATACCTCAGAACTTTTGGGATCCAAAGCCACAAGCATGTCATTTAGCACATCAGCGAGTCCCTTGGCATTTCTAATTTCCACCAAGCTGCATCAGGTAAACAATCATGATATACATCGTCATGCTATATAACTATATATACATATATGATAATTAGAGTAGAGATCATGACACTGCACCTATAACCAACTATAGTTCACTTTATGGTAGGTTGAAACATAGCATGAACAGTTTCATCCTCTTTAATTTTCACAAATGTTAATTTGAAGATTGGCCCAAGTAGATAATTAAAGTTATGGTTGATTTACCACACATTTCAGCTTGACAATGTGCCTTTCAACTCCTATAGCAACTTACAAATAGTCATGTATCTCGCCATTCAGCATTTAGTTCTACCTAAAAGGCAGAAGCAAGATAAAAGCTTGAAATGAAACTAACAAGATTCGGGGACGATTTTGTCAAATATCAAATTATATTAATAAACCAATATTATTCTGTTATGTCCCCTAGCCTAGGTTTAATGTATAGACCCTCTTGGTTTAACGTCCAGCCTCCTTTTAATAATAAGTCTGCTTCCTTCTTTACTGAATAAGAAAAGCCTTTTATAGGAGCCTCTTAACCTCATCCTGGTGTACTACAACCATACCACATTCCTAGTCCAAATGATAAGGACAAGCAAAAGTAATCAATGTTTCAATTATTTATCACAGAAATTAAAAAATGTATGAGTGCATTCAGGTTGTACCTAAGCCCAGAAGAATCAGATTGTAGAGAAGCCTGAATAGCAGCTTCTTCATGACTAGGAACTGATCGAATTATTGGCTGTGTTTGTGGTGGAGTAAACAATGGCACAGTGTTCTCTTCTCTGGGAGGAAACTCTACTCCACTAGACTGTCAATACACAAATTAGAAGATAAAGATTAACATAAGAAAAAATGCAAAACTGGTTGGAGCTAAATCATCTGAGAGGCAAGCAACTGCTGCATCAATAAACAGAAATAGAGAGAAGCTTAATAACTAAATGGACGTAAAATCTGCAGAAGCTTAGTTATACACTTATAACAGGACACAAAAATAATGAAGATTATACAACTAGCAGATCATCTGAACAAGGGCAATCGTGGACTTAATAACTAAATTGACTTGAAGGATGTCGCAGAAATCTGTAGAAGCTTCGTACATCATTTCAACAAGAGCAATCATAGACGACAATCTTGACATGCTCTAAGTTATTGATAAACACAGCAACAGTTGTAGAAAAATTTCTACTAGAAAATACAGGAGCACATGATATGCATGTTTCACTAAAAGGAACATATAAATCAATTCAATGAAGTGAATGGAATTACCCTTAATTCATTATATGCAGCATAGTATTGTGGATATCTTCCCCTTTGTCCCCCCAAAGCCTCTTGCCACGTGTCTATCAAAATGAGTATCCTTTCCCTCACACGCAATTCTGTCTGCAAATAAAATCCCAAACCATGAACATCACAACAATAAAACCATCTAGAAATGTTAGAAAGAGAGAGGGATGGGGACTGGATCACAGGAAAAGGAAATGCACCTTTTTCTTCACCATTTTCACCATGTCCTGCAGGATATCACGTTCAATAATTGTCTGCAATATATTTTCCCCACAATTTTTCCCAAGAGTGTCCAGCACCTGAAATCACACAGGCCAAGTGGAGGGAGAGGTATCAGATCCATGAGCACGGAGATTTCAGTTGATTATAACAACAAAATATATGATCAATCAAGTACTGTGATAGGATCTTTAATTACTAAGAACAAAAGAAAGAAGGTGCTAACAGAAAGAGCAAGAAGCTGGATTTCTGGATTTTTATTTGCAAGGCGCTTCTTGATAACCTTCAAGGCCTCTTTTGTTTGCCTGCAATTTTCCCAGCAGCAATAGGCAAAAAAGCATCAAAAAATAAGTCACCGTCTAACTGATCAACAAAACACAGTGAATAGATATAGAAATCAAAATCTCAAACCACAAACTAGCTTCAGTGACAAATATAAGGACATCTAAAGAGAGACTGTATTGGGGGCGGGGGAGGGGTTGAGGAATGTTATAATATCATTATCAAGGAGGTGATTATTCTAAAGTTAGTCAGAAAATACTATAATTCTACATGCAAGGCATAAATAATATCAACATACATGCTACTTTTAGAATATAGCCTGAAATGAAGGTATTTCAGCATGTAAAATTTACGCAAAGGAGGGAAGTGTGAAGAGTTCTAAGCATCTGGGTGATATCAAAGACTCAGCATGTGAACAATGTGCATGCAAAATTGTACATCATCCCAATCCCAATACTCATTTCAGTTCTTAAGGAGTCCCTTAAGTTTCCAGCTATGCATTTGTAGAATCCACTAGAAGCAAGGATATCAATCCTAGGACTGTATAACGAGAATTTCGTATACACATGAATTCGAGGTCCTCGGTTTTTATTTCAGATGACGGGAAGGAACATGGAGAAAGTGCGAACGGGAAGTGACTAAAATTAGGAAAGGGGATTCTAGTATTTCAAAGAAACTAACCAAGGAATAACTAGAAAGCAGGAATACTGAACATAATAATAAAACAAAAACTGGATTTCTTGCATTTGCATGATTAGTTCCAGAAAATGTTAATTTTGTACACATAGCAATCAGCAAATGACACAATTTCTTTCCATGGAGAAATTTTCTGTAATTGTAGTCCATCACTTTTACAATCCATGCTTTTCCATTATCATTCACCAGATAAAAATGATTCCAAAATCAGATTAAAACTCGTTACTACAATTGGATGATCGACCAAAAGCTCACAGCAAAGCTCTCTATTAGTGCTTATCCACAACTAGGTTATAGTCCAAGCACCAGTCAAGCACAGAATTTCCAGTTAGATATATAATTTATAGCTTCCATAACACTAAGATCGAAACCGTTACCCAGGATCCATATTGATAATATCACAAAGCTCCATGTTTATTTGCCAATCAGGACCAATCAGCATATCACTGGTCGCCCTCTCAGCACACTCTGCTGCATTGTTAGCCATGCCAAACTAATCTTCCTGTCATAAATAACTTCATGAGCACGAATATAAAGCAGGAGAGAATAAAATATAACCGAAACTTAAACCCTAAGCATCAGTATCATGATCGAACATATCGTTAAAATGATCAAACTTTTTAACCCCAAAAGATCTGGAAAATCACTCCTACGGCATTTAAACCACTTCTCGCAGCTGTGCACTAACCGAAATTCAATCAAACCAAACAGATCGTAAACGATGCGAGAAATCTCGGGTAATACGAGCGAAAAATCACAAGGTTGATCCACCCAACTCCATTTTCGAAGTTAACAGATTCAGAAAAGCCGCAAAATCATCAGTTCGGAACCACACTTGGATTATTACAATCCCCTCGAGTGAAAGAACACAAACAGCCAAAGTAAGCATAAATTACAGAACAACTAGGGCCAAAGAAGACATTGGAGAGCATACCTGGTCAACCTGATAGCCAGAAGAAAGTAAAGAGAAGGGGAGAGAGAGAGGAGAAGGGGATTTTGGATTTGGCGTGTTTGGGGAATTTTATTTAGGGATTTTGTTAAGAGGTCGGTTAGGGGTCAGGTCAGCGTTTGCATGCTCTACAATATGAACTCAACCAAACGCGGTCTTATGGGTTAGAAATGTAAGAACTTCTCGAAAAGTCGACAAAGTACACAATTCATTTCAAAAAAAAAGAATTATAACAACAAAAATTATTGGTAGCAGATAATTATTTATTTTTATGTATCTTATATTAATGAGGACTAGTTCATATTCCGCACCTTGTCCGGATATATTTAAATCTTGATGGATCTTCACAGGCATATCTCGAAAGATCTGTCTACGAGTAAGTAACTCAAAAGAAAGGTGGAAAGGAAAAGACTTTCATAAACATGTAATAGTGAAAACCAAAGTTTTTGAAATAATAGTTATTGAAAACAAATTAAGAAATGAATAAACAATATTAGAATTAGTGTGATGAGTGAAATGATAAGAAATAACCTGAAAATTTAGATGAAAAATAGTTGAAAAAAGATTTCTTATTAGATATTGTTTTAGTAAGGTTTTATGGCTTAATTCTTGATTTAATAAAAAATTTAATCTGATAAAAAATCGAAATGCCCCTCGTCAACATCAGTGTAGCCTAGTTTAATAGTGTATATATATATATATAGATTTGGTGAAATTTGTTATTGGGAATTGATGTAAAATGATTATCAATTAAATACTTTATTTATAAAGCGTTGAAAGATTTTGTTTAGTATAATTGGACATCTATTTTTTCATAAAAAAGATGAAGTATCCACGTCAACCATTTACACGTTGACACGAAAATGATAATATGTGAATGTTGGTTCATATTCCACGTATACAATATTGTAGATGATTGAGATACATTATGAAATTTGACAATTAGCATCTTGTTTCACATTATATTCAATATTAACAACGACCATTCCACCGATTAAATCGTTTTCCACGTATATATAATAACGTATTCATTTTTGTGTTTGATACTTTTTGAGTTCTAAAGCTTCTTATATTTTATTAACAATGTTTGAGGTTTATATATATATATAGGGTCCGGTTCCGGTGAGGAGTACCCTTGCAGATAGGAATGAGGTGAGTCAGGTGGTGACATGTGGCATGACACATCACCGTTTTTTTTTTGCCAGATTTTCTTTTTGTATATAAAAATTAGTGTTCATATTTTTATACGTATATGTTCATTTTTAAAAGAGTCGTTGTTCATATTTTATCAATAAATGTTCATTTTTTCTCAACACTAACTATTCATTTTTTAACATTAATTGTTCATTTTTGTATTTTTTTATAACATTTTTTCAGATTTTTTTTTTTAAAATTATGCTATTCTTTCAAATCGTGTTAATAAAATATGATTATCATTTTTTTACATGTATGTATTCATTTTTTTTTTACAGTTATGGTATTTATAATATGATGTTCATTTTTTTTTTAAATTATACTTTTCTTTAAAATCGTGTTTATAATATTCAGAGATCGATTACATAAAAAATTGTGAAATCAAAGAGAATACAAGACGATTCAGGTTTTGTTTCTTCGAATTTTTACTCTCACTGTTTAGATTTTCATTCTTAAGGTTTAGGTTTCATTATGATTGATGTTTGTGTTCGAAATCAAATTTGTTTGAATCATTTTGTGTTTGATAAGTCTGATTGAAAAAATACATGTATAAACATATGTTGTGTTGGCCTAATAGCTTCAATTGAATAATCTATATGTTTCTTTTGGTGTGCATGTAAACTGTTCGGCAAAATGTCTTATAGAAAAATAGTTTATAATATTTACAAGAACAATGACATAAAAAGTATTAACAGTGAGGAATAAAAACATGAACAATGACGCATAAAAGTATGAACACCGATGAGTTATCTATAACTTTGACACATACATAACATATTATGATCATCTTTTAACGTTTTATGATGAGATTTTTTATATTTTGTAGTTATATACTTAAATGAACATCTATGCATTATAAAATAAACACAAAAGAATAAATGGACATGACACTTTGATGAATAAAAATACTATGGAACACCGATGTATAAAAATATGAACAATGACATATAAAAGTATGAACACCGATGGCTATTTTGAACGTAAGGTATTTTTCCAGATTTTAAGTCAATTTACAAAAATGTCATTAACGATGAGTGTGAGAGCCCTTAATTTAAATTCATCCAATGGCTTACAGCCCTCCTAATTCCTATCTACGAGCTCTCCCCTCACTTGAACATATATATATATATATATATATATATATATATATATATATATATATATATATATATATATATATATATATATATATATATATATATTAAGGGCTCGTTTGGAAGTGCTAGGAATCATTTCCGGTAACGAAATCAAAAACTATGTTTGTTTGCTCGTTTACGCCTTTGACTCCTTTCCTCCAGCTCCGGCCTTAGAGGTCTTTTAACACAGGAATGTAATCTCATCATTTCCATTTTCTTTTTTTAGTCTTATCCGATTTCATATCGTTTATTCAACCGCTCCAATCAAACGGACACTAAGAATATTTTAGTTTTGACATGAAGTGACATGTGTTATCTCCGTTCCATGTCTTGTATGATAAATCCTAGTAACCGTACATTATATGTTTTGTTTTCAAAATTTATTTATAAAAAAGTAATTTAATTACTTGTAAAAGCAAACCTTTAAATTTTTAAAAAGTAACTAAAAATCAATTAATTATTCATATTTCAATTGAAACTAAATAATATCTTATCATTACACTCAAATATGGGCAAGAGAGTGATTGACCTATATACTAGTATTGAACCGAAATCATTTTTTATACGAGTTGCTTCCTCGAATATATTTTTTTACATGTCATTTTCTTATAACTTATTTTTTTCGATAAAATTATATATATAATTGTCATAACTTTTAATTAGAATAATTATCCTATAATAAAACTTTAATATTTCTACTTACAAAACTTACTTTTCTTATATATATTATACTAAACATACTTTTTAAAAACACACACTCTAAAATAATATATTTTAATTTTATTAAAAGAAATGGTTAACGATTTTGTGTGAACTTTAATGTAAAATTATGTTAATATTAGATAATTATTAAAGCATAAGACTTTCACATCACGTGTCATTTCTCGTGTAGCTTCATTTTATAATTGTACTAATTATAAAATAAATAAAAATTATTAATATAGACTATAAATATATTGTTTCCATTTTTAATCTTATCACAATTTTCTATAAATTTATAAGATATTCTTATCTATTTTTGGAAAAAATTTAACACTTTTATTTATAAAATAATCAGATAATTTCTTATTCTAATCTTAGCATATAAATATACAATTCTTATACTAATTAGAAATAATCACTAAATTAAAAGATGTTACATCTTTTAATTTTCTAATAAAAATATTTAAACTACCTAATATAATTTATTTAGTTGAACTTTTTAAAAGTACTCTAGTGTTAAAATTATTATGATACATCAATTATGATATAAAAAAAATTAATTATCCATTTAATAATTTTTTTTTTTTAAATATAATCAATTTGTTTACTCGTTCCTTGGCACGAGAAATATACTAGTTACTTATAAACTGAGAATAACATATTGAGTCTATTTGATAGAACGAGATTGTTGCTAATGAAATTAAAAGTGAGGATGAGAACTAAGAATGAAGATGAAGTAGACGAAATAAAATATAACTTAGCTGTGTTCGGTATGAAAAAAAAACTAACATAGATGAGAAAAAATTAAAAAATACAAAAAGTAAAGGAAAATATAAATAAAAATTGATATCAAAATCTGCTAAAACTAATCAAAATCCTAAAAATCCAAATCATATGTAATTTACGTCGGTCATACTCCTAGTATTATACGGTATTTTGTATGTGACCACATTATGATTTTTAATTCCTTATAATATGTTGGGTTCGTTCGGCATCATGGTTGAAGTGGTTGAGGGATATGAAATTTATCTAAAAATTATTTTATGGTGTTCGGTTGAAAACGATGAGGAGGATGAAGGTATGGTTAAAGATATCGATTATGGAAATTATTGGGGGGTACCCTTCACCTGAAATTGAGAGAAAATCAAGAAGAGACAAGGAAAAAGTTGGTACTTAGGGTGGTCATCAAGGGCATAACTGAAATGTAGATTTTTTTCATCTTGTAATGTAGGAAGTGTCGGTTGAAGAATTTACCTTCAATTTCATTCCATTCTGACTTTTTTTTTTCTTCACTTTCATTATCTCCTTAGGTCACAATATCAAACACTAAAATTGAGGATTGAAGGTTAAAGTTTTTATTTCATTCTCATCTTCATTTACTTCGTACGCTTAACTAATCGGACCCAATTTATCACACGTGAAGTTATAAAACAAAACAAAATTGATCACATAACAAAATGACATATCGAAGAATATGTATTGAACTCATTTCTCACCAAAGGAAAATAACAAGGAAATTTAAAATACTGTGAAAATATGAGATTCAATGATCAATAAAAACACATAGGGGATTTATAGAAGAGCCCATATAAAAAAAATATTAAAAAAATAGCTAATTATGCAATTTTAGTGCGTAATTTTTTGCGGTTCACTACATATTTTGGTTCTGAAATGAAAGCCAAATGGGTCCGAAGTGAGCCACATAATTATGTGTATGGTACGCATGGTGGAAATCAACTACGCATCTGGATCCCAAAGTGAAAATCAATTACCTACTTGCTTCTTGAAATGGAAATCACCTATGCACTTGGCTCCCGAAAGGAAATAAGAACCAAACTTTCACGTTTTTATATGGTTGTGATCCAAGATAAGATCAATTATGCATTTGGCTCCCAAAATAAAATTTGTTGGATCATATATCGTTAGTATTGAGAACTATAGTCCGTTCTCAAGTCAGCGGAATATAGATTTAAGAGTTTAAATATTAACGATAACTCACTATACAATAAATGCGTTAAGAAATGAGATTTAAAGTGGAAAATCTAATTGATCAACTACTCAATCAGGATTAAAACCACTTGTCCTACCACTACACAACCAGTAAGGAATTCAACTCTTCACACAAATTTATTGACATGTTGGCCGTAATATACGCTCATCAATGCTAGTACATTATAAGACTCCTCGATTTCTAAACTCCAACTCTATTCAATAAAGGCCTACATTTTTCTTCACTTCACTCACGTCATCTCCATCTCCGTCTTCGTCTCTTGCCGTCTACCACGGACATCGTCTCCTGCTTTGCTCATTAGTGGGCTCACATAACTAAAGGTTTAAAAATAAAAATATTTCATGAAGAGTTAATCTACTATAACAACCCTAGTAGTATTTATAGCGTACTAACCCTAAAATGAAAGATCTTGTTTCCTATTATCTTCTTTGGTCAAGGAACAAATAATGTCAATGATATCCTTTCATATCTTAAAAGATCTTGAGATAATTGTTAGAAAGATATTTATTTCTAAGATACACTTTACAAGATAGATAAGGTCATTCGGCTAATCTTGTCCATACATATAATATGTTAAATTTCCTTTAATAACAAATCATATCTTCAAAATTGCGGTAACTTTCACTTTGTCCAACATCTTGTCTCGGTGCACCTAGGATTAGCGTTTCGTAAAGTTCAACGCCCTTGTTTAATTTAGCATATATTTGATAGCATGTTTTCATGCTAGTCTTTAGGAGCCTTTCTAGTGTAGTTTTGCATGGTTTAGACACCCTTACATGAGATTTTGAGCAAGTTATTGCTATATGGATGTCTACTTCCTTTTCCTTTGAAATTGTAGGTCTTTGAGGCCGCCTAGAGCTTAAGAGAAGCATCTACCCTCATCCAAGGTATGAAGAGAAAATGTGTCTCCTTGTGTTGTCTTCAACTCCCATTATGATCGACTAGGATGACATTGACGTTGTATCTACCTCAAATCCAAACAAGCCCCTAAAAATTCAAATGACTCCCCAAAGATCTAAAGATGAATGACCTAAGAAGCACCAAGAAGGTCAAAATTACCCCACACAAAGCAAGGAAGCAAGACTAGAGAAGATCAACCTAGGATGCTTTAAGCCATCTTGTGGACCAACCTCCTAGACCTATTTGCCCAACCTTTAACCGCTCGGCCTAGCCACTGCCGAACCGGGACCAACCCTTAGACTGCCCTATGAATCGGTGCCCTTGTATGTGGTGGCGGGCTCACTTTGTGGTTGCTTGAGTGATTTGTAGTTAATTTGGATCATATATGAGTTCTTTTTAATTATTTCATGATAATTGATGAGATAAGAGATAAATACTAATAAGGTAAGGCTTGGGGTGCAATATTAACAAGCTAAGGCTTGGTTTATCTTCTTTGAATATAATTATTAAATGTATGTTTAAATTGGTTTTTATAAATTTGATTTGCACAATGTTTGGCTAAATTCTCGTTCGAACTTTGGGTGACAATATGACATGGGGTGCAATATTAACAAGCTAATGCTTTGTTTATTCTCTTACAATGATTGATGATATGATGACATGGTTTGAGTTGTTTGTTTTCCTCTTAGTTGATGTAACAACCGGTTTTCGTTTCTCCCTGTCACCGCCCCCGCGGTGATAGTGAGCCGTAGTCACTGTTGACCCCAAATCGTGTGCGATTTGATTTTTAATCGTTCTATCTCTTTCATTTCTTAGAAGATCCGATATTTTTTGGGTCGTCTTTCCTCTATCTTCTAACCCTAATTCTGGACCTTCATTGTTCTTTCCTAGCCGTTCTCTTTATATTCCCGCCTTCTCTTTCGTTTCTTCTTCTTGCTTACGTTCTTCTTCAACCTCGAGTCAAGCTGCAGCCTTTCCGTGCGAACTCCGACATAATCTCTATAAGTTCTTCACCCCTTCGTCCCCTTGTTGTTTCCGGATCTCCTACTGTATGCTTCTTCATCTTCTTATCCTTCTTCTTTTCTTCTTTCTTCTTCTTAACATGAATTAAGATCGAGTCTTGACTCTTGTTTGTCCTTCGTTGTTATTGCATATGTGTTTCCAGGCTCCTTTGGTTAAGTGTTATCGTGTGTGTGGATTGAAGACTTAAACTTTGGTCTCTTTGTTGTGTTGATGTTGTCGTAGAAGTCCCGACAATCCCTTTGTTTGTCCACCACCCCCGTGGTTGCAAGCCCCGTCCCGGTTGCAACTAGTGCCGCCTCTGCGCCTTCTGTTATTTAAGACCCGAGGTCTTAGGGACGCTGTCCACATGCCAACCATGCTCGCGCAGAAAACTTCCCAGGAGGTCACCCATCCTGAAATTGCTTCCGTACGAGCACGCTTAACTCTAGAGTTATTTGTCCTCACTCTACCACTGGAAAAGAAGAATTCTTGTTGACATGGGTAGGAACTCATCCTTATAAGTCAATCACAAATCCCCATTCAAATGATGCGGGATGACAATTTTACGGGATGTTACATGTTACCCGCCCTCGTGCCTCTTCTACAGTAACTCCCGTCTTTGGTGAGTTGTTTCCATATTTGTTTCCTTTTCCCTTTCCTTGTGCTAGATCATGCTAGGATGAACCTAGATGACTAAGTTGAATGCTAGTTAGTGGCTTGTTGATCCCATGAGTTGATTATGGTTTCAGTATCTTGAACTTGTGTTGTTGATGTTGTTCCTTGAGAGCTTTGAGGCTAGGAATCGTTCTTCTTAGCATGTTGGAGATCTGTTAGTGATCATCGAAACTAGTAGTAGTAATCTTCTAGCACGTTACATTAGACCTTATAGAGGTCAATGAGACTAGAAGTATGTAGACTTCTAGCATTCAGATAGTTTCTGATTCGTGATGCCTTGTCTAAGCCGACATTGATCTTTTCCTACAGGAAGCTAAGCAGTTTAGTTGAGTTTGATTTACCTGTAATTCTGGTAAGTCTCTTGAACTTACTTAGATGCGTTCCGTATATTTGTTTGGCCGTTTTGGTGGTGTTTGCTTGCTTTATCCTCATAAAGGAAAACCGGACTAGGACGACCTTATACCGTTATTGGCCCAAGTGTATTATAATCGGACGGTGACCACTTGTCCAGTTCTACAGGAGACTGGAAGGTGCTCTTGCGACCAGGTGTTACGCTAAGATTGTAGCACGTAAAAGTCTTAAATTTATAACTCGATATATTTTTCCTAACTCCTAGCGAACCCACAGTGTATGGGTCGTTTTGTAGCAAGGATATTATTTTGAGGTCGAACACAAAGACTAAGGTGAAATCGAATCAAATAGTGACTAAGGATAGTGTAAATCTAGTCTAAGAAAGGAGTAAGAAATAAAGAAATGGAAATCATGATGTTTTTGGGTTTGGTTTTGTGGTGATCAAACAAAGATCACAATTAATGCAAGATTAACAAATCAAACGAACAAACTAAGCTAGCAACACAAACAAGCAAAACAAACACGAGATATGTGATCAAAGAGAGAAAGGCGGATTCTAGGGATTAGGAATTCCGGTTATGGCATTGGACTCGAGTTTCTAATCAATCTTGGACTAGCTATGGTATGTTGGGAAAGGGTGTTTCTCAAATGGAATCAATCACCGGGTAAGTCTCATGATCCACTAATTCCGCACCTAAGGTCCTATCACCGGGTAAGTCTCTAGGAGCCTAAGGTTGGGGAATCTACACAAACCGGATTGCTATCTAGGGATCTAACCTCTCCTTACCGGGTAAGTCTTGCGAAGGCAAGTCCTAAACATCAATCCTAGCACACTCAGTCCAATAGCGGCTTATGAGGCTCACTACTACCTAGAGTTCGTCATCATTGGTACTTGAGGTCGGAAATCACCGGGTAGGTCTCTTTCCTTACTTAGTTTGCTAGCATTAGGTCACCCTAAGCTAGGTTAAGCTTAGCAAACACTATGATTTCAACAATCTAACATCCTAACATTCAGATTTATCAATACAAGCACAACAAAATCAAACCACGGGCAGATCATCAGAACCACAGCCGTGGTTGTCCTAGAACAGACCGTAATTTATAACAGCAGTTAAGCACGAGCAAGCAAATCATCCAAAGATACATTTAAGTCTATTCTATCATAGTACAAGCCATAACCATCATTCCTTTACCCTAGAATCTCAACTACTTAGCCAACAACATGCATTTTAACAATCAAACTCAACAAGCATACATTCATGGCTTCCATAGCAAGAAAATGAAATGAAAGAGTAATGAAACAAGTAGAACAAGAAAACCAAGCTGAATAAATGTTAAGAAAGACTTACAACCCTTCAAAAGAAGGTCCAAATCGTTCCTTACAAAACCTTGCAAATGTCTTCAACTAGTTCACTCAAAAACCTCTCAAAAACTATGAAAACTTTAAGACTAGTGTTCTTCTTCTTCTTCTCCAAATGAGAGTGTTTTTGCTCCCCTCCAAGAGTAGCCTCCAATGGAATGTTGTCCAATGAGAGAGTGTGGGAGAGGATCCTTTGATAATCAGCCTGCAGGACCACTTATAGCCTCCACCAAGAGCAAGAGTCGGTTATGGAGATCGTGTCACAGCTGTCCAGAAGGAATCACGGCCAAAACCACGGGCCCTTTTGCTCATCAAGCCATGAGTTGGTGCAAGGCATGCACCAACATGGTCCTATATGTCCTCCTTAGCTCCTAGCTTGCTTCTTAATGGGTCCTAAAGTGTGTCATCACGAGGGACGATCCTCGAATGTATCGATTAAGCTCCAAAAGCTCCCCAAAATACCTACAAAACCGACAATAGTTTGTGTAGACGTCTATCTCGACAATATGCATGAATCAAACGTAAATGTCATGAATTAATGCCAAACTATGCATGAATATCGGGAAAAACTATCTAAATGGATGCCTAAACTAACGTCATAAATCGTGTTATCACCAGGCCCACAGGTAACGGATAGATGCATATGATCTACTCATGTCATAACGGAAACGGAGACAAGTTTCGAGAGATTCTCGTGTGACAAAAGAAGTTGAATTAGTAATGGATAACTATTGTAAAGATAATAATCGGTTGTGTGCGAGCATGTTATGTGTTTATATTCTTACACGTGTTTGTGCCTTTACTGTCTTTTTGATATCTAGAATGTTTAGCTATCGGTTTATACTGATGTTGTAGATGCCCTGCAGGTTAGAGATGTTGCTGAGTGATCCGGATGAAGTGGTCAGCTAGGGTTCCCGTATATTATAGGACGGGATCGGGGTTTATATTTCAGTTGTTGTCTTTTTCAGTTTGTTGTTGAACTCGGCTGAGAGTCTTTTGTTTACCCTTTGTTATACCGTTTGATTTTTATCTATTTTGATTTTCATTTATTTGTGTCTTGTTGCAAGATCCGATGTTATTGTTGTTACTCTTGAGGGTCGGGACCCATTGCGAAGTACTAACCCGTAACGCTACGAGTTCCTAAAATTTGGGGTGTTAAAGTTGAGGCAACCATTTGTTCTTACACATAATATGCTTACGACATGATCTTACTCGAGGACGAGCAAGGTAAGTATGGGGTATTTTGATGAGTGACAAATTTAATATTTTTAGACCTTAGATTCATGCATTTCATACCTCTCTCACTCTCCCATACATCTATAGTTGTATGGAAATTGTTCACTTTTTGTATTTCGGTATCTACTCTGGTTTGTTTTGTGTTTCAAGCATTAAGGTCATTTATGGAGCATAATGGTATGAAAATATCATAGCACGAGGATTCAATCTTTCCTAGAGTCGGAGAATACAAGAAAACATCAACATCAACTAAATATTGAAGAAGTCAAATGGAAACCATTAGAGATGGATGCCATTCTATGACACCCTTTCAAATACTCCCAATTTCAACCATCTTCCTTTGGATTAGTACAATCATGTCAACTGAAAAGCTGTAGTTCTTTGAAAGAGCTTCAAAAGTAGTACTCGGGTACACGTAGTTCCAACCATATCAACAAAAAGTCAGTTTTACTAAACTGTCGAAGAAGCTGTCGGAACAGAGTTCCTTACGGCCAAGCTTACGCCCACCTTATTGTCATGTTACGGCCGTATGGTGCCCATAAAGAGGTCGTATCACCTGCTGGCTGTAGCCGATAAGGAAATTAAATAATTTCGATTGTAACTTTGGAAGGTTATATTTTGTGTAACTCTAGAATTTGAGTTTTTTTCGGTATATATTCTTATGTCAGTCGTAGGGTTAGATATGTTGATTCATTGGCATCACTCAATTTTCTCCTTACCTTAGCGGTCAAGTAGTTGTTTGCTTTGCTTTAAAGGTTCACCTTACTGAAACCAGACATTTGTGAATTTATGTCTTTTTTGATTCAACATATTGTTTTTGTTTTATATTTGATCATGTCTAACAAAATTCCCTCATGATTTAAGAATTGAATGATCCCTATAATGGTTTAGTTTAGTGTTTGCATATATATTTATGAATGGAGATTGTGATATTTCTTCTTTTCAACGCATTTATTTCCTACCTTTTATTTACCTTCGAAAGAAGTGTTGTTTATAAATAGTTTTGATAAAACAACCGAAAAGGCATAAGCGAATGACGCTTTATTGGATTTATTGAAAAGAACTTTGTTTTGAGCGTACTAGTTTATCAAAGCTTCGAGGATTTATAACTATCGTTGAAAGTTCCGGTCTTTATACATTTTATAAATGAAGAGACAAAAGCGAATATTTCTGGATTTCTAAGTGTTTAGTAGATTTTTCTATACTTGTCGAACCGCTGGATTGAGAGTTACGCGAATTAAAAAGTGCGATCTTTGGTTGTCTATGACAAATGCTATTTTAGATGGTTATCTGCAATTATCATATATCAATGTTAATGATTTATATATATGCATCAATATCTTAATTCATGTTTTCTTTGATCGCCTCCATCATATATTGCCTACAATCGTTATTGCCTTTTTTTGCTTGTTACAATAATTTCCTTATTGTCTTGCTTTTCACTTCAAATAATTCACTATCAATATCATCAAAATCAGACGTGGTCCCTGAGAACTGGATCCGACTTGCTTCACCAACGTCGAACTGAATTGTCTTTGCCGTTGTGGGCTCGCTTCTGGACTCAAACTTGGCCCGCTTATGGACTAGAACTTGGCCCGCTTATGGACTAGAACTTGGCTCTAGGCTCCAGCGTTGCTTCTAAATCGTCGACGATTGCTTCCCTGTCCAGATGCAACTTATTAATAATTCCTCTTTCGGGGTCAACTACGAAATGGAATCACATTCCGGTTTTGGTGCCCAAGTGCGAAATTAAACGACTTGTTTGGCTTGAAACCAACTTCGATTACGGAGTCCAAATGTGAAACTGTACGTAACTTTAATTTCGAAACTCGCCTACGGAATTGGGATTACGGATAAAGAAAATATATGATTTCATTTAATATTCCCGCTTAAAAATCTTATGAAGATGGAATTCAGTTTGCATACATAGAAATAGGAAGTGAGAAGGAGAAGCAATTGATGAGATTGTAGGTGGACGTGAGTTATACGTTGATTTGGGATGATGTTTGGTGGTGCCCACGATCATTGCTTTCAAATAACACATCTTTGACGATATCACAACGCAAGTACATTGTTAGTGTATATAATCACCACCATAACTACACTCTAAACCGGCTATTCATTTTAATCCGCACAAACTAGGTCCCCCTCCAACTTTGAATCATTGAAATTCGTTTAAGTTTAACCACACCTACTACATACCTTTTAAGGCTATCCAAACGGTCCGGATTGGACCGTAACTCACGGGCTGTACCGGACGATTTTAGTACTTATGTGAAACGGTCCATTATGGGACCGGACCAGTCCGGCCTGTTACAATCTGGTCCACCACGGTCCGATCTCGAATGTTTTAATTTTGAATTTTTTTAAAAATATATTTTTTGTATGAATTAAATCCGATCAGTGTTTAAACAGGACCAGACCGAATTTTTACAATTACGGTTCAGTACTGGGTCCGATCCGATTTTCCAATCCGGTCTGAATGTGTGCAGTCCTACCTACCTTTAGCTCATTCCAAAGCTAAATGCCTACATATATATCATTACAATTTTCCATTTTAATTTCATATATACATCATGGATCAAAATAGATTCATCTACAATTATTCTCATCTATTATTTTTTTACCAAATAGAATTGAGATTTTTTGTTGGAACATTATGAATATAATAAACAATGAAGGAAAAATCAAAGCCTTGAACAATAAGCTGATTTATTAGTGGGATACTTACAAAAAGGTATATATCACGATTTATGATTTTGCTATCAACCAATTTCACTTCTTCGCCTTGAAGGATAAGCAATCTGGAAGAAATCTATGGTTCTGCGCTTGCCTGCAACACAATATTCAATTCAACAATCTCTTAATTTTAATAGTAATTGATAAATAATCTGGAAATTAACCAGATCAATCACATACCTGATGCTACCGGAGTTGCTACTGCTGCTCCGACTGCTGCTCGTGCTTCCGCCATTGCTGCTACAATTTCCCTCACTCAATCCACCTGATTTCCTCTTATTCGATCCCGAGTTCTTACTCTTCTTCTTATTCTTATTCAACCAGAACGAGATCGGGAAAACCGAAGTCTTAAGAAGAAATCCGCCATTATCGATGCTTCGACTTCTCACGACTTTCTTCTTACTATCACTTCTCTTCATAACAACCTTCCTCTCCTTCGATTCCTTCTGATTCTTCTCGTTATCAGAAGTCGTTGCGGGAGACTTCTGGTCAACGATATCTCTCAAAGAAAGCTCGTAAGAAGATTCCGGCATGTCCTTAATCATCTCCATCAGTTCTATCCGGCCTCTCGCGATCGCCTGTGTTCTCGAATCCGGTGAGGGAGATTTCCATAGGCGAGGCGAGGAGGAGTCGGAATCGCCTCCGGCATCGGTTGATTTCGCTTCCACAGCGAATCTTACTGGCGATGAGCCGCCGGAGTTGGGAGATCTTGCAGGTTTTCGAGGTCGGATGACGTGGCTGGCGTATGAGTCGTTGATTAGTCCGACCGGGTCGAATATGTGGATTCGGTTCTCCGGTGGTCTCCTTGATGGTTCAATCATGGCTTCTTAATTTGTTGTTTAGAGAGGAGTCTGAGATTTTGTGAGTGGGGAAGAAACAAAATGAGGTGGGTGGAATAATGACTATATATATGTAATATATTTATAAATGGAAAATAAAAAAATATATATTTATAAATTGTTTAAGATGAAGGTAAGAAAAGTCTTTGAAGGGGAACTTATGTGGACGCTTTCGGCTAAGTTGCAAGTTATATTGTTATAATGCATGCCACTCATTTATGCTCCCTATTTTTATCCATTTTTCTCAAATACAAATGTAAGTTGGAAGCTGCAGAAATCATTCTGGTAACGAAATGACTGTTAATCAATCAAAAACTATGTTTGGTTGGAGGTCTTTTAACACGTGAATATAATCTCATCATTTCTATTTCCTTTCCTTACCCTTATTCGATTTCATTCTGTTTCCATTTCACCACTTCAACCAAACGGACACTAAAAATATTGATTTAAATTTATAAATTTACAAATTTCGAATGTTTTAGCTTTTCTAAATAAATTATAATTTTTTAAAAACAAATTGTATTGTTCTTAACAGTGCTATCATTGTAATATTTATATTGTTAATAGTTATAACGTCATAACTTAAACGACGGTATATTCTTTTTTCAATTGGAACAAAACGGAAGGAAGAGCCATTTGGCTAACGAACTAGCACGAAGAAAATGACATTGGAATTTTGAAAATTCTAGAAAAAGGATTCAATACCATGACAGAGAACTATCGATTTAGAAATGCTATTTTACATTTTTACAAAAAGCTTTCCAAGCGGAAGCAGGCCGGACCTCTTGAACGATCCGTGTCAAAAAACATTATTATCAATTAAATTGTCATCAACTATATCATCATCAACGATATTGTCATTTATCATATTTTCATCAATTATAATGACATCAATGATATTATTATTAACTATGTTGTTAACAAAACAATGTAATAATATTATTATCACAATATGTTATTATCATTTATCTTGTAAATAAAAAAATTATTTATGAATAATTAAAAATACTTTTGGACAATTTTGGTAACTAGAACTTCTTAGAAACTAGAGTAGTAACTAGGCTTTTTAATGTTTCAATTAAGTAAATATACCTCAACCATTTGTATTTATTCTCAAACTCTACACACTATTGTCTCAAGGGGAACATTTATTAAACACAAAACTAGAAAAAGCCTAGTAAACTAAATTGTTTCAATATTTTTTAACTTAGGATCAAAAACCAAAAAAAAAACTTTGGAAGTCAAATTTCTAATTTCAAAACTCAAATAATTTAGTTAGAAAATTCAACATTTTATTTGCAGGTTTTATTATTAATTTTCAAACTAATTTCTTAAGATTAAATGAACTTGGACATGGAACTTTTTAAGAAGATTAAGCTACTAAGACATATTTTATTTATGCAATACTAACTAGACCCCTAATATTTATCATTAAAAAAAACATATAGGAGAATTAATATGATCTTAATTAAGCAGTTAAGGGAGCAATTAAAAATAATTAATAATAATTAATAAATTATACGGGCTAAAAATATTATGACAATTTAAAATTTTTCTCTCTCCTGTTAATTATATTTAATTTTGTTAATTGTCAAATTTAGGATTCAAAATCTAGACGACAAGCCCTCCCTCTCTCTCACTCTTAACGCATGCACACTGCAGAACTTATAAGCTTGGTCTTAGCCTCTTTTTTTTTTTTTACTGTTTTCAAATTTCTCTCACTACCTATTCACTATATATATATGTATCTTATTTTTTAT
>BSUD01000004.1:10818358-10848938 GCA_033239045.1 Fagopyrum esculentum | reverse complement strand
TCTTATTTTTTATTTATAACAATTAAAAATAATATAAGTATATATAAAATGGGTGTTAATAGGTAGACAAAATTATTTTATAAATTATATATATATATATATATATATATATATATATATATATATATATATATATATATATTACCTGTTAACATTTAAAGCCATTTAAAATATTTTAAGGAAAAGTGGATCCATATAGCAACATTTAAGTGAATGTTGTTTGATCTTAAAGATTCATTTTTCATCTTGTAGGAGATCATTTTGTATGTGTTCTAACAAAATGAAATTATATCTTTCCTATGTGGCATTTAAGGACACTTAAATCACTACCAATGCAGATGCTGTTATATAGTCTTATACCAGTTGAATTAATTAAACTTTGTGTATTTTTTTTGTAATACACAATATTAATAAATTTTCAATTACACAACGTTAATGCATTATCCGATCTTACGAACGTACGCGATTGGTCTAACGTGACCAGCCATTAGACCGAACTTCAATTAAACTTAAATGTTAACAATAAATAAACTTTATACCAACTAATTAGCTATACAAATATGTTGTTAAACCTCATACTACATTAATCATAATTTTTTCAACTAAAATAATTAAACAACCGAAAAATATAACATTAATGTACGATTGCTTTCATTTGTAATGTTTGTACTACTTTGCTTTCATAATGTTAGGTTAGTACTTAGTTCGGTTTTATTATATGATGGATGCAATTAAGTATTTAATCAGTAATTATTGTGTATAGTTGGATACTCATATGAATCTAAACAATCATTCTACCTTAGTAGTCACCTTAAATCTCTTCTTAAAAAACTCATCACAATGTTAATTAATCATATGTTTTTTCTAACAAAGATAGTTAACGAAAAAAGGATACATTACGAGTTGGCGGCAATCGTGCGGCATAATAAAAAAAACGGCGTATGTACGTGGCCGACGTGATTAAATATTTAAAATATTGTTTTTTGTGATTAAGTTATTGTATATTTTATTAAACTATGCCGTATAATACTGGCTATTGTATTAAACAAAAAAAATCATAATGAAGTATAAGATTTAGTATTAAATAAATTTACAATAACATTAGGACGTCAAAAGGCGGTATACATCATTTATTTTAATTTATTAAATAATGATATTTTTTTATTCTTTTGTTGGGGACAGATAATGATTCTTTGATTTTAATAGCATGCACTTGGATGTGTGGTGGGGAACTAGAAGCGGGGGAAATAATAAATTAAGATGAATTAGATAACAAATAAAATAAGTATATATATAGAGAAATTTAAATTACTTTTAAATTATAATTGTTTTTAATAGTAAGTAGGTAGCTTGTTTTCCCTTTCTCTAATTATCTACGAGACTAACACTAAAATCTAGAGCTTCACAATTCTTTGAATTTTTTTTATCGAGAAGGTAAGAAGCTCGGTTACATAAAAAATAATTGGTGTATTGAGAGACCGACAACTGACAAACGGCATACCGTTATGCAAAAAGAAAGACAAAGAGAGGAAGAAACAAACACTACAAGCAAAAACCGAAAATGTGCGAAAGATTTAAAAAGTTGGAACAACTAAACCTTGGAAGAAGATGCGGAACACTCGAGGCTGACAAAACATAAAGATGACACGAGATAGATAAACTAGCGCGGTGTCTCGCCACCGAGAAGCAGAATGGTAGTGTAACACCCCGAGTTTTACAACTTAGGGAGTTACTGGTTAGGACCGCACAGTGGGTCCCGACCTTAGTTTGACAACAACTTAACGTGATCTTACAACAAGACACAAATAAGGAAAAACTAAAATCATAAAATAGTTTTTATCAATGCATGAATGTGACCAGATCAACTACAGCCGGAAAAGTAATATATCAAAGTACGGAAGGAAACGATGTTCAACTGAAAAACCCACAAATGCAAAAACTACAAAATGTCCTAAAGTACGACACCCCGGCTGACCACTACCATCTGGATCACTCGGCATCTGCTCTAACCTGTGTCAAATCTAAACAACATATCAACCGTTAGCTAACTAACCAAATATAAGCAAAATGATAACAGCACAAACACAAGCAGAAACAAAAATAAACAAACAACATGCTGGCACTCAACCAATTATTATCTGTTATTTTAGTGATTCACATTATTCAATTTAAGTTGTGGCACGAGAACTATTATTAGTTCTCGCCTCCGTTCCTTATCCAACTGGTGTAGGTATAGCTGACTTCCTTTGGTAGCGTCACTACAAACCATGTGTGGACTAGTCCCGAAAGAAACCCCCAGCGCCCTGCGAGCTACTGAGCGGAATGCCACCGCCCGTTACTCTTAGGCCAGAATACAGGTCGGTATTTATATATCACAACCTATCTCTCTAACATGTCAATCACACACCACCATCATCATTTATACTCATATTTAGCAGTCAGCTAAGTAAGCCCAAAGGACTTACCTGTTATAATGCTCGACTCTTTAGTAATCACTTGCTCTGTAACTGTACCCACTCAGTTGCCTGTTAAAGGCGATAAGTGTATTAGCACACTTTCACGTAGATAGAAGTCTAAAACTTCTGAGATTAAATAAGTATTAAGACGTACTAGCTACATTATTAGTTTTAGGGTAAAATGACCATTTTACCCTTCGTTCCGATTTTCTCGAAGACCCTAAAATTCATGTCCAAACTCCTATTTGAAGTTCTAAAATATATCCTAACTCTTAGAATTTTATTAGGTGCGAAACGGACATTTTTCTTATGTTTCTATTTTCCGGAAGAACCGAAAAAAAGGTTTAACTTCGGCTCTAAATATAAAATTCTTAACGGCTTATAAAATTTCCGAATTTAATATCTAGATCATCTATGAGGTTCTATCTAGCCTTAGAAGAAAGAATTTCACCAAACTGTTCAGCCGATATTTTTATAATAATTCCCAAAGTCGGTTCCTCACTCTACTTTCTTATACTTAGTCAAATTTATAAGTTCAATAAAACTGCTCAACTACCTAACTTCGGGAGCTCGTAACTTTCAATCCGACCGTTCATTTCTCACCAAATTTTAATATGATAAACTACATATATCCGTCTACAACATATCCAAAATTCAACGGTGGATCTTTATCCAAACATTTTATAATTGATCGACAAGATGGGCTGTTCGAAACCTAAAAGCTGAAGAACTTAAATTAATTTACAGCAGCCCTTCCTTCCATTTTATGAACATACTCAGCAGCTCATTAACGTTATTTATGCTTAGGCTCAACAACAGCAGTTCACAAACACATGGGTGACAGTGAAGTCGAAGAGAGGAGGAGCAAGCTTACGAAATCTGCAGTCCGGCGTTAAGGGTTGGCGTTTCCGGCGGCGATGGATCCGGCTGCGCAAGAAGACGATTATTGATCCCGGAATCGCACCAGCAGCGGAAGGAAACGGATGGACAGAGGAGGGAGACTTACCGGAATGGAAGACTTGCGACAATCCAAGGTTTGTGCGCGGCGTGCCTCGGGTCTGGATGCAAATGGATGTACTGGTGTGTCCGGTTCTGGCTACAAGGTGACGTGTGGAGCGTCCGGGTCTGGCTGCCACGAGATCTGTTGTACGAGGCGTTGTTACTCAGGAAAAACAGAAGGGAAGGAGGAGAGGACAGCCCTGGGGCTCACCTGGTGGTCGACGGGGAAGCGGCGACAGAGGGCGGCGGTTGGCAGCAGCGGCGACGGCTCAAAGGCGTGCCTCGCAGGGGCCGAGTGTCGCAGCGGTGGACGGTGACGCTGGGCAAGGCGGCGCAAGGTGGGCGGCGATGGGCTGGCGGTCCGACTGGGGTAGGCAGCAGTGCTGCGCTTCTTCTGTAGCAACGAAGCAACGATAAGCGTAAGGAGGGATTTGCGGCTGGAGTGTATCGGCAGGGTTAGGATTAGGTTTAATTAATCAGGTTAATTAGATTAGTCATTAGGAATGGGCTGGCTGGTTGGGCCTCGCAGTGGCCCACATCCGGCCCGCTTTTAAATTAGCACGGAAAGGAATCCGTCACTCGCTCGGGTTCTAGTTAAGTACGGAAAATATATAATACGGAATTAATTCTGTATTATCTTTATTTTTATTATTTATATATTTATTTTATTAATAAATTTGGTGTTATCATTTTATGTGAATCTAGGTCACATAAAATGATAAAACTAAACTCGTTTCATTTTACTGATTTATTTATTTAACCATGGTCTCATCGGACTTTGTTTAATTTCACTTTACCGGAACTTAAAATTTTTGGTTATTACATCAGTGCCCCCTTAAAAGAAGTTTCGTCCCGAAACTTAAATTATTTCCCTTACTCACACATTTCTTCCGGTATATTTTAGTTTTCTCAACACCTTTGTTTTCTACCAAGCAGCTACTCAGGCAGCAATCAAACAAGTATCACAAAAGAGAAACAGAAACACTCAAAACAACATGAAAACCTGAAAGGTCAAACAACACAACATCCGAGTACTAACCCGTCAAACAGGAGTAACCTCTAACCCCGCAAAGAACTCGGGGTAGTTACGTCTAACACTCTCCTCAGTCTCCCAAGTGGCCTCATCAGCTCCTCTCCTAGACCACTGGATCCTCAGCATAGGTATCTCCTTGGATCGCAGACGTCTGGTACTGCGTTCCAAGACAGCTACGGGGTACTCTACAAACGTATGGTCAGGCTCCACTATCAGATCCTCATGGCTGATGACGTGTCTCGGATCCGGAATGTACTCTCGCAGCTGAGATACATGAAAAACTGGGTGTACTCCCTCTAATCTCGGTGGCAGTGCTAGTCGGTAGGCAACCTCTCCAACTCTCTCTACGATCTCAAATGGTCCGACATACCGGGGACTCAGCTTCCCCTTAATGCCGAAACGTCTAACTCCCCTCGTAGGTGACACCCTCAACCACACCTGTGCACCTACTCTAAACTCCAAAGGTCGACGCCTTTTGTCGGCGTAAGACTTCTGACGACTCTGAGCTGCTAACATCCTTTCCCGGACTAAGGCAATCCGGGCGATGTCGTCCTGTATCTGATCTGGTGTTACTCCATCAGCCTTGCCAGGCTCATCCCAACATAGCGGTGTACGACATTTCCGTCCGTACAAAGCCTCATAAGGTGCCATCCCAATAGACGCATGCCAGCTGTTATTATATGAAAACTCTACTAGTGGGAGGTGATCTGGCCATACCTGTCCCCAATCTAGCACACATGCCCGTAACATGTCCTCCAGGGTCTGGATGGTCCTCTCTGACTGACCGTCTGTCTGTGGGTGGTAGGCAGTGGTAAAGTGAAGACTCGTACCCAGAGCAGTATGTACCTGCTGCTAGAACCTCGAGGTAAAACGTCCATCTCTGTCGGATACGATAGTCCTCGGTACTCCATGGATTCTCACAATATGTCTGGTGAACTCCTCTGCTAGACGCCTTACCGGCCACGTCTCCTTAATCGGAATGAAACGTGCGGTCTTCGTCAGCCGGTCTACTACCACCCAAATGGCATCAAAGCCTCTGCTGAGCCTCAATCCAGTGACGAAATCCATAGAAATGTCTTCCCACTTCCAGTGTGGTACTGGCAGTGGGTGTAGCTCTCCTCCGGATCTACGGTGCTCAATCTTGACCTGCTGACAGGTCGCACACTGAGCTACATAACGGGCCACATCAGGCTTCAAACCACCCCACCAGAAGGAACGTCTCAAGTCCCTATACATCTTACTCGCTCCTGGATGTACGGAGTAAGGGGTAGTATGAGCCTCACCTAGTATCCTCTGCCTCAGCTCACGGTCTGATGGCACACAAACACGGTCCTGTCGTCTCATCACTCCATCGGCACCAATAGTGAACTGAGGTGCCTCATCTCGTGCCATCCGGTCCCGGATCCGGGTCAACATCGGACAGGTCTCCTGCTTCTGTCGGATCTCACCCAACAGGTCAGGGAGTAACTCTATGGTGGCTAACTGATGAGCTGTATCCGGGAACTGGATCTCTATCTCTAACCAAGCTAAATCTCTCTGTAGCTGTGGCTGTACTGTCAACCGGGCTATCGCCTTCTCCTGAGGCGTCTTCCGACTCAAAGCGTCGGCAACTACATTCGCCTTTCCAGGGTGGTAAAGAATCTCAAGGTCAAAATCCTTGATCAACTCTAGCCACCGCCTCTGGCGGTTATTCAACTCCCGCTGAGTGAATATGTACTTCAGACTCTTATGGTCTGTGAAGATCTGACAGGTCGCTCCATAGAGATAATGACGCCAGATCTTAAGAGCGTGCACTACTGCTGCTAACTCTAGGTCATGAGTGGGGTAGTTCTCTTCATACGTCTTCAGCTGTCGAGACGCATATGCTATAACCTTACCCCTCTGCATCAAGACACACCCCAAGCCCAGCTTGGATGCATCACTGTACACTACGAAGTCCTCTGTACCCTCAGGCTGTGCTAAGATCGGAGCAGACGTCAATCTCTTCTTCAGCTCATCAAAACTCTGCTGACACGGCTCAGACCAGACGAACCGAGTAGTCTTCCTTAGGAGGGAAGTGAGTGGTCGGGCGATCAGGGAAAACCCTTCCACAAACCGACGGTAATACCCTGCCAATCCAAGGAAACTGCGAACCTCCTTCACATTCTTCGGAGGTTGCCAAGAAGACACTGACTCAATCTTCGCCGGGTCGACCTTAATCCCCTCGGCAGTCACTACATGGCCAAGGAATGCCACCTCTGACATCCAGAACTCACACTTGGATAGTTTAGCATATAGCTGACTATCCTGTAGAATCTGCAGCACTGTCCTCAAGTGTCCGGCATGCTCCTCTCGACTTCTAGAGTAAACTAGAATGTCGTCGATGAAGACCACTACAAACTGGTCTAAGAAGTCGATGAAAATCCCATTCATCAACTCCATAAATACTGCTGGCGCATTAGTGAGCCCGAATGGCATCACTACAAACTCATAATGACCATACCTAGTCCGGAATGCCGTCTTAGGTATGTCCTGATCTCTCACCCTCAGCTGGTGATAACCCGATCTCAAATCTATCCTCGAGAACACTGATGCTCCATGCAGCTGATCCAACAGATCATCTATGCGAGGCAATGGATACTTATTCTTGATGGTGACCTTGTTCAACTCTCTGTAGTCGATACACAGTCTCATCGATCCATCCTTCTTCCTCACAAATAGCACTGGTGCGCCCCAGGGAGAAACACTAGGGCGTATGAAGCCCTTCTCTGCTAACTCCTCTAACTGCTTCTTCAGCTCAAGCAGCTCTATCGGGGCCATGCGGTACGGGGCCTTCGAGATCGGTCTCGTGCCCGGCTCTAACTCGATGCTAAAATCCACACTCCTCTGTGGGGGTAGCCCTGGTAAATCGTCCCTGAAGACCTCTGCAAACTCACATGCGACTGGTATCTCCTCTACTGTCAGGCTCTTGCGCTCCTTCATGGCATAACACCAGAAGGCCTCGCAACCCTGTGCTATCAATCTGGCTGCCCTCACTGCACTGATGACTGTGCCGGACTTTCCGAGGTCCCAACCTTGGAATATAACTCTGTGGCCCTCCTCCGTGGCAACAGTCACAGTCCTCCTACCAATATCCAAGACGGCTCCATGTCTAGTCATCCAATCTATCCCTAGTATCACGTCCTCATGTGCTAGGGGCATGACTAGAAAATTTACTAACCAAATCCGGCCTCCCAGGTGAATAGGGCAGTCATAAATCTCTCGAGATCCTCTCACCTTACCCCCATCTGGTAACCCAACCACAAAAGGTACACCCTCTACTGTAGCTAAGGACAACCTATCTACACATGCATCTGATATAAAGGAGTGCGTGGCACCCGTATCAAATAAAACGCGCACAGGTAAGTCATGGATCCAAATGGTACCTGTGGTCGGAGGTGCTGCAGGCTGCTCAGTGCTCCTCAGCTCAAACACTCTCGATGGTCCTCCTCTAGTGTCAGTGGTACTACCACGTCCTCTGCCACGACCTGACTCCTGTGCAGCACTGTATGAAGCAGGATGTCCTGGAGCCCGGTACTGCTGCTGCTGCTGCTGACTCGGAGCTCGGTACTGAGGGGGTCTCTGTACACTCTTCTCAGCACCTGCAGGAGAAGATCCCTGCTGAGAAGAAGCCTTGCCCTGACGGCAGAAAGTAGCCCTGTGTCCCGGCTTCCCACAAGTAAAGCAAGTGACCAGTGGTTTCGGGCAGTCCGGCTTAATGTGATCACGGCCACCACAGTTAAAGCACTGTCGATCTCCACTGGGTGTCCGGACTGTAGAGTGGTAGCTGGACCTCCCCTGAGTCTGTCCTCTACTATGGCCTGTTACTGCCCCACTGCTACCAGCATGTCCTGTCCTCTGCCGCTTATCCGGCCCACTAGACTGTGCTGCTTTCCTAGAAGCTGGCCTATCTCTCTCATAAGCAGAGGCCCTATCCTGATAATCAGACAAGGTCTCACAGCGGAATCCAGCCAGGTAGGATCGGGTACTCTCTCTCAACCTCCTGGAGAAAAGATAAACATGCTGCTCTTCTGGAGGTGCAGACGGTCCAAGCAAAGTCAACTCCTTCTGAAACTTCTTTATGGCTGCAGCAATCGGGATATCCTCGAATCCCGCCTCAATGAAATCCTGGAATCTCTCCCTCCTCAGCGAAACTGGGCAGTACCTGTCTCTAACAATGGTCTTCATCTGCTCCCAGCTGGTGACTCGGCTACGAATGGTACGCCACCATGAATGAGCATCATCTGTGAAGCAGGTCTGTATCAAATCCACCTGTCGGTCCACGGGGCAACGTATTGCCTCCAAAGCAGTCTCAATCTTCCCTATCCAGTGCTCCACCTCTAGCCCTATCTCTCCGCTGAATGAGGGGACCTTCTGAGAGTTGAAAGCCTTCAACCACTCATCCGGTCTCGGTGCTCTGACCCCAGTAGGTGTTCTATCAACAGCAGCCCTCCTCTCAGATACAGCCGGCACCTGAGACACTCCCTGTGTCACCTGAGCTGACCTAGCCGGCTCCACCGATGGTACCTGAGTAAGCCTCTCCACTCTGGCAGCTTCTTCCCTGCGCTCAACATAGGCTCTGAACTCTCTATACTCCGATGCTCCAATAGAGACACGTCCCGACTCAGTAGAACGAGCTCCCTGCGCTCCAGACCTAGCGGCGGGCACAGGCCTGACCTCGGGGCCTACACTCTCAGCTACTTCCTCTACAGCAACCTCTGGTACGCTTGCTGCAGGTGGGTCATCTCGAGGGACTCGTCCTCGACCTCTCCCTAGTGGAGGTCTACCCACACGACCACGCCCTCTGACAATAGGGGTGCTATCAGCTCGATCCTGTCTGACTGGGGGAAGGGGGGACGACCCCTACCTCGGCCAGTCACTTGTGCAGCCCTAGTACGTGCCATCTGCACGAATAGTAATCACTATAGTTATAACTAGCTAATCTATCATAACATTACAAGTCCATAATTATTCTAAGATTACCGAGATCCGCAGAGGTAGTGGTGGTCGTCCGTACTTTCTATCCCAACCCGACTCTGTATGCATTTAAAACCAAAATTTTTCGTTGGAAAACTCAGACCCCTTTCGGGTTCTGTTTATTTACTTATACGACCTTTTTAGAAGATTCAAGTGCCATTGTTGCCAACCTAGAGCTCTGATACCATGTTGTAACACCCCAAATTTTACAACTTAGGGAGTTACTGGTTAGGACCGCACAGTGGGTCCCGACCTTAGTTTGACAACAACTTAACATGATCTTACAACAAGGCACCGATAAGGAAAAACTAAAAATCATAAAAATAGTTTTTATCAATGCATGAATGTGACCAGATCAACTACAGCCGGAAAAGTAATATATCAAAGTACGGAAGGAAACGATGTTCAACTGAAAAACCCACAAATGCAAAAACTGCAAAACGTCCTAAAGTACGACACCCCGGCTGACCACTACCATCTGGATCACTCGGCATCTGCTCTAACCTGTGTCAAATCTAAACAACATATCAACCGTTAGCTAACTAACCAAATATAAGCAAAATGATAACAGCACAAACACAAACAGAGACAAAAATAAACAAACATCATGCTGGCACTCAACCAATTATTATCTGTTCTTTAAGTGATTCACATTATTCAATTTAAGTTGTGGCACGAGAACTATTATTAGTTCTCGCCTCCGTTCCTTATCCAACTGGTGTAGGTATAGCTGACTTCCTTTGGTAGCGTCACTACAAACCATGTGTGGACTAGTCCCGAAAGAAACCCCCAGCGCCCTGCGAGCTACTGAGCGGAATGCCACCGCCCGTTACTCTTAGGCCAAAATACAGGTCGGTATTTATATATCACAACCTACCTCTCTAACATGTCAATCACACACCACCATCATCATTTATACTCATATTTAGCAGTCAACTAAGTAAGCCCAAAGGACTTACCTGTTATAATGCTCGACTCTTTAATAATCACTTGCTCTGTAACTGTACCCACTCAGTTGCCTGTTAAAGGCGATAAGTGTATTAGCACACTTTCACGTAGATAGAAGTCTAAACTTCTGAGATTAAATAAGTATTAAGACGTACTAGCTACATTATTAGTTTTAGGGTAAAATGACCATTTTACCCTTCGTTCCGATTTTCTCGAAGACCCTAAAATTCATGTCCAAACTCCTATTTGAAGTTCTAAAATATATCCTAACTCTTAGAATTTTATTAGGTGCGAAACGGACATTTTTCTTATGTTTCTATTTTCCGGAAGAACCGAAAAAAAGGTTTAACTTCGGCTCTAAATATAAAATTCTTAACGGCTTATAAAATTTCCGAATTTAATATCTAGATCATCTATGAGGTTCTATCTAGCCTTAGAAGAAAGAATTTCACCAAACTGTTCAGCCGATATTTTTATAATAATTCCCAAAGTCGGTTCCTCACTCTACTTTCTTATACTTAGTCAAATTTATAAGTTCAATAAAACTGCTCAACTACCTAACTTCGGGAGCTCGTAACTTTCAATCCGACCGTTCATTTCTCACCAAATTTTAATATGATAAACTACATATATCCGTGTACAACATATCCAAAATTCAACGGTGGATCTTTATCCAAACATTTTATAATTGATCGACAAGATGGGCTGTTCGAAACCTAAAAGCTGAAGAACTTAAATTAATTTACAGCAGCCCTTCCTTCCATTTTATGAACATACTCAGCAGCTCATTAACGTTATTTATGCTTAGGCTCAACAACAGCAGTTCACAAACACATGGGTGACAGTGAAGTCGAAGAGAGGAGGAGCAAGCTTACGAAATCTGCAGTCCGGCGTTAAGGGTTGGCGTTTCCGGCGGCGATGGATCCGGCTGCGCAAGAAGACGATTATTGATCCCGGAATCGCACCAGCAGCGGAAGGAAACGGATGGACAGAGGAGGGAGACTTACCGGAACTGCGGTCCAGCGGCTGAGTCCAAGCGTGCACTGGCGTCCGGCGGCTGCAGCGATCGGCGGTGGTGAGCTCCGGAGGTCTGGCTGCGCAAGACTCAGCGGTTACTCTTCTGAAACGAACCAGAAAGCGGACGCGAGGGAGACGAGAGAAGGGAGAGTCGGGATCTTACCGGCCGGCTGGGGCGTGCAGGACTGGGCGGCTGCGGATCCGGCGGGGAGCGGCGCAAGGTGGGCGGCGGAGGACGCAGGCTGGCACTCCGGTTGAAGGTAGGTGCTGCGCTTCTTCTGTAGCAACGTAAGGGATGCAGAATCACGAATTCAGAAGAAAGGTAAGCGGCAGGAGGGATTAGCGATGGTTTAGGGTTAGAGTTAATAGGGTAATTAGGATAATTTAATTAAAATGGGCTGGCTGAATATATTATCGGGCTTGCTAGTGGGCCATTCGGCCTACTCTCCCATTAGAACGGAAAAACAAACTCGTTAACTAATACGGAATTATTATTATTTTTAGAACGGAAAAAGGAACTCGTTAAAGTGCGGGAATTTATATAATACGGAATTAGTTTCCGTATTTATAAATTATAATTGATTTTATTTTAAAAGCGTAGATTATTTCCGGGAATTTAATTTATCATTTTATGTGAATCTAGGTCACATAAAATGATAAAACTAAACTCGTTTCATTTTACTGATTTATTTATTTACCATGGTCTCATCGGACTTTGTTTAATTTCACTTTACCGGAACTTAAAATTTTTGGTTATTACATCAGTGCCCCCTTAAAAGAAGTTTCGTCCCGAAACTTAAATTATTTCCCTTACTCACACATTTCTTCCGGTATATTTTAGTTTTCTCAACACCTTTGTTTTCTACCAAGCAGCTACTCAGGCAGCAATCAAACAAGTATCACAAAAGAGAAACAGAAACACTCAAAACAACATGAAAACCTGAAAGGTCAAACAACACAACATCCGAGTACTAACCCGTCAAACAGGAGTAACCTCTAACCCCGCAAGGAACTCGGGGTAGTTACGTCTAACACTCTCCTCAGTCTCCCAAGTGGCCTCATCAGCTCCTCTCCTAGACCACTGGATCCTCAGCATAGGTATCTCCTTGGATCGCAGACGTCTGGTACTGCGTTCCAAGACAGCTACGGGGTACTCTACAAACGTATGGTCAGGCTCCACTATCAGATCCTCATGGCTGATGACGTGTCTCGGATCCGGAATGTACTCTCGCAGCTGAGATACATGAAAAACTGGGTGTACTCCCTCTAATCTCGGTGGCAGTGCTAGTCGGTAGGCAACCTCTCCAACTCTCTCTACGATCTCAAATGGTCCGACATACCGGGGACTCAGCTTCCCCTTAATGCCGAAACGTCTAACTCCCCTCGTAGGTGACACCCTCAACCACACCTGTGCACCTACTCTAAACTCCAAAGGTCGACGCCTTTTGTCGGCGTAAGACTTCTGACGACTCTGAGCTGCTAACATCCTTTCCCGGACTAAGGCAATCCGGGCGATGTCGTCCTGTATCTGATCTGGTGTTACTCCATCAGCCTTGCCAGGCTCATCCCAACATAGCGGTGTACGACATTTCCGTCCGTACAAAGCCTCATAAGGTGCCATCCCAATAGACGCATGCCAGCTGTTATTATATGAAAACTCTACTAGTGGGAGGTGATCTGGCCATACCTGTCCCCAATCTAGCACACATGCCCGTAACATGTCCTCCAGGGTCTGGATGGTCCTCTCTGACTGACCGTCTGTCTGTGGGTGGTAGGCAGTGGTAAAGTGAAGACTCGTACCCAGAGCAGTATGTACCTGCTGCTAGAACCTCGAGGTAAAACGTCCATCTCTGTCGGATACGATAGTCCTCGGTACTCCATGGATTCTCACAATATGTCTGGTGAACTCCTCTGCTAGACGCCTTACCGGCCACGTCTCCTTAATCGGAATGAAACGTGCGGTCTTCGTCAGCCGGTCTACTACCACCCAAATGGCATCAAAGCCTCTGCTGAGCCTCAATCCAGTGACGAAATCCATAGAAATGTCTTCCCACTTCCAGTGTGGTACTGGCAGTGGGTGTAGCTCTCCTCCGGATCTACGGTGCTCAATCTTGACCTGCTGACAGGTCGCACACTGAGCTACATAACGGGCCACATCAGGCTTCAAACCACCCCACCAGAAGGAACGTCTCAAGTCCCTATACATCTTACTCGCTCCTGGATGTACGGAGTAAGGGGTAGTATGAGCCTCACCTAGTATCCTCTGCCTCAGCTCACGGTCTGATGGCACACAAACACGGTCCTGTCGTCTCATCACTCCATCGGCACCAATAGTGAACTGAGGTGCCTCATCTCGTGCCATCCGGTCCCGGATCCGGGTCAACATCGGACAGGTCTCCTGCTTCTGTCGGATCTCACCCAACAGGTCAGGGAGTAACTCTATGGTGGCTAACTGATGAGCTGTATCCGGGAACTGGATCTCTATCTCTAACCAAGCTAAGTCTCTCTGTAGCTGTGGCTGTACTGTCAACCGGGCTATCGCCTTCTCCTGAGGCGTCTTCCGACTCAAAGCGTCGGCAACTACATTCGCCTTTCCGGGGTGGTAAAGAATCTCAAGGTCAAACTCCTTGATCAACTCTAGCCACCGCCTCTGGCGGTTATTCAACTCCCGCTGAGTGAATATGTACTTCAGACTCTTATGGTCTGTGAAGATCTGACAGGTCGCTCCATAGAGATAATGACGCCAGATCTTAAGAGCGTGCACTACTGCTGCTAACTCTAGGTCATGAGTGGGGTAGTTCTCTTCATATGTCTTCAGCTGTCGAGACGCATATGCTATAACCTTACCCCTCTGCATCAAGACACACCCCAAGCCCAGCTTGGATGCATCACTGTACACTACGAAGTCCTCTGTACCCTCAGGCTGTGCTAAGATCGGAGCAGACGTCAATCTCCTCTTCAGCTCATCAAAACTCTGCTGACACGGCTCAGACCAAACGAACCGAGTAGTCTTCCTTAGGAGGGAAGTGAGTGGTCGGGCGATCAGGGAAAACCCTTCCACAAACCGACGGTAATACCCTGCCAATCCAAGGAAACTGCGAACCTCCTTCACATTCTTCGGAGGTTGCCAAGAAGACACTGACTCAATCTTCGCCGGGTCGACCTTAATCCCCTCGGCAGTCACTACATGGCCAAGGAATGCCACCTCTGACATCCAGAACCCACACTTGGATAGTTTAGCATATAGCTGACTATCCTGTAGAATCTGCAGCACTGTCCTCAAGTGTCCGGCATGCTCCTCTCGACTTCTAGAGTAAACTAGAATGTCGTCAATGAAGACCACTACAAACTGGTCTAAGAAGTCGATGAAAATTCCATTCATCAACTCCATAAATACTGCTGGCGCATTAGTGAGCCCGAATGGCATCACTACAAACTCATAATGACCATACCTAGTCCGGAATGCCGTCTTAGGTATGTCCTGGTCTCTCACCCTCAGCTGGTGATAACCCGATCTCAAATCTATCCTCGAGAACACTGATGCTCCATGCAGCTGGTCCAACAGATCATCTATGCGAGGCAATGGATACTTATTCTTGATGGTGACCTTGTTCAACTCTCTGTAGTCGATACACAGTCTCATCGATCCATCCTTCTTCCTCACAAACAGCACTGGTGCGCCCCAGGGAGAAACACTAGGGCGTATGAAGCCCTTCTCTGCTAACTCCTCTAACTGCTTCTTCAGCTCAAGCAGCTCTATCGGGGCCATGCGGTACGGGGCCTTCGAGATCGGTCTCGTGCCCGGCTCTAACTCGATGCTAAAATCCACACTCCTCTGTGGGGGTAGCCCTGGTAAGTCGTCCCTGAAGACCTCTGCAAACTCACATGCGACTGGTATCTCCTCTACTGTCAGGCTCTTGCGCTCCTTCATGGCATAACACCAGAAGGCCTCGCAACCCTGTGCTATCAATCTGGCTGCCCTCACTGCACTGATGACTGTGCCGGACTTTCCGAGGTCCCAACCTCGGAATATAACTCTGTGGCCCTCCTCCGTGGCAACAGTCACAGTCCTCCTACCAATATCCAGGACGGCTCCATGTCTAGTCATCCAATCAATCCCTAGTATCACGTCCTCATGTGCTAGGGGCATGACTAGAAAATTTACTAACCAAATCCGGCCTCCCAGGTGAATAGGGCAATCAAAAATCTCTCGAGATCCTCTAACCTTACCCCCATCTGGTAACCCAACCACGAAAGGTACACCCTCTACTGTAGCTAAGGACAACCTATCTACACATGCATCTGATATAAAGGAGTGTGTGGCACCCGTATCAAATAAAACACGCACAGGTAAGTCATGGATCCAAATGGTACCTGTGGTCGGAGGTGCTGCAGGCTGCTCAGTGCTCCTCAACTCAAACACTCGTGATGGTCCACCTCTAGTATCAGTGGTACTACCACGTCCTCTGCCACGACCAGACTCCGGTGCAGCACTGTATGAAGCAGGATGTCCTGGAGCCCGGTACTGCTGCTGCTGCTGGCTCGGAGCTCGGTACTGAGGGGGTCTCTGTACACTCTTCTCAGCACCTGCAGGAGAAGATCCCTGCTGAGAAGAAGCCTTGCCCTGACGGCAGAAAGTAGCCCTGTGTCCTGGCTTCCCACAAGTAAAGCAAGTGACCAGTGGTTTCGGGCAGTCCGGCTTAATGTGATCACGGCCACCACAGTTAAAGCACTGTCGATCTCCACTGGGTGTCCGGACTGTAGAGTGATAGCTGGACCTCCCCTGAGTCTGTCCTCTACTATGGCCTGCTACTGCCCCACTGCTACCAGCATGTCCTGTCCTCTGCCGCTTATCCGGCCCACCAGACTGTGCTGCTTTCCTAGAAGCTGGCCTATCTCTCTCATAAGCAGAAGCCCTATCCTGATAATCAGACAAGGTCTCACAGCGGAATCCAGCCAGGTAGGATCGGGTACTCTCTCTCAACCTCCTGGAGAAAAGATAAACATGCTGCTCTTCTGGAGGTGCAGACGGTCCAAGCAAAGTCAACTCCTTCTGAAACTTCTTTATGGCTGCAGCAATCGGGATATCCTCGAATCCCGCCTCAATGAAATCCTGGAATCTCTCCCTCCTCAGCGAAACTGGGCAGTACCTGTCTCTAACAATGGTCTTCATCTGCTCCCAGCTGGTGACTCGGCTACGAATGGTACGCCACCATGAATGAGCATCATCTGTGAAGCAGGTCTGTATCAAATCCACCTGTCGGTCCACGGGGCAACGTATTGCCTCCAAAGCAGTCTCAATCTTCCCTATCCAGTGCTCCACCTCTAGCCCTATCTCTCCGCTGAATGAGGGGACCTTCTGAGAGTTGAAAGCCTTCAACCACTCATCCGGTCTCGGTGCTCTGACCCCAGTAGGTGTTCTATCAACAGCAGCCCTCCTCTCAGATACAGCCGGCACCTGAGACACTCCCTGTGTCACCTGAGCTGACCTAGCCGGCTCCACCGATGGTACCTGAGTAAGCCTCTCCACTCTGGCAGCTTCTTCCCTGCGCTCAACATAGGCTCTGAACTCTCTATACTCCGATGCTCCAATAGAGACACGTCCCAACTCAGTAGAACGAGCTCCCTGCGCTCCAGACCTAGCGGCGGGCACAGGCCTGACCTCGGGGCCTACACTCTCAGCTACTTCCTCTACAGCAACCTCTGGTACGCTTGCTGCAGGTGGGTCATCTCGAGGGACTCGTCCTCGACCTCTCCCTAGTGGAGGTCTACCCACACGACCACGCCCTCTGACAATAGGGGTGCTATCAGCTCGATCCTGTCTGACTGGGGGAAGGGGGGACGACCCCTACCTCGGCCAGTCACTTGTGCAGCCCTAGTACGTGCCATCTGCACGAATAGTAATCACTATAGTTATAACTAGCTAATCTATCATAACATTACAAGTCCATAATTATTCTAAGATTACCGAGATCCGCAGAGGTAGTGGTGGTCGTCCGTACTTTCTATCCCAACCCGACTCTGTATGCATTTAAAACCAAAATTTTTCGTTGGAAAACTCAGACCCCTTTCGGGTTCTGTTTATTTACTTATACGACCTTTTTAGAAGATTCAAGTGCCATTGTTGCCAACCTAGAGCTCTGATACCATGTTGTAACACCCCGAGTTTTACAACTTAGGGAGTTACTGGTTAGGACCGCACAGTGGGTCCCGACCTTAGTTTGACAACAACTTAACGTGATCTTACAACAAGGCACAAATAAGGAAAAACTAAAATCATAAAATAGTTTTTATCAATGCATGAATGTGACCAGATCAACTACAGCCGGAAAAGTAATATATCAAAGTACGGAAGGAAACGATGTTCAACTGAAAAACCCACAAATGCAAAAACTGCAAAATGTCCTAAAGTACGACACCCCGGCTGACCACTACCATCTGGATCACTCGGCATCTGCTCTAACCTGTGTCAAATCTAAACAACATATCAACCGTTAGCTAACTAACCAAATATAAGCAAAATGATAACAGCACAAACACAAGCAGAAACAAAAATAAACAAACAACATGCTGTCACTCAACCAATTATTATCTGTTATTTTAGTGATTCACATTATTCAATTTAAGTTGTGGCACGAGAACTATTATTAGTTCTCGCCTCCGTTCCTTATCCAACTGGTGTAGGTATAGCTGACTTCCTTTGGTAGCGTCACTACAAACCATGTGTGGACTAGTCCCGAAAGAAACCCCCAACGCCCTGCGAGCTACTGAGCGGAATGCCACCGCCCGTTACTCTTAGGCCAGAATACAGGTCGGTATTTATATATCACAACCTATCTCTCTAACATGTCAATCACACACCACCATCATCATTTATACTCATATTTAGCAGTCAGCTAAGTAAGCCCAAAGGACTTACCTGTTATAATGCTCGACTCTTTAGTAATCACTTGCTCTGTAACTGTACCCACTCAGTTGCCTGTTAAAGGCGATAAGTGTATTAGCACACTTTCACGTAGATAGAAGTCTAAGACTTCTGAGATTAAATAATTATGAAGACGTACTAGCTACATTGTTAGTTTTAGGGTAGAATGACCATTTTACCCTTCGTTCCGATTTTCTCGAAGACCCTAAAATTCATGTCCAAACTCCTATTTGAAGTTCTAAAATATATCCTAACTCTTAGAATTTTATTAGGTGCGAAACGGACATTTTTCTTATGTTTCAATTTTCCGGAAGAACCGAAAAAGGTTTAACTTCGGCTCTAAAAATAAAATTCTTAACGGCTTATAAAATTTCCGAATTTATTATCTAGATCATCTATGAGGTTCTATCTAGCCTTAGAAGAAAGAATTTCACTAAACTGTTCAGCCGATATTTTTATAATAATTCCCAAAGTCGGTTCCTCACTCTACTTTCTTATACTTAGTCAAATTTATAAGTTCAATAAAACTGCTCAACTACCTAACTTCGGGAGCTCGTAACTTTCAATCCGACCGTTCATTTCTCACCAAATTTTAATATGATAAACTACATATATCCGTGTACAACATATCCAAAATTCAACGGTGGATCTTTATCCAAACATTTTATAATTGATCGACAAGATGGGCTGTTCGAAACCTAAAAGCTGAAGAACTTAAATTAATTTACAGCAGCCCTTCCTTCCATTTTATGAACATACTCAGCAGCTCATTAACGTTATTTATGCTTAGGCTCAACAACAGCAGTTCACAAACACATGGGTGACAGTGAAGTCGAAGAGAGGAGGAGCAAGCTTACGAAATCTGCAGTCCGGCGTTAAGGGTTGGCGTTTCCGGCGGCGATGGATCCGGCTGCGCAAGAAGACGATTATTGATCCCGGAATCGCACCAGCAGCGGAAGGAAACGGATGGACAGAGGAGGGAGACTTACCGGAACTGCGGTCCAGCGGCTGAGTCCAAGCGTGCACTGGCGTCCGGCGGCTGCAGCGATCGGCGGTGGTGAGCTCCGGAGGTCTGGCTGCGCAAGACTCAGCGGTTACTCTTCTGAAACGAACCAGAAAGCGGACGCGAGGGAGACGAGAGAAGGGAGAGTCGGGATCTTACCGGCCGGCTGGGGCGTGCAGGACTGGGCGGCTGCGGATCCGGCGGGGAGCGGCGCAAGGTGGGCGGCGGAGGACGCAGGCTGGCACTCCGGTTGAAGGTAGGTGCTGCGCTTCTTCTGTAGCAACGTAAGGGATGCAGAATCACGAATTCAGAAGAAAGGTAAGCGGCAGGAGGGATTAGCGATGGTTTAGGGTTAGAGTTAATAGGGTAATTAGGATAATTTAATTAAAATGGGCTGGCTGAATATATTATCGGGCTTGCTAGTGGGCCATTCGGCCTACTCTCCCATTAGAACGGAAAAACAAACTCGTTAACTAATACGGAATTATTATTATTTTTAGGACGGAAAAAGGAACTCGTTAAAGTGCGGGAATTTATATAATACGGAATTAGTTTCCGTATTTATAAATTATAATTGATTTTATTTTAAAAGCGTAGATTATTTCCGGGAATTTAATTTATCATTTTATGTGAATCTAGGTCACATAAAATGATAAAACTAAACTCGTTTCATTTTACTGATTTATTTATTTACCATGGTCTCATCGGACTTTGTTTAATTTCACTTTACCGGAACTTAAAATTTTTGGTTATTACATCAGTGCCCCCTTAAAAGAAGTTTCGTCCCGAAACTTAAATTATTTCCCTTACTCACACATTTCTTCCGGTATATTTTAGTTTTCTCAACACCTTTGTTTTCTACCAAGCAGCTACTCAGGCAGCAATCAAACAAGTATCACAAAAGAGAAACAGAAACACTCAAAACAACATGAAAACCTGAAAGGTCAAACAACACAACATCCGAGTACTAACCCGTCAAACAGGAGTAACCTCTAACCCCGCAAGGAACTCGGGGTAGTTACGTCTAACACTCTCCTCAGTCTCCCAAGTGGCCTCATCAGCTCCTCTCCTAGACCACTGGATCCTCAGCATAGGTATCTCCTTGGATCGCAGACGTCTGGTACTGCGTTCCAAGACAGCTACGGGGTACTCTACAAACGTATGGTCAGGCTCCACTATCAGATCCTCATGGCTGATGACGTGTCTCGGATCCGGAATGTACTCTCGCAGCTGAGATACATGAAAAACTGGGTGTACTCCCTCTAATCTCGGTGGCAGTGCTAGTCGGTAGGCAACCTCTCCAACTCTCTCTACGATCTCAAATGGTCCGACATACCGGGGACTCAGCTTCCCCTTAATGCCGAAACGTCTAACTCCCCTCGTAGGTGACACCCTCAACCACACCTGTGCACCTACTCTAAACTCCAAAGGTCGACGCCTTTTGTCGGCGTAAGACTTCTGACGACTCTGAGCTGCTAACATCCTTTCCCGGACTAAGGCAATCCGGGCGATGTCGTCCTGTATCTGATCTGGTGTTACTCCATCAGCCTTGCCAGGCTCATCCCAACATAGCGGTGTACGACATTTCCGTCCGTACAAAGCCTCATAAGGTGCCATCCCAATAGACGCATGCCAGCTGTTATTATATGAAAACTCTACTAGTGGGAGGTGATCTGGCCATACCTGTCCCCAATCTAGCACACATGCCCGTAACATGTCCTCCAGGGTCTGGATGGTCCTCTCTGACTGACCGTCTGTCTGTGGGTGGTAGGCAGTGGTAAAGTGAAGACTCGTACCCAGAGCAGTATGTACCTGCTGCTAGAACCTCGAGGTAAAACGTCCATCTCTGTCGGATACGATAGTCCTCGGTACTCCATGGAGTCTCACAATATGTCTGGTGAACTCCTCTGCTAGACGACTTACCGGCCACGTCTCCTTAATCGGAATGAAACGTGCGGTCTTCGTCAGCCGGTCTACTACCACCCAAATGGCATCAAAGCCTCTGCTGAGCCTCAATCCAGTGACGAAATCCATAGAAATGTCTTCCCACTTCCAGTGTGGTACTGGCAGTGGGTGTAGCTCTCCTCCGGATCTACGGTGCTCAATCTTGACCTGCTGACAGGTCGCACACTGAGCTACATAACGGGCCACATCAGGCTTCAAACCACCCCACCAGAAGGAACGTCTCAAGTCCCTATACATCTTACTCGCTCCTGGATGTACGGAGTAAGGGGTAGTATGAGCCTCACCTAGTATCCTCTGCCTCAGCTCACGGTCTGATGGCACACAAACACGGTCCTGTCGTCTCATCACTCCATCGGCACCAATAGTGAACTGAGGTGCCTCATCTCGTGCCATCCGGTCCCAGATCCGGGTCAACATCGGACAGGTCTCCTGCTTCTGTCGGATCTCACCCAACAGGTCAGGGAGTAACTCTATGGTGGCTAACTGATGAGCTGTATCCGGGAACTGGATCTCTATCTCTAACCAAGCTAAATCTCTCTGTAGCTGTGGCTGTACTGTCAACCGGGCTATCGCCTTCTCCTGAGGCGTCTTCCGACTCAAAGCGTCGGCAACTACATTCGCCTTTCCAGGGTGGTAAAGAATCTCAAGGTCAAAATCCTTGATCAACTCTAGCCACCGCCTCTGGCGGTTATTCAACTCCCGCTGAGTGAATATGTACTTCAGACTCTTATGGTCTGTGAAGATCTGACAGGTCGCTCCATAGAGATAATGACGCCAGATCTTAAGAGCGTGCACTACTGCTGCTAACTCTAGGTCATGAGTGGGGTAGTTCTCTTCATACGTCTTCAGCTGTCGAGACGCATATGCTATAACCTTACCCCTCTGCATCAAGACACACCCCAAGCCCAGCTTGGATGCGTCACCGTACACTACGAAGTCCTCTGTACCCTCAGGTTGTGCTAAGATCGGAGCAGACGTCAATCTCCTCTTCAGCTCATCAAAACTCTGCTGACACGGCTCAGACCATACGAACCGAGTAGTCTTCCTTAGGAGGGAAGTAAGTGGTCGGGCGATCAGAGAAAACCCTTCCACAAACCGACGGTAATAACCTGCCAATCCTAGGAAGCTGCGAACCTCCTTAACATTCTTCGGAGGTTGCCAAGATGACACTGACTCAATCTTCGCTGGGTCGACCTTAATCCCCTCAGCAGTCACTACATGGCCTAGGAAAGCCACCTCTGACATCCAAAACTCACACTTGGATAGCTTAGCATATAGTTGGCTATCCTGTAGAATCTGTAATACTGTCCTCAAGTGTCCGGCATGCTCCTCTCGACTTCTAGAGTAAACTAGAATGTCGTCAATGAAGACCACTACAAACTGATCTAAGAAGTCGATGAAAATCCCATTCATCAACTCCATAAATACTGCTGGCGCATTAGTGAGCCCGAATGGCATCACTACAAACTCATAATGACCATACCTAGTCCGGAATGCCGTCTTAGGTATGTCCTGATCTCTCACCCTCAGCTGGTGATAACCCGATCTCAAATCTATCCTCGAGAACACTGATGCTCCATGCAGCTGATCCAACAGATCATCTATGCGAGGCAATGGATACTTATTCTTGATGGTGACCTTGTTCAACTCTCTGTAGTCAATACACAGTCTCATCGATCCATCCTTCTTCCTCACAAATAGCACTGGTGCGCCCCAGGGAGAAACACTAGGGCGTATGAAGCCCTTCTCTGCTAACTCCTCTAACTGCTTCTTCAGCTCAAGCAGCTCTATCGGGGCCATGCGGTACGGGGCCTTCGAGATCGGTCTCGTGCCCGGCTCTAACTCGATGCTAAAATCCACACTCCTCTGTGGGGGTAGCCCTGGTAAATCGTCCCTGAAGACCTCTGCAAACTCACATGCGACTGGTATCTCCTCTACTGTCAGGCTCTTGCGCTCCTTCATGGCATAACACCAGAAGGCCTCGCAACCCTGTGCTATCAATCTGGCTGCCCTCACTGCACTGATGACTGTGCCGGACTTTCCGAGGTCCCAACCTCGGAATATAACTCTGTGGCCCTCCTCCGTGGCAACAGTCACAGTCCTCCTACCAATATCCAAGACGGCTCCATGTCTAGTCATCCAATCTATCCCTAGTATCACGTCCTCATGTGCTAGGGGCATGACTAGAAAATTTACTAACCAAATCCGGCCTCCCAGGTGAATAGGGCAGTCATAAATCTCTCGAGATCCTCTCACCTTACCCCCATCTGGTAACCCAACCACAAAAGGTACACCCTCTACTGTAGCTAAGGACAACCTATCTACACATGCATCTGATATAAAGGAGTGCGTGGCACCCGTATCAAATAAAACGCGCACAGGTAAGTCATGGATCCAAATGGTACTTGTGGTCGGAGGTGCTGCAGGCTGCTCAGTGTTCCTCAGCTCAAACACTCTCGATGGTCCTCCTCTCGTGTCAGTGGTACTACCACGTCCTCTGCCACGACTTGACTCCTGTGCAGCACTGTATGAAGCAGGATGTCCTGGAGCCCGGTACTGCTGCTGCTGACTCGGAGCTCGGTACTGAGGGGGTCTCTGTACACTCTTCTCAGCACCTGCAGGAGAAGATCCCTGCTGAGAAGAAGCCTTGCCCTGACGGCAGAAAGTAGCCCTGTGTCCCGGCTTCCCACAAGTAAAGCAAGTGACCAGTGGTTTCGGGCAGTCCGGCTTAATGTGATCACGGCCACCACAGTTAAAGCACTGTCGATCTCCACTGGGTGTCCGGACTGTAGAGTGGTAGCTGGACCTCCCCTGAGTCTGTCCTCTACTATGGCCTGTTACTGCCCCACTGCTACCAGCATGTCCTGTCCTCTGCCGCTTATCCGGCCCACTAGACTGTGCTGCTTTCCTAGAAGCTGGCCTATCTCTCTCATAAGCAGAGGCCCTATCCTGATAATCAGACAAGGTCTCACAGCGGAATCCAGCCAGGTAGGATCGGGTACTCTCTCTCAACCTCCTGGAGAAAAGATAAACATGCTGCTCTTCTGGAGGTGCAGACGGTCCAAGCAAAGTCAACTCCTTCTGAAACTTCTTTATGGCTGCAGCAATCGGGATATCCTCGAATCCCGCCTCAATGAAATCCTGGAATCTCTCCCTCCTCAGCGAAACTGGGCAGTACCTGTCTCTAACAATGGTCTTCATCTGCTCCCAGCTGGTGACTCGGCTACGAATGGTACGCCACCATGAATGAGCATCATCTGTGAAGCAGGTCTGTATCAAATCCACCTGTCGGTCCACGGGGCAACGTATTGCCTCCAAAGCAGTCTCAATCTTCCCTATCCAGTGCTCCACCTCTAGCCCTATCTCTCCGCTGAATGAGGGGACCTTCTGAGAGTTGAAAGCCTTCAACCACTCATCCGGTCTCGGTGCTCTGACCCCAGTAGGTGTTCTATCAACAGCAGCCCTCCTCTCAGATACAGCCGGCACCTGAGACACTCCCTGTGTCACCTGAGCTGACCTAGCCGGCTCCACCGATGGTACCTGAGTAAGCCTCTCCACTCTGGCAGCTTCTTCCCTGCGCTCAACATAGGCTCTGAACTCTCTATACTCCGATGCTCCAATAGAGACACGTCCCAACTCAGTAGAACGAGCTCCCTGCGCTCCAGACCTAGCGGCGGGCACAGGCCTGACCTCGGGGCCTACACTCTCAGCTACTTCCTCTACAGCAACCTCTGGTACGCTTGCTGCAGGTGGGTCATCTCGAGGGACTCGTCCTCGACCTCTCCCTAGTGGAGGTCTACCCACACGACCACGCCCTCTGACAATAGGGGTGCTATCAGCTCGATCCTGTCTGACTGGGGGAAGGGGGGACGACCCCTACCTCGGCCAGTCACTTGTGCAGCCCTAGTACGTGCCATCTGCACGAATAGTAATCACTATAGTTATAACTAGCTAATCTATCATAACATTACAAGTCCATAATTATTCTAAGATTACCGAGATCCGCAGAGGTAGTGGTGGTCGTCCGTACTTTCTATCCCAACCCGACTCTGTATGCATTTAAAACCAAAATTTTTCGTTGGAAAACTCAGACCCCTTTCGGGTTCTGTTTATTTACTTATACGACCTTTTTAGAAGATTCAAGTGCCATTGTTGCCAACCTAGAGCTCTGATACCATGTTGTAACACCCCGAGTTTTACAACTTAGGGAGTTACTGGTTAGGACCGCACAGTGGGTCCCGACCTTAGTTTGACAACAACTTAACGTGATCTTACAACAAGGCACAAATAAGGAAAAACTAAAATCATAAAATAGTTTTTATCAATGCATGAATGTGACCAGATCAACTACAGCCGGAAAAGTAATATATCAAAGTACGGAAGGAAACGATGTTCAACTGAAAAACCCACAAATGCAAAAACTGCAAAATGTCCTAAAGTACGACACCCCGGCTGACCACTACCATCTGGATCACTCGGCATCTGCTCTAACCTGTGTCAAATCTAAACAACATATCAACCGTTAGCTAACTAACCAAATATAAGCAAAATGATAACAGCACAAACACAAGCAGAAACAAAAATAAACAAACAACATGCTGGCACTCAACCAATTATTATCTGTTATTTTAGTGATTCACATTATTCAATTTAAGTTGTGGCACGAGAACTATTATTAGTTCTCGCCTCCGTTCCTTATCCAACTGGTGTAGGTATAGCTGACTTCCTTTGGTAGCATCACTACAAACCATGTGTGGACTAGTCCCGAAAGAAACCCCCCAGCGCCCTGCGAGCTACTGAGCGGAATGCCACCGCCCGTTACTCTTAGGCCAAAATACAGGTCGGTATTTATATATCACAACCTATCTTTCTAACATGTCAATCACACACCACCATCATCATTTATACTCATATTTAGCAGTCAGCTAAGTAAGCCCAAAGGACTTACCTGTTATAATGCTCGACTCTTTAGTAATCACTTGCTCTGTAACTGTACCCACTCAGTTGCCTGTTAAAGGCGATAAGTGTATTAGCACACTTTCACGTAGATAGAAGTCTAAAACTTCTGAGATTAAATAAGTATTAAGACGTACTAGCTACATTATTAGTTTTAGGGTAAAATGACCATTTTACCCTTCGTTCCGATTTTCTCGAAGACCCTAAAATTCATGTCCAAACTCCTATTTGAAGTTCTAAAATATATCCTAACTCTTAGAATTTTATTAGGTGCGAAACGGACATTTTTCTTATGTTTCTATTTTCCGGAAGAACCGAAAAAAGGTTTAACTTCGGCTCTAAATATAAAATTCTTAACGGCTTATAAAATTTCCGAATTTAATATCTAGATCATCTATGAGGTTCTATCTAGCCTTAGAAGAAAGAATTTCACCAAACTGTTCAGCCGATATTTTTATAATAATTCCCAAAGTCGGTTTCTCACTCTACTTTCTTATACTTAGTCAAATTTATAAGTTCAATAAAACTGCTCAACTACCTAACTTCGGGAGCTCGTAACTTTCAATCCGACCGTTCATTTCACACCAAATTTTAATATGATAAACTACATATATCCGTCTACAACCTATCCAAAATTCAACGGTGGATCTTTATCCAAACATTTTATAATTGATCGACAAGATGGGCTGTTCGAAACCTAGAAGCTGAAGAACTTAAATTAATTTACAGCAGCCCTTCCTTCCATTTTATGAACATACTCAGCAGCTCATTAACGTTATTTATGCTTAGGCTCAACAACAGCAGTTCACAAACACATGGGTGACAGTGAAGTCGAAGAGAGGAGGAGCAAGCTTACGGAATCTGCAGTCCGGCGTTAAGGGTTGGCGTTTCCGGCGGCGATGGATCCGGCGGAACTGCGGTCCAGCGGCTGAGTCCAGGCGTGCACTGGCGTCCGGCGGCTGCAGCGATCGGCGGTGGTGAGCTCCGGAGGTCTGGCTGCGCAAGACTCAGCGGTTACTCTTCTGAAACGAACCAGAAAGCGGACGCGAGGGAGACGAGAGAAGGGAGAGTCGGGATCTTACCGGCCGGCTGGGGCGTGCAGGACTGGGCGGCTGCGGATCCGGCGGGGAGCGGCGCAAGGTGGGCGGCGGAGGACGTAGGCTGGCACTCCGGTTGAAGGTAGGTGCTGCGCTTCTTTTGTAGCAACGTAAGGGATGCAGAATCACGAATTCAGAAGAAAGGTAAGCGGCAGGAGGGATTAGCGATGGTTTAGGGTTAGAGTTAATAGGGTAATTAGGATAATTTAATTAAAATGGGCTGGCTGAATATATTATCGGGCTTGCTAGTGGGCCATTCGGCCTACTCTCCCATTAGAACGGAAAAACAAACTCGTTAAATAATACGGAATTATTATTATTTTTAGGACGGAAAAAGGAACTCGTTAAAGTGCGGGAATTTATATAATACGGAATTAGTTTCCGTATTTATAAATTATAATTGATTTTATTTTAAAAGCGTAGATTATTTCCGGGAATTTAATTTATCATTTTATGTGAATCTAGGTCACATAAAATGATAAAACTAAACTCGTTTCATTTTACTGATTTATTTATTTACCATGGTCTCATCGGACTTTGTTTAATTTCACTTTACCGGAACTTAAAATTTTTGGTTATTACATCAGTGCCCCCTTAAAAGAAGTTTCGTCCCGAAACTTAAATTATTTCCCTTACTCACACATTTCTTCCGGTATATTTTAGTTTTCTCAACACCTTTGTTTTCTACCAAGCAGCTACTCAGGCAGCAATCAAACAAGTATCACAAAAGAGAAACAGAAACACTCAAAACAACATGAAAACCTGAAAGGTCAAACAACACAACATCCGAGTACTAACCCGTCAAACAGGAGTAACCTCTAACCCCGCAAGGAACTCGGGGTAGTTACGTCTAACACTCTCCTCAGTCTCCCAAGTGGCCTCATCAGCTCCTCTCCTAGACCACTGGATCCTCAGCATAGGTATCTCCTTGGATCGCAGACGTCTGGTACTGCGTTCCAAGACAGCTACGGGGTACTCTACAAACGTATGGTCAGGCTCCACTATCAGATCCTCATGGCTGATGACGTGTCTCGGATCCGGAATGTACTCTCGCAGCTGAGATACATGAAAAACTGGGTGTACTCCCTCTAATCTCGGTGGCAGTGCTAGTCGGTAGGCAACCTCTCCAACTCTCTCTACGATCTCAAATGGTCCGACATACCGGGGACTCAGCTTCCCCTTAATGCCGAAACGTCTAACTCCCCTCGTAGGTGACACCCTCAACCACACCTGTGCACCTACTCTAAACTCCAAAGGTCGACGCCTTTTGTCGGCGTAAGACTTCTGACGACTCTGAGCTGCTAACATCCTTTCCCGGACTAAGGCAATCCGGGCGATGTCGTCCTGTATCTGATCTGGTGTTACTCCATCAGCCTTGCCAGGCTCATCCCAACATAGCGGTGTACGACATTTCCGTCCGTACAAAGCCTCATAAGGTGCCATCCCAATAGACGCATGCCAGCTGTTATTATATGAAAACTCTACTAGTGGGAGGTGATCTGGCCATACCTGTCCCCAATCTAGCACACATGCCCGTAACATGTCCTCCAGGGTCTGGATGGTCCTCTCTGACTGACCGTCTGTCTGTGGGTGGTAGGCAGTGGTAAAGTGAAGACTCGTACCCAGAGCAGTATGTACCTGCTGCTAGAACCTCGAGGTAAAACGTCCATCTCTGTCGGATACGATAGTCCTCGGTACTCCATGGAGTCTCACAATATGTCTGGTGAACTCCTCTGCTAGACGACTTACCGGCCACGTCTCCTTAATCGGAATGAAACGTGCGGTCTTCGTCAGCCGGTCTACTACCACCCAAATGGCATCAAAGCCTCTGCTGAGCCTCAATCCAGTGACGAAATCCATAGAAATGTCTTCCCACTTCCAGTGTGGTACTGGCAGTGGGTGTAGCTCTCCTCCGGATCTACGGTGCTCAATCTTGACCTGCTGACAGGTCGCACACTGAGCTACATAACGGGCCACATCAGGCTTCAAACCACCCCACCAGAAGGAACGTCTCAAGTCCCTATACATCTTACTCGCTCCTGGATGTACGGAGTAAGGGGTAGTATGAGCCTCACCTAGTATCCTCTGCCTCAGCTCACGGTCTGATGGCACACAAACACGGTCCTGTCGTCTCATCACTCCATCGGCACCAATAGTGAACTGAGGTGCCTCATCTCGTGCCATCCGGTCCCGGATCCGGGTCAACATCGGACAGGTCTCCTGCTTCTGTCGGATCTCACCCAACAGGTCAGGGAGTAACTCTATGGTGGCTAACTGATGAGCTGTATCCGGGAACTGGATCTCTATCTCTAACCAAGCTAAATCTCTCTGTAGCTGTGGCTGTACTGTCAACCGGGCTATCGCCTTCTCCTGAGACGTCTTCCGACTCAAAGCGTCGGCAACTACATTCGCCTTTCCAGGGTGGTAAAGAATCTCAAGGTCAAAATCCTTGATCAACTCTAGCCACCGCCTCTGGCGGTTATTCAACTCCCGCTGAGTGAATATGTACTTCAGACTCTTATGGTCTGTGAAGATCTGACAGGTCGCTCCATAGAGATAATGACGCCAGATCTTAAGAGCGTGCACTACTGCTGCTAACTCTAGGTCATGAGTGGGGTAGTTCTCTTCATACGTCTTCAGCTGTCGAGACGCATATGCTATAACCTTACCCCTCTGCATCAAGACACACCCCAAGCCCAGCTTGGATGCATCACTGTACACTAAGAAGTCCTCTGTACCCTCAGGCTGTGCTAAGATCGGAGCAGACGTCAATCTCTTCTTCAGCTCATCAAAACTCTGCTGACACGGCTCAGACCAGACGAACCGAGTAGTCTTCCTTAGGAGGGAAGTGAGTGGTCGGGCGATCAGGGAAAACCCTTCCACAAACCGACGGTAATACCCTGCCAATCCAAGGAAACTGCGAACCTCCTTCACATTCTTCGGAGGTTGCCAAGAAGACACTGACTCAATCTTCGCCGGGTCGACCTTAATCCCCTCGGCAGTCACTACATGGCCAAGGAATGCCACCTCTGACATCCAGAACTCACACTTGGATAGTTTAGCATATAGCTGACTATCCTGTAGAATCTGCAGCACTGTCCTCAAGTGTCCGGCATGCTCCTCTCGACTTCTAGAGTAAACTAGAATGTCGTCGATGAAGACCACTACAAACTGGTCTAAGAAGTC
>BSUD01000004.1:10728807-10810604 GCA_033239045.1 Fagopyrum esculentum | reverse complement strand
AGAAGGCCTCGCAACCCTGTGCTATCAATCTGGCTGCCCTCACTGCACTGATGACTGTGCCGGACTTTCCGAGGTCCCAACCTTGGAATATAACTCTGTGGCCCTCCTCCGTGGCAACAGTCACAGTCCTCCTACCAATATCCAAGACGGCTCCATGTCTAGTCATCCAATCTATCCCTAGTATCACGTCCTCATGTGCTAGGGGCATGACTAGAAAATTTACTAACCAAATCCGGCCTCCCAGGTGAATAGGGCAGTCATAAATCTCTCGAGATCCTCTCACCTTACCCCCATCTGGTAACCCAACCACAAAAGGTACACCCTCTACTGTAGCTAAGGACAACCTATCTACACATGCATCTGATATAAAGGAGTGCGTGGCACCCGTATCAAATAAAACGCGCACAGGTAAGTCATGGATCCAAATGGTACCTGTGGTCGGAGGTGCTGCAGGCTGCTCAGTGTTCCTCAGCTCAAACACTCTCGATGGTCCTCCTCTCGTGTCAGTGGTACTACCACGTCCTCTGCCACGACCTGACTCCTGTGCAGCACTGTATGAAGCAGGATGTCCTGGAGCCCGGTACTGCTGCTGCTGCTGCTGACTCGGAGCTCGGTACTGAGGGGGTCTCTGTACACTCTTCTCAGCACCTGCAGGAGAAGATCCCTGCTGAGAAGAAGCCTTGCCCTGACGGCAGAAAGTAGCCCTGTGTCCCGGCTTCCCACAAGTAAAGCAAGTGACCAGTGGTTTCGGGCAGTCCGGCTTAATGTGATCACGGCCACCACAGTTAAAGCACTGTCGATCTCCACTGGGTGTCCGGACTGTAGAGTGGTAGCTGGACCTCCCCTGAGTCTGTCCTCTACTATGGCCTGTTACTGCCCCACTGCTACCAGCATGTCCTGTCCTCTGCCGCTTATCCGGCCCACTAGACTGTGCTGCTTTCCTAGAAGCTGGCCTATCTCTCTCATAAGCAGAGGCCCTATCCTGATAATCAGACAAGGTCTCACAGCGGAATCCAGCCAGGTAGGATCGGGTACTCTCTCTCAACCTCCTGGAGAAAAGATAAACATGCTGCTCTTCTGGAGGTGCAGACGGTCCAAGCAAAGTCAACTCCTTCTGAAACTTCTTTATGGCTGCAGCAATCGGGATATCCTCGAATCCCGCCTCAATGAAATCCTGGAATCTCTCCCTCCTCAGCGAAACTGGGCAGTACCTGTCTCTAACAATGGTCTTCATCTGCTCCCAGCTGGTGACTCGGCTACGAATGGTACGCCACCATGAATGAGCATCATCTGTGAAGCAGGTCTGTATCAAATCCACCTGTCGGTCCACGGGGCAACGTATTGCCTCCAAAGCAGTCTCAATCTTCCCTATCCAGTGCTCCACCTCTAGCCCTATCTCTCCGCTGAATGAGGGGACCTTCTGAGAGTTGAAAGCCTTCAACCACTCATCCGGTCTCGGTGCTCTGACCCCAGTAGGTGTTCTATCAACAGCAGCCCTCCTCTCAGATACAGCCGGCACCTGAGACACTCCCTGTGTCACCTGAGCTGACCTAGCCGGCTCCACCGATGGTACCTGAGTAAGCCTCTCCACTCTGGCAGCTTCTTCCCTGCGCTCAACATAGGCTCTGAACTCTCTATACTCCGATGCTCCAATAGAGACACGTCCCAACTCAGTAGAACGAGCTCCCTGCGCTCCAGACCTAGCGGCGGGCACAGGCCTGACCTCGGGGCCTACACTCTCAGCTACTTCCTCTACAGCAACCTCTGGTACGCTTGCTGCAGGTGGGTCATCTCGAGGGACTCGTCCTCGACCTCTCCCTAGTGGAGGTCTACCCACACGACCACGCCCTCTGACAATAGGGGTGCTATCAGCTCGATCCTGTCTGACTGGGGGAAGGGGGGACGACCCCTACCTCGGCCAGTCACTTGTGCAGCCCTAGTACGTGCCATCTGCACGAATAGTAATCACTATAGTTATAACTAGCTAATCTATCATAACATTACAAGTCCATAATTATTCTAAGATTACCGAGATCCGCAGAGGTAGTGGTGGTCGTCCGTACTTTCTATCCCAACCCGACTCTGTATGCATTTAAAACCAAAATTTTTCGTTGGAAAACTCAGACCCCTTTCGGGTTCTGTTTATTTACTTATACGACCTTTTTAGAAGATTCAAGTGCCATTGTTGCCAACCTAGAGCTCTGATACCATGTTGTAACACCCCGAGTTTTACAACTTAGGGAGTTACTGGTTAGGACCGCACAGTGGGTCCCGACCTTAGTTTGACAACAACTTAACGTGATCTTACAACAAGGCACAAATAAGGAAAAACTAAAATCATAAAATAGTTTTTATCAATGCATGAATGTGACCAGATCAACTACAGCCGGAAAAGTAATATATCAAAGTACGGAAGGAAACGATGTTCAACTGAAAAACCCACAAATGCAAAAACTGCAAAATGTCCTAAAGTACGACACCCCGGCTGACCACTACCATCTGGATCACTCGGCATCTGCTCTAACCTGTGTCAAATCTAAACAACATATCAACCGTTAGCTAACTAACCAAATATAAGCAAAATGATAACAGCACAAACACAAGCAGAAACAAAAATAAACAAACAACATGCTGGCACTCAACCAATTATTATCTGTTATTTTAGTGATTCACATTATTCAATTTAAGTTGTGGCACGAGAACTATTATTAGTTCTCGCCTCCGTTCCTTATCCAACTGGTGTAGGTATAGCTGACTTCCTTTGGTAGCGTCACTACAAACCATGTGTGGACTAGTCCCGAAAGAAACCCCCAACGCCCTGCGAGCTACTGAGCGGAATGCCACCGCCCGTTACTCTTAGGCCAGAATACAGGTCGGTATTTATATATCACAACCTATCTCTCTAACATGTCAATCACACACCACCATCATCATTTATACTCATATTTAGCAGTCAGCTAAGTAAGCCCAAAGGACTTACCTGTTATAATGCTCGACTCTTTAGTAATCACTTGCTCTGTAACTGTACCCACTCAGTTGCCTGTTAAAGGCGATAAGTGTATTAGCACACTTTCACGTAGATAGAAGTCTAAAACTTCTGAGATTAAATAAGTATTAAGACGTACTAGCTACATTATTAGTTTTAGGGTAAAATGACCATTTTACCCTTCGTTCCGATTTTCTCGAAGACCCTAAAATTCATGTCCAAACTCCTATTTGAAGTTCTAAAATATATCCTAACTCTTAGAATTTTATTAGGTGCGAAACGGACATTTTTCTTATGTTTCTATTTTCCGGAAGAACCGAAAAAAAGGTTTAACTTCGGCTCTAAATATAAAATTCTTAACGGCTTATAAAATTTCCGAATTTAATATCTAGATCATCTATGAGGTTCTATCTAGCCTTAGAAGAAAGAATTTCACCAAACTGTTCAGCCGATATTTTTATAATAATTCCCAAAGTCGGTTCCTCACTCTACTTTCTTATACTTAGTCAAATTTATAAGTTCAATAAAACTGCTCAACTACCTAACTTCGGGAGCTCGTAACTTTCAATCCGACCGTTCATTTCTCACCAAATTTTAATATGATAAACTACATATATCCGTGTACAACATATCCAAAATTCAACGGTGGATCTTTATCCAAACATTTTATAATTGATCGACAAGATGGGCTGTTCGAAACCTAAAAGCTGAAGAACTTAAATTAATTTACAGCAGCCCTTCCTTCCATTTTATGAACATACTCAGCAGCTCATTAACGTTATTTATGCTTAGGCTCAACAACAGCAGTTCACAAACACATGGGTGACAGTGAAGTCGAAGAGAGGAGGAGCAAGCTTACGAAATCTGCAGTCCGGCGTTAAGGGTTGGCGTTTCCGGCGGCGATGGATCCGGCTGCGCAAGAAGACGATTATTGATCCCGGAATCGCACCAGCAGCGGAAGGAAACGGATGGACAGAGGAGGGAGACTTACCGGAACTGCGGTCCAGCGGCTGAGTCCAAGCGTGCACTGGCGTCCGGCGGCTGCAGCGATCGGCGGTGGTGAGCTCCGGAGGTCTGGCTGCGCAAGACTCAGCGGTTACTCTTCTGAAACGAACCAGAAAGCGGACGCGAGGGAGACGAGAGAAGGGAGAGTCGGGATCTTACCGGCCGGCTGGGGCGTGCAGGACTGGGCGGCTGCGGATCCGGCGGGGAGCGGCGCAAGGTGGGCGGCGGAGGACGCAGGCTGGCACTCCGGTTGAAGGTAGGTGCTGCGCTTCTTCTGTAGCAACGTAAGGGATGCAGAATCACGAATTCAGAAGAAAGGTAAGCGGCAGGAGGGATTAGCGATGGTTTAGGGTTAGAGTTAATAGGGTAATTAGGATAATTTAATTAAAATGGGCTGGCTGAATATATTATCGGGCTTGCTAGTGGGCCATTCGGCCTACTCTCCCATTAGAACGGAAAAACAAACTCGTTAACTAATACGGAATTATTATTATTTTTAGGACGGAAAAAGGAACTCGTTAAAGTGCGGGAATTTATATAATACGGAATTAGTTTCCGTATTTATAAATTATAATTGATTTTATTTTAAAAGCGTAGATTATTTCCGGGAATTTAATTTATCATTTTATGTGAATCTAGGTCACATAAAATGATAAAACTAAACTCGTTTCATTTTACTGATTTATTTATTTACCATGGTCTCATCGGACTTTGTTTAATTTCACTTTACCGGAACTTAAAATTTTTGGTTATTACAGGTAGAAAGTAGAAACCTCTTTTTAGGGATAACATACCTTATAGGAAATGTGGATCCCACGACGTTGCCCCACCTATATGGAGGATCTTCGGGTTCCCAGGAATTCGTAAAATTCTTGTCTATTTTTCCGGACCGAGATTACTTTGAAAGCCTTGTCCATTTTTAGTCGGATTTTCCTGTCCTAAATCTATTATCTCATACCGAAAAAAGTTGAAACAATTTGGTTTACTAGGTTTTTTTTAGTTTTGTGTTTAGTAAATGTACCCCTTGAGAGAAGAATGTGTAAAGTTTGAATAAATACAAAAGGTTGGGGTGTATTTACTTAATTGAAAAATTAAAAAGTCTAGTTACTACTCTAGTTTCTCAAAAAGGTCTAGTTACCAAAATTGCCCAAAAAAGTTATTCTTATGTAGACCCCTCTAATTTTTACATTCTAATTGACTTACTACTATTGTTCTATTTTAGCGAATAAAGTTTATGGGGATACTCTTAATAGATTAATAGCGATGAAAAAACCTAGTTAGCCATTTTATCTCACAATAAAGCATTGAGTATATAGTGTGTCACAAATGCAAGTCGATTGCGCTGAAACTAAAAATAAATAAAAAAACTATTTTGGATATAATCGATTTGCGTCTAAATTGAATCCCAATACATTTTTTTCTTTACTTAATCGAAATTTGAAATTTCAACGTTGTGTACCTAATAAATTCTTATCATTCCTTTAACATTCTCCTAAATTAATTTCTCGAAACTTTAGGCTTGAATCCTACTGTATGTCTTTCTATTTATATATATTTTTAGGTAAAGTTAAGAAAAAACTCTATACGAATGAAGTAAATATCTAATAAGTAATAAAAGGAGAAAAAAAAAATTTAATCTATTATTTTATTATACATACTAAAAGAGAGTTCATGATTTGATGTCGTGGCACGCTGTGGAAGAGCAATCAAATGTAGCTCCCACAATTTTTTGGCCAATAAATCTTTATTTTTTAAGCCAGAAAATCTTTTTTTACAAAACTAACAAACTGCTATTCAAAATTGTACGTAACTATAAATCTTTATTTATTAAGCCAGAAAACTTTTTTTTTACTAAACTAAGTGCTTGTTTGGTTGGGTGTAAAAAATCCAGGAAAGTAAATTAATCCATTAAATGGGATTCAATTAAGGTGTTTGGTTGTAAAATAAAAAATGATAAACACATTAATCTAATTTACTGGATATTTTTCAATTACCTCAAATGAAGTATTTACAATTACCCACTCCTCCCTAGGTAACAAAACAATTAACATGTTATTTTGATATCAAATCTCCCAATTACCATTAACATTTTTCATCTCCCACATTTTTATCCTTTGGCTTCGCGGGATAATTGTCAGTAACTAATAATGCCTATGAATTTAACTCATTGCAAATTATTGGATATTTTTTTTTGCTACCAAACATATTTGCTCAATTCTCAGCAATTGTAATTCCCAGTAATTCAATTCCTAGGAAAGTCGGGAATTGTAAATCCATTGTTTAACCAAACAAGCACTAACAGACTGTTATTCAAAATTGTACGTAACTCCTTTTTGTTGGAGATTCTCCAAGATTCTATAGATTATAGCCAAATCTTCTTTTTTATTTTTATTATTTAGAATTAATTTTAAACTATTTTTTTAAGCCAAAAAATCTTTTTATTATTAAATTAAAACGTTTATAGGAAGCAATTCACATTGTTTTCAACGAATCTATTTTGTGGAACAATTTTTTTATAATAAAAATTAAGTCAAAAAATCCTTTCGATCAAATTCGTTTTTTTTAATATCTATATTTTATTTCTATTTTTATTTTTACAAACATTTTTCACAAAATTTTTGTTAGTGATAAACTAAAAGATTTGTAAAGCATTTTTTTCATAAAATATATTCGTTTTTATCTTTAATATTAATTTTTTTAGAAGAATCTTTTTTTAACAAAATTTTGATTATATTTGATTATTTTCAAATGTCGATTTTTTGAAAAAAATTTGATCAGATTTATTTTAAACATATATGTATTTTGTTTATGATTTTTTACAAATACTTTTCACAATCAACAAAATCTAAAGGTAAGAGTTTATAAGTTAAAATATATATTTTTTTTCTTTTTGTTTACAAAATATTTATTATTGATAAATTAGAAGAAATATTTAATTTAATATTTTTTTTATAAATATATTATTAGTTCCCATATATAAAAGTTGATGTCATTTTATTCAAAACACATGAACTATATATCATTTTATTTAAAACACATCAAGTATATAAATATACCCGCACAAGGTGCGAGATATAAACTAGTTTTACTCTTAATTTATAATATTCGAAATTCTAAGAATAACAACTATGAGCCGGATGGATTAACATTTAACAATTTAACCCAAAAACATGTACAAGGTAAAATGTGACACGTATAAAATGGTGATTAATATACGGAATAGTTATTTTTACGGGCACAACGTGACATACAATCGGCCTTTGTGTTAGTACGAGATTCAATATCGTCATATAAATAAAATAAAATTGAATTGGTGATGACGCAATTTGATTACACATTGCGTCAATATTAGTCCTAACACGCCATCTCAGTGTACGTTGCGTTACATTTGTAAAGGGGCTTCATATTTCCACCCCAAATTAAGGGGAAAAGGGATGGAGAAAGGGATGAATTTGGGTTAAATGGCTTAGTAAATCGACGTCGGTTAAACTAACATGACCCTTATTTTAAGAAGAGATTAGTAATAATTGTTATCGTACGTTGGATTAGGCAGCTTCTCATGATTAAAAGTGAAGTGGATGTTATTATTGTTTTAAAAACTCAATCTTGATTCAGATTTTGTTCTAAAATGCAATCATGATTTTATATTCAATTAGTAATGTGTAATTACACAATCATATATATTCTTTAAACTGAAATTCATGCTTCTTCTTTATATCGGTATCATTTTATATATTTTTACTCTACTTTACCCCACGCACCACAAACATATGATACATGCCATACTAGTATGGGTTTATTAACAAGACTATCCCAAAATTTTAGATAAATTACAAAGGCCCTAACATTTTCCAAAATTACAGAATATGACCCAACATACTACAAGCATAATAATTAATATATAATATTATATAAACAAGGGGCATTACGGGCACGTCGATGGATTTTATAAATACACGACGGTCACGGGTTCCGTAACCGTAAAATTTATTATTATTTTTTTTGTGTTAGAATTCACAAAGAAAATTATCACGGATCCGGAACCCGTAATCGTGACGGTTACGGGTTTCGTAACCGTTATGATTTTCTTCACTTTTTTTTGTTTGTTTGTTAGAATTCACTAAGAAAATCATCACAGTAACCCGTAACCGTGAAAAATTTGTCATGGATTCGAAACCCGTAATCGTGACAGTTACAAGGTCCATAACCGGATTAACCGCCGTGCATTTGTGAATTCAATCGCCGTACGTTTACGACTCCCGTATAAATTAATAATAAGCGGATCCATCAAACATTTTAAAAGTCTTACAGACTTTCAAATATTACCTAAAATGCCCCTTTCTTCAAGGACTACTTAGGCCCCGTTTGGCAGCAGCTGAAGCAAGCTTATTGAAGCTTATCCAGCGGATGCTTTATACTATGCAAAGTTGCAGCGTGTTTGGGAGGCACAACTGAAGGAAGATGAAGGAGCTTAAAGTAGCTTATGAAAGCTGAAACTTTTGGGCTTTCCATCAGCTCCCCAGGGTAAGATTATGGGAGCTGATGGAGTGGATGAATTTATCGATTCTCCAAATGCCCCTGGATTTCTGAAAAGCACACAAATTTATCGTTCTTCCCTCTTCCTCCTATCTTCTTCCGTCAACTACGAAATTTGTTCGAAGAAGAAGCCATCTTTTGTTGGCCAAAAGTCGAAGGTAATATTTTGTCCTCTGCTTGTATTTCTTCGAATCTCTACATTCAACTTTTATCTCCTCATCTTCGATTCCCCTTATTCTGATTTTTTATCTAAACCCTAATACTCTGATTGCTGAGTTTTGTTGATTCTCTTCGAGTATTCTGTGAATCTTGAATGATTACGGTTCTCTTGAACTCCGATTTTGTTGAGACTCTGTCTGGATACTGTGAATCTTGAATTTCATTGTTGTATGTCAATCCTTAACAATGCCCCATTGTTGACAGATTTGAAGCACATGTTCATCGTGTACCCTTCATGACACGTTTGTTGTTTTCTTCCACTTCTGCAGATGTGTCATATGGCTTATTTACTACTGTTATGATTTATATGTGATTGTGATTGTGATTGTTGATTTTTTTATACAACAAGAATTTAACATGAGTCTTAGGATTACATGAGTCATATATTAGTTTATACAGCAAGAATTTAACATGAGTCATATATTAGTTTATCTTGGATGCAGCTTCAGCTTCTTCATTTTATACAAGAATTTATACAACAAGAATTTAACATGAGTCATATATTAGTTTATACATCAAGAATTTCTACAGCAAGAATTTAACATGAATTTATACAGCAAGAATTTAACATGAGTCTTAGGATTACATGAGTCATATATTGGTTGGAGTTAGTTCTTTCAGACATTGGATGCAGCTTCAGCTTCTTGATTTTATTCAGCTTGGAGAACTCTTGTGATTGTTGATTTTATAGCTTCTGCAGATGTGTTGATTTTATTGAACCAAAATGATAGAGAATGAGATATGAGAAACGATGTGAATCCAATTGCTTGAGTGCACAATTTCCCTTGTCATGCTTCCTGACCATTTTACAACTCTTGTTTTCTTTCTCTTCACCTTTCACTTGTTTTCTATTATTATTTTGGCATTGAAATGTTTTATTTTTCCATTAAAAATGGCCATTTTTCAACTCTTCTTATTATCTCACTTTCGTCATTATAAATGACCATTTTCCTCATTCAAAATGACCATTTTCCTCATTGAAAATGACCATTTTGAAGAACATTAGACACATACATTGGTCTTAACAGCTAAAGCAATGTTCACACACATACCTTGGTGTTACACACAGTAGTTAAAAAAGTTAATTTTAAATTTATGCTTGCTTTTGATTTTCATTTCTTAAAATTGGTTGGAGTAATTATATGTGTTGTGCTTAGCAATTTAACATTGGTATCTTCCAATTTGTAAATCTACATGAACTTTGCAATGCCCAACTGCATATACAGTTGTGACCTGATTATGCTTGATTCTGAGTTTAATTTAGTGTATATATACCTCAAATTTTAATTGAGTGACTATATAGTAGGTGATTGTTGATTATGCTTGCTTATGAGTTTATTTTCTTACAATTGATTATAACTAGTTCACAATATGTGATGTGCTCAGCATTTTAGAGTTCACCTGAGAACTTACAGTAGCTGAAACTTGGATAGATTGCAGTAGCTTGAAGTTGGTAATGAACCAATCATAAGATTTTTAATTGAGTGAACAGATTAGCTAGATTGTTTACATGTCCTTTAAAGTTGGATAGATTACAATAGTTTAGGAAATTGATAATCAACCTTGCTAGATTTTTTAATGCGTTTATGAAAATGTTGTGAACTGTAATGTGGTCCACTTGTTTAATATTTTGCAACAGAGGACATGGAATTCGACAACAACGAGCAAGTATTTGATGGCTACTACGCATCTTGGGGTTGGGGTTCCGAGAGCTCATCTACTACTAGTAGATCCACCGACCCGGAATATCGTGTATATATTTGTTTTATACTTTTTCTTATGATTATTATCTATGTGATGCTTACTATTGTCCTTTGTCATTGAAGGATTTACTTGAAATAACCAATAACGAGTTGATAGACGAGCATTCTTCCAATCCAGAGGTTACAACTATACAAGAGATAGCACGTGATCTGAGGGACCGACTAGCAAGAGTGCAAGATGACCTTGACACAGCTCATCGACAGATTCGACTTGCAGACGAGGCAAGCCAACAAAGCAATGGAGAAATCAACCGCTTGATCGAGCACCAGACTGCGCTGCAAGTGTCCAACATTCGTCTTTCTGTTGAACTCGACCAATGCAAGATCATTGGTACAAAACACGCACTATCCGCAAGACGTCTCTACAAATGCCTATTGATTGCTTCTCTTTTGCTTGTATTGTGTGCAGCTCATGATATTATGTTTTAGGATTAACTTTGCACTAGTTGAACATCGTATGTGTACTTTGAACATCATATGTTTCTTTGCAGCTTCTTCGAACTAAAACCAAGGTATCATTGAACATGGTTTGTAAGACATAACTTTTGGTTGCATTGTATGCTTGAACATAGTGTAGGTTTGTGTTACAGATGTTTGATATTTAAAACTACCGAAATGGATACAAACACTTGATATTTAAAACACTTAAAATATTTAAATCAAACACAAGATGATAAGTACCTTGAACACATCATAAGTACCACAAACACATCATAAGTAACAAAACCGGCTAAGTACATGCCCTTTCGGAAACACCACCTATCAACCACAACCCTTGTAAACAAGGGGTAGCTAACAAACCTCACAACACACAAAAGCCCTCCAACTACATGGATTATGAGACACAAACAAATGCGTAACAGCCAACGACTTTGATCCTAAAGAAACACTTCAGCACACCACTTCTCCACGTTGACATTCATTTGTTTCCGGCGGAAAATTTGACAACATGGAAAGTCCTACATTATACACACGCACATATGTTGTTTGAAATATAATACGAAGAACGTAAGGTTGTAGAAAGTGAAAAACAACTAACCGTCTTGTTATTAGTAAACCAAGAATCCGGGATTTTGACCTCTCCTGTCTCAGGGTCACGAGCAGCCCCGGAAGCATTGAGTATTCTTCTCCAAATTCCGAATTCTTTTTTCAGCAAAGACAACTTACTACGTAGTCTCACCGGTGGAACATTTGTTCCACTTCTCCTACCAAATTCAGTAGCAAGTGTTAGCCAATTATAAGAACCCCTCTCAAACTCAGCCTCCCTAAAATCTGCTTCTGCACAAAGCTCCAAAAAGACTATTGAATTTTGGTCATTCCATTTGAAGTTAGATGGGGAAGCCATTCTGTTTTATGTGATTGAGTACAGTCAAGGATTTCACAATTTATAGTGGGTTCTCATTTATTATACAAGTTGTTCCTATTAGTGACATTTCATAAGTAGCTACTATATGAGTTATTTACATGTCATTGACAAGTAACATAAAAAACCAAGTCACTTTATACATATAATGTGCTGCTGAGTTTATGTGCATTCAATACTCACACGTCTAGTCACAAACAGGAAAATCGTTTGAGCTTGTTGTCATTGCTGTCACAGTTGGAACCAATAAATGTTCCAGCAAAAAATGAAGCTCCAGTTTGACCCCTATCTTTAACATGGGTCTTGATGATATAAATTAGTCAAAGTGAAGCAATCCTTGTTGTCACAATACATCACATATATACAGCTTATGCTTCACAGAGAGAAAGGCTATACTTAAGTTACAGAAGAGGGAGTTGAGGCTTGCTGTCAATCCAGTGTGTATCCCGATAATGAATAGAGAGAAAGGCTTAGGCAAAAACATTTTTGTCTACACATATATGCTTGCTGCCAATTGAGCTGTTGTTAGAGGATGCATAAGAAGCAATATCTCTTTCCTTTGCTGTCAATCCAGGATTTTAGAGAGGAATGGAGTTTTACAAAATTGTTGTAAGCACCTAACTCTAGGGTCATCACCTGCATTTCATGTCAATGTTGTCAACAATGTTTGGTGAAAAATGAATAAGCTTATATTATGTTGTTGTTGATGTGAAGCCTGCTTTATTCATCGTGAAGGCAAATAATTCATCAAATCATCTTATATCAATAAAAATCTATTTTGATCATTCATTAGAGGACAGTCTCCCAGGGAACAACACAATATAGGTCTGAGTAGAACACAAATAATTTATCTAATCATCCAAGCATCTTAAAATATTCTGCAAGAGAATTATAATACTGACAGGATTGACCAGTGACAGATAAATAAACTACAATCCAATATCCTACTTTGAGTCAAAGTTTGATGTAGTGACAGGTAAATAAACTACAGAAAATTGCTTACTGAGCATTAACAAGTGAGCAATAACAGGATTGACAGTGACAGGTAAATAAACTACAAATAATTTATCTAATCATCCAATCATCTTAAAATACTTTGCAAAAGAATCATAATACTATCAGGATTGGCAGTGACAGGTAAATAAACTACAAGTGAACATTATTGACATGTTGAGCATGTTGAGCATTAACAAGTGAGCATTAACAAGGTTTGATGCAGAAAATTGCTTACTGATTATTGACATGTTGAGCATCAACAAGTGAACATTATTTTTTCAAGTCAACAAAAATGGCATGCTGTGTAAATCAATAGATGAGTTGTTTGAGAAAGTTTGGGATGAAGTGCAGCCTTCAGCAGTGCAAGGTTTGATGCAGAAGGTGGGAAGGGGTCCTATAAACAATAAATTTCTTAGTTTGAGAAAAAGTGATTATATGTACTGCATTTTGCCTGAGTAAAAGAAATAAACTTCCAATACCATAGATGCATAAAAAGGTTTGATGCAGAAGGTGGGAAGGGGTCTTGTAAAAGTGATGTCAACACTTAGTTTCTGTTGGTGGCTTATGGCAAGAACATAAGTGAACATAGATGCATAAAAAAGAGTTAAACTGATGAAATGAACATAGTGATAAAAAAGACCATCTTGCACAACATGGATCAAGTCAGCAGTAGGACAATCCTACTCGGCTTTTGCAACATGAATCAAGTCAGCAGTAGGATAATCCTACTCGGTTACCTCTTCAGAGACTTTTGCAATATGGATCAAGTCAACAGTAGGACAATCCTACTCGGTTAGAGACTTTTGCAACATGCAGGACACAATGGAACTCCACAATATTCATTAACAACTCAGTTCCTCACATTCGTTTTATTTTCATCATCTAAAATTAATGAGAAGTAGCCTTATCCTTCAGTTAACCGCTCAGTTAAACCAAAAAAATCCAGAAATTCCACTCCCAACCACCAAATAGTAATTTCAAGCTCAAAGAAAATCACATTATCTCAATAGATACAAGCTTGATCAGAAACTATGTGTTCAGAGGCAAGCTTGATCAGAATCAAGGTAGCAAAATTCAGAGGGTTTCATCAGAAACTATGTGTTCAGAGGGAAGCCTCATCAGTGCCAGCAATCAGCAATCATGAAAAGCAATTTAGTAGGAATAAAAAACGAAAAACCAAAGCCAGATTACCCCCCGTAATCATAAGAGTCAGAAGGTTTCATTAGAGGCAAAGGAAAATATGAAGAGTTGAACCAAAATATAAGCTCAACATATATGGCATTCGTCTAGGAGCTGAACCAAAATATAATTGTGTCACCAATCTTTTGCACCAAAATATTAAGACCAACCCAAATCGTTGTGAATCATATACCATCACACAATCGATATATCAAAAATAGGCACTCTCCCACAATCGTTGTGCAATATCATCTCTAACACTCCCCATCCCACCAACACTTGCATCATCACCTTCTTCTCTTGCAACCCTATTGAATAGTCCTTCGTACGCTGCAGGGTTTGACTCTAGCGTGCCAAAGTACTCATCGTTCTCCTTATGCAGCAGACAAAAATTATGAAGTGCGAAGCATGCCAATATAAGGTCAATTTGTGTCTCGATGTTGTAGCTAGGAATCACCATTAGTATCTTCCATCTTTTCTTCAAAACACCAAACGCACGTTCAATTGCACTACGAATGCCGGAATGAACCCTATTGAATTCCTCTTTGTAGTTCTTAGGAGCAACGCCTTCAAATTGGGATTGGTGATACTTCACCTTAGAGTACGGTACCATGTATCCTTTTCTGTCTGGATAGCCTTTATCGACCAAATAGTATTTTCCTACATTAAGTTAGAAGCAGCGGTATGACGTACATTTTATCTTAATGTATGTAACAACTAAAACCAAGTTCAACTAAATGGTCAAACCTTCAGCTGGATGGGGAAAGTTGAATAATTTTTTCTTAAGAGCATGATCGAGAACACGGGCATCATGAGCTGAACCCTCCCATCCGGAAGAAACAAATGTAAAGTACATATCAAGGTCGCATACAGCCATCACGTTAAAGGTACACGTGCCCTTCCTTCCTCTATATGGCAACTGTTCTTTTGTAGGGATCGTTGCATCAATGTGTGTTCCGTCTATTCATCCAATGCACCCCTGTAATTACGATCACATATCACCACAAAGGGGTTAAACTTATGAATTTTATAGCCCTAACTATTCTATTGTACATATTATTAGAAGTTGTAGTCCACACCTCGAAAAAACTGTACTTTTCATTTTCCAAAATCTGTGTAGGTGTGCTTGAAAATGTTGGGTCATGCGGTCGTAGAAGATCCCTTGCAAATCCTGAGTACCCCCTTGACCTTCCTGTGATTGCATCTAGAACCTCGTGTATTGTTCGACTGATTGTTTCCCCGGATCGTTGAAATCTCTCACAAACGTCTCGATTTGATATCCCCAAAGCTAATGTGTACAACAAAATACCCACCTTCTCTAACACAGTCATGTCACGCCCTTGTTTTAGACCGTAATTTGTCTCCAATTCATCACATAAACGTTGTAGAACTTTTGGCTCCATCCTACAGGCTCTCATACATCTAACGCCGGAGTTTGCATCTATCACTTGCCTCATCCATTTGTAACCTGTAAATTCTGAATTATAACATGGTTCTTTATGTATGTGGCTGAAGTAATGCATGGACGACAATGAACTGTTCATCTTCAGCCATAAGTTTGCAAACATCATTTGTTTTTGGTGTCTTTTGAGCCTTTTCTTCGCTTCTGCAATCAATTGAACATCAGGAGATCATTCAGGATGGACCATAACATCTACACATAATTAAATGATAAGAAAAAATAGGACGGTATAAGCAAAGCAAACATCCATCATAGTAGCTGCATGATCACGATGAAACCAACACAAACGTTCGCTACAATCAAACCATAAAGCCTTCTTCATAGTTAAAAGGGAAAAACACTCAACACTCAACGGTACAATTCAATTGGAAAAAACAAACATAAACTAGCAAGGTTCAATTGGGAATAAGACTCAACACTCAACACTACAATTCATCATGGACTGACACCCTTGATTTCAACATATTTGTATTTAAGAAAGGCTAGCCTCGCAGCATGGCGTGGAATGTTGATGAACATCTTCCTAAATGACTCATTCATCAGTTGAGCAGTAGCAAAGCACCACAATGTAGAATCCTCCTCGACAAGCTCGTCCTTAACCATCTCGTCGAGTATTTCCATGACATGCTGAAATGTACATTTTTCCTGAGGTGTTGCAGATGTAGCAGCTTCTGCCTCGAAAAGTGTGAGCATTTTCTGGCTGGTCTGCTCCACTATTGCAAGGTGCTCGCTATACATTTGCGCACTAATAGGGCCCTTCTTACGACGTTTTGAGCCAACTGCAGATGGTGTGGATCTTCCTGACTTCGATGCAGCTTTAGCACATTTCTTGGTGTTGGTAGAAGGGTTTGGTGAAGTTATTTGTTCTCGTATGTCTCTCAACAACTCGTCGTCGGGAGCATTGAAGTCGATTGTATTTAAGTTACCAAACTCGCTGTCACTATTTTCACCTTCCTCATTTGCAAATTCCTCATCACCCTCATCGTTTTTATGAGTCTCCCCGCCTTGTATAAGAAAACAAGGGTCCATAGAGGGGGTCACACAATGTTGTCCAGTTGCTACAATCCCGCTGAAAACTTGCTCCCATAAGTCTTCCAGGTCAGCTGCCACACCTCTCTTTCTAAATTGCTTGTAATCCTCCTTTTCCTACAACATATAACAATAAAAGTTAGGAATTGATTATCCAGTACATAGTTTACGTAAAAAAATCAGTACAACATCAATTACAATACCTTTATCTTTTTTTCCCACCAAGCATCATCGGCTGTTATTCGACCTTTGACAGGGTCCCATCCAATACCAGTCTCACCGTGCCTCAAATCTTTCCAAAGTTTGTACAACTTTTTCATGTGATCAAGCTTGTTTTTTAGCTTTATAGGAGGACATTTCCTACCTATCTGATTCTCTAGGACGGAAGAAATTTCTACACAACTGAATGGTTGATCGACCCCGTGGACTTTTTGATATTCAATGCAAATCCTCAAGAACGTCCTAGTTGCCTCCTCAGTCCAATTAAACTTCTTCTCTACAACCTTACCAATCACTTTATAGTTTCACAATACTCAAAAAAATTAGAGATGCTATTCTATAAGAGATTTAAAATGAGGAAGTACAACAACAACAACAACAACATGAAGTATCACAGCAGCAACGTCAAGGAGGTAAATCTATCAGCAGAACATCAAGAAGCACAACTCAAAAATTATCAAAAATGGTAAATCTGTCACACCATGAAGAAGCACAACAACAAAAAGATGAATACTGTCAAATCTATCACAAATTCCTAAGTACCACAACAACAACGTGTAGGAGGTAAATCTATCAGAACATTAAGCAACAAAACTGCTAATAAAGATAAAGAATGGTAAATCTGTCTAAGAAGCAAAACAACAACATCAAGGTCGTAACTATGTTCATTCGGTATCTATCAAAGGTATCTATCAAAGGAGCTAATTCTTAACTATGTTATATAAGTTATTATCAATTCTCTACAATGGTAAAAATGGAAGCTGCATATGCACAATTTGGGAAAAACAGTGGAGATCTCATATCTACGAAATTCTACAATAATATGTTCATATATATTCGAAAACCCTAAACCCCAAATGTTATATACTCAAGGTGACGAAATTCTTAACTACGTTCATATAATCCAAAACCCTAAAACCCAAAATGTTATATAATCGAAATTCAGAAATTATAAGCATTGGAGAACTCTTACCTGCGACCTCTTTGCTGTTGCTCATCCTCAGGTGACGAAATTCGTTGAAGTTCCCAAAAGCTCGTCGAAGGAAGGGCGTAAGGTGTCGCAGCTGCGCCTTCTCTTCTCCTTCTGGCGTACAGGTCGTCGTTTGTTCTGTCGAGAGAGAAGCAGTAAATGTTGTATAAAGGAAGGGCGTAAGGTGTTCTAAAATTATTTACTTTGGATTATTAAATATTGTTTCATAATATTCAGTACTTGTTTTTAGCAAATATTTCAATTCGAAATTATTTTTAATTTCGAATATTAAATATTGTTTAAAGGGTTTGAGTTCTTCTAAATTAGATTTATAAATACACACAATTATATTTCAGAAAATATTATTCCATAATATCCATTTAAATATATTTGAAATAATTATTATTTCATATTATCCATTCAAATATAACATCATTTAAATAATTATTTATAACACCATAATAAATATCAACTACAAAATACAAATAAAGCCCTTTTCGGTAATATTACGTTTCCATCAGCTACGATCAGCTCGTACTTGTTCAAACGCTAAACAAGCTTATTAAAAAATATCAGCTATGTAAATCAGCTACTGATTTCAGCTTCAACTTCAGCTTCAACCACAATCAGCTCGTGATTCCCAAACAAAGCCTTAGAGTATGCACATCGGTTGATTTAAGAGCTGATCTTAATGCCACGTAGGATAGAGGTTTTCTCATTTTGCAAGACCCAAAAAACTTTAATCTTCTTCAAGATAATGGAAGATTTAGTCTTCCACTTCAATTTTTTAAGTTAAATTTGTTTTGTTTCTTTCAAAGTTAAAGGGGGTTAATAGACGTACCGGCGAAAATCTATAATTGTCACCTCAACTACGCTATTCGCGTGCGTAGTTGTTAGGGTCCCCAACTACGCTTTTGGGAAGCGTAGTTGGAGTTCCAAAAAAAATAAAAATATCAACTACGCTTGTGAGCGTAGTTGGAGTTCCCAAAAAAATTTTAAAATTTTTTTTGTAGGGAACTCTAACTACGCTCCCCAAAGGAGTAGTTGATATTTTTATTTTTTTTGGAACTCCAATTACGCTTTCCAAAAGCGTAGTTGGGGACCTTATCAACTACGCACGCGAAGTGCGTAGTTATGGTCACTAAAAGAGATTTTCACCGATACATTTAAAAATCACGAAGTTAAAATATGGGAGTGCAAATTTTTTTAACTTACATTTTGTTTGTTTAATATTTTTAGTCAGTATTTTCACTTTTTGTTTATTTTTTTTTTAATTTTTGAGATGTTTAGCATAAATTAATATTTATTTTTAGTTATATTTAATTTATGTTTTAATTAAAATAATTATAAAAAAATATATGATATGAAATTTTTATAAATAACACTAAACTATGAAATTAAAAAATATTTTATGTAGTATAAAATTAATTTTTATGTATTATAAACTTTATATATATATATTTAAAAAAATTCAAATTATTTCATGTAAACTTGTTGATACAACACAAAGTTTATAGTATTTAAATTAAATGTATTCGTTAGCAATTTCCTTTAAACTTAATGTGTAATATTTTATCTATTTCGTATAAATGTTAGTTTATATTTATTTTTAAAATTTTTATACTTCTTACCCCAACTAACTTTTTATTTGAACTAACTTACTATTTCAACTAAATTTTTTATGTGAACTAACTTTCTTTTAAATTATTTTATTATTATGTTTTGCCTATATAAATGATTAAAGTTTACCCACCATTTACCTCACTCACACATTCATCTCTTCTTTCCCCAACGAAATTTGTTATCCACATTATATGGATCCTAACCAAAATTCAAACCATCAAAATGTCTTTTTCATTCCACCATACATTTTTAATCCATCACAATTTCCACATGATCCAAATCAATATTTCAATACTTTCAAGGCCAAGGAAACCATCCAAACTTGCAAGGTCAAGTAAATCGTCCAAATTTTCAAAGTCAAGGTTATCCTTATGGTCAATATGCTTTCATAACTCCTCCAACTCTTATTCCCAAAATCCAAATAATCGCATGACTCCAAATACTCAAGGAAACATGTCTCCACCACTAGATCTCCCGGAGTTTAACACGCAACATGGTGTGATAAACCTTGGAGCTGATGTGCATTGTTTTTTGAATGAAACTCAAACTCATTCAACGGGTGACGGGGTTAAATGATCCCAAGAAGAGGACAAATTACTAATTAGTGCGTGGCTTAACCCTAGTAAAGATGTATATGAGAAAATAAACAAGCATGTAGGGGTCATTGACAAAAATAAATCACTCTGTTTCAGAATTTACAGGGTGTTACGAGCATGCTTAGAATAGAAAAGTTAGAGGTGAATCGGAAGACGATGTTATTGCTTTTTTTCGTAGACCCTCTACACAAATGACACTGGAGGCGAAAATATTTACAGAAAATTCTCGTTGAAACTATGATAAATCTACTACCGAATTATGAAGACGGAATATCCAAATTCATTTCAGATTTGTTATACAAAAATTCCCAAATATAGCTCCATGGTTGTATCGGCCCTCATCAGATCTGGAATTCAAGTATGAGTTTAACGCGTGCAACTTCTAATCTAACTGTTGGATATACTTTTCATACCTAATCAAGGCATCCAGGTTGATTGCTCGCACGAATTAACAAAACTGGAATTTTGGCCAACCTGAACCTCAATTCTCTGGATTCAACTGAGACATTGACTAGATGAGTTCCTTTATAATGAAACCATAGAATGCAACCAAGGATCGATTATGGAAGCTTGAAGCAGCAAAAGGGGCGCCCCATTGAAAGGAACAAGTGACGTGCTTGGCGTAGGTAGGAAGAGGCTGAAACAAATCGACTGGGATGATTGAATGAAAGCGCAAACATCATGTTCATCTTCTTGTTGAGTCGAGCATTTGATTCATAACCGAATTTTCCAGGAGAAAATCGGGCGCCAAATTACTCCGTCAATGGGGGTCAATGGTGCAGCTTCGCCGTCTATGCTCAACCACCTTCTCCACGACACTGTCTCTACCAGATTCAAACCCACAAAGGCCCAATCCGTCACCAACACAATCCTGTCTCATCTACAATCCGGTCGCCTCAGGAAAGCAGTCTCTCTCCTCTTCACTTCCCCTTTCCCCTTCTCCTTCTCCCTCTACGCTCGCCTCTTACAGCTTTGTTCTTCCAGCCTCGCCATTGTTGAGGCTCGGAAGGTTGAATCTCATCTTGTTACCTTCTCCCACCCGCCTCCGACTTTCCTCTTGAACAGGGCGATCGAGGCATATGGAAAATGTGGATGTTTGAGGGATGCACGGGAGTTGTTCGATGAAATGCCTACGAGAGATGGAGGCAGTTGGAATGCTTTGATCACTGCTTATGCTCAAGGTGGGCTCCCTCGTGAGGCGTTGGGGTTGTTTTTAGGTATGTATACATCTGGGGTTTCTCCCTCTGAGGTTACTCTTGCTAGTGTTCTGGGCTCTTGTGGTGCTTTGTTGGAGTTGGGTCTTACCAGACAGATTCATGGGATTGTTGTGAAATATGGGTTTGGTGGAAATGTGATTCTGGAGAGCTCTCTTGTTGATGTTTACGGCAAGTGTGGTGTCATGAGGGATGCAAGGAGAATGTTTGATGAGATTGAGAGTCCTAATGCTATTTCATGGAATGTTATTGTTAGGAGGTACCTTGAGGAAGGTGATGAATTGGAGGCTCTTCGTATGTTTTTTGATATGATTAGAAAGGGGGTAAAACCGTTGAGCTTCACGATTTCGAATGCGCTTGTTGCTTGTTCAGGCATTGCTGCCTTGGAAAAAGGTGCTCAGGTACATGGTATGGCTGTTAAAACTGGGTATGAAGATGATGAGGTGATTTCTAGCTCGTTACTTGACATGTATGCAAAGTCTGGTAACTTGGAGGGTGCATCTAGGATTTTGGATCAGCCGAATGCAAAGAATTTGATCTCATTGACATCAATGGTTTCGGCATATGCAACAAGTGGGAGAATTAGAGAGGCAAGGGCGCTTTTTGATGAGATTCCTGAGCGGAGTATCATAACTTGGAATGCGATGCTAGGAGGATACATACACTCGGGCAAGTGGGAGGAGGCCCTAGACTTTGCTTTCCTCATGCGCCAAGAAACAAACACTGTAGATCAGGTCACTCTTACTCTATTACTGAACATATGTGCTGGACTCTCAAGTGTCGATCTTGGGAAACAAGTTCATGGTTGTATCTATCGACATGGATTGGTTTGCAACACTATTGTCAGCAATGCACTCCTTGACATGTATGGTAAATGTGGGTGCTTGAGAACTGCTAGGACGTGGTTTTCTCAAATGATTGGTTTTAGGAGCAGAGCTTCCTGGAATTCTCTAATGACTAGCCATGTGCGCCATCAGTTGAGTGAAGCGGTCATGCCCCTTTTTACCTTGATGCAGCAAGAAACCACCCCAGATGAGTATACTTTTGCAACCCTCTTGTCATCATGTGCTAACATCTTCACACTTAAGCAAGGGAAAGAGATACATGGGTTTATGATAAAGAATAATTATGAAATAGACGACGTTGTGCTTGGATCTATGGTTGACATGTACTCAAAATGTCGTCTTCTTGATTATGCACTGAAAGTCTTCAAGCAGGCACCTCCTTGTGATGTGATTGTTTGGAATTCAATGATTTTGGGATGTTCTTACCATGGTAAGTGCTCTGAGGCACTTGAGTTATTTGAGGCAATGAAGAAGAAAAACATTAAGCCAGATAATGTGACCTTTGAAGGAGTTCTAAATGCTTGCATTTCTGGGGGCTACATTGAACTCGGTGAGGAGTATTTCGATTTAATGGGCAGTGAATATTATGTCATGGCCAGACAAGAGCATTATGAGCGTATGATTGAGCTCTACAGCAGGCATGGAGCCATGAATGAACTTGAGGAATTTATGAAGACATTGCCATTTGAACCTACTATCCCCATGTTGACACTAGTGATTGATGCTTGCAGGGAGTATGGCCATGAACGTTTGGAGGAATGGGCTTCAGAGAAACTGAATCTTCCACTTCCTTCTCATAAAATTCCTCATGCACCCAAATTAGATACTTGATGGGTGAGAATCCCATGTTTGCTGACTCGGGCAACAAAAAAGTGCGCTCAGTTTGAGACAGCAATTCAGAATCAGGGTCTCATTCTTGGGTGTTCACATGCTCATCAAGACAGCTGAAGAAACTAATGAACATAGGTACACTGGAATAGTGGATGTATACAAACAACTCCATCAAATGAACTTCAATGCTTGTACCTGGATTTGTGGATGTATACTGTCTGCATGATCTGCTCTGGAGAAAGAACTTCAGGCTAGAATCTTAACTACTCAGAGAGATATGTACAGATGCAGCACCAACATATTCATCTTCTTCTGATATGTAAAGTAAGAATTTACACCAATTATCAGTGTTAATAATTCAATTAAAGTTGTGTCCTTGTCAATCTAATTCTTCAAACTACAGAAAATTTCATATGCTATGTCAGTTACAGTTATACATACTTCTTCAGAATTCAGATATATACTACGGAGCATCAGAATTCTTATTTCATTTCAGTTCTTTTACTAGTTTTGTGATGTGAACTTGTTCTTATAACTGGCTAGTATCTGAATGATCCTTGTGCAGTCTTCTTGTGCATTCATGTCTATTAAGTAAGAAGTCATAAACAATTTGGGACATGACGGAGTTATTTGAGAAATGATTGGTTGGACAGGGAGTTGATTTTCCCGGTGGGAGGGTGTTGTCTACCTCTGATATGAATTTTATTCTTGATTCTGAAGAGAGGAGGGTGCCTTGCTTTCGTGTTCGTAGTAATCCCATTTTTTCCACCCATTTTTATAATCACTTAAGTTCATGAATAACATAATGCCAAGTGCAAACTCTATTATCTTTAATTGTTTGGCTCAACATGCTTTATACTTTATAGTATGGGTTACCTTAGATAAATGACCATTTTTCTGGCTGTTTACAAAGTTATAAATGGCTATTTATAATTGATAGATGGTGAGCAAGGAAGTGCTATTACATATTTACAAAAATATGGTGCACCTCCAACTGATGGACTCTGTTTTCATGAACGAGCAAAGTGAGGGAAACTACCATTATACATCGACTTCCATGGAGAGGAAGCCATTAACATTTCTTCTGTGGCTGCACTCTCCCCTAAAGAGTAAATACCTTGTCTTTGCTCAGGTACATGGCTCGTTTTCAGACAATACAAGTAACGTGTCATAGTTCAAGCATCTTGGTTGATTCTGTTCTTGTGATTACTAATTGCAGTACTGGGAACCTGATTACCTGAGGTTCTATTATGGCGCGGATTCACCTTCCAGAAAAGGAAGGCAGATGCCTTATGGGTTTATGATTTCAGATATTTAACCATTTATTCTCCAATAGCATAAGATATGAATAGTTATTTGGCATATGATTAATGCTTATTTATGCAGCTATTCTATTGTTGTTGTCTTAGGCTTTTGCATAATCGACTAATTCAACTGAAAAGCGTGTAATGTCGAATTGTCGTTTGTTGTTTTATATTCTAGAACAATTGCTTGTGGTTTCTTGGACTTCAACTTTTCAGGCAGATTTAAATGCTGCTTTAACTTTTTGCAGCAGTTATGGAAGCTCCGGTTGTGTTAGTTCGTCAGAACAATGGCCGCCAGCGCTCCCATATTTGAGCAATTTCGAAGTAAGCCAACGTTATTCTCTTCTTAAATCTTAACACTTGAGATGCAAGTATCTTTTCAAAACATGTCAGAGAGCGGCATATCTTTTATTCTTTCTGTTGGCAGGTTATGGTATTGTTGTGAAGGGTTTGTGTCTATAATGTGATGAAGATGGAAATCTTTTAGACCATATACAATACAAGTCTGTTAGCAATAAAATACCACAAGTTCTCCAGCAACAATTGAATTTTTTTTTTATCAAATCCATCATAGCTAAATGCTGAAATTTAGCATTTAGCCTATGACAGATTATATTGATTAACTTTATGATGTAGGCCAAAGAGGCCCTCATAACATTGGTGGTATTGATGCTGAGCTTTTAAAATTTTCTTCTTATAGTTATATACAGATGTGATCATTCATCATTATCAGAGTTGGATGACTGAATCTGGCAGTCCCTGACATCAATTCAACATTTGGTGATTTCGCACTAGAGTACAGGCCAGTTGCTGATACAGAAGAGTGGAAGAGGAAGATGAAGCTCAACTCTGAAGCCGCGGCTCTTGTAATTGTTCACGGATGTACATCCGATCAGCCAACACAAACTTGTCCGAACAAGAATAGACAAGTAAACCTACCCTTAGTAGTTTTTACATACATAAATACCTCATTTCTAGACAAAGATTCAGCTCAAAAACTGAGAAGAGTCCAACAAAATTTAAATAAGATCGAAGCTATTTATTGAATGTAATTATTTCCAATATGAAAGAGAACATACAAACGTAATCCGTCTATATAACCAAAATTTAGAAACATTATTAAGAATTCATTATTAATAATTTAATAGACAAGAAATAAATTAATAGAATTAAGGAATATATAAACTAAAAAAAACTTATTGTAGCATCTTGAAGGAAAACATAAATACATATTAAGTAAATTAATTTGTGCAATCTTGGTAAAAACTTACGAAATTTGTGAAATCCAAAAACAACCATATGTGTTACTCAAATAGACGTAACACAGCAACATGATGCACTAAAATATTAGCAATTTTTACATACATAAGGAAAAAAGTTGTAACATTACTAAGGATAGCCGAAGGTATATCATCACGCGTAATATGTACATAGGAGTTTGTCGTGATCCAGACAGCCAATGCACCACGGTTACACGATGCGTGGCCGTCACAGTAATTTTTTTTCCTGACATCACGGTTACGAGTTCCGTAAACGTGATGTTGTCAGTTTTTTTTTTGGGTTAGAATACCCATAGAAAATTATCACGGATCCGGAACCCGTATTCGTGACGGTTACAGGTTCCGTAACTGTGATGATTTTCTTCACTTTTAAAATTTTTTTTTTTTGTCACGGTTACGCATCTTGACCCGTGAGTTTACGACTTCCGTTTATTATTTGTATATCTGTATATTTGAACAATTTAAACAGTTCATAATGCCACTCTCATTTGAGTAAGGACAACAAAATCCAATAAATTTGATTCCAAATTTCATCTGCAAATGCTTTGGTTGATTGTGGTTGAAGAGTGCCATTCCAGAGACTTGTTGGCTTCAGAAACCTCATATATGAGCTTCATGCATATTGAGATTCATATCACTTAATTTGTGAGAATATTACACATTTACCCTCGCTCCTCTAAATATTTTTTTTAATAAGCCTTCTACTCATCAACAACGTTGTTTCTGCTGTATAGAATACGAGAAAGAATAGTAATTCAACATACATAAAAAAACGACATAAAAATGAAAAACCTACAATAATTATGTTCACTTCAAAAGATTTTATTGAGTGGTTACGGGTTATAAACTTATAGATTTATAAATAGATCGAAAGTAGGAAAATACTCTAACGTATAAATCATAAAAAAAAATAAAAAATTTGACTATCGAGTATTAGTATGAGTCAAGTATAAGTTAAATCAAGTTGATGACCATTTATAATGGCATATTACTTGTTAATGTTAAATACACGGCGCGGGATTTACTAATGTTGACGCGCACTGCGACTACATATCAACATCAAGAAAAAAAAAAAAAAGGAGAAAGGAAATATTTGAAACGTTACAAAAGAAAACTCAACTCTAACTCACATTGCGACTGCACACTAATGTCAAGTCACATTACGTGTAAGTTATACGTTAATAAATCCAACGTCGTGTATTTAACTTCTGGCTTCTTCACGATGGTGAATAAACTTCATGTTGGCCTTTTGTCCATTACCAAATGCAAATTGCATTGTCACATGTCAAGCACATTGTCAATTTGTATAACATACTAACAAATGATCAATCACTGCCCCCACCATCTTTCCTTTTAATTTTGGTCTTATTTGATTATTGCTACTTTTCTTATTAAAATATGATTGAATACGTTGACTAATATTTTTAATGTAATTGTTTTACTTTACTAAATTTCCAAATTTGTGACATGTCTAGTTTGTTTGTAATTAAAACTTATTTCATTCAAATAAGTAGCAACAGTGTCCGGTACAAAAGTTATTGTTTAGTGGACAAGTAGTTAATTTTACATTGATATTATATATATATATATATAAGATCAATAAATTTCTATTTCGACTATTGTTTTTTTGACGTTGGGATGAAATTCATTGAGAGTCCGTTCAGTAGATCGAGAATTATTGAGGATGTACTAGAAATAGAATTGATTAAGAAGAGGAAATGAAGTATCAACTTTCATTTAGATGTAAGGTTTCAGAAAATATTTAAAAAAAAGGTAGTTCTAAAACAGTAAGTGAATACAAATAGTCAATGAATTTATACTCCTTTTAAGCCCCAATATTTATGCATGCAGTTGAAGATGTACACAAATGCTCAAACAACAACAACAACAAAAGTAACCAAAGGAAAGAGAGAAAACAGAAGAAACATGTTAAGTAGCAAAACAAAAAGGGAAGAAAATTTTCACATGATACGGAGTTTACTACGGGCAATTTTGGTAAGTAGGTATTGTAAAAAAAAGTAGAGTAGTAACTAGACTTTTTAATGTTTTAATTAAGTAAATATACTCCAACCTTTTGTATTTATTCTCAAACTCTACGCATTATTCTTTCAAGAGGTACATTTACTAAACACAAAATTTAAAAAAACTAGTAAACCAAATTGTTTCAATATAATATTGACAAGTCCCTACTATCAGAATTTCACACACTCAAAGGTATATTCAAATTTAAATATTTAAATTTTATATCAGTTATTTAAATAAAATAATATTTGATTTTCACAAACTCAGTTTGACAAATTATATTAAGGTAATTTTACATTTAGCTTTTCTAAAAGTTTGGTATTATGGACTCGTTTTTTACTTATTCTATAGTGCTAAAATATGTTATATTGAATTGAGCAACATTTTTTTTTGTAGTGCTAATATAACATAGGAAGTCGTCGTAAACTAAAATTTAAAAAATTAAAAGAAGTTAATTGAGTTTATTTAGGTAACAATGCAATTTTTTTTATTGAGGATAAGTATGTACTTTCTTTTTTATCTGGTTGACAATGTATGTAGTTTTAGAAAAAAATAAATGTTATTTTTATGTTCTTATTATCCTAGGAAGAAGGAAAGAGATCAAGAGTGAAAATGATAAGTGATAATTCTAGAAAGAAGGAAAGAGATAATTGAGATAATTTTCTACGAAAAGTCTGATTAGATAGTATCCAAATTAAAAAAATCTTGATAAACAAAAAGTTTATGCCCCACTACATAACTAAGATTTCTTGTGGTCATGTGATGGTATATTTGGCTACAAGAAATTAAATATTATTTAATAATAAGAAGACACCTTTAAATATAAATAAATATCAAACCAAATAGATGATTGGGACAAGTCCAATTTATAACAAAATTCAATCATTAACAAAAAATCGAAATAAAAAAAAAAGACAAAATATTAAATGACAAAGACCTAAGGTGAAACACTTCAAATCCTCAAAACTCGGGGCGCTACGGGTTAGGACCTCACAATGGATCCTGATCTTAGCCTGACAACAAATTCACCGGATCTTACAACTAGACACAAATAAAAAGGGGGAAAACTGAATAAATAATATGCAATGTCATGATCAAAGAAAAGGACTCTCTTCCGAGTACTACATCAAAATCATAATCTGAACTACTAATGTCAATAAAAGAACTGAAATAACAATAATCCCACACCCGTCCTATATCGTATGGGAAGCCCGGTTGACCACTCCGTCCGGATCACACGGCAACTACCCTATCATGCAGAACATCTACAACATCGGATAAACCGTTAACTAACAACCTACATATTGGAAGAATAACAAAAGCACATACACACAACAAAGCATAAATAAAACAGATAGCATGCTTACACAAAACTGATTTATTATCTTTATTAGGTGATACACTTCTAATTCAACTTATGCTTGTGGCACGAGAAGTCCCTCGACTCTCGCCTCTGTCCCCATATACCAACATGAATGGTTCGATGCATCTTCCCGTATACCATGTATGGGCTAGACGCGGAGAACCTCTCAGTCTCACGTCGGAGCTGGGCAGTGATGTCACCGCCCGTTATCATACACTTGGACCAATTATTAAATAAGGTCGTCCTATTCAGGTTATAGTTATAAACATGCAAGAACACACACCACTCATGCAATTGAACCAATACAGATGTTGCATTTAAGTAAGCCCAAAGGACTTATGATAGAAATACGGGCGATCTAGATGGAGGAGAAACTTCAACTACTTCTTCTTGATCGTTCGATAGGATCCTCGAATATGAGGGCTTTGATCAAAGACTAGATCCAAGATAAGAACTTTAAGAGGGTGGGAGAAGAAGTGATGCCTAGACTAAGTAAGAGGATTTCCCTTTCAATACTTGGATTCAACTTAGACATGTTTTACAATGAGTCAAGCATCCCCTTATACAGTGGATGAAGACCATACAAAGAGTTGAAACACAAATGCGGAAATTAAAGCCGGAATTAAAGTTCCGAAAATGAAAAACCTAAAATATGAATGGTCGGAATTTAAGTCACAAAATTAAGTTCCGGAATTAAAGTTTCGAATATAAAAAATCAATTATTAAATAGCCAAAATATTTAAATGTCTTCATAATGGTGCCGGGTCCTTTTAGCCGAAAGCACAGATGGCCTCGTCATCCGGGGGCGTATCATTCTCCTCCTCTAAAATGTGAAACGTCCTCGTTTGCACGGTCAAAACAAAGAAAGGAGTATCTTTGAGAACGTGACCCTTGAAATTCAGCATCGGATGCATATTATTGGAGTCTGGCGGTTTGGACTTGTATCCTTTCGAGATTGTGGCTCTGTGACGTTTCATGAATATGTAATCCCTCAAGGTGGCGGTGCCGGGGAGTTTGTCTATCATGCCGTCAAGACTCTTGATGCAAAACGTTGAGGCCATGATGAAAAGATAGAACGGCAAGCTAGAAGGTAAGTTAGGGGGCATCATAAAGACAAACCTCAAATCAGCCGGCTCAAATTGGTTTTCCATCAACAAAATGGTACTGTTGTCGGGGTTGGCTTCTTTTTCAATCTCAAAAATGGCCTCGTCTTTGTCATCTTCAAAGAACTTGCCATGTAACGGATTGACCAATTGAATTGAAATTTTCGGGGAGACCTCTTGATTGATGATTTTTCCAACATCTTTGACTTCGTCACACAACGGTTTGACAACCAACTCACTCCTTGGTTGTGACAATCTTGAGGTTCTTCATGGCGGGCGGACAATGGTGGGCAAGAAGTTGTGCCCTCAAAATTTCAATGTCATGCTTTAGAGCGTCATTTGTTTCCTTGAGCATACCATACTCCTCTTGGGAATTAGCACACCGTCGGGGGGAAACATTGACTACTTGCTCATGATGGGCACGCCGTTTTGGGGCAACATACGTATCCTCAAAATAATCTTGTCGGTGTGGATATTGTTGCCCGTCCATGGAAAAAGTCGGCCTTGGTGGGTCCGGAGAAGGCAACCACTCCTCGTCAGTAATATGGGAACGCCAACGGTTTTTTTGATACCGCCGGTGCCCATGTGTGGCCTCTTTGAGCTTTAATTCATGGGGAGAAGGTAACCACTCTCCATAAAAATCAAATTGATTATCATCATCATAGAAAATGATGAACGATGAAGAACACTGAAGAACACAATGAAGATTTTCGAAGAACACCAAAGAGAAAAAATTTTTTTGTAAAGAACAATCAAGAACACAAGTAAAGAACTTGACCTCAATCCCTTGCTCTGATACCAATGATAGAAATACGGACGATCTAGATCGAGGAGAAACTTCAACTACTTCTTCTTGATCGTTCGATAGGATCCTCGAATATGAGGGCTTGGATCAAAGACTAGATCCAAGATAAGAACTTTAAGAGGGTGGGAGAAGAAATGATGCCTAAACCAAGTAAGAGGATTTTCCTTTCAATACTTGGATTCAACTTAGACATGTTTTACAACGAGCCAAACATCACCTTATATAGTGGATGAAGGCCATACAAAGAGTTGAAACATAAATGCGGAAATTAAAGCCGGAATTAAAGTTCCGAAAATGAAAAGCCTAAAATATGAATGGTCGGAATTTAAGTCACGAAATTAAGTTCCGAAATTAAAGTTCCGAATATAAAAAGTCAATTTTGAAATAGCCAAAATATTTAAATGTCTTCATAATGGTGTCGGGTCCTTCTAGCCGGAAGCACGGATGACCTCGTCATCCGGGGGCGTATCAACTTACTTGTAAAAGGATAAGTCCAACTAATCACAACTCGTGGTTCGTACTAGAACTCTCAACAACCTATTATAAACAAGGCACGAAGATCAATGTTCTATTATCCATAACAAGTCCGAAAATTACATCCTAGCACTTTTCCTATTCTAAACGTATCATCATCATCATCATCATCATCATCATCATCATCATCATCCTCCCAAAACCTTATCTTCTTACAATCCTAACATCCAACCCACTACTTGGGATTCTCTCTACCTCTGCTAGGTTCCACCCTAACATGATACTAATCTGTAACGCCTCGTTATCGAGTGCGTTTTTGATATTTATTTTTCCGATTTATAGATAATTTATTAGCGTAAATATTTTTTTATTAAAAGTGTTTTTACGGCGTGAAGTATTTACTCCGAGTATATTTAATGGATACATTCACGTATACTCGTATTATTATCTTTGGAAAAGTCCGGAAAAGTTATCCGATTTGAAAATCCCGTTCTGAACACTTTTTGGATCAAATTCGTTCTTTACCTCCTTTTCTTTTCTTTTCTTTTCTTTTCTTTCTTCATTCTTTTCTCCCTCTCCTACGGATGGCTGATGAGCGCTCATTTCTCTCTCTGACCCCTCGACCCCAGCTATCCCGACCCCTAGATGCCTCAACCACTCCTCATCTGCACTCAACCTACACCGCTCACTCCTTTGCATCCCTTCGTTCACCCCTCTCTTCTCCATCATCTCCCTCCTCTGTATTGAATTTCAGGCAACAACCCCAGCCTCTCCCAATTGACAACACTCAACTCACCTCTCCTTTTCTGTCGTTGCCTGCTACCGCCGGCATCGGGAAGCCAAGACAAAGGAAGCCGGTGCCCAAAACAAACCTTGCCCTCGTCGAGACCGTTGCCGCCTCCTTGACCTAGCCGGATTTAAGACAACCACCTGCTCTTCCTATGTCTTCACTCGAACCAAGAGATCGATCTCCTTCCCCTCCTGCGTTGCAACAGTCTGGGAAACGCCGAGTGCAACCTCCGCCGCCGGAAGTGTCGCCTCGCCGTCGGAGAAGCCCTTCTGGAGCCCTCCCGTCCACAAGAAGCCAAAGAAGCACCCTGCAGGCTGACCTCGATCTGTTCTATCGTCCTTCTGTCAAGCCGCCAACCGTCTAGATCTATGTTCGCTCCAAACGGTGTGTGTAACCTTTAAATTTATAACCCAAGAAGTATGCTTGAACAAATATGCGAACCCGTAGTGTACGGGTCAATTGTAATAAAAAGCAAGAAATCCAGGGGTCGATCACAGGGACTTAGGTGAAACAAAGCACGGAATCGGTAGTCAAATATTGCAATAAATCAAAAGCAATTAAAGCATGATGTAAAAGTCAAGTAAGGGGAAATGCAAATTCTAGGGATTAAAGCATCTAGTTGTGGTTCTGACTCAAGATCTCAAAGGATAACGTGGACAAAGCTGAGGTTTGCAAAGGGAAGGTGTTTCTAAGGTGGGAATAGATCACCGGGTAAATCTCACTACTCACTATCCCAAACCAAAGCTCCTATTACCGGGTAAGTCTCAAGGTACTATGGAAAGGAACTATAGTCTCAAACCAACACACCACCCAAGGGAGTAGAATCAACCTTTACCGGGTAAGTCTCAAGCTAACTCACAAAGATGGGATGAAGGCACACTCAAACCCCGGCCGAGATGTTCATCGTCTGAGCGAGGTGTTCTAGGGTTAAGGTTAAAGACTCGAGCTTTCTGGGTCCTGCTGAGATTAAGATCATTCTATCATCGTCTTCCCCACAACTTTAAGCCAATCACCCTAGAATCGCATAAAAAACTTAGACAATAATCATCATGATAACAATAATCAATTTAATGGAAAGAGAATCAATATTCGAACAAAAAACCTTAAGAAAAAGGTCTCAATAACTGAATCAAATATCAAATAACAAGCGTTCCTCAAATCACAAATTAGTAAAGACAATCAATCAAAAGACAATCTAAAAAAGTCTTACAAACTCCTTCAAAAGCTAACTCCAAATTATGAATCCTTCCTTCCTTGATCTTCAATCCTTCAATCCTTCCTTTAAAGCTTCCAACTCAATTGCTGGATGCTCTCAGGATGTAAGCATGGTTGATCCGAAGATGGCTAAATTGTGGAAAATCCAACCCTTTATATAGGATAATTATCTTCCAAAGATAAGATATCTTAAAAAGATAATTTCCTAGAAAATATATCCATATCTCTCGAAATAAATCACCCAAATATAATATCTTCTTTCCAGAAATCCAGCCAAAAATATAAAATATCCTCCTTCCAAAAATAGAAGATCTCAGCCAAAAATAAATCTCGCCGGCGGCAGGGTTTTCGCCTCGGTCCAGCCTGTCCTGAAGATCACCTCGGTCGAGGTGACACTATAGCTGACCGAGGTCAACTGAATGGAAAATCTCTCGAATCTGGTCCAAAGTAAATCTTCTTAATCATTTTCATGCTTCCTGGTTTCTTCATTAAGCTCCAGAATGTAGCTCTAATGACTCCTTAGCTCCTTAGCCCCATTTTGATGTCAAACGTGCCATTTTACCTACATTTACAACGAAACTAGGTCTAGACCTCGATTCCCGCAAAGATAGATAAAACGACAATATAATCGAAGAATATACATCCATACATGCAGATTTATGAAGATAAAACGTCTAAACTAGCCCCAAAATATAGACTATAATTCATGCTATCAAAATACATCATACTTGTCTCTTACTTGTCCCCAAGCAAGTTCCAAATCTTAGATACAAAATATAATGAATTATAAGTCATAAAGATCAATAAAAAGTATTTCAAAACATTTTTGGTGGTGTGCTCCACTCAAAGATCACTCTAAGAGAATGCTGCATGACAAATAAAATTAAGACATGATCAAAACATTTTATAAATATAAGAAAGTTGTTCATCTTTGCATAAAATCATAGAATGCATAATAAATCATATTTATCGAAATCAATCATGTATAATCCAGTTTAAACCACTAAGTCAATCAACAAGCTCGAGGTCTCAAGGGCTTCCAAAAGAGGTCAAGAAACGTGTCAGAGTGGGATGTATATAGGGAATGTGGTGCTAGAATCCGGGAAAAGGATCTTACTTCACTTTCCTTGAAACTCAACATCATCCACCAATAAGCTTTGCTTATTTTTACTTTACTTTTTGAGATGCATGGAGAGAGGTGCACAATAACCGAAGCCTAGGAGATCAGCAATCATCAATTTCTCGAGATGCCTCAAACCCTTGATGCACATACCATGACCCGTTAGGAATATCGCTCAATCCGACTTTGGCAAGACACAAACACCCGGCTATGTGAATGGTGCCGAGTTACTCATCATCATGATTGGCTTCCCCAAACCTATTTGTTTCTTTCTAATACTTTCAGCCAACATCTCAACTTCACTTTCACTTGCTTGCTTCCAAATTCCCGGATAGGTAAAGGGAGGCAAATATGTATACGAGGGGCTAAAGCATGATCAAGAAGAAGAAAAGAAGAAAATGAATCGCCTTAATCATCCCAGGAAGAATGTGATAGAACTCATCATGTGGTGTCAACCTTCAAATCCAACATAATTTTGATAAAAACAAAGTATTAAACATGCCAAAACTTCAAACAAAACATTTTGCAACTTAAACATTTCATAAAACCTTTCGAGCATATAAAGATTTTAAAACCAATTCTACAAACGATATCTTCATCAAGGTCATATCCATAGAAGAAGCACAAAATCGTTTCGAAAAACTCTCAGTTAAGAACCCACCTCGGTCGAGGTGATCTGACGTCATCCGAGGTGGCTACCTCGTCCAGTCAAGAACATCCCGGTCGAGGTCAAAAAAAAAATTTTCAAACCAATTTTTGACTTTTTTTTTTCAAACCAGTTTTCGACATTTTTTTCAAACAAAAATCTGTACGTATGCATGTAATGACAGATAAGCATATAGAGCAAGAGAAAACAATAATATCTGGTAGAGTCATCCAAGCATACACATAAGGTCACATAAATACATCCAAATACCCCATACTTGGGACACATTATCTCAATGGGTCAAATATAAGTCTAAGTGAATCAGAATACTCACCGGACCTAGCTGAACTGCATAATAAAATAAGAAACATCTCCCAAATAAGACCATCTCGGTTGGCGAAGAACATCTTGGTCGAGGCGTTCTGAAAGCATCCGAGATGTATCTCAGTCAAGCTCCGTTTTCTCAACTTCTCGAACATTAGTACTTCCATGTAGCTCCTGAGTTGTAATTCCTTCTTAGAGAGTACCTGATTCCTGTCTAGGAGGACGCCAAAACAAAACGAAACAAACTATCTAAACCAAGCTAGAAAAGGGAAAAGAAAGCAATACCTTGGGTTGCCTCCCAAGAAGCGCTTGATTTAAGGTCGCTGGCTGGACCTTTCCTCATGGATTTACTCAATGTACATCGAATATCTTGGAGTGCTCATCATATCCATCATAGAATTCTTCCAAGAAGGTTCCGGTTTCCAATTTCACCGGCAAATGGTAGGATCTCCCACGTACAAGCTTGTATGGTTTACTTCTCAACTGAATCCTACCGGTCTTTCTATGCTTCCGTGGGACATATCTCAGTTTTTACCGGTCTTTCTATGCTTCCGTGGGACATATCTCAGTTTTGCATCCCATCCTTTCCTGGATCGGTAAATCAGCTTCTCGAGAATCCACTTAGCTCCCCCATCCCCAGCTTGGGGATAGTACAAGGTCTTTGTCACGTGAGTGACCCCATACTTGAACAAATAACACTTCGTTGCCTTAGCGGTAAAGTGCTTGTTAACTCCGCTCCTTTCAGTCCAAGGAGTATCTTCATTCAGCAAATTCAAGGGAGGTTTCATCTTGATCTTAGGAGGTTCTTTCGGAAGAGACCTCCAACTCTTCGGTGCATCCCTGAAGAGATCTAGAAATTTAAAGGGAGTAGGAGCAAGTACCTTACAAAGTTCTTCAAATATTGGGACAAGTTTCTTGTCAGGGTGATAATCCGCACATGAAATCTTTCCCAACTCAACTGGATTCTCTTCAACCTCGGCCAATTTCTCGTCCATCTCGGCCGAAGTTTCAGCAGTTGGATCGAGATCTTCCACTTCTTCCTCTTCTTCAAGAGTTTCAGGAGAAATTTCCGGTTCGATTGGAGGAATGCTTGAAACTTGCAGTACTTCCTTATGCTCCTCTTTCGGATTAGCATAGGATAGGGTGCTTTCCTTGAGCTCCCCCAACTTCTTCATCATCTTCTCCCATTTTGATTCAAGCGAATCTTCAAGTGGTTGCTCATAAATCTTTCTAGGGACATTCAACTCATCCCATATCGCAAGCTCTTCTTCAATGACCTCTTTTCTTTCCCTTTCAATGTGAAACCAATAGAAGGAGTATTTCTCTTCATAGAAAGATTAGTCAAATGCAACAAGGGCAATAGCCCCGAAAGACAACCAAAACCGGCTCGGTCTAGACCAAGTCCCCGGCAACGGCGCCAAAAACTTGTTCGCTCCAAACTGTGTGTGCAAGCTTTAAATTTATAACCCAAGAAGTATGCTTGAACAAATATGCGAACCCGCAATGTACGGGTCAATTGTAATAAAAAAGCAAGAATTCCAAGGGTCGATCACATGGAATTAGGTGAAACAAAGCACGAAATCGATAGTCAAATATTGCAATTAACCAAAAGCAATTAAAGCAATCAAAGATGATGTAAAAGTCAAGTAAGGGGAAATTCGAATTCTAGGGATTAAAGCATCTAGTTGTGGTTCTAACTCAAGATCTCAAAGGATAATGTGGACAAAGCTGAGGTTTGCAAAGGGAAGGTGTTTTTAAGGTGGAAATAGATCACCGGGTAAGTCTCACTACTCACTATCCCAAACCAAAACTCCTATTACCGGGTAAGTCTCAAGGTACTATGGAAAGGAACTATAGTCTCAAACCAACGCACCACCCAAGGGAATAGAATCAACCTTTACCGGGTAAGTCTCAGACTTACTCACAAAGATGGGATGAAGGCACACTCAAACCCCAATAAAGCATAAACCTTTATTACCTACTCTCATGATCTTAGGTAAACAAGCAAAGGAATCTCCGGGTATGTCTCATCCTAGGCTTGCATTGAACCAGGAAAGATGTAATAAGGATAGGATTTGGCAAACTAGAACACTTAACTTCAGTTTCGGATCAGGAAAGGTTCACCTCGTTCAATCAGATCCCACCCCGGCCGAGATGTTCATCGATTGAGCGAGATGTTCTAGGTTTAAGGTTAAAGACTCGAGCTTTCAGGGTCCTGTTGGGATTAAGATCATTCTATCATCGTCTTCCCCACAACTTTCAGCCAATCACCCTAGAATCGCATAAGAAACTTAACCAATAATCGTCATGATAACAATAATCAATTTAATGGAAAGAGAATCAATATTCGAACAAGAAAACCTTAAGAAAAAGGTCTCAATAACTGAATAAAATATCAAACAACAAGCGTTCCTCAAATCACAAATCAGTAAAGACAATCTAAGAAAGTCTTACAAACTCCTTCAAAAGCTAACTCCAAATTATGAATCCTTCCTTCCTTGATCTTCAATCCTTCAATCCTTCCTTCAAAGTTTCCAGAAAATCTCTCAATTGCTGGATGCTCTCAGCATGTAAGCATGGTTCATCCGAAGATGGCTGAAGGAAAATCCAACCCTTTATATAGGAGAATTATCTTCCAAAGATAAGATATCTTAAAAAGATAATTTCCTAGAAAATATATCCATATCTCTCAAAATAAATCAGCCAAATATAATATCTTCCTTCCAGAAATCCAGCCAAAAAATATAAAATAACCTCCTTCCAAAAATAGAAGATCTCAGCCAAAAATAAAGATCTCGCCGGCTGCAGGGTGTTCACCTCGGTCCAGCCTGTCCTGAAGATCACCTCGGTCGAGGTGACACTGTAGCTGACCGAAGTGAATCTCAACTGAATATGAAATCTCTCGAATCTGGTCCAAAGTGAATCTTCTTAATCATTTCCATGCTTCATGGTTTCTTCTGTAAGCTCCAGAATGTAGCTCTAATGACTCCTTAGCTCCTTAGCTCCATTTCGATGTAAAACGTGCCATTTTACCTACATTTACAACGAAACTAGGTGTAGACCTCGATTTCCGTAAAAGGTAGATGAAACAACAATATAATCAAAGAATATACATCCATACATGCAGATTTATGAAGATAAAACGTCTAAACCAGCCCCAAAATATAGACTATAATTCATGCTATCAATCTAATGCCGCCAAGGTCGCCGGAGAAGTTTGCCGCTTTCCCTCGCGTTCGCTTCGCCGGGACCACCAGCCTTGCCATCGCCAAACACCGCCGGCGCTGTGTTCACCTTCACCCTCCCGCCGCAAGTTGTGCGTTCAAAAGAAAGAAACAAGGTTTCTTTCTTTTTATATATTGGACCCCCTTCTTTTTGGTTAATTACAGTTTGTGCCCCCAATTTGATTATTTGCAATTTTGAACCCAAGTTTTGGAATGTAAGCAATTATACCCTCCTGCAAAAATTATTTACATATTTTGGCCATATTTTATTTACAGTTTATGACCCAACTTTTCTGATTTAACTATTGTACCCTTGTTGGATTAATTTCGAGTTATAGCTCAAAGTTTTAATTCCGGTTTTTCATGACCAAGTTTCTAGAATTTCATATCGTGCCCCGAGAGGATTATTGACGAGATTTTAATGTGACTTTTGAAAACGAGTTTTACCTAAGGATTTTATATATATTATATATTACGGTCAAACTTAGCGTATAAGCTAAATTGTTTAGTTTTGGTGTTAGGTTCGGAAGCGCCCCGATAAAGAATCAACGAATCCACTCGACATCCATAAATCGTCTTCCGTCTTTTGACGTCACGTGAGTACCCTCTCCCCCGAGCTTATGATCTTACCTCGATCTTGTTAGGTTTAGTATTAGTATCATGCTAGTTTGGATCTAGCATAACCTAGTGAGAATGTCAAGTAGTGGTTGTGGACCCTTAGGTGAGTTTTAAGGTTTAGATATTGTTTGATGGATTGATGTTGTTATGAGCTTGGGGTGGTATTGTTATCTTGTGAGGTTGTTATAAGTTTTTAAGTTATATGGTTGATCTTGTGAGCGTTTTGAGGCTTGAGGTTGGGGTTGTATGATCTTGTGGGATTTTGGAGCCTAGAATTGACTTATCCTAGCATGATGTTGTTACCGTTGAGTTTGTTTGGACTAGGCATGCTTATCCTAGTATGTGTTATGGGTTATGATCTTGCGAGATCATAGGGTCTAGAAGTCTAAGGACTTCTAGCTTGTGTTGTGTGTGATGTGAGCATGAGGGATTCTAGGATGCGGTCCTAGAATGAGAGTCAAATGATCTTGCGTAGATCATTTATATAGAAGTCTAAGACTTCTTGAGTTGAGCGAGTTGTTGATATAGATATCTTGTTGTGAGCAGGTGTAGACTTCTTCCCAAGGGAAGCGAGAGTGTTGCGTGAGTTAACGTTTGGGACGAGGTAAGTCTCCGGACTTACTTAGCTCGTATTCTTCGTATTAGTTTCGATGCTTGTTTGGTGGTGTGTGCTTTATTGTTTATGTTATAACAACCAAACCGGAAATAGGATCACCGGCATTTATATATTTTGACCCAAGTGTATGATAACGGGCGGTGACAACTTGTCTAGCTCTTGCGTAGAGCTAGGAGGTTCTTGACGACTAGCCCGTGCTGTTAGACGGTCGGATGCATCAATACCATTCCATGCCGGTAAGTGGGGACCGAGGCGAGTTTCGGGAGATTCTCGTGTCACAAAAGAAGTTGAATTAGAAAGGGATATGTCTTAATAATAAAAAGATAATAAACCGGATTTGTGTGCTTGGAGTATGTTGTGTGTTTATAATCACTTACGTGTGTTTGTGTCATCACCTTGATTATAATGCTTTGAATATTAGCTAACGGTTTTATACCGATGTTGTAATTGCCTTGCAGGTTAGGAATGCGTCCGAGAGATCCGGAAGAGTGGGCAGCCGGGGTTCCGTACATTTTAGGATGGTTGGTTGAGGGTAGTGCTTATGGTATATTGTATGTTGTTGTGTGTTGACGTTTGGTCTTTGGAGTTGTATCTCGGCTGGAGACTTTCATTGTATGCTTTCGGGAAACACATCATTTGCATAAAAATATATTTTGGTTTTGCCTTTATTTGTGTCTTGTTGTAAAATCCGGTGAAATTGTTGTCAGACTAAGGGTCCGGACCCAATGTGAGGTCTCCGCCCGTATCATCCCGAGTCCCGCAGAATTGGGGTGTTACATAATCATCCCATCAAAATTAGATATCAAGAAAGATTAACGTACTGAAGTTCGGTACTTTCTAGAGAGATCATGCGAACGCGAAATAAGGAGGTGTGACCGCAGAAAGAGAGTGTCGGCGCGATCGTGGAAAGGGAGTTTTGACGCAACCGTGGCAAGAAGAAGACGCGATTGCGGTGACAAGGCGTGGCCGCGGTAAAGTTGAGGCGCGGTCGCGGTGAAGTTGAGGCGCGACTGCGGGGATGCAAGGTCTGGCGCGACCGCGGAGATTCTTGGCCGCAACCACAAGATGCTTCGTCTAGCTACTGTCTAGATCTGGCTCGCGTGTAGAGGTAGAACGGTTACTTCCTCTTGATCCATGTATGGCTCTCTACTCTCCCTATAGTCTAAAGGGAAGACTTACACAACTCTCCCCCATAATGCATGTGAAGACAATTGATTTCAAGCCAAATCAGAAGATCACATTACCATAGTCTAACGCTTGTTGTAGGTGACGGCCACTCTGGTTCTTCCTCTCCTGGAATACTTGTTGTAGTAGGTTGCGTTGGCAAGATCCATGCTTGCGTCATTGCAGTTTGCTCCAAAGAGAGAAGATAGACAGAGGAAGGAGAAGAGGAATGTGAGTTACGTGAGAGAAAAAAGAAGGAAGAATGGGGCTGCTAGGTCTTTTGTTAGGTTAGGAGGAGGCAATCAGAGTCTAGATCGAAAGAGGGAATCGTAAATCTCTAAAGAAGGAAACAATCCTGGCGGTTACGAAACAAAAAAAGGCACGATATATTGTTTACCCGCGACTGCGGGAAACAACAGGCGTGACCGCGGGTAAGCAAACCAACGCGATCGCGGGAACCCAGTCATTAACCAAGACTAAAAATTCCCGGTTGTTACATAAGGTCGGCTCGGCAAACTTTGATGTCTCAAGAAATTCGAGTAACCAATTTGCCTATGACTTTATTATTCGGAACAATTATGCCACTCCTATTGTTGATGGGAGTGGGAGATGCTTTGCTGAGTCTGTTTTAGAAGTTGAAGCTTTTGCCCTCCGTGAAGGCCTCCAAAAGGTTGCGTGTTTAGATATTTCTTCCATTGAGATTGAAGGTAACAACCTAATGCTTATCAATTCGATCAATCATGTCTAAAAGCCTCCATGGGAGACAAATATGATCATCTCTGATATCTCGTTTTTTATCTTAGTGTGCATCATGTTTTTACGGAAATAAACTTCGTTGCCGATAGACTCGCCATGCATGGTTACAATCAAGCTACTGATATCGATAATCTTCCTTAGGATGTTGTTGACCTCTTCTGCTTGGATGTTTTAAGGCGGCGTGAATCTAGACATTGACCCCCTTTATCCTTACCTTTGTATCAAAAAAAGAAGAAGAGATATTTGAGATATTTAAGATAATCTTAGGAAAAAGGAAAGTGATAACATATTGGACATTACATTATTATGATGGGTATTAACATATTGAGTTCAGACTTGCGTATTAACATATTGGGTATTAAGGTTGGGTATTGACATATTAGATGTTACGGTTGGGTATTAGCCTATTTTGTATCAGATTTGAGTATTATGTTGAGTGTTAAAATATTGGATATTATATTGGGTATTAACATATTGAATATCAAACTTAGACTTCAAAATTAACATATTGGGGATTACGGCTGAATTTTGACATATTTGGGGCCTATTTAGTATACCGCGACTGAAACTAAAACTGAAACTTAATGGAACTGAAACTGAAACTGAAAAATGTGACTGAAACTGAATGGAACTTAATCAAATTAACTTGTTTCTATGTTCGTTTATGATGGGAAGGAATGAGTTGAATGAGATGTCAATTGACCAAAATACCCTTACTAAATGCCCTTACAATTTTATTCATATTTTTAAAGTTTTGTAAAATTAAATTAAGATTGGTAAGTAAAGTCGAGACTCAACAACAAACCACCTTCTTCTCGTCTTCAACCGTAGCAGTTGAGAGAAACCTCAAGGCGATTCAACCTACACCGCACGATTTGTCCCCTGCCGGAGTGCTCATTATGTGCTTGCCGGAGTATTTTATCACCTGCACCGCCCGATTCCCCTCGGATTTTACAATGGAAGGTGGTCGTGATGAGCTAAAAGTATACGAGGAAAATATGAGGCTTCTTTGAAGAATGTTGGTTTAAGTGACTCTAGACATCAGGTTTCTAACGATGGGAACTTAGATATGGAAAATGAAGACATTGTTATAGATGATGAATAGATGATGGGATTGATTCACATGATGCTCGAATTGAAGAGGATGAAGACACAAGCCATGATGAGGCTGATAATGAAGTAGAAGAATCACACTATGAAGAAGACATATTATGTGCTTGATGTCGGGAAAACTCGAAATATGATTGAACTGGAAGATGGAGCCTTCAAGGATCAGTAGAGGATAAAAATATAGGCTCAAATAGTATTAATAACACATATGTTAAGTCAAGAAATTTCCATGTTGGTGAACATGAATAGTCAACAAAAAATTTCCCACCTTTCACCAGGAAGAAAAAGAAGGCATCACAAGAGTTGCTGCATAGTATTTGTATAAGGATCTCTAGTAAGAGCTACTACATTTTTTTGCTATCATTAAATAGCAAGAGCTACTGTTGCATTTCAATTGTAGAGCATTTTTTTTTTCATTCAATCGATTGGGAGAAATCAGGATGCGAGTGGTTTGTCAAGGGTACAAATGCCATCAGTTTTCCATTCAACCTATTCAACTTCGATTCAACTCCATATTCAACCATTTCAACCCCTTGTCTGAATGAAAGAAATGCAGTACCGAAGTCAGTTGAATGGAGTGTACCGAACGGACCCTTGGTACCACACTTGTATATCAAGATACATTGGTTATTAGCATATTGGGTAGACTTGGATATTACGTTGAATATTAAAATATTGGCTATTAACATATTAAGTATTACGACTTAGTATTTACATATTGAGTATTAACATATTGAGTATTAACATAGTGAGTATTAAGACAATGTGTAACGGAATGAAAGGTTGTTTTTCCTTCAATTATTAAAACTATAGGAGTATCTTTTAATTAAATATTTTTTTTTCTTTTGATTATTTAAAAAGATCACTAATTTATAATTTATAAAAGTACATGCTACAAAATTCACCAAAGTTAATTTGTGAAAAAGATATGACAAATCTTAACAATAAAATTATAATTGAACGATTAAATTATATTTACCTCTCTCCAAATCTTCTTCAGTTTCAACTATTTTTTAAGGAATTTTTTAATAGAATCTCCATAAACTTATAATAGTCTATCGATGCTTTGCTAGAAAAGTCTGCAAAAAAATATTAAATATATATAATTTAAAAGACAGTTGATAAAAATGTATATTATATAAGCATAGAAAGAGCTATATCGAACAATTTCACGTCACCTCTCACAATTTAAAATGACGTGAATGAATAAGAGTCTTGAATTGCTGGTAGCCACACGACAATGAGTATTTAAATGTTTTTGCAGAAGTAAACAAAGTGTATAATATGTTTTTTCAAGGAATTAACACCATTAAAAAATATACATTTTTAGGAAAATATATTTAAAAATATAAAAAAATAGGAATAAAAGAAGAAAGATATCCCAGTGAATGAAACAGAGTGGCAGGGGAAGAACGTGAGGATGCAAATAAGCAATTGGACCAAGAACACAATACAGTTGTATTTTAGCAGAGGCCGCGTCATCAATCATAATCTTCTTGTTTAGTACGTAACAAAATCCCTTGTTTCTATTCGGGAGTTTCGCTTTCTCAAGCCAAAATATATTCACGCAAATTTTAAGCTTTGTGGGGAAATGGTGGATCAAACACAGCTCTTTCCCTCTTGGTTTCTTCTACTTCAAACCTCTACCAAGTGTCTAGCGTTTGCAGCTATGTAGTTAGAAAAAGCGAACTTTGCAAGCGGGAGACGCAGATTTTGGTGCTTATTTACCGCTCTTCTTTGCTTACTTCCAAGAAAGATCGAAACTTTTTTGAACAAGAGAAGTAAATTTTCATTTCCCTAATCTTCCTCTTTGTGCTGTCTTTCTGGGTTTTCAGTTTTTGTTTATTCCTGATGAATTTGATTAATGGGTTTCGATTTTAATCCTCAATTGATTGGCGTCTTGTGTGTTTTCAGTGTAAGGGTTTCTAGTCTCCATAGCAGCGCCGCCCAAGTTTTAGGGTAAGTAATTCTGCTAAGGATGAAGTGAGATTTTGGTTAATTGTATGTGGATCTGGATTAGGGTGTAGTAATCCAATGGAACAGTGATTACCCGAAAAACACTGCGACCAAAGTTTCATGTACACTATATACACTGTCATGGTTTCTTTATTTCATGTCATTGAAAATCTTAAATCCTGTATGTTGCATACTGCAGAATAAGGTCCACAATTCTGTTATTTGCCGATTGAAGAGGGTGACGATGAAGCCGGAAATGGCGTGGCCTTACTTTGATCCCGAATACGAGAACTTAAGCATAAGGATTAACCCTCCAAGGTTGTTACTCCACTTCTGTCCACAATTTATTCATTCCTCAAATTTTGGCCTTACTTCACCAACTTCTGCAGGGTTTCTGTGGATAACACCACTTGCAATGACTGCACTTTGATTAAGGTAATTAGTAGTACACACACTCAACTGTACTAATCAACTTCATGTTACTGCTAAATTGTGTTAGTGACTTGTCCAAATACAACATTGCCTAATTTTCAGGTTGACAGCCTGAACAAGCCAGGGATATTACTAGAGGTAGTTCAAATCCTAACGGATCTTGATCTCACCATCAGCAAAGCTTACATTTCGTCTGATGGCGGATGGTTCATGGATGGTATGTTTGTTTTCACCAATATCAGCAAAGCTTACATTAGTTTCTTATGTGGTTATTGGTCCTGATTTGATCTGTTTGAACAGTTTTTCATGTCACAGACCAACAGAGGAACAAAATTACTGACAGAAAGACCATTGAATACATAGAGAAGGTAAGTTGCCCATTTCTTCAGTGGCCTAGCAAATTTGGTGCAACAAAATTACTGACAGAAAGATCTTGATCTCACCATCTTGCTAATGTTCTTGAAATTTCAATATTTAAAAAATGTAGTTTGCACTAAGATGAAATGTTAAGTTATTTCAACTCATCTTATGCTCCTGAGTTTCGAATCTGGCTATAGGCTCTTGGACCTAAGCGTAAAGGTGTGGACGCCATGACGAGTTTACCAGGAAGGATGGTAGGAGTGCACTCTGTTGGTGACCACATGGCAATTGAGCTCATTGCCAGGGACCGTCCGGGTCTATTATCTGAAATCTTTGCTGTCCTAGCTGAACTTCACTTCAATGTAGTCGCTGCTGAAATATGGACCCACAACAGACGAATAGCAAGTGTTGTTTATGTCAATGATGACAGCAAAACCGCCTTGCATGAATCCGAAAGACTGTCTATGATGGAAGAGCAGCTGAAGAACATCCTAGGAGAAAATGATGAGAAATCAGCTTTAACATGTTTTAACTTAGGATTTACTCATGTAGACCGACGGCTACATCAGATGTTTTTTGCTGATAGGGATTATGAAGGCGGGGGAGAAACTGAAGTTGATCATTTGCCTGTGAGAATCAGTGTTGAGCATTGTAGGGAAAAGGGTTACTCTGTGGTGACAGTGCAGACAAAGGATCGACCAAAGCTCATGTTTGACATTGTTTGCACACTGACTGATATGCAGTTTGTGGTGTTTCATGCTACCATCACTTCTGATGGCCCTCGCGCTTCACAAGTAAAGATCTTTACATCCTTTCAAACTTTTTTTTTGTACTGAATTCTTGTCTCGTATCAATGTGCTTATTTTGAGGATGGCAGGAGTATTACATTCGTCGTACAGATGGTTGTACTCTTGACACTGATGGAGAGAAAGAAAGGGTCATCAAGTGTCTTGAAGCCGCCATCAAACGACGAGTAAGCGAGGTTAGTAAATGTTAATTTATCTTTTATGTTAATTTATCTTTTATATCCGACAAAAGTGAATCTATGCATACAAGTGTTCGGGTCCATTCTAATCATAGATGGAGGAGTCTTAGGTTCACATGTTATCGCCTTAGGACTGTTCATAGATCCGGACCTGGACCGGACTAGAACAATGCAGACAGGAAATGGACCAAATTATTCGGTCCAGGTCCAGTCCAGGACTGGATGAACCGAAAAAACGGTGATATTTACAAATCATAGATCCAGACCTGGATCGGACCAGAACAATATCTGTACGTTATCCGTATTGTTTTGTCTTTTATCTAAAAAAAATAAGTCCGGACCGGATCGGATCGATTGTAGACCGAATTGGTTGGGCTGAAGACCTGACTTGTTGGTTTCGGTCCAGTACGATCCCATCCAAAAATCGAACCGAAACTGACAAATGAGCTGTCCTAGTTATCATATTGTCGACAAATGTGGAGGGTTTGCACACCAAAGTGAACCTATGCACACAAGTCTTCGGTTCCATCCTAAAACCAATCGGTAATAGTAGGAGTAGCCTTAGGATTTTTCCAAACAGAGTCTTAGTCTTGAAAACGCAATGCAGGGAGTGAGCTTGGAGGTGTGTGCAAAGGACAGGGTGGGGCTACTATCAGAAGTAACAAGGGTACTCCGAGAGCACGGATTGTCCGTGGCACGGGCCGGGGTATCCACCGTGGGTGAGCAGGCCATGAATGTCTTCTACGTGACAGATGCATCTGGGAATCCTGTGGACTCGAAAACAATCGAATCGTTGCACACCGAAATCGGGCAAACCATGATGCTGAGTGTGAAGAAAGCTCCGGCAAGCAGCAAGGAGCCGCCCTTTGAGGCTGGTGGAAATGGCTGGGCTAAGACTAGCTTCTTCTTTGGTAGTCTTTTTGAAAAGTTCTTGTCTTGAAAGAATTCAGATTTTGTGTTTGGGGAATAATGAGACCAAAATGGTCACTTTTGATTAAAGATTTCAATGGTTATTTTCCTTTCGTTATATCTTTTTAACACATTCCTCTAATTTTTGTACGAGTTTGGTTTTGATTTCACAAACTCGTATCCCATACGTTGCATGCAAGACATATGTAAGTATACATGCATATGATATCCTGTTATATGAGCCTCATGATTAAGCTCAGCTCGTTTATAAGCTTTGGACGAGTCGGGTTCAAGCCGAGCGAAGTAAAAACTTAATTTCTTATGCTCATATAGTGTTATTTTAACCGAACGAACCGAACATTAACATATTCAATCCGAGTTGACCTCAGGCCGAGCTTTTGACGAGCTTAACCCTATTAGTTTGTCTCATATATCTCCTATACTCATGTTATGAAACTTAAGTATCTTATGGGTTTGATGAATCTATATATACTCATGTTATGAAAATTTAGTATCTTATGGGTTCGATGAATCTATATAACACTAAAGGTTCGTAACTTCATTCAAATTAAAAACATTTTCTCATATATTTGAATTAATTTATTCATAATAAATAAATAATATCAAGTTAGTATTTGTAAATAGAGATATAAGTTTTTATTTCCAATTTTATGGCTGAAAATATATAAATTAATTTATAAGTCATAAAAAAATTAACACAAACTAAAGACTAAATTAAAAGAATCTACAAAGTATTTTAATAAATGTTAAAAATAGAGAGTAAAATAAAACAAATACACTGATAAAAAAAAATAAAAAATAAAAAAGAGAAAAAGAGGCTTGCATATGTTCTCCTCTGGTTCGTTTGTTGGTGGTAAAACTAAAACCTCAACAGATCCATCGCGGCTTCAAACTTTCCTTCATATTCTGTCTCTTGCTCCACTAATCGAGAAGCTGCGATCTGATCATGGCGGCTCCAGACCTTCTCTTCAATCTCCGAAACAACTTCTATTTAGGAGCTTACCAAGCCGCCATTAACAACAGCGATCTTCCAAATCTCTCTCCAGAGGACGCCATTGAAAGAGATTGTCTCGTCCATAGATCTTACATTGCCCTCGGAAGCTACCAGGTTATCTCTCGCTCGCTCGTGTTGTTGAAACTCATATCTTTCTGTTTTCATCTAACTAGAGATCTCTTTTTGTCACGATTTAGCTCGTAATTAGCGAGATCGATTCGTCCGCTGCTACACCTCTACAGGCCGTCAAGTTGCTTGCTCTCTATCTTTCTGGTCCTGTGCATAAGGTTCGTTTCTGTTATTAGATCTGTAGACAAAATTCAGTCTCGATCTTGCGTTACTGCAATTTTTATGAGATCTTATGCCTAATTTAAAATTGCGAATGCAATTGAGATTCTATTTGCCGATTAGATAAGAATTGGCATATGAGGGATTGATCAAATCTGTTTCTGTTTGTAATATTGTGATAGTGAACAAAGTTATGGAGTCTGCAAAATTTTGTCGTATAAAACTCTTATAGAATTAAATCCTTGCAGGAATCAACACTTGCAAGCTTGAAAGAGTGGCTTGCAGACAGTGCCATAGGAAATAACTCAACCTTGAGACTCGTTGCTGGGATCATATTCACGCATGAACAGGATTATGTTGAAGCTCTCAAGCACACTAATTCGGGAGGAACAATGGAATTGTTAGTAACCACTTAATTCATCCTATATCCTCTTTACATTTGTACATAATTTTGGACTTCAGTGTCCCATTAGTATTACTCTATGGTTTCTTCAAAATAGTAGTAATTGGCTTATGTATTCCTATTAATAACACATGATCTAACTATTAAGGGTTGGAATAGGGAGCGGTATCTTATATAGACTGTTTATTCTGTATTCGCTTTTTCTTGTTTTGCAGGCATGCGTTGAATGTCCAAATATATCTAAAGATGTGCAGATCAGATTATGCAGAAAAACAACTTAAGATCCTACAGCAGATAGATGAGGATCACACTTTGACACAACTTGCAAATGCCTGGTTTAATTTGGCTGTGGTAGCCGCCCTTCTTTCTCTTCTTTTCCAGTAGCAGGTATGAAATTTTTGTTCAATTAACGATGTGTTTTTTTTTGCAGGGTGGTTCAAAGATTCAAGAGGCTTATCTCATTTACCAAGATTTTTCTGAAAAATACCCGATGACTGGGTTAATCCTGAATGGGAAGGCTGTTTGCTGCATGCACATGGGGAACTTTGATGAAGCTGAATCATTCTTACTTGATGCTCTTAATAAGGCAAGTTACTATAAATCACAAGAGTTCTTTTGTTTGGACCTTTTGGTCGAAAGGAATAACAAGGGATTTATTGATGGCTATGTCCTTTCAATTGTTTCCCCTGTAACAATTTTATTTGAGAATGCAGGAAGACTCAACTTCTGTATGATCATTGTTAGGGATATCTACTGACCATAAATTTGATCATCTTTATTTGAAATTACCTTGTTTACCAATTTTTGTGAAAGCTAAGGAGTATATCTTTCAAATTTATAAGGCCTGCTGCTCCAAATAATGTTAACCCTTGCCAACTTAGCATTTCAGTTATTTGTCCTCATTGATAATTGAATAAAAGAAGAGTTCTTATTACTTGGGGACCTTGCATTACTCTTCTTGTAAAAATAAGTCTGTGATCCAGAACACGAGACCATAAAATTCAAAATTTGTATACTGTCTTTTGCAGGATGCAAAGGATCCAGAGACTCTGGCCAATTTGGTTGTGTGCAGCCTCCATGTTGGCAAACCATCTTCCCGTTATCTAAGGTAATATTTTTTATGGCTTGGGGTCATTGGCAATAATGTTTGTTTATCCCATAATCCCTGTCCGACATAAAATGTGTTTTTGTCAAATTTGACATTTTGGTTTTTAGCTAGTTTTACTAGATAATTTTCATTCCCATGATCCTCCCCTGAGCAAACAAACACCAATTTATAGGAGTTTTGATTATCACTAGATAAGAGATCTCAAAAACCTGTATATAAATTTAAAATCCATGTTTTCGTTCCCATTGATCACTTGTGTTTTATCATATGATGATTATGAACTAGAAAAAATGAGCTTTCCCTTGCTGGCATTTTATGCTGTTATGTATACTTATCGTTGAGTTTCATTCCACTTTCCAGTCAATTAAAGCTCTCTCACCCAGACCACATGCTAGTGAAGCGAGTATGTTCAGCTGAAGAATCTTTTGACAGGGCTGTTCAGACAGTTGCTTGAAGATCACTGTTGTGTCAAGATCTATGACTTCTGAAATCATTGCAAGGCTAAGCACCTAGCACATTCATGTTTTCATAATCTTTTGTGTGTTTTAAGCGTATCAATTCTGTCTGTGCTGTGGTTATTATATGCACTTAGCTATATTCATATTTGTTAGGAAGTTTTCAGGTTCTTGGAGCTTCTTCCATTTGGATATAAATTCAAAACTTTGTTGTCTGAACATATTGGAAATGAATGATACTAGGGTTGTTACTTATTAGTTGTTACTAGTCTAAGATGTTGAACACGCCTGGTGATTTAGTTAATTGACATTTGGCGATTGCTCAATCATATTGGCAATTGAAACATTTTTAACTACATTTACATGAGATTGGACCTTTTTCAAAAGGACCCCACACCTAAAAATTACAAAATTCTACCGTACCTCTAATAAATTATTAAATGATGTGGAGTAATATAGACCAATAGATCAAGTCCATCAACGGCCTATATGAATCAATAAATTCGCACTGTAGCATTGCTCCGCACCTAAAATGCTCCCAAAAATGAAAAATAGAACATTTTATTCATATAACACATTAAGGATCATGCATTTTGGGTTCTCATGAAAAATAGAACATTCGCACGGTAGCATTATTTTTTCCATTTTTGAATATTGGATTGGTTTTGCAGGGGACTCGATCATGTCGGGTTAATTGATAGCTCTATCCATAAGCCACCACCGTTGACACAAGACTCAACCGATGAGGCTTGTGATTTGTAAGCCGTCGTTGTTGATCCAAGACTCGAGTCATGAACACTTTGATACATCATATGAGTGCTCATAGTTGGTTTTATGCGTTGGATCGTAGTTGGTATCATGCACTGGTTCGTAGTTGCAGGGATACCATTCAAGTTTGGTTGTTTCGTATCAATGATACTTCTGTTGACTGCATCGTCTTCAGGGTCAAAACCGGGTTTCCAACGGATAGCTATGACCTTAAGGTTGTCTTGGATCATACATCTAGGTAAAATGATCACGGAAAAAACAGCGGTAACTATACTCTAACCTGGGTTAGAAAGAAGAGGGGAAGCAATGTCTAGAAGTAGGTCTTTAGTTAGTTATATTCAGGATTAAAATGCTAAAAAAATTTATATGGAGGAAAGATCATAGACAAAATTTGTACGTAATGTTCCCACCAAAAAAAAATAAAAAAATTTGTACGTAATGATGCCTTTAAGGTAGGTAATACATTGTATTGATTAATGCCTTGAATGACAGATAGTGTAATATGTAACGTGGAACGTCCTCGAGATTGATAAAATTAGAAAAAACATTAAACATAATCACAAAAAATAAACACAATTAAAAGTTATTTGAGTTTATTAGTAGTATATGAAGACGAGAGCATAATAATTAAGGACATACGTTCGAATATATGCATGTTCATATTACTTCTTACAAAAAATAGTGAATAGATTATTTATATCTGACCTTTTTTAAGGATTTAAATTACCCATTAAGAAAGTTTTATTAGAACTCTTATTATTTGATGGGACTTTGTTTTTATTAATTTTAATTTACTACCGTATATAATGGCTGAATTTGCAATGTGGGCCTTTTATAATGTAAAGTTTAGATTTAGTGTCTCTCATTATTTCATTTAAAAAATGAGCTCCTATTGTTGAAAAAAATCAAAAAAGTAAGGGACATAGGTTTCATTTGATTTGATGGGTGACATGTAGAAAAAATCAGAAAATAGTCCAATCAATTCAGTCAACCCATCTTTTTCCCTCCTTTGTCCCTTCTTCTTCCCTCTTTTCAAACCTAAATTTATTTCTGGGTATCCATATGCAACTCTTTTCTTCTTCCCATTGAAACGCAGAAATCTGGACTGCTTGTTGAGCTTCTTCTTCACTGGAATGTATTTGTGGGTAAGCAGTGTTTGTTCCTATTTTTGGGTAAGCAGTGTTTGTTCCTATTTCTGGGTAATCTCAAACTTCTTGGGTAATGTATTTGTCGGTAATCTGAAACTTCTCATCTCTTCTTTTTGTGAATCTAAAACACTGAAACTTCCTGTTCTATTTGTGGGTAAGCAATGTTTGTTTACATTTTCTATTTGTGGGTAAGCAGTGTTTGTTTGTATCCACGGATAATCTCCAACTTCTCATCTTCCTGGGTAATGTATTTCGGGGTAAGCTGAAACTTCTCATCTTCCTGGGTAATGTATTTCGGGGTAATCTAAAACAGTCAAACTTCCTGGGTAATGTCAAACTTCTTGGGTAATCTATTTCTGGGTAATCTCAAAACTTCTGGGTAATGTATTCCTGGTAATCTGTTTGTGGGTAAGCAGTGTTTTTTTTCCCCAAAAAATTAACATCAAATCATTTCAAAAAAAAGCCTACACCCCTCTCTTTTCAATTCAATGTCTACAGTAGCCTAGTTTATACTTTTCAGACCTATTTTATGTAGTAAATTTATTAGAGGCCCATTTCACAAAATGAAAAATTTTGGGGTCCTCTTTCTCTCATTATTTCTAATTCAGTCCATGTCCGGTTCTAAATCGGATAGACCGAAAAACTTGTAATATTTACAAAATTATAGGTCCGGGTCTGGACCTGGACCGGTACAATATCTAAACTAAATATTTCCGGTCTATTATATTATTTTTTTTAAAAAAAAAGGTCCGGGCCGATTGTGGACTGGACCGAACCGATTGTGGACCGAATGGTTGGACCGAAGACTGAACCTGTTGATTTCGGTCCGGTTCGATCCGGTCCAAAAACCGAACCGAACCGGGGAAATCCTCAACACTAATGGTATCTTAGATTTGGTTACTAGAGAACAGAGATTGACTTGGAAATGAAAATCTTTGTAATTTAAAATTAAAAATGACAAGGATAGAAATAAAACATCTTTATTGTTTTCACATACCTACAAACATTCGTCAAACACTAGCGAGTGTTTGGTTGGATCGGCAATTACATTAGTATTTCTACACTTGGTTGATCCTTCTATTCACATCTCCACCAGACAAAACCCTATTTTAAGACCTCATCCACCCCCTTTATCCGCTTCCCACTCCTTTGATCCTTTCCCCTCCATCTCTTACCCGTGAAACCCACTCCTCGCATGCCGATTCCTCACGCCCTCAGAGCTCGAAATGGTTGAATTCCTCGAGAATTTTACCTACCGGTCTCAATTGTCTTCCGGGTGTATGCGCATTAGAGCCGTGAGAATTGATGAATTGGATGTCACCTCTAGAATGATGGCCGAGTCTTTCAACGAGACCATGGTTTGGCTTTTTGATTATTTCAATTTGTTGAGCTTTCTTGTCAAAACTACTTTGTTGAACGGCTTTTTGATTATTTCAATTTGCTGAGCTTTCTTGTCAAAAACTACTTGTTTGAACGGAGGGCTCTGTTGCCCCATGCTATCACGTTGTTAGGTTTTTACACTGAAATACCAACGATTATAATGAGGAAGAAGAATTGGCCGAGACAGTTGAGGTGTCTTTTGACAAATTGGGGCCAATGTGTATTTAGGCGAGGGAGTGTTCAATAAATAGTTGGTAGATAGTATAAATAAGGATATAAGTAAGGGCAACATGGTCAATTCCTCCCCAGGAGAAAACCTTGCTCAATTTGAGGGTTTCAAAAATACTACACTAATCACTAGTGTAATTCTCTATGCCAAACATCCATTAAATATACAAACACTCATAACTAGTGTTTATGAGTTGCCAAACACAACCTAAAACAAATGGCAATAGTAAGAGCAACTCATCAAGGTTACACATTGCTCTTTGCATTCGATGTGTGATGATCTACATGTTGCTCCATCAGAGTACAAGTATCAAAAACAAAGCGTCATCTAATGTCATTAAGAGAAACCTTGATCATATGTTCTCCTTTGTAGCTCTTGCTATCTCCAACTTAGCTAAAGCTTATACATTTGTATTTCTAAAGCTTTATTCAACAACTCCTCCCTCTCTTTGATGTTCGACTCATTCGCGACCCACAACCTGCTCTTCCCTTCCATTAGCATACCACCAAGCTCCATAGCCACCTCTTTCATGCTAGGCCTTTCTTCGGCTTTGACACTAACACAAAGCATTGCTATCTCCGCGACTTGCCTGAACTGCTTCGTGTTTTCCTCAGTCACTATACTTCTGTCAAGTATTTCAGTAAAGTCGCCATTCACAAATGAAGTGCGAAAGTAGTTCACCAAACACCAGTCTGCTTTCGGCCTATCGAAAGAAAGAACCTTTTGTCCAGTGATGAGCTCTAGGAGAACAACTCCGAAGCTGTAAACGTCACTCTTCTCTGTTAACTGGCCAGACTGAATGAATTCCGGGTCTAGGTACCCTAATGTTCCTTTCACCTTTGTGTACAGTTCAGTCTCATTTTGTGGCGCCATCTTTGATATACCGAAATCTGAGACTTTTGCTGTGAAATCATCTCCTAATAGAATGTTGTGAGGCTTGATGTCACTATGGATGATTGATGGGCGATGATCATAATGCAAATAGGCTAAAACTCCTGCAGTTTCTGCTGCAATCTTGAGACGAGTCTCCCATGACAATCCCGGTCTGCTGTCTTTTTTATGCAAGTGATCAACCAGAGTTCCATTCGGAATGAACTCGTATACAAGCAAAGGAGCCTCTGTTTCCAAACAGCACCCCAAGAAAGTCACCACATTATGATGCTGAATTTTCGAAAGAAGTATGACTTCATTGATGAACTGCATATTTTCAGATTCTTCAAGTGACTTAGTCTTCGGTTTCTTGATTGCTACTAACGCGCCATTCGTGAGACGCCCTTTGTAGACGTCTGCAAACCCACCCGAGCCCACTATATTCATCTTGTCAAAGTTGTTGGTTGCAGCTTCCAATTCTTCAGCTGTGAAAATATGAAAAGCATTTTGTGCTTGCTCTACTTGAGACAAGTTATCCTGCAACCTTAAACCTCCATTTCTTTCGAAAAAGGCGCGTTTCTGGCTGGTTAGCTTTCTTTTCTTCAACCCTTTGTACACTATACAGCTTTCTATCACCAGAGCAATGAACACAATACTTACAACTGCAGGCAATCCAAGAAAATGACAGGAAACGCTTATCATAAGATACATAATCATTAAATCAATGCTTAATTCATTGCTAATGGAAGAGAATTGAAGTAATCGTTGTACCTATGGCAATAATCATGACTATGATACGCTTATCTTTCTTCTGCGAATTGTCATTAGCTATACAAGACCAGTTGCCTATGGTGTTAATGCACCTTCCTTTGCAGGGATATCTCTCTGGTTGCTTGCACTCATCAATATCTGCAAAAAACACTCATCAATTTCACAAATTAGGGCACTACAAACCCTAATTTAGTTAATTATACCTTGGCATCCAATGTAAGGGTTTCCATGGAAACCAGAGGCGCATTTACAAATGTAACCATCGCCATGAACAGAATCAGAACATTGAGTATTCTCTTTACAAGCAAACCTCTCGGGAATCAAAGTGGCATTTTTGCAGTTGGTGCCATGCCCTACAGCCCAATCAAGGACGGTGGGTACTTTGCCGCCATTAGAAAGAGCTGCACTGAAGTAATAGCTCTTGTTGAATCGAAATTCGTTCGCATCAACCAGAAATGCGTAGCTACAAGGATTGAAATCCTTGACGTCCTTGTGGCCATTGAAGGTTCCGAGGAATAGCTCGATCTTATTGAGCCCATTGGGTAAATCGGAGTTCTGGCAGCATCCCGCACGGTTGCATACTCTGTCGGTGATGGAATCGTTGCTGTAGCAGCTCGATATGCAGCCGACGGAGGCACCTGTCTTGGCGTCTCGGAGGGCGGCGATGGTGTCGCAGCCTACGCCTGTGAACTTGTTGCGACTTGGAGAAAAGTGGAACCTGTACCCGTTTCATTCGGAATCAATACGGCGTCGTATTAAAGAAAAACATTAATTATTGTTTTTGTTTTTTTGACATAATTCTGAAAAATCTAACCTGGTAAGGTGTTCGCCGGTGGTGTTGAAGTTGGAGCCGTAGCAGTCGAAGGCGACGGAGGTAAGAACGCGTATGAATCCATCGTCGACGGAGATGTCAACCAGAGGGAAGTTCCGGCCATGTATCGGCTTTTGAGTACTTTCGTCACACTTTACTCGGAAATGGAGTTCATCTTCGTAGTAGCAACCATCTTCTATTCCGAACGGGTAGGGTATCGCTACGTCGCCGCACTTTCGGGAGCACCCCGGGAGGTTCATCTCCGGCGAAGTTCCGGATGATGATGATCGTTTTTGCAGGCTCATGATTATGAGCAGTTGAAGGAGTTTCAAGAATTGCATGTTTCACTACTTCTTTGGATATCAAATTACAAAGTGATCACCATTGATGAAACTATGTTGCACTTATTAGGGTCCTCAGCTTTTACTTTATTGATGCTTTGGATTAAACCTTAATTAACAATACAGCTACATTATCATGAGTGTTACAATGGAGTCTCGATTGGCAGTTGGCTACTTTCTATAAAGACGATGTGAAAGCATATGATCCACAAAGAGCACTATTGTTGTTCTACCTTTCATATTCTTTTCACGTGTTCTATATTTTGTTACTTTTGTCTTTCTTTATTCTTGATGAATAAAATTTACTATTGAATCAAAGTGTTATAAATTCACACTAGCTAGGTTATTTCATGCAACGGGTTTTGCTAGCTATTTTTTTTATATGTATATGATTAATATATGGTATTGAAATTGGACTCTTGAAATTACAACATGTCGTAATTTAAGGGTGTGGGCGTTGACGGGTAAAATTAATGGGTGGTGAGGCGGGTGGGTGGAGGTACAACCACCCGAACCGTTATCCATCTGTCCCGTTTTATCCGTGTAAACTAATAAAAAATCAATAAAATTCTAAAATATAAACTAGCTAGTTTTAATATAGATGGATAAAAAAAATAAATGAAACCTAAAATCTATACTAGTTTTAACATTTCCTTTTACTTAACCCTAAAATCTATTCACTCAACCTTTGAGTCTTCAACCCCTCAAATTTGCGCCGTCACGTTCAACCGTTTACGGGAACACTTCACTCCTTTCGTTGCTAGCTCCCTTCTTCGTTCGGTCACCTCTAATCTATGTTTATTTAAGTTTGTTGTATGAAAAAAGCATTTATTTGCATCGTTTTTGTATTCATTGGAATTCATTTAGACATTGGTTTGTATTGATGAATAATATTTCGTGAATTAGTAGATTTAGATTCGTGTTAATTTAAATGTAAATTATTTATACTTATAAATAGGGTGGGTACAGGATTTAGGCCATACCGCGTCCTGCTCCAGCTATTATACATGGGACGGGCCTTGTGCTTTTAGACAATCCCGATTGGCCCTATCCCGGTTGGGATCGGGATGAGGCCAATCATGCTTGAGGTAATTGTTTGTATTGTTTTTAACTTTACTTACGCACATAAATATTCGTGTATATCATACATAAAACGAAAGACATTAAATTTTTCAGTGATCCATATTAACATATCACATGATCTCCTCAAAATATAATTGATTTTTATTTAAGATCCAAAATAAATTCAAACCATAACAAATCCAAAATAAATTTTGGCCATTTGGCTATTTTTCAATTTGGGTCGGTAATCTGCATAATTATATATAACTTTTTTAATAATATCTAACTAATGTTTTAGCATAGGGATTTAATTTTATTTATATTTTAAATAAAAAAATTTATTATATACGGGAATGGACGGTTCTAGCGGGATGAAGAAGCAAATGCCTGCATCCCATTCTGAATATTTTCTGACGGGACAAGTTCAAGATTCCTATTTTTAGATAAAATTATGTCGGGCTCGGGATGGAACCGGGACGGAATCGGGGTTTGTGCCCGCCCTTGCTTTTAAAAGTCTAAAACGAGAGAAATACTACACACTCGGGTTTTTTTTCCCGAACACCCGGTGGGTGATGGGTGATTGGGTGACGGTTGCAATGTTAGACGGGTGATGGATATGGTGGGTACGTGATAGTTTAAGTAAGTTGGGCGGTTGGTGGAAATGGTACATTTACCCATCAACCAACTCATTTCCATTCATACTAACATCTTAACTAAAAGAGTTACATAAAAATATGTTATTATCTCTCCCCCCTCAAGTCGGAGGTGGGTATTGTTTTATGCTAAGCTTGGACAAGAGATACACGAATTAACCATGAGAGGCCCAACGGTTTGGTCATAATATATTATCAACAAGTTGCTCGACATATTTGGTGAAGCACGTCTTTAATGTACCGAGTTGAACTTAGTTGTGTGCCGTATGACAATCAATTTCGATATGGTTTGTACGTGATGTGAACCAAGGGTATGAACTATTGACTCCGCTTGTATTGTCTATCTTTCGAGCGGGAACTTCGATGTCACCTCCAAAGAATTCCGAATTCTCGTCAATACTCGGCGATTCCAAGTTGGTGACACTAGATATTTAGGTTCTTCCACTCAAGTAACCACCACTTATCCCTCTTCACTACTCAAGAACTAAGAGTATGGTTTTAAAAAGGGGATTGAGGAGAAAACGTTTAAGAAAAAGGATTAAAAATGACAATCTTGTTTTCCTAAAAGTTACAAAGAATATCGAATTAACTGAAACCAATTTGAGAAATAAAAAAAAGAAATAAAAAAACTTGATTCAATCTTGTTTATGGAATCGAACGTGAAACTTCAACCCTAATTCTCCTACACTTCAATGACAATGGAGGTACTTGAAAAAAATAGAGAAATGTGAACCACGTTTTTACTGGGGCCCATGCTGAAAGCTGAAAGTCTTGATGCCGAAGAATATGTAAATAGGTTTGTTCCTCACCTGTATCTTTACGTTAAATTAATCCTAAACAATGATTAGTGAAGGAACAAATTATAACGTTAATTTGTCAATTTTAAGGTTGGGAAGGAAGCGTGTGATGTTTGACTTAACAAAGTTCAACATAAGCGAGTTTCCTGCTAACATTTGATAACAAAACACAAACAAATCTTTTATTTTTCTATATGGACATTATTGAAAGGTACATTAGGTGGCAACCTTATTAGAAAAATATGTTTAGAGTTAGGAAGTAAGCACAAAACAAGATTTATCTGAATGTTTAAAGTTAAACAAGTATGTATTTAACTATGACAACATAAATTAAGACTTTCGGTTTTCTACATGGGTTGTGGTAAAATAGACTTGATCATAGTTTCAAATATAAAGGCTTCATCATTTGCCAGAGATTTCTCAAAGTGTGGAAGTTAAGATCTTATTAGGAAATCCCTTACTCAAATAATTCATTTGTTCGAGATTGAGTTTTATAAAAGCCTTGTTGACGGTTAATAAGCGTTTAAAAAGTCTTTAAAAGTTCAAAAGTAAGATTTCTAGACCGTCCAAAGGCTCTCAAAAACCTTCTTTGCAGCCCTGAGGTAGTCAACGAGGCATTTTGATAGTCAGAGACCGTCAAAAAGTCCACTTAACGGTATAGAGGTTGTCAACAAGGTTTTTTTCATAGTTCAAAGGCCCTCAACAAGTTTACTTGACACTCTAGAGGTTGCAAACAAGGCTTTTTGACAGTTCAAAGACCGTCAACAAATAAACATTCTTGACAATCCAGAAGCAGTCAACAAGACTTTTGACAGTCCACAAACCGTCAACAAGAAGTTTGAAAAATTCAAAGATTATAACAAGACTTCTTATAAAAAAATATAACCGTCAACAAGCACAACGTTTATTCCTCTCTGTATCGCCACAACAACTAAATCAAACAAAGGATTAGAGAATACAATGTATCATCCAAGAGGTAGGTACTTTTACAAATTCATTTGTTAGACCATTAATTATTATATTAAGAGCACCGGCCTTACTACATGTTTTCATAACTTTTCAACAATCAAATATTCCTATAATCTATTACATTCATCATCTTTAAGTAAGGTGGATCAAAAAGATGTGTTGACACACTTAATGGCTATTAAAAGCACAACTCAATCTTTTTCTAGTGATTAAGATATTGGATAATAAAATAAAATAAAATAAAATATTATTATTTTTTATATAAAATAATTAATTAAAATATGGGTCTAATTTATATACAGTTATCATTATTTTTCCCTAAAACTAGTAGGATATGAGTCTATTTTGTATACATTTTCCACCGTTGATGTAGTTGATCCAACGGTCCATAATAGTCCACATCATTTAATGATTTATGAGTAGTGCGGTGACTTTTTTTTTGTAATTATATGAAGTTCAGGCGACAACTTTGTTCTTTTGAAAATATTTTTAAATAATAGTATAAAATTTTTTAACCTTTTTTTTTATTCTAGTTCCCCCTTTCTTCTTCCTTTTTAAGGGAAACTTTTTTCGTTCAATTTTTTTAGTAGACTTTGTTCAAAATATTTGTTTTTTTAGTTCAAATTATATTGTACTAAGAATTTATATTTTTACAAATTTTGTTCATAAGTTCAAAATAATACATAAACTAATAATATAAAAAAATTAAAATATTAGAACATTCGTTCTAATACCCATAATTATAAAAAAAAAAAATTTTGTATAATACTAGTTCAAAATTTAAATATCATTATATAATTATCCTTCCACGAAAATAAAAAAACACTTGGGTCTAAGATCAAGAAGTCAATAATTTGGATTAAAATAATTGTGGACAATTTTCTAAATATTAAGTACAGAAACGTGATCATCGTTTAACGGGCCCCACTCCCCCACCCTCAAAGTCTTCGTCAAGTAAAAATAATAAATTACTTCAACTTCAGTGTTGAATTTATATAGATTACTGAAGTAATAAATATAATTATTATTCTTCTAATATTAAAATAAGAAAAAAAGTAATAAATATAATTTTATTTTCCAAAAATATATTCCACTAATAATTTGCCAATTAGGGTTCCTGAAACAGCTGTGTAATATTTGACTTTGGAGGAAATAGTGACAACAGGTGTGCTTCATGTTCCTTAAATATTGGAAACAAATACCCACTTTTACATCAAACTCAACGTATATAGAAACCTTTATATCTGGACGCTAATTTTCCCCAAATTTACACATAAAATAATCAAAATAAATATTTTAAGCTTATTGTTGGTATAAATAAAATTTATGTTACAATATATTAATAGTATTTGTTATAAGACAATAACTACTTGGTTGCAATAACAAATTATACAACAATCCCGAGAGAAAACCCTAACCCTATGACGGCGGAAAAGGCGACCAATGACGAAACCCCAGCCTCCTATGTTCCCCCTGCCGCTCCAGATCCCGATGGGACCTTGTCACCTAGCCCAGCCAATGGACCGACATCCCAAAGTATCCCTGGTGATGACCTCCCCAGCAATGAATTAAATGCAGCAAAAAAACCTATTCCCTCATGGAGCTCCTTACTATTTGGAGATGAAGCGTGGAAGAATATGCCTTTAATTCCTGATAATCTCATTAAATCAGGAAAGATCTACATTAACTACCCAAAAGGTCTTGATTCTACTCCTGAAATCAATATTGATCAAGATATTGTACAGGTTTTAAATGCACCTTGGAGGAACTCGATAGTTATGAAGCTTCTGGGAAGAATGATATCTTTTTCAACCCTAGAGAGAGCTCTACGTAATATGTGGAAGATGGAGGGAAGCTGGTCCGTGATTGATCTTCCAAACGACTACTTTCTGGTCCGCTTTGAGAAGGAGAAGGATATGCTCGATATCTTGACGGGTGGCCCTTGGAAGCTCTTTGGACACTACTTGATGATGCAGCAGTGGGATGATTCTTTTGATCCCATGTCATCGGTGATTACGTCTACAGGGTTGTGGGTACGAATATCAGGCCTGCCATTTGCAATGTATAATATCAATATACTTAAGGCGATTGCAACAGCCATTGGTACTCCCTTACGAATGGATACAAACACTCTAGGGATTTCAAGGGGTAAGTTTGCAAGGATTTGTGTACGAGTTGATCTATGCAGACCTTTGAAAGGAGATATCATCCTTAATGGGAAGAGGCTTCTTCTAGAATATGAAAATCTTCATACCATATGTTTCTCATGTGGTTGCTATGGACACTTGAGTGAAACATGCGTTTATGGACCGAAAGTTCAGGTTACAGCAAGGCCTGTTGAATCTACCCCAGAAACTTTACCGGATGCTAGCGCTGAGAAAGAGACACCACAAAAGGACAAAGAGGCTGCTGTTATAGAGGACAAAACTAGAGAGGTGGTAGATGATGGTTTTGGTCCTTGGATGGTTGTACCTAGAAGGAAAGGTTCGGGCTATAATGCTGTGAGTAATGGGCATAGAGTCAGAAATCAAGCTGCTGCTCCTACAAAGGGTCCAGGACCACAAAATGAGAGAAGAATGGAAACTTTGCAGAAAGTTGTAGTGGAGGAGAGAAACACTGGTTTTCATCAGAATAGGAAGAGAAATAGGGTCATGGGGACCAGAAGGTTGGAGGGTACGTCAAATGTGCAAGGCAAGAGAAGTGTGGAGGCTGTTTCGACCCAGATGGCCCAACAGGTTCGTATACTTAATAAAGCCACACCACAGGTGATCAACTTTAATGCAAACGCTGGTACAACAGTGATTGAAGGAAGCAATGGAAAAAAGGAACAGTTGGACTCGATGGATTGTGAGATGGAGAAGGGAGAAACATCTTCCCAAATCTCTTATGTGCCTGATTCTCAAACCTAAAATTGGGGAGAGTAGCAACTCCTTTGCACTGTTTTAATGATAGGTATCTATTGGAATTGCTTCGGAACTATAAAGAATAGTTTTTGAAGGTCTATGAGATATATACTTCGTAAGCATAAACCAAATTTTGTTGCCCTCTTTGAAACCCACTGTGCAGGAGCTAGGGCTGATGCGATCTGTGAAAAGTTAGGTTTTGATTCATATGATCGAGTGGAGGCTGTTGGAAAGAGAGGTGGGATATGGATTCTCTGGGACTCTACAACCTGCCCGATTACTGTAGTTACGAAGAATCCTCAGTTTATACATGCAAATGTGGGTCAAGGGGAGGAGATGTTTGGCCTTGTAATTACCTACATTGCACCTGATATTCAAAGAAGAGGAAATGTGTGGGAAGAGATTGCTGAATTAGTGGGCCTCAGTCAGTACCCAATGGTGATTGGAGGAGATATGAATCTCATTTGTTGCCCCGAAGAGAGCCAAGGTGGAGCTCGTAGACTCACATCAGCCTCAGTTGCTTTTGGTGAATGGATTCATAATAACCAATTGATTGATATTGGTTTTGTGGGTTCCCCATTTACATGGCGAAGAGGCAAAGAGGAACATAGCAGGGTTGCTAAGAGGTTAGATAGGATCCTGATGAACCCGGATGGTAGACTGCGATGGCCAGAGGCTTCGGTAAGACACTTACCTAACCTTTCGTCTGACCATAACCCTCTTTTGCTTAATTTTGATAGATCACTTGAAGGAGATCCGAAACGAAGGCCATTTCGTTTCCAAGCAGCTTGGTTCACACATCCCGAATTCAATGAGATAATTGAAAGTACTTGGAACAAGATGGCCCATCTTCCAGAGGAGCTATCGAAACTCCAAGGTGCTCTCTTGAGGTGGAATAAGAAAGTTTTTGGGAACATTCACACCAGGAAGGAGGATTTACTAAAGCAGATTGAGAAAATTAACAAGGTGCTGGATACAAGGGTCACAAATGATATGTTACAGAAAGAGAGAGCATTGAAAGAAGAGATGGAGAGGACTCTTGAACAAGAAGAAATGCTTTGGCTCCAAAAATCTAGGCAAAATTGGATCACTTTCGGGGACAGGAACACCTCCTTCTTTCATTTGTCTACGGTGATACGCAGACAACGGAATAAAATTCAAGCTCTCAGGTTAAGTAATGGAGAGTGGTGTTTAGATTCTAAAGTGCTGGAAAACCATGTTGTAAGCTATTTTCGAGAGATTTATGGGCCTCTTGATCTCCCTTTACTCAGACAGTGTTCAAGAGGTGGATTTCCACGTATCGAAAGGGTTGACTACATGAGACTTGCAAGTAAGGTTGAGATTGCAGAAATTGAGTGTGCTATTAAAGGGATGGGTCCTCTCAAAGCTCCTGGATTAGATGGTTTCCAGCTTATCTTTTACCAGGAGCTCTACCGGCTGATGCAAATGAGACGTTAATTACACTGATTGGGAAGATTGACAATCCTGAAGAGATCAAGAACTATAGGCCCATAAGCCTATGTAATGTGAGCTATAAGGTGATTACGAAGATCATAGCAAACCGACTGAAAGATATGATGTGCAAGGTGGTTAGTCCCATGCAATCTAGCTTTATTCCGGGGCGCTTGATTACTGATAATACAGTCCTAGCTCAGGATGCTATTCATTCAATGAAGCGGAAGAAGGGTAAGGAGGTTGGATGGTCCTTAGCCTCGACCTTGAGAAAGCATACGATATGCTGCGCTGGGAATTTATGGTTGACACAATGGAAGATCTTGGCTTACCAGTGGAGTGCATTAATAGAGTGGAAAAATGCATATCATCTAGCTCCATGAGATTACTGTGGAATGGAGAGGCCACGGAAAAGTTCCTTATGACACGAGGATTGAGACAAGGTGATCCATTATCACCTTATCTATTTGTGTTATGTCTCGAAAGACTGGGCCATCTGATCGAGCAAGCAGTCACACAGGGGGACTGGAAGCCTATGAAGCTATCTAGGGGTGGTCCGGTGCTCTCTCATTTATTTTTTGCAGACGATATCCTACTCTTTGCGTAGGCTTCGAGTGCACAATTCAGGAAGATTAAAGCAATTCTCGATATTTTCTGCTCAGCTTCTGAACAACGTATAAGCATGGCCAAGTCACGTTTCTTTGTATCACATAACGTAAGGGGTGAGCTTGAAAGAAGGTTAAGTGAAGAGAGTGGCTTCCAGTCGACGCGAAACTTAGGAAGATACCTTGGGGTCCCTATGATTCATGAGTCCGCAACAAAAGAAATCTTCAAGCCACTTGTGGAGAGAATAAAGACTCGACTTGCAGGATGGAAATCGAGAACACTTAGCTTGGCCGGGAGAGCTACCCTTATTAGATCTGTTCTAGCTTCTATGCCACAGTATTGCATGAGTTCAATGATTCTGCCTCGAAGCATAACATCAGACTTGGATAGAGTGTGCAGAAATTTTCTATGGAGCAGTAATGAGGAGAAAAGAAGGATGCATCTTGTAAGCTGGGATAGGATCTACAAGCCCCGTCAGTGGGGTGGTTTGGGTTTTCGAAAGGCAGATGAAGCTAACCTTGCATACATCAGCAAGTTGAGTTGGCGTCTCTTTGCTAATAAGGAGAGTTTATGGGCAAAAGTTCTTCTAAAGAAGTATAATGTCTCAATGGCTGATTGGCCACAATCCCTGGAATGCAAAGCTGGAAGCTCTTATGGATGGAGAAGCTTGGTCAAAGGCTATAATGAGGTGGTGGCTCCAAATTTAGGTTGGAGTGTAAAGAATGGTAACCGAGTACATTTCTGGACGGATGTATGGATTTCTCCTGAACCTCTCTCGCTTACTTGCCAACTACCTCTTTCAAATGTTGATCTACAACTGAAAGTGAAAGATGTATGGACAGATGAGAATGGATGGGATTGGAATTACTTAGTGTGTAGATTGAGTAATATTAGTATGCTCAAAGTCATGACAGTGGGTCTATGGAACACGAATGGTATACAAGATACTGTCAGATGGATGCACTCCGAAGATGGGTGCTTCTCAACATCATCAGCATATCACTCTATTATTTTGAAACGACATAGGGGAGAGGTGAGAGAAGGTTTGTTTCTGCATGTATGGAAACTTAACACTCAAGAAAGGATAAAATTCTTTGTCTGGCAGTTAGCATGGGGGGTTGTCCTCACCAATGCTGAAAGGAGACGTCGGCACATGTGTGAATCTCCTGACTGTGTTGCGTGCCCTGGAGAGGAGGAGACGCTTTTGCACTTGCTACGGGATTGTCGTTTTGCCAGTAACATCTGGAAGGCATTGATACCAAAGGAACTTCAAGAGGCCTTTTTTCAATTACAATGGGAGGACTGGCTCTTTGTTAATATCAGTACAGGCTTTGTGAGATCTAAAAACCTTATTTGGAAAGTTGTCTTCTCAATAGGGGTTTGGTGGATTTGGCGCTGGCGGAATGCTAGGGTATTTGAGGAAGGGGCTATTCCAAGGGATAAAGGGGCTTTCATTATTCGTAGGTATGAAGAATGGTTAAAGGCTTCTTCAGCTAATAAGAGTATATGCGTGAAGAGGAAAGAAGATGTACTGGTCAGCTGGACAAAACCTAGGGTTAGATGGGTTAAAGTGAACACTGATGGAGCTTTACGAGGTGATCCACGGCATGCGACGGCAGGGGCTATTATTAGAGACTCAGCAGGTAACTGGGTTCAGGGAGTGGTGGTTAACTTGGGAGTTACATCAGTACCAGTTGCGGAGCTCTGGGGAGTAGTGCATGGGATCGAGTTAGCTTGGAGCCTGGGCTATCGTCATGTCCAAGTTGAACTTGATTCACTGATGGTGGTGGGATTGATTGAGAAGGGGGTGAATCCGGCTCATCCTCTCTCGAGCTTGGTTATTCGTATCCAAGGCTTTGTCACACGCGACTGGAGCATTAGCTTCGGACATGTTCTTCGAGAAGGAAATAGGGTTGCGGACTCTCTTGCAAGCCTTGCCTTCTCTTTTGAGTTTGGTGTCCACCATTTGGTGGAACCGCCTTTGAGCATTAGATCTCTTATTTTGGATGACATGCGAGGGGTTGCGATCCCTCGTCTGACTCGAGTGTAATTGTGCTTCTTTCACCCTAAATAAGCGCTTGGCGCAGAGCTTTCAACTCCTTTTTACCAAAAAAAAAAAACAAATTATACATAGATATTGACATGAATAACAAGTAAATATATTTATTTATGACAAATTAAATACTCAATTATATTAATATAGATATTTGTTAAATTGTGTTACGGTACAAATTATTAGTCGCTTCATGGACAATCCGGAAAAATAACACGAGAAAAATGATTACCGAATATGTCTTCATATTGAGTGGAAATACGGTCTCTTGGGCTTCTAAGTTGCATAAAATTGTGGTTTTATCTACTACAAAAGTAGAGTAACTTGTAGTGATCTAGACTAGCAAAAAAGACGGTATGGTTGCAAAACCTTTTGGGTGAATTAGAAAATGAGCAAAGGGACATACTCTATATAGTGAAAGTCCAAGCATCATTCAATCCAACTTTAATTTCATTCAAGAACAAACAAAGTACTATACATATAGCTGAAGTACCATTACATAATACATCTCTTAGAAATAAAGTTTTTGCAATTGAAGAGGATTTCAAGAATGAAAACCCTATAGATATACTGACTAAGGTGGTGACCTTAGAGAAGTTGAAGCATTGCATAGCTTCAACAAGCCTTGATAACTAAGTGAAGGCTACACGCTATTATTACTACTACTACTACATAAGGGTTGCAAATGAAAAAGACGATTATGATTGACACTAGTTTCTGAGTGGGAAATTATGTGGGTTATAGAGCCTCAAGTATTGTATCTTAGACAGAGTGAACAGTTTTTGTTATTTCTCTCTTGATTGCATTCTAAACCTAGAACAAAGCAATGTTGTTTTAACGTGATAACTGAGAACGGTTGTTATAACGTGATAACCGAGATGGGTTGTGAACCATTGGATTGACTCAAATCCTATTATCAAATTTTCCATGTACATATTCAACCAATTAAAGTGATTTCCGTACTGATAATTAATAAATATTTAGGGGCATTTAGGGAAATTACAAAAAAAAATAGTTCAAACCTTCACTTTACACCAAATATAGTTTAAAAAAAAACAAAAACAATGTTCATGAAAACAGTTAATGAAAAATAACCAAAAATAATATCAATTATCACCATTGAGCCAAAAAAATACCAAACTTGAAAATTACTGACAATGATACAAACTATTAACGTATTTACCAAAAATAATATGGACTAATTTTTCTAACAAATATTCCGATTTTGATAACGATGTGGCAGATGTCGTCAAATAAATAGGAGCTTCATATTTCCAACTTAATTCTACTTGGTTTTTCATCCAAATCAATTCAATTGATCAAATCCAAGTGACCAAATCATGCTTTTTTTTATTGATTTGAATGATTGATTACTACTTTAAACTTTTTTTTAACCCTTATTATTATTGTTATTATTTCAACGAACTTTCGTTATCGCTAAATTTTGTTTTTTTTTGTTATTTTCATTTTCGTGTTTTACTGTTTATCTTATAAATTACGATTTTGATATTACTGTTAAATTTTTGGATAAATAATATAACTTGTAACTAAAAAATATTGAAATTAAAATAACACAAATTGTTTGAAAATAATAATATAATTCAGAAAAACAAAAAAATCGCATAAATTGCGCTAATAACGAAAGTTCATTGAACCCCTTTGTCGTTATTGGGTCGTTCTCCATGATGGGGTCATACTTTTTGCGGGCACTTAGGAAAAAAACATGTTGTATAATTGTTTCCTATGCCGTTGAGTTTCTTCCGCGCCTTTGAAATCAGGCTAGCCGTGAGCTAATAAGAGTGTGACGTTAAGCGCGTTGAGCCGCAAAAAAGCTAGTATGTTGGTTACCCTCTTGAACCCAAGACGACTTCAGGATGCACGGATGAGCATGAGCGATGTAGCATGCAATGTAGTCCTCGGAATCTTACCAATGAGCTACAACAAACGGTGTCTTACGTAGAAGGTACGGTCCGTACGGATTACCATGGGCACCCTCTTAATATATTATTATTATTATTATTATTATTATTATTATTATTATTATTATTATTATTATTATTATTATTATTATTATTAGTATTAGTGATATTAGTTTGATGGTAATTGTTATCGCTAAATTATTTATTTTAGTTATTTTTTGTTATATCATTTTTGCTAATTTATTGTTATCTTATAAATATCAATTTTGATATTTTGCCGTTATTGTTATTTTTTTTATTTATTATTATGTTGTTGATGTAAACTTTTTCATATTTCTTATTTTGTGGTTACTTGATTGTGTTCTTATTTTGTGGTTATGTAGACGAAATGGATACCGAATATGCAATTCGAATTGAGGTGTTTCGGGACCTTTGTGTTCAAATTGGTCGACCAACACCTTAGTTATAGTTGAAGTATCAACTCATTTCATTTATGAGTGAATTTGTTATGTAGCCTTAGTTCACTAATTTTGTTTAGTAATTGTGAAGCTCAATAATTTTGTTAGAATATGACCTCTTTTAAATAATTTAGACTAATTTACCCTTCTACAAGAATTTAAAAGATTCCTAATTAATTATTGCCTTTCAATTGACCTACAATCCCTAATTGAAGAAGGTATATTTTGAAGAAGTTACCAATTTTTATAGGCGTAATCAATTAGTAAATCATAAAGAATACAAGAAAAATTTACGTGAATTGATAAAAACTAGCAAGTTAGATGTTTGTACTCTTCATGTAAATCATGAAAAATACAAAAAAAATCTTGATAAAATTTTACAAAAAATTTACAAGAATTGATCAGCGTAATCAAATAGTAATTAATCGTGTACAAAAAAATTTTACAAGAAGATAAATCGTGAAATCGTGTACAATAAAATTTTACAAGAAGATAAATCGTGAAATCCAACTTGTCCAGTTGGTATTAGGGTGGGTGGGAGGGGCAACCAACCAGAGATCAATTCTTGGCTACTACATTCGTTTATTAATTTTTTGTATTTCTTGTAAGAATTATAAAATTACAAGAAAATTCAAGAAATATAATTACAAGAAAATAAGTATCATTTACAAGAATAAATTATAAATTTACAAGAAATTTGTTTCATTTACAAGAATAGTTATAGTAAATTTATAAGAGTAACGTCTAAATTAGGATAAAATTTATTATAATAAATAAGGGTAAATATGTCATTATTTGTTTAATAAGGCTATTCACTTAAAAATTGATAGGCCTAGCTTATTTACTAAACAAAATTAGTCATTGGGTGCATTTCATCCAATTTTCTCTTCATTTATTTCCTCGATTAAAGCTATTAAAAAAAAACAGCTTTAAGATTGTGAAACAAAAAACAACTCTAAAAAACTGAAACTCATAAAGTCGAAAATAAAAAAACTTAAACCGAAAGAAAAACAAAACCCACAAACTTGAAAACAAATACTCATAGGCTAAAATCCATACAAAACCTAACCTAATTCATTAGTAAAATGAAATAACCAAAGTAAACACATCTAAAGTGCATTTACTTGCCTAATCTTAAAAAAAAAAGTTGGGGCAATTTTGGTAACTAGGCCTTTTTGAGAAATTAGAGTATTAACTAGGCTTTTTAATGTTTCAATTAAGTAAATATACCCCAATCTTTTGTATTTATTCTCAAACTCTACACACTCTTCTCTCAAGGGATATATTTACTAAACACAAAACTAGAAAAAATCTAATAAACCAAAATTATTTCAAAAAAGTTTAAGTCGACTGCGCATTCAATGATGTACCATTAAATGGGTAGAAATAATTTTCCCCAATAAATAATGACTAAGTGGGTCTTATGTAAATATTATCTTTTTTAAAATAAGATTGTTTTCATTTAAACAAGCCCAATAATGGTTTGTATACTTGAAGAAGGCTTCAAGCCCAAATCAGTTTAATCATATTGTTCCGTAACTCAATTACACACCATATATCCGTAAAAATTAGATTAACTAACATTATGGCACGAGGGATAAATTAATTGTTTAGCTTTTTTATATTTCCATTAAAATTCAACTCAGATGACATGTCACCATCTCTGTCGATATTTTGAGCGAAATAAATTTTTATGGCACCGTATTATCATATATATTGATGATTGGAGTATTTTTATTCTGGTTCGCCCCTATAAATTTGGGATATTTTAGTTAATTTTACATACTTTTAATGATCTAAAGTTCCGACCTAAACTTTATTAAATGATTCCCCTGCTTAATTTTAAAATATTTAATACTTTCCTAATTAAAAAAATTCCACAGAATCACACATTATTTTAAAATAACGAAAACTTGTCTTACTTTACAAGAAATCACCCTTATTTTTTAAATTACATAAGTTACCCATTATTTTTGCAACTTTGCACAAAATCACACTTCAACATTGAAATTATATCACACCATTATTTGGCTCCCCTTGTATATTGACAGGTAAGGCTTTTTTTCATAATCCATATTGAAACTGAAGGGTGGCAAGTTCACGATATTTTATAAATAATGAGTGGCTTTGTATAATATAAAAAACTATATGTGATTTTATGTAAATTTGGATAAATAACGGGTGATTGTATAATTTCGTAAGTAAGGTACGTTTTTGTTTTCACGAATTGGACAAACAAATATTTTTATTTACAAACATGTTTTTTTTTTTTGTAAAGTTTGATTAATCATGGCTGTTTTTTTTTCATTTTATTTCAAACATAAATAGTAAGTTTATCCACTAAATTTCAAATTATTTTAAGACAAAATTAATAATTAGGTTATTTTTATTTCTCAAAGTTTGAACTTTTTTTTGTCATTTTAAATTAATGATTTATATATATTTTTTTTCAAAAGTTTGTGTTATTTTCTTCTAAGTAAAATTTGGGTTTTAAAAAAAATCCAGTGTATTTCACTATTTCTACATTGTAAGAGTTTGGGGTGAAATTTCCAAAATTTAGAATATTTTGATTAATTTTCTAAGTGATATACTATAATTCACTTTAGTTCAAACGAATCCATAAGGACCATAACGCTTCAAACTTATCTCAAACGAGTCTCTCATATTTAAAGTGAGCTATTAAGGTAGACATTGCTTTATGAGTTTATTAAATTTTGTTAGAGTTTTTCACAAATTTTTTCATTAGATTTACAAAACTAATGAGATAGGTTTTTAGGAGGTTTATGAGTTTACTAAAAAAATACTTCAAATTTAACTCTATCACTTATTACATACTTTTTATTTTTATATTATTATTTGTGGTAAATGTATGTACCATAGAAAAAATTTCCCCAAAATCTAATTTTATCAAACTTTTGAGATTTTCATGGATTCTCATATTTTACAAACATATCCAAAACTTTATTAAAAACAATTAGCCAAAAAAACTAGCCAAGATATTTAAACCACTAAAAAATCTCGTTTCATCTAACTTGTCCTAATGGATCCATTTTTGGTTGAATGAAATTGAAATTGAAGGAAATGAAGGTGAAATATGATTATAATCATTGAAGTAAGCTTCCTCCCTTGTTCTAATGGTTGCCAATTTAATATTATGGAGATGATGGTCCTGTTTAGTCAGGGAGTTGATAGTGTTTTTTTTTAGATTTGTTGTTGAGATGAGTGATAAACTTAATTGTTTAGTTAGAGTTCGATGAAATGTGGTTGTGGTTTACAATTGTGGTTGACGGTTTTATTTTCGACTCTAGTGGATCAAGGTTTTGAGAGATTATGGTTAGATCTAGGGTGTCCTAAACTTCAACATCGCTCAATCGGTCGTCTCTACCCTCAACTTTCCTTCTTCTGCCCTCGGACTCTTTTTTTGGGTCTTCTTCTTCTTCTTCTTCTTCTTCTTCTTCTTCTTCTTCTTCTTCTTCTTCTTCTTCTTCTTCGATTGGGCCATGACAAGTAACGAGAAATTGAACCATAACATAAAATTTTGAGAGAAGTAAACTACTCTATTTAGGACGAGAAAGAACTTGAAAGATTGAGAGGAGGCATGAAAGTTTCTCTACCTGGAACAGGAATAGATCTCGAAGAAGCCAAGTTTGAAACCCTAGAAATTAAAGGAATGAAATCTTAGAAATTGAAGATTAAAACATCACTGTTAATTCAAGGTATTTGCGATTCTCTCTAATATACCTCTAGTTCATTGTGAGATAAGGGATAAACTGATTTTACGACAGAAGAGTTTTATGATAAAACATATCCATTTTTGGTGCCCTCGATTTTAATTTATTTTATTTATGTGCGCTTACTTAATATATTTTACTTATCCTTTATTATAAAGTTCAATAGTATATATAAAAAAAAAGTATATAATGTGGTTATAAATAATAACAAAAATAAAAAAAATTTAATGTATTTTTATTTTTGAATTTGATGGGGTCTTCTTCCACCTGTGTCGCCGTGGTTTAGTTTATTTCACCCCCTTTGAACACAGCATGAGCATACCTCTGTAGTCTGTACCAGTGCATAGACAGCACATTGGGAAGAAGAAGAAGAAGCCGGAGATGAAATTGACATGGAAGAAGACCCCTGCAAACCCTAAGCGTCAGCGCCCGCCTATCTTCCACTTCCCTAACCTTCCATTCGACTCCCAATCCGATGAACAACCCAATTCCCCAGTTAGGGTTTCCACCGACCCTCATTCTCCCACTATCTCTGATAAATCCCTAAAGGATTCCGCATCTTCTTCTACCTCCGACGCCGATCTCGCGAATTCCTTGCTCGAACAAGGGAATAAGCTCGCCGAGGTTACTATTCTTTTTTCCAGCTCAATTGCTCAATTTGAATGTCTGAAGATTGCGTCTTGTTTTTGAATGATTTTTTTTTAATTCTCAATTTTCATGTGGATTGGTGACTTTGAAGGAAGGAAGATATGGTGAAGCACTTGGGAGGTGGGAGAATGCCATTACGTTGATGCCGGATAAATCAATTTTACATGAACAGAAAGCTCAGGTTTTGCTTGAAATTGGAGATTCATGGGGTGCTTTAAAGGCAGCCAAACGTAAATTCTCAATACTATTTACTTCATTGTGGTCTTCTGCTTCTTTGATGTTATTAACATGCATAAGTTTGAGCCAGACAAGCGTATTTTTCTTTCACAGCCAAGGCTGGGAACCATTATCTGACAAAATTCAGCCTATTTCTCATAGATATCCCTCTTGTGCTACTTAGATTGAATTTGACAGTTAATTTAAGTTTATACGATTGAATAACAGTGTTAGCAGTAGGGTCCAACTTCACTCCTCTAAAAATGGCATAATACCAAGCTCTCTATATATGTTAGATAATTGGATTGAGTGCAAGGATTTTGGCCTGGAAAAGTTTGTTCAGTTTAATTGTAAATATGCAGACTCAATCAGCCATTTCCTGAATACTCGTATTCTTACCGAAATCAGTTACCAGCTTGATACCTTACAAAAGGATTTATCCTGTTGTTGGGTCCTCTTTTATTCATGCATTCTGTCTTATGTGACAGGTTCCACTGAACTAGACCCTTCATGGGCAGAGGTTAGTCAATCGTACCATGTTACATATTTGCAATAGCCTGGATTTTATAATACTATAGATGTTTAATGCTGCAGAAATTCTTGCTTTCTTTGGTTTAAGTAAAGCTGTTGTCCTGGAAAACTGTTTTCAGGGATGGATTACCCTCGGTAGGGCACAGCTGAACTTTGGGGAGCCTGATAGCGCCCTTGAAAGCTTTGACAGAGCTTTAGCACTTAAGGTAACATCAAACATCTAGTATGTGTTTGCTTATAATTTTGGAACCTGTCTAGATCAATGTTATATGCATAAAATGGCTTCCTTAATGTGTATGTCTTATGTAGCTCATTTCTGGACATTTTTTTAGAGTGACACCATTACTGATGTTTGCAGCCTGATTTTACTGAGGCTCGGGATGACAGGCAAGCGGCAATGCATCTGGTAAAGAGACGAAAACAACTTCATACAACAGGGTTGAACACGAATACAAGTCGTTTTGTCGTTGGTGACAAACAGGATCTTCCTTAAAACTTTTTTTCGATTTCATTCCAACTCCTTACATTACAATGTCAGATAGAAGTCATTGAACTTGAAACAAAACCATTCTCTTTGTACATACACAAACTCTGTATCAAAATTCCTTCCCATTGTTCATACATCTTCACTTTTTGATTTTTTTTACCACATTTTCATGTATGATAATGTTTTACCATAACAGCAAAAGTTACTTCAGTCGGTTAGCACAACAAACATGCCGAACCGAACAGAAAGCATTGTTTGCAGTTTATAAAACTGTTTTCATGACTTAAATTCAGTACTTGATTACTGAATAACTTAAAACAACACAGATACAAGCAGATAATGGCAGTCATCCAACATATGATGTTTCATTTACAATACAGCTAGGGAGAAAACACTTCTCTAATACAATTTCAAACTAACAAAAAATCAAGAACATCACAAATGTACAACAATTCAAGAATATCACAGTTGATGAAGTAACAATACATCTTAAATGTATAACATGATACAAGGGTTAGATCTTCGAAGAGGCGACCTATATCATCCGTACAGCATTACATCTCCCTGATCCTCTTGTTAGCTTGATTTCAATAAGTTGTGTCAAAAAAACAGTATTATACCAGATGAAGAATACAACTTCCAAGCTACTCTTCAGTAGTAATATACAAAACCGCGTTGAAACTCTTCTACCTTCAATAAAAAGAAAGAAAAAATCATAAGCTTCTGCAATGTGTCAGTGTTCAACTGCTGTTATTAAGTGCAGCCAACTGTTCTTGGTGGCTAATTGCATTGGCTGCATTCAATAGCATATCCACTCCACCAGACCTATCACCAACTTTCCCGACTACTTTCACCGGTTTCTTTCCGGTCACAGAGCTACTACTGCGTGTCGTTTTCCTCTCTTCTACTTTCTGTTTCTGTTTCTCTTCAAGGCTCTTATAAGCCAATTTCGCCTTACGTATTGCTTCAAGCCCAGCCTCGCATTTCCTGCAATACCATTGTCCTTCAGGTATTGATTTCTGCGGTGGACTCATGCAATATATATGGTATGCGTTATCACAGGCATCACATAAGACTATTTGATCGTCGTCTTTGTCTGTAAAGCAAACCCGACATAGACAACAAGGACAGTACCATCTGGAGCAGTAAGATTTCAACTGCTTATTTGTCAGGCATCTTACGTGATAGTAATGATTGCAGGCATGATGCTCACATATTCTGAACAATTCACCTCGTTGTAATGTGTTTTTGCATACCTTACAGCACACTCTTTGGATGCCTTTGTAAACTTGAATACCATTTTCTATTATACAACAGGAACTCTCCTCCAATTCATCGGGTTTTTCTTCGCTATCTACATAACTAGTCCGAGCAGTGACATTTAATCTCTCACAGACCACACAATCTTCATGAGGACAGGCAGTTCCAATTGCAGTGCAGTTAGTACAATACCAATTCCGAGGAATCTCTGTAACAGCAGGTTTAATGCAAGAAACATGGAACATTTCCTCACATGAATCACACACTAAACAATCTCTTCCATCTGATGTGCTCTGACAATGTCTGCAAGTCAAAGCTTTTGATGTTGAACCATCTGGTTGTTCCCTTCTATCAGCCCAGTCAAACCCCCGGGGAAACTGCTACAGAAATGAGAAAAAATCAGCCACCACCAAGTAAATACTATTATACTACTATCATAGTTCAACTTGACAGGGGTAAAATTGCTCAGCAGCTGAAAAAGAAAACTAACCAAAAAATCAAGTTATCTGCAGTTTTAAATTACTTACTAATGTTACCAGTTTTATAAACAAGATAAAAGAGCACATGGCTGAAAGAAGTGTATTTCTGTCAAAATTGACAAGGTGTAGTGAATGTATAAATTATAGAGCAACAATATAACTGTCATTTTTCACAGCAGATGTTAAGCACTCAGCAGTGCACCCCCTTGAAAAATCCCTAAATAATATTTCTTGGACAACCGACAACATCAGAAACCCTTGAAAAATCTCAAAACGAGACACCATCACTTATATTCAGCAAATAACAGGAAAAAGAAAAATAGTTCTTGGAAGATTGCTTACACTGAACCAAATGGATCCTTACATAAAATTATAAAAAGTAAAAGTCCATAGACTAGCTGCAAGTTTATAAGAAAAAATGGGTATCCCTTGACTTTACCTCCTTTCTTTCATCATCTAATGTACTATTCTCTTTGCTCCCTCCCTGAATACAATTCAACTGTCTTAGACATAAGACATAAATGGAAAAACAAAATTTACACAGGATCATATAAAACCATAACACAAAATGAGGAGTCATTATTTCACTAAAGGGCGTAACTTTCCCAGTTACAAACCTTCACCAGTTCACGACAAAACAGCCTGGAGAGGTCTGATAGACTCTTAGAAAGAGAAATCATCTCAGTCCCTATCACATGAACTTTCTTCCATAACTGCAAAAGAAGATGAAGATGACTTGCACATCAGGAAATCAGCAAGTGCAATGAGATATAATCTCCAAATCCCTAATTTATATATGCAGAATGTCCACCCTATCATAGTATCATATATATAACTTCTAATATAGGATTAAAAGCACAATATTTACTAATCTAGATATTCACTTCCATGCAATCCACATATTACTCATATATGATCAAACTAAACATGATGCAGGCCGAGTTCGAAAGGGAAGAAACGTTGACACATTTCGGTATGAGAAGGGCAAACTACATAATGTAACAGATGGACACAGATTGAAATATTAAAAGGACAGAAATTGACTTCAACGCAGAATACTAATGTGTAACCACATATAAAAATTGCAACTTAGATTGCATACAAACCCAACCAATAAAAGGAACATCAAATTATTTGTTGAACAAACATTTCATACGTATTCCATGTTCAAAAACACTTTATGCTAACTTATTTTGGCAACTTAATCAGTGACAAAAAGACTTAAGTAAACAAAAAAAATTGTAAGAGAAGATTAATCTCTTTTGCTTGTTAGTTTATCACAAAATATTTAGTTGACACTGTTTCAGAAAGTAAAAAAAATCACAAGCATCTCAAACTAAAGCAACATCTTTGCTCAACCAAATATATCATTAAAGCAAGAAGGGTAAAAAGAAACCGAGATGCATTGCTCTCTGAAAGAGACTTATCCTGGTGCTCAAAATGATCAGAAAATGAGGTCCCAAATCTAAATTAGATAATATTACAAAACTCATTCAAATCTCAGCTATAAATTCAGTTAACGTAGCATATACAAGTTTCTTTACTATCACGCAACAGATGGAGGATCGAAGCATACCTCTTGAACATCTGATGCGAAAAGTGCAGGAGCTTTTTCATATGCTCCTTCTTTTATCTTCAAATTTAGCATATTGAAGTCTAGAAATTTGTCAAACTTAACCCCGTGAAAATTTTCAGTTAGGAGTTTGTACAAAGATTTAAACTTCTCTGACATAATAAGTCTAAGAAGAACATGCTGGCACTGATTAGTGACAGTGGAATTATTGGGCTCAGAAGCTTGTTGTGTGTGGCATTGACCTCCCAGTGCAGCACCATCACCCTAGAAAAAAAAATCAATCCAACCACACAGATAAGCACAGAGAAGACAAAAGCTTCCATCTTGAACAAGTTCATCTCAGCAAAAGCACATACCATAGAACCCTTAGTATGATTCGTTTGCTGAGCACTGCAAAGAGCATCTTTAATGCAATTTTCTATGCCACTCATTCCACCTTCTGAACTAAATGACTGAGATAAATTTTGCAATGTGCTTCTCCAGCGCTGATAAGAGGAATCATCTGAACCATTCAGAAGGGAATGACAATTCATCTTGGGGCAACAGACTTGCTCACACGATTTTTTTTGTAAACCTATCTCCGATAATTCTTCTACCATCTGCAAAGAACATACAAAGCAAACAAATCACGTTTACAGAAATCAAATCATCCTCATAATTCGAAGGGGGAATAGTGAATTACTAAACATATGGAATCCAAATAAAAAATAGAGCATTCAAAGGATAAAGAGGGAAACCTATACTAAATCACAATCCATTCACAAGCATTAAGTAAGAACTCCTAAAACGTACATTCACATGATGTTAGAAAATTGTTTACAAGCTTATAGCAAAGACTTCCATTCTTACTTTCTTAGTGTTCCAAAATTAATACAATAATTATGTGTTAGTTCAGCAAAGAGTTGGAATGATGATATCAAATACAGTAAATAACATCACAAAAATCAGATCTTATCTCAAGTGAGGCAACAGTTCAAAATTTTTGATAGCTTCATCCAAATAACTAAAGCAGTAGCAGTATTCTGAAAGAAATGGGTTGTTACAGATTTTCTAAAATAAAGGCCTTTATAACAACAAGCAACCTTCTTATAAGCAGACAATTTTCCTGAAGAACAGAGCACTACAAACAGTATCCAAATAATGCATACTAGGTTTTTATATTATAAATGTGCCTTCAGACCAAAAACTTAACAGCGTTACAGGCTCTGTATATCTCTATGCATATACCACATTGTTAGATAACTTGATACAATGTGTAATATTCAGACTCTCCAACACAAGAGTCACTATCAGTTACAACTTCACCAGTGAAACCTTAACCGTTTGTGAAGTTCATCAAAAAATTATCAAGTATAGCAGGATCCAGAAAGAAGTGATTTCAGTTGATTCACAACAATACAGGCTGCATAACAAGTAAACCTTATTATAAGCAGAAAAATGTCCTGAAGTACAGAACACTATAGGCAATAAACACAGACTGAAATTAGGGTTTCAGATTGTACCTTCAGACTATAAACTCGATTGCATTACAGGCATTATTTGATTCTATGCATAATACCATGGTGATATTCTGTTAGATAGCCTACTACAATGTCTAATATTCAGTCTATCAAGCATCATTCAAACAAAATAAGACCTCCAATTCAAAGAAACAAGGGCATAAGTTACAACCTTATCTTCTGGTTGAGACGCTGATTGTTGATTAACAAGTTTTTCTAACTGGACAAGCTTGGGCTCTGAACTCGAAACTCCACATTTCCTCCGCTTATAAGTGACAGCCCGGCTTCGAATCCCCATAGAATCCCCATCGCCATTACAATCACCAGAACTCCTACTTCCATTAGCAGAGCAATTAATTCCATTATCCATCTTTCTATTGCCACCAATAGACGATTTTATGCCGCCATCAGTATTAACAGAAACCTCAGGAACCATTTATTCCAGCCCCCAAACCGAAAACCCTAAATCTTGAACACCAAAAGCTCGGGAAACACCCTACTGTTTCCCAAATCAAATCACCAAAACAGACAAAAACCTCACAACTTCCCAAGAAGAAGAGCCAGATCTTCAAAGCATAACATATGTTGAGACACTTGCAAGAAAGAACACAATTGGAGCATTCAATGGCGAAATTTGACCATAACCAACAAAGAACAGCAGTTTGCGAGGGAGAGGGTAACAGAAGCAAGCAAATGCGAGGTCTTCGGATTTGAAGATTGAAGATTGAATATAGAAAATGAGTGTAGATCGGAGAACCCTAAATCTGGTGGAGGAAGGGGCGGTTTGCTTGGTTGCTGTGGGTGGGTGTTATCCACTTCGGGTTTGAAATTTGAACTGAACAAAGACTCAGACTGGTAAAGTAGTCCAAAGAGAGAGAATGAGTCTTTCTCTCTCCTGTTCTATATATTATTATATTTAGATTGAGTGAATATAGGTTAAAGTTCAGGCACGGTTTACTTTTTTTTCCGGTACGGTTGTGCGTCTGCGTGTGCGGCAGACACGTGTCCAATTTTTTTTTTCAGAAATGATTAGATTTTTTTTTCTTAGAAAATGAAAATTTTTTTGAATTACCACGTTATAAATTCTACATTATTCTCTTATAAACTTTGAACTATTCTCATATAATTCATGAACTATTATTTTTTTAATATATTATATCAAATTATTTATAAATTAACTGTTATTAAATATTCAATTATAATTTATGAACTATCATTTTATAAGTTATGCACTATCCTTTATAAGTTTTGCACTATGAACTATTCTATTATAATTCATGAACTATACTTTTATAAGTTATGAATTATCCCTTTATAACTTCTTAACTATCATTTTCATTTTGTTTCTGGAAAAAAAAAAAAATTGGACACGTGTCGGCCGCATGTACAGCCGCACAACCGTCCCGGAATAGTGAATCGTACTTGAACAGTACCCTTATACAAACACCGCCCCGTTAAAATAACTAAAATTTTTTTTTTTATAAAACTGACCTTTAAACTTC
>BSUD01000004.1:10663358-10728485 GCA_033239045.1 Fagopyrum esculentum | reverse complement strand
AAAAAAAAAAAAAAAAAAAAAAACACCCATTCAATTTGTGAATCTTTCAACCACCCACTAAGCTTCATTTTTATGCTTAAACATTTGAGAAGTTAATAAAACATAATATAACTATTACCAAACAGGTTATATTTTTTTTTTTTTAAATATAATGCAAGGTATACGGATTTGGAGTTTCGAAACTTGGTTGAAAAACTCTCCCTCTCATCCTGTTACTAATCGGATGAATTTGAATTTTTATTATCTTTTATTCATTAGAAAAAATAAAATTGTTCAAGAGTATTTTTTTTATATTGTTAATCACTTGTTTATGTTGTATTGCTTGATTTTCATTAAAATATATAAACAATAAAGTGATGCAAATGGATAACTAGGGGTGCACGATTATGGTTGGGGTTTAAGAGAATGATGTTGTAACGCCTTCAAAACGGGATAAGCGTTACACCGACATGAGCCCGAACAAGGACTCTTTAAGGCTTACAAGAAGAGATAAAAAAACAATGGCATGAAACTTGCCAACGATAAAGGTATAAAAACCAACAGATGTCGCATAACGTTAATCATAAAAAGTTTCAAAAATAACTAAAACATATAAGTCAAACTTGAGGCCAACAACATCGGAGTTTAGGAACACAAATCACTAACCCAAAAGATATAAGGTAAAAGCTAGGAACAAGTCCTAGAGAAACACAAGGCCGCACAAGCTCAACCAAACAAAGACTCCCACTAGGATCCCAGACATTCATGCTCCTGAACTGATCTTGTACCTGATTATGTCAAAAACATACCAGGCCCACCGTGGTGGGGCTAGTCATCCACATAAACTATACCGATACATAAGCAATGTAATATATGAACGAGACAAGAATGAAATCATATATGATATATAATGATTGTTTATAAAAATACTCAAAGGATTTCAATAATCCACACGCTTCCAAAACGCTCAATATAACCGAGTTCAAAATCAACATGTCTCAAATATGTTCATAATACTCAAAAGGGTTTCAAATCACCGTGCCTCAAGTATACTCAATATCATCTCAAACAAGTTCAAATCCAACAATGCCTCAAATATGCTCAATATCATCTCAAAAGAGTTCAAATCCGACTCAAATATACTCATAATACTCAAAGAGTTCAAAATCAACATACTCCGAATAAACTCATCATCATGTCAAACCGGTATATAATGTAACTAATGGTCAATTGACCGAAATGAAATAACAAGGTAAATCCTTGTTTCCTTTCTCAAATCCATCACCAAGAATCCATCCAAACTGATAGCATGAATTATAGTCTACATTTTAGGGTTTGTTTGGACGTTTTATCTTTCATAATCTGCATGTTTGTATGTACATTATGTGATTTTGCTACCATTTCATCTACCTTTGCGAGAATCGAGGTCTACACCTAGTTTCGTTGTAATTGCAGGTAATATGGTACGTTTTGCATCAAAAAGGAGCAAAAGGAGTCATGAGTCATTTGGAGCTACATCCAGGGAGCATAGCCATGGATTAAAGATTTACTTTGGAGCAAATTCGAGAGATTTCACATTCTGTCGTGAGTTACCTCGGTTGACCAGAAAGTCACCTCGACCGAGGTGATCCAGAGACGCCGACTCGACCGAGGCGAACACCTAGGACGCGGCGAGAATATTTTATTCTTGGAAGAGATCTTTTAAATTTGGAAAGTGATCTTATATTTTTGGGCTTGGCTCCTGGAAGGAAGGAGATATGCAGAATCATATATTTTACCTATTTTTATGGGAATATATCTTTCTAAGATTTATTATCTTTGGAGGGTTATTTTCCTATAAAAAGGGTCGGATTTCCCATAATTCCGGCATCCGCTTACAGTTGGAAACCCCGCATACGACGCAGCATACCCCACACACGCAGCAGCCGCAGTATACTCCAATTTGGAGAGTTTTCGAAGAACCTTTTTGAAGGTTGAAGGAAGATTGAAGACTATAGCTTTTATAGCTTTTTGAAGGGTTTTGTAAGATTGTCTTTAATTCCCTCAATTGTTGTCTTATCTTGTTGGATTATTATCCAAGGAACGCTTTGTTGTGATATTTGATTCAGTTATTGAAGTCTTTTCATTAAATTCTTCTTTGTTCAAATATTCACCTTCTTCCCATATATTTTAATACTTTCATTATGATGATGAGTGGCTAATTTCCTTGTGTGATTCTAGGGTGATTAGCTGAAGGTTGTGGGAAAAACAATGATAGAATAATATTAGATTCCAGTAGGATCCTGAAAGTTCGAGTCTTTAACCTTAACCTTAAGCATCTCGTTCGGTTGATGAACATCTCGGCCGGGGTGGAATTCTTCTGACCGAGGTGACTTATCCGACTTAAAACAGAAAGTTAAGTGTTAGAGTTTGCTAAATCCTATTCTTATTTCACCTTCCTGGTTCAATGCAAGCTTAGGATGAGACTTACCCGGTAATTCCTTAGTTTGTGTATTAACGATCATAAGTGTAGGTAATAAAGGTTTATCCTTTGTTGGGGTTTGAGTGTGCTTTCATCCCATCTTTGTGAGTTAGCCTGAGACTTACCCGGTAAAGGTTGATTCTATTCCCTTAGATGGTATGTTAGTTTGAGGTTATAAATCTTTATCTTGATTCCTTGAGACTTACCCGGTAATAAGAGTTACGGTTTAGGATTAGTGTGTAGTGAGACTTACCCGGTGATCTACTCCACTTTAGCAGCGCCTTCCCCACGCAAAAATCTCAGCTTTGTCCGCTTATCTATAAGATCTTGAGTTGGGACCACAACTAGATGCTTTAATCCCTAGAATTGCATGTTTGCTTTATTGACTTCTTATTCATCTTTGATTGTGTTAATCGCTCTTGTGGTTAGAATTGACATAGCATACCGTATTGACTTTGTTTCACCGAGTCCCTGTGATCGACCCCTGGAATTTTCTAACTTTTACTACGATTGACCCGTACACTGCGGGTTCGCATCCTTGTTTTAAGCTTAAGTCTAGGGTTATAAATTTAAAGCTTGCACACACCGTTTGGAGCGAACACAAACCATAATACGAAACATGCTCGAGCATTTTTACCTCGAAAATTGTATTCAAATCAAGAGTGAAATAATTTTTTTTAAAACATGTTCAACCCACGTTGAACACGAAGGTACTTCCTAACCCCAACCATGGGATGAGCACGACAATCACGGAGCAAGTGCACCTCGCCATCCACAATGACCGGACACAACCTCGACCTGCACAAACCAAGATTCTTACCACGGGTAAGCATTGTCACTTAAATCGAGGGGAAAAAATCATGAAAATAAAGCAGGGTTGAAAAAATTGCCGTTGTGGCCATAGACCAAATCATCTCTCTCATAATAATATGGCAAATTGACAGTTAGGTCAAAGACTAAATCATCACTCTCAATTAGACATGTTCAGATCCGGGTGGCCCGTCCGTCCCGGCCCGCAAACGGATGGGTACAAACAATGTGGCAAGCCCGACCGGGCCTCTAGGATCGGCCCGGATGTCCCACCGGGCCGAGTACGAACAAGGCATTCCATTAGGCCCGGCCCGGGTCAGGGAAAATATTAAAATTAAAATAAAATTTTATAACACTATGAACTAAACCCTAACCCTACCCTGTGTTACTACTACATCCGCTACCCAATATTATGCATGTTCACGGGTCACGGGTACGGGTAAGGGTCGAGGTGATCCTAACCCGCAGACCCGGCGGGTCGACCCGCCAACGGTCAATTTTGAAAAAGAAAAACGAACCCAACGGCTATTTTAGCCATTGGGCAAACCCGTTGGCGGGTCGACCCGCCAACAATCCCTTTTCTTTTCTTTTTTTTTTAAATTTCGGGTTTAAAAAAATATGCCAACCCGGCGGGTCTGTCCCGTGACCTGGCGGGTTGGCCAATATGGCGGGTCAAGGTCCGGGTCACCCTTCCCGGACCCGTGACCCGGCGGGTCCGACCCGTGGACATGCTTACCCAATACCCATCCCATTTCTCTATTCTCTAACTTCCCTCTCGTAACTCTCTCTCTCAGTCATTCTCTTAATCTCTCCCCGTCGTCCCCAACCCCATCTGAACGTGAAGCCTTGTCCCTGCCGTTGTCTTCAATCGGTCTCCTCTGAACTTGGACCGTCATTGACGTCTTCAATCGGTCTCCTATTCGACAATCTGCCTTGATCGGTTGCTCCATCTTCTGGATCTGTCTTCGCCACCGTCTTCTTCCGTCTTCTTCCGTCTTTTGGTAGGGTTTCATTATTTTGGATGTGTCTTTGAAGTCTTCAATTTGTATTCCTCTTTGTTGTTCTTCATTTCCATAGTACCTCCATTTGTTTCACCCCTAATTGAAGGTTAATACTGTGCTTTTTTTTTTGTGTATTGTTGGATATGAAATTGAAAGAAAACGTAACCTGTAGAGATTGGTTTGCATAGTTTAGTCTTTTTTGTGTATGTTGATTATGAATTGAAAGAAAATTAATATATTAGATTGGTTTGTAGAGTTATGATTCTTCTGAACAAGTTAAATGTTTTTTTTAAAACGGGTACCCGGCGGGCAGCCCGGCCCGCTCGGCCGGACGGGTACGGCAGCCACTACAGAGTCTACAGGCCCGCCATCCGGGCTCGGCCCGAGTCCGGCTAAACGGACATTTTTTTTTATAAAGATAATGCCCGACCCGAGTCCGGCCGATCCTGGATATGAACAAGTCTAGCTACTCTCAATATAATAATGACAAATTGTTGTTTAGGTCAAAGACTAAATCATCACTCTCAATATAATAATGGCAAATTGCCCGATGTGGTCAAAAAGACCAAATCACATCTCAAATACTCAAAGCCAATAATTCGGTTCTTTTCAAAATATCAAAAATAAAATCTCTTTAAAATACCATAAATGCAAGATAAACATGTCACCGCCAACATTAGCAAACCCACTCTAGTCAAAGACAATCTCAAAAATTTTCATAATTAATCAATCAACTCTTTTCTGTAAAACACCACAATGCAAGATTCATAAATCCCAAAATCAATCATCTTTCAAAGTATCAAATCATGCATGTAATAATATAAATGACTTAAAACTTAATCATGCTCATATAAAATCCCACAAGTAGTTTTCTCGATAAATCTTACTCAACACACTCAAAGCCAAAAATGACAACGTCAACAAAACTCGGCAAACTTCACACATGACTTAAACAAGCAAAGATCCACGATCAACATATATATTATATTATCATCACAAAATACCATCTAATCGATGTAGAATTGACTTATTTAATCCCACTTGAAAAGAGGATTGTACTTCACTTACTGTTTGCTTGTTTAGGTCACGTGCAAAGGTTAATGTTAAATTATTTAACGATGTTAAACTCATCGATGGTCATGTGCAAAATAATGTGAAATCATCAATTAGCTGGAAGGTGGAAGACCAAGATTACTAAACTCATCGAAGGTGATGGGGTCTGGAGGGAGGATGAGCGAGGTATCGAATCAGTGGTTACCGGAGGAAATTGTCGATATGGATGTCTACACTAGTTCTATGTTGATTATAGGTACTTAAGAGCTATTTCCGAACGGAATCGAGCAAAGAAGAGTTGATTTGATATATCCATGGATTGAAGGCATTCTTAGGAGCAAATTGGAGTTCAACTTGAGGAATGCACGAGGCTAGGGAAGAATCACGTTCTTGCCCTAAACCACGCTCTAAAATACGGCCGTATTACAAACCACGTTCAGTTCCACGGCCGTGGATCCTTGCAAAGAGAGGCGTGATGCATTCCAGTAACTATTACGGTCGTGGAATACATGGTTCAAACCGTGACACTTTTCCACGCTCTAAATTACGGTCGTGGAAACTTCCACGACCGTGATCTTGGCGATCTTTTTCGCCACACTTTGAAGCCACGATCTTTTGAAGATTGGGCCGGGCCGATATTTTATCTTGCCCTATAAAAAGACGGACGAAGGGAAATTCCGTCATCCCCGCTATCATAGCTTATCGACGCATAGATCTCGCTTAGGCTTACACTTGCGACAGGACCGCTTATCGACGGCATCCCCGCTTACCCTCGTTTAGAGGCATTTGGAGATCTCGTTGGAGATCGAAGTTCGTGCTTGGATTTACCCTAATCTCGCACTTGGTGGAGATTATCGTTGGGATTTCCAGATTTCCCGGATTGACGGAAGATTCGGAAGGTTTCTTGCAAGAAGACTACTCTTCTTGTTTAGGTTTGATTTAGAAGATGGATTGACATCCCGTTCTTCCTTCCTGCCTAAGATTGTGTTTGTTTGTTCTATTCTGGATCTTGTGACGATATTTGTTCTTGATTGTGACTTTGAGATTGGTTTGGAGTTTATTAAAAGTTTTCGGAAGTTTTCATCTTTTAATCTTTTAATTCTTGAATTGATATCAACATGACTATTATTGGCTAAAAACCCTTAACAATTCTAAGGTGAAGGGTTGATAGTTGTGGCTTAGATGATGATAGATCGATCGTAAACAGATTAGACCCTGAGAGTTCGAGAGAATTATCGACGAACCCTAAATTACGGGTTGTTCTTGAGTTCCACGACCGTGGAATCCCAAGATCCAACCGTAATTTCCCTTAAGTTTACGAACCTGCTTTTACTTTAATCCAAAGTTAAAGATTTGCTTTAACTTAGTTTAAACTTGTCTTTTCTAGGTGGTAGTGAAGCCTCAACAACCTCTACCTCGATTATGAGTGTCACAACCTTAATCGGTTAAGTTAGTCTTGATCCTTGGATTACAAGTTTGGGTATTTGACATTAATTCTCACCTTTAGAACCTTTCTATATTGAAGCCTCAACAACCTGTATAGAGAGTGTCTTGTAGGTGAGTCATATAAGGTTTTTGGAACTTCACCGTACGATTACCTTACATTAGCATACCTTTGCATATCTCAACTCTGTCTTTATATCATTAAGTATGTCTTGAATCGATTGCCACAGCTGGATACTTGGATCTTTAGGATTGTTGTTTTCCCAATATTTGCAAAACCTCTCATACTTATTCGCTTGATAATCTGCAATTGAATTTGTTCCCACCCAAATCCCTGTGTTCGATACTCTGGAATTCTTGCTTAACTACGTCGATCCGTACACTGCGGGTTCGCTGCTTGATTCTAGTTTTATAAATTTAAAGCTTATTTGCACACACCTTTAGGGGCGAACATACGGCAGCCACTACAGAGTCTACAGGCCCGCCATCCGGGCTCGGCCCGAGTCCAGCTAAACGGACATTTTTTTTATAAAGATAATGCCCGACCCGAGTCCGGCCGATCCTGGATATGAAAAAGTCTAGCTACTCTCAATATAATAATGACAAATTGTTGCTTAGGTCAAAGACTAAATCATCACTCTCAATATAATAATGGCAAATTGCCCGATGTGGTCAAAAAGATCAAATCACATCTCAAATACTCAAAGCCAATAATTCGGTTCTTTTCAAAATATCAAAAATGAAATCTCTTTAAAATACCATAAATGCAAGATAAACATGTCACCGCCAACATTAGCAAAACCACTCTAGTCAAAGACAATCTCAAAAACTTTCATAATTAATCAATCAACTCTTTTCTGTAAAACACCACAATGCAAGATTCATAAATCCCAAAATCAATCATCTTTTAAAATATCAAATCATGCATGTAATAATATAAATGACTTAAAACTTAATCATGCTCATATAAAATCCCACAAGTAGTTGTCTCGATAAATCTTACTCAACATACTCAAAGCCAAAAATGACAACTTCAACAAAACTCGGCAAACTTCACACATGACTTAAACAAACAAAATCCACGATCAACATATATATCATATTATCATCACAAAATACCATATAATCGATGTAGAATTAACTTACTTAATCCCACTTGAAAAGAGGGTTCTACTTCAGTGACGGTTTGTTTGTTTAGGTCACGTGCAAAAGTTAATGTTAAATTATTTAACGATGTTAAACTCATCGATGGTCATGTGCAAGATAATGTGAAATCATCAATTAGCTAGAAGGAGGAAGGCCAAGATTACTAAACTCATCGATGGTGATGGGGTCTGGAGGGAGGATGAGCGAGGTATCGAATCAGTGGTTACCGATTACTATGGGAAGTTATTCACAGGAGGAATTGGTTGATGTTATTATCCCTAGAGTTTCGGCCCAGGTGAATGACAGCTTACTGATCTTAAGAACAATGGTTTTGTTGGAGGCTGTAGGCACATAGTCAATGAAAATATTGGGATCTTGGAATAGTCTCTTTTCCGGAATTTGACATTTCATAATAACGAGGCATATATCTTGACCTAATAAAAGTCTTTTCATTATGAGTTAAGAATCCTCGGTTGTGTTAGCTTGTGATGATCAACATGCATAAGAGATTCAAAATCAATACCCAAACGTTAACACATATATTACATTAATGTTTACTCCACACAATCCAATATCAAAACTAGGATACAAACAATTTCACCTCTCATTTTATAAGTTCAATTAAGATTACAAGACTTCATTGAACATCAAGCATCATTCTCTTAAACTCCTCAAAATCGACGAACCCATCCAAGTTCACATCATACGTACGAACAATCTTCGCGAGATCCATTCCGCCATTATCCGTCCACATCCCAAGTTTCAAGAGTACACCTTTAATCTCCTCGGGCGATAAATACCCATCTCCATTAAGGTCAAAAACCTTAAAGGCCTCATGAAGGTAGCTCTCTTCCTCGTCTTCATCTTCAATAATCTCGGTCTTCCAACTTCCTTCAGCTTCATGACTCGTTGAAACCAACGAGTCATAGAAATAAGAAAACTCGTAAATATCAAGACCTTCCTTCCCCACGAGCAAAATGAGCTCATCTCTAGTAGTATACACACCGGTTTTCTGAAGGAGCCACTCGAGTTCATCAACGCTCACATGACCATCTCGGTTCTTGTCAAGTGATTCAAAGACCCTCTCGAGTTCATGGTTGCCGGTGGCACGAGACATCTGTGACGAAATCATAAGAGGAAGTTACCTACAACAAAATATTGTTACATGTAAGGATGTGAATATCTATGGTAGAACTCCAGGATGTATATATATTGAGAGACGATGAGAGAAGGAAAATGTAATATGATGTCATTACAATGTTTGTACGGATGAGTACGATCATTTGGCCTGCAACTATCTACGAGAAATTTGGAAGAAATTTCGTTGGTATAGAAGAAAGAAGGATTTCTAGATATGGAGGGCGACGGTTTTCTGTTAGGTTAGACTTGTAGAAAATTCTAGGGTTTTAAAGTACGTGGAAAGCATATCTCAGGAGAATTTTCTTTTGCTAATTCAAGACTTTTTTTTATTGTATATTTTATATTTAGACCTTGTAAAAGGAAGCTTCAGTTGTCAAAATCAAAATATAAAATAATGCAAATTATTAGACGTAAAATCATCCCAACTTTATGAAGACTAAAAATAAAATATGAACATTTGCTTGTTAGAAAGATGTACACATCGAATAAGTTTTCAAAACTTCACGGCACAACATGTTTTTAGGGGGAGTAACACGGTTACGGATAAAATTGTTTTGCACGGACATAATGAAGAGTTGGATGTAGAAGCAATCCCAGAAGACGTTGAAGATCTTATCCGAAAGGATGCTTTAGACCGATTGGTTTCTAGAAATCGACCGTCCTAAGTTTTTTTACCGATGTATAAAAAAAAAAGTTGTACAGGTTCTTTTTCTGGTTGAATATGTAAAAACTGCTGCAAAAATAACAAGGGTTAGTTTCGAAACTACATGCTTTATAATAAAATTATTATGGTTCATATTATAGTGTTCGGATGAGAATAAATATAATATTAGTAAATCCTACAAAATTATTTCTTTGTAAATCTATAAATTTTAAAAAATATTTGAATTTTTTAAATCTGACACGGAACCTCAAAGCGTCGATTATATATTAGTAAATCCAACGCCTTGTAAATGACATTATGACCCCCAAGAAATGACTATTAATCTAGGGGTCTCAAACGGGTCAACAAGTCGGGTTCGAATTGGAATCGGGTCACGTAAAAACAAACTTGGTTATTAAGCGGTCTTTTTTGGCTCGGGTTGGTTTGATTGGGTATCGATAGTTCGGGTTAAAACAGGTTATTGGGTAGCCTCAGTTCTCAGATCATAACGGATCTATTTAGTTTGGTTCTTGGGTCATTTTGAGCCGGTTTACTTCGGGTTTTAATGGATTCAGGTATATAGCGATGCCAATTTAGGTGGGCTGATCGGGTTCAATATCTCATATTAAACGAAACTTATAGTTATATCAGTTTGCAAAATTCAAGTTGGGTTACTTCGGACAATCTAATTTGGTTGCTTCGGCCTATCAGGCTATCAAGGCATATCGGATCGGGTTACTGGCTATCGGATCGGGTTACTTTTGGTCATATATTACTTCAGATAAAATCTATTTCAAACGGGATATCCTCTTTTTTCCCAAAATTATCAAGGATTCGGGTTCAACGGATCAAATCAACTTTTGACCGCTCTAACTATTATCAAGCTAACCGTTTGTATTATTTCAGTAGTTATAATTGGGGTTACTTCCTTAATACATCCAGTAGATTGTATTATTTCTGGTCCAATGAGGATAAGTCTAGGTTGATTTGACACCAAATACCCAAACGTGAGGTATCCAAACACCTGCAAAATTTTGGCCTTTCAAAACAAAACTTTGGTGTCAAAAGACACTGAAAATGTTGACCCTTCTGGATACCTATACTTCTGATGTCAAAAGAAGACATTTCTAGAAACCTCAACAAATCTTAGAAAGAAGTTGCAAAATGTAACCTTTCTGGGATATCAATGGCCACATTTTGCATATCTTTTTAGGTTATTCAAGTGTTGCCAGGAGAGAATGATGCATCATACCAAACATTCAAGCCACTGCATTATTGTTCAATTACAAGATCTGCTGTATATCACTGATCAACATTTTTAGTTTATTGTCAAATATTTGCAACTTCTATATACCAATAAATAAATCACATGAAAAAAGTATGAATTTGGCCCATTTGGTTCCATAAAACCTTCCAAGTTATGTGCTCTAAGCGAAAACAATAGTACAGCTAAGGGTGAACTGACCAATAAATAGTATTAATCTTTAAAGGTTACCTTATAAGTCCTCTTCAGGGTTTCAAGCAGTAGTTCCCTGGTTTGGTGTAGTTTTCTTCCAACTGCTCGATTTTATTGAACTTGAAACCTCGGGTCCTTATTTCTTCGGGCAATGACGTATCCTTGTAATCAACATTTTCAATTGTCCAGCCCTTGTTCTGTACTGATCCTGTTACTTTCACCTGTCATATGTAAAAGACATGTCTCAGATGCATACATCTATGTATAAGTATTGCTGATGTTGTTCTCTCGGTATTTTAAGAGATCTCAAATTACGATCACGAACCTCTGCATTGTCTATGGAGTTGACAACAAGGGCACCATCTAAAGATAGATCCTCAAGAAGCACATTTTTCCCATTGATGACCAAGGTGGACCGTTGTGATACAGAGCAGCTTCCTTGAATCTTTCTTTTCACATCAGAAAATGTGAGCCCCCATTTCGGTTTCCAGGTGATTCTAGGCCACACTTCTACTTCTTGTCCATTAAACACACGAGATTCTGGATCATCAACTTGCACACCAGCCTGCCAAAAAATGTGACAATAATCTCAAATATGATCAATACCAATGAAAAGAAGACGTCTCTGCAGCAAAGAAAGACACGATCTAGATACCGTTTTCAGTATCATGCTGTGTGCTCTGTATATAGCCATCTCTCCCGAAGTTGCACTGTGATACGGATTACCCTTTGGAACCTTTAATCAATGATGCAATATCAGAAGTAAAGTGCATTAGGATCGTTCCACCATATATGACAAACTATCCATAATTCAATTTCAAAAGTAGCATATTGAGAGATATTAGGCGGTAGTACTATTATGATTCACTTGCACCTATTTTGCCAAAAAAGCATGCAATAAAAAATCAAATTCAAAAACTAGATCTGATCTACCTTTGCAGCATCCTCGGGATTGTTCTTTACAGGGGCATAAGCCAACCATGTGTCCATGACCTGAGGTGTCAAAAGACAGCTCGAATGAGAAACACAACCAAATGGGAAAACAACAGACACTATAATTCTGAAGTAGAATAAGATCCTTACCGTAAATCCAACTCTTGCTGTAGGTGGTAATGTCTTGGGATAATCTTGCATCATACACTCTAAACGAGTTGAGGACTTAAACTCAGTTTTCGTAGCATCCTTATATCTAAATAAGATTCAAACAAACATAATCAGAAGTGAGTGAATGAATATGATTCATGAAATACAGCAATCTATAATCAAGGCATGCAAAAAGTATAAATGGTAGTGTTGACACATAAATGGCAAAAAGTTGCTTGCCATCTGAAACAAGCTGTCCTCTCAAAAGAAAGGTGATACTGTTATCACGAAATCTAACTAAATAAACCAATATTGGGACGTCAGCATTCTGAGAAGAAACAAAAACTAGCTCATAAGTTCAGAATGCATGACAGCAGCAGGGACATTTAAGAAAACATATCACATATCCATAATTCTAGAAATAGGTATAGTCTGAACTATAGGAGACAATTTGCAAGGGGAAAAAATTACTTAGGGTTGACAAACTCCTTTATAGCTCCTCCTGTTTTATCGAGCTCCTCCATGTAAGATTCAAGCTCAAGAACCAGCTGCATAAAAAACACTTCACTGTTCAACAACACTTTTTTAATCATTTTGATGGTCAAACCATATATCATTAAAGATTATGTGTCTGCTTAATGCATTTGCAACAAGAAAATGCTGATACCACTAACTGCATAGATTCAGATGATACCGATATGACTGAATCAATTACCTGGTTGATATTTCCTGGGAAAGGTGAATATCCGGTCTCACAGTTAACGTCTCCCTCAGGATTAATAGTTGCTCGAAGTAGAGGATCAAGTTGGTTGTACTCCACATTTATCACCATCGTTCTTCCTGAGGGTTCATGTTAACTTTTAGGCACAAAAACAATACATATGAAACCGTGCAAATGAGAACCAAATAATAAGGATGCAGCATCAAGAATTCCTTATCTACAAGTATCATGAAGACCAAAAATGTAAAATCAGATCTGGTAGTCTGAACAAGGAGACCATTTCTTCAAAGTACTGAATACTTATAGCCAATAGTTCCACAACAAAGAAACTAATCCAGGCAAAGTGGTTGATGATCAAAGTTAGGATAGTTGCATGTAGCACAAGGCTGTAACACTATCTAATACGCAGGAGTTCACTTGAGAGACAACAAATCAGAACGCAAATTCAGTACACCCAGTTACCATCTGCATGAGTAAGCTTGGTAATGCCTCCAATAGCTTCTTTTGCTTTGCGAGGAACAGCAAGTGAATTAACTTGATATTGTTTAATCCTGCTAACACCCAAAGCTGCTGGAATTGCCTAGCACGCGTAAAAAACAACAAATGGAAAAAATTCAATTTTTTTTTGTTTGGCTGGTTGATTGACTTGATTTAAATTTTGATTCAGCAGAAATGTGAAGCTATAGAGCAACCAAACCTTGAAAAGAAGCCCATTTGTATCTTGGAAGAACAAGACATACTTCACACCAGCATCGTGCCTGAGCAGGATCCACACATTGATAATTAGATAGCCATATGTGATTCTACCTCTTTCTTTAACAATATAAAAATGTGTTCAACAAGCATAAATAGGCTAATAGTTAAAGGATAGAATGGGACATCGGTTTGTGCTAGAGGTTAATAGAGAATGAATAGACATTGAGTAGCATGTTAAAGTACACACATACAGGCTATAGTTCCCTCCAGGCTCCAGCACATAAGCATATGTCATTAATTACTCCCAACTCAAGGGAACATCCTCATAATGGTGGTGTTCCCTCCTAAGGAGACAAAATGATACCTATGATTTTGCACTATATTTTCTAAAATTCTTAGGAACGTTATAAATTACTTGGGGATAACAAAGGGATTGATAAAAGAGTAAACGAGATCACATGGTTCATAGAAATAAGTAAACAAAATTGTCATTAAGAAAAGATAACTATGGTCACCATAAGCAAGGTTAAAGAATCAAAGGAACATGGACAAAGGTGTAAATACATCAACCACTGTCCATTGTCATGTAACACAATTTCTCTTCTTTGCAAACAAGAGGACATGAAAGATGGATGACCAATTGACCATCACTCCATCAAGAATCACTACTAAATCAAAATTATTCAGGAGTCAATCAAGTACAAGCTCAGAGTGAATTACATACCATTCTTTTAATTTGTTTTCTGAGTACAAAAGTGAATGCACATCACCATGGCCATGAGGTTTTGTCTATCATAGATGGAGAACCAAGGGAAAACAGCAAATGAGAAGACCAAGAAAACAATATCAGAAAAAGGAAAAAAAAAAAAAGGGAAAAAAAAACTCAATGCCGTTATATGAGTTACTGAACCATTATCAGTTCAAACCTGAATGTATTTATTCCTGAACCATTCTTAGAATAAAAAAAAAATAGAGCTGTAAAGCAGGAACACAAAGCAGCCCAAACCTGAATTCTGTATTTATTGTTGGGTTCTAAAGCCAGTCTTGCATCATTGTCCTGTAAGCATGCTACTTTTTCCTGAAATTAGAAGGGCCGGAATTTTACTGGTAACCAAATCATCAGTTCTACTTTAAAAAAAATGGACCAGACACTATACCTGCTTTAGAAGGGTCACTTGTGTAGGTTTCATTCCAAAATAAGCATTTGACTCTAAAAGAGCCAATGTACATGAATGCGTGTCATCAGATGTCATTATAGCAAAAGGAATTTCTTTTTGGCATTCACCTACATAATATAGGGAGAAGACTACGAAAGATCAGAAGTGCACATAAATATCCATTACAAAAACACCACAACCCTAAGTAAATTTGTCGTGTAAATGCTTAAAAACACAATATACAATTGTTTTTTTAGTGAAACTGACCTCCAAGTAGCTTATTGCTGGCTTCCTGAAGAGCCAAAATTGACTCAATGTAAAGTTGCAAGAAACAAGTTCCTGTGCAGGTTTCAGATGGAAGAGCAACCTGCCAGATTGTGATGGAGTTATTAGGGACCATAAATAAACCTTCATAGAACATACACACACTAATAATACAAATTTGTGAGAAATAGTACAGCAAAAAGTACATTGTTCTTCTGCTAGATTGGTTTAAAAGTCATTACAATGATAAAGTTGTAGTGGAACGCAGAATTGGGAACAGATTAAGCATGCAGTAATTCAAAAAAAGATGTGAAATTCAGCATACATGCTCTCAGATGCCTGTATCTTCTTATCTATACTTTGATTGATCATAGTTAAGTTGAAGTGTTTCTATAATGGGGAGTAAGCAAAGGGTTGAAGAAGAGTCACACGTGCAATTTAGCCATGTGAATAGAACTTGAAGTCTACAAATTAATTATACTGAAGGTACAGTACCTTAATTCCATTGTATCCAAGGCGCTCACCTAGTCCACCAGCAACTAGAACAAATGCAGCATTCCTTGCTTCCCTAACACCAGCCTCTTCATATTTGACAAAGTTGTCATCACCAAAAGTCAGATTTTCTCCTGTAGGAACCTGTGGAAAAGTTCTGTAAGTAGGTCTACTGGACAACTTAAAATCATCCATGAAGAAGGTCAGACTAAAATGTAACTCCTATAAGATAGCTGATAACACCGCTTGGCTGCTACTCAAAGACAACTAAGAAAAAACCATGAATAAATGATGGAACCAGCATTAGATATGAACCTTAGAAGAGGAAAATTTAATTTTTAATAAAATGATAGATCTGAAATCATAAAGTCCAGATATTTCCCTACTACTCAAGCATTACAGAACTTACAGAAGGTGTAAATCCATCATATGGATTTTTCCCGGCTTTTGAATCTGCCAAGAGCTCTTTGGCATTTTTTATGTATGATCGCAACCCTCCTGGATAACTTGCATTGAGCCGAGCAACCTGCAGTAAGCAATGCAAACATAAGATCTTTAGATGGTCAAATGCACAAAAGAAAACACTTCAATAGGGAACTACAAATAGGAGAAACCAAGAAGCAAATTATGGTAAAAGCTGGAAATCCTCATGGGGAAAAGAAGGCAGAGGCTTATAAAGAACTTCGCCAGTACATCAACTTAATTTGTGAAAATCATGGGAAACAAAACAAAAAGGATCAAATCATTACATTGGCAAGGGTTAATGATGCTTCAGATCCACTTTATATAAATCTATATATCATAATCGAAGTGTCAATTATACTTATCCATGAATCTTCTTCACTCATCAATAGACCTGGGCCTACCAAGGTATAAAATTGATATGTACCTCTTTCTTTGCAACTAGTAGCACAGTAAATTAAGCCTACGCATCCAACTTCATCAATGCATCGTACACCACTAAATTATGTATAACTTTATCCTTCACATAAATCTAGGCTATCAAGCGATGAAGTAAAAGGTCAATTCATCAATTACAAGTCATGTATACCAGCATGCATATGAAAACCACTTGGGTAAAAAAGCAATAACAACAACAGGATAACAAATTAAGAGAAGAAAAAAAACAAACCTGATCAAAGAAGGATCGCTTATCTTCATCTTCGACACCAGGCTGGGGCCAGTGCTCAAAAACATGGCTTTGTTCCATCTCCAGAAGCATTTTTGCCAAGTCAACCTGATTCAACTCCATAACCATACTATCACCACTATATCTCCTAAAAGAGACTTCGAAATCAACTGAAAACGACAGAAAAGAAAATTCTAAACGGCAACCGCCATCAGCCGTGTACCTGCTCAGGAGATAGAATAGATAGATTTTTCTTGAGATTGGGGGCGATAGCAGCCCAATCGGAGGAATCGGAGGCATCTATGTTAAGTCCGGCGACGGAAGATTCGAGCGCGGCCGCCATGGGAAGAAAAGAAATTTTGACGATCGCAGATCTGCACGCGAATATTACGGTGGAAAGGATGATCAACGGAGAGAATATTCGCGACAAAGATGGCGAATGCGTTCACGTGAATTCTACTTCCACTTCCTATGGACTCTAAATTTTTTTTGATAAGAAAACCTATGGACTCTGGGCAAGGCGGTTAATCATTCTGATTATGATTGAGTTTAGATTTTGACGAGAATTTGGTACATTATCAATCAATTACTTGACCTTGAACTGCTAACCGATATCCTCTTTCAAAGATACGATATTCCTCATAGATAATTTATGTTTAAAATTATAAAAACAAATTGAACGGTAAATTCGGTAATATAAAAAATTATGTAAGGAATACCTTATACAAAATTATTTTTATACATCTCAATTTTTAAAATTTTAATTAACCAAATTACGTATAAAACATTTGGGGGCGTGTTATATTTACTTGGTATCGAATATGAACGTTTTGTGTCGCTTACCGATGGCGGTCAAATCTTAAAATAAAAAAAAAAAAAAAGGCAAAAATCGAAAAAATAGGTTTTTGGGCGCCGGCGCTAGCTCCCAAAACCCTACTTTTTCTTACTTTTGCCTTTTTTTGAAAAAAATTTGAGCGCCTTCGGAAAGCGTTGACGCTCAAATCTTTTTCTTTTTTTTTTTATTGGTTGAGCGCCATCGGAATGCGTTTGTATTTTACGTTAGTAAAACAAACCTCGTGTCTTTAGCTTTTTCGTACATTTGTTAGCCGTGATAAGGGATCACAAAGGGGGGTGGGTTCAAGGTGTAGCGGTTGACCTTGGATGTGTGATTTCTTCGCTCATGAGATTGTGGATTTCGACGAATCCGTGTAGAAATCGACTCACTTATGGTGGTTGATCTATCAAGAATGGGGTTTCCTCGTATCACCCTCTTTCTAGCCTGGTATCTTAATGTCAAGGCTTTTTTTAACCGGGATTGGATTGTTAGTCTCGGCCATGTGTTTAGAGAAGGCAATAGAGTAGCGGACTATCTCGCTAATTTTGCGCTTTCTTGTGATGTCGGTTGATACGCCCCCGGATGGCGATGTCATCCGTATTTTCGGCTATAAGGACCCGACACCATTACGAAGACATTTAAATATTTCAGCTATTTAATAATTGACTTTTTATATTCGGAACTTTAATTCCGGAACTTAATTCCGTGACTTAAATTCCGACCTTTCATATTTTAGACTTTTTCATTTTCGGAACTTAATTCCGACTTTAATTTCCGTCATTTATGTTCCGACTCTTTGTATGACATCTATCCATTATAAGGGGATGCTTGACTCATTCTAAATATGTCTAAGTTGAATCCAAGTGTTGAGAAGGAAAATCCTCTTGTTTGGTTTGGACATCACCTTCTTCCAACCTCTTAAAGTTCTATCTTGGATATAGTCTTTGATCCAAGCCTTCATAATCGAGGATCCTGTTGAAAGTATCAACTCTATCTACTCCACTTCGTGGATGATTCGATCTACCAAGATCGGATCGACCGTACGCTTCCGCATCCATTTCTAATCTTCCACCGCTCAAGTTCTACGTTTGATCCGATTCGACGATCAAGAAGAAGTAGTTGAAGTTTCTCCTCGATCTAGATCGCCCGTATTTCTATCATTGGTATCAGAGCAAGTGATCGAGTTTTTTACTTGTGTTCTTGATTGTTCATCATCAATTTTTTTCTCTATGGTGTTCTTTGAAGATCTTCAAGTGTTCTTCAAAGATCTTCATTGTGTTCTTCAGTGTTCTTCATCGTTCATCATGTTCTATGTGATGATGATGATCAGTTTGATTTGTATGGAGAGTGGTTGCCTTCTCCCCATGAATAAAAGCTCAAAGCAGCCAAACAAACCACCCGGAAGTACCGACAGGTATTCACAAGACCGACGGAGACCATATTTTGAGGATGAGGAGTGGTTGCCTCCTCCGGACCCAACAAGGCCGACTTTTTCAATGGACGGGCACCAACGGTATTTACACCGACAAGCTTAATTGGAGGATACCTATGTTGCCTCAAGACGGCGTACCAATCATGAACACGTTGTCAACTTTGTTCCCCAACGGCGTGTTCATCATGAAAAAGTTGACAACGTTGTCCCCAAATATGACTATGTTGTGCTCAAGGCAACAAAAGATGCTCTCAAGCGTGAGATAGAAATTTTGAGGGCACAAGTTTTTGCCCTAACGACGGTTGTCCAACAAGAAGAACCATTTTGTGATGATTCATTAGAAGAGACCAAGGAAGAAACCGTCATCGACAATGTTGAAGTCATCACCAACAACAATAAAGCCAGCATCAACAAAGACAACATCATCAAGGGTGACGAAGCCATCAACCATGACAATGGCACCATTATGTTGTCGGACTACAAATTCGAGCCGGCTGAACCGAGGTTTGATTTTGTTTTATCTAAAAACGTATTTACCGGCTTACCTTTACTTCTTTCCGGCATGCATCCGACGTACAATGTCACAAGCTTAGAAGGCATGGTAGACAAACTCACCGGCGAGACCATCCACATGTACTACAAGTTTGAGCCGCCCGACCCAAAGTTTTTCCTTGTTATGTCGGACGACTTGCCACACACCTAAGGCTTGATTTACAATATTAAAGAGTATCGGCGTCATCAAATGAAATCAATCAAATATTGGTGCTCTTTTCGGCACCTTGTCGGCATAGTCAACAAGCTTGGCGGCCCCACCGTCCTTTTGAAAGACTACAAGTCCAAGCCACCCGACTCCGACAATGTGCATCCGGTGTTGATTTCAAGGGTCACGTTCCCAAAGATACTCTTTTCTTTATTTTGACCGTGAAAACGAGGACGTTTCACATTTAAGAGGAGGAGAATGATACGCCCAAAATGGCGATGCCATCCGTGTTTCTAGCTAGAAGGACCCGGCACCATTATGAAAACATTTAAAAATTTTGGCTATTTAATAATTGACCTTTTATATTCGGAACTTTAATTTCGGAACTTAATTTCGTGAATTAAATTCCGACCTTTCATATTTTAGACTTTTTCATTTTCGGAACTTAATTCCGACTTTAATTTCCGTAAGTTATGTTCCGACTCTTTGTATGGTCTCTATCCACTATATAAGGGGATGCTTAGCTCATTGTAAAATATGTCTAAGTTGAATTCCAAGTTTTGAGAAGGAAAATCCTCTTGCTTTGTTTGGACATCACCTTTTTCTTCCACCCTCTTAAAGTTCTATCTTGGATCTAGTCTTTGATCCAAGCCTTCATAATCGAAGATCCTTTTGGAAGGATCAACTCTATCTACTCCACTTCGTGGATGATTTCCATTTCTAAGCTTCCGCCGTCCAAGTTCTACGTTTGATCCGATTCGAACGATCAAGAAGAAGTAGTTAAAGTTTCTCCTCGATCTAGATCGCCCGTATTTCTATCATTGGTGTTCACAAGTTAATGTCTCCTTCTCATTGTATTTTGTTTTTATTGCTTGAGGGCGTTCGGGGAGTTAGTTTTCCCCGCTTATCTCGTTTGTAAGCCTTTTCGTTTAATATAGCGCTCTAGCGTGGAGTAGTACACTCCTTCTCGACCAAAAAAGTAAAAGACAATTTAACAAACACGCTCATCATGTGACACGCTAAGAATAAATATCTATATATTCTATATCTTATCTTATATATATATATATATATATATATATATATATATATATATATATATATATATATATATATATATATATATATATATATATATTAAAGCAGTCCGTGAACTTACAGACAATTTTGTGTATCTACATCATCAAATTTACACGTATCGGTTATTTGTTAAGTCATGTCACATTATTATTTAGTTTAATTGATTAACTGAAATCTCAACAATTTTCATTCAAATCTGAGATCATAACAAATTCTAATTTCATTTTTTTCAAATAAGGCTAAAGTTGATAAGTAGGCATTTTTTAGATTCCTATCTACTAACTAGGCCCATAACGTTTTTCAATTAAGTAAATGTACCCCTTTTCTACTTTTCAAAAGCTACGGTTTTGTCTACAGTTGTTTGCCACCACCAACAACCTCAACCGTCACTTATCCTTACGCCTGATATTTTCTGTAAACTAATTATCGAAGTGATATCAACGAATCAATCGGGCACCAAGCCACGGATAGCACTGTGAGAGAGCTCCAACACTGGAAGATTCTCTTGTACTCTTAGAAAAACCGGAAATCTTTGAATCTGAAATTCTTTTTGAAGACAACTTTGTGCTCTCGAGGCCACCGAATTTTTCAATGACTTGAACAAACTTGTGGTGGAGATCGTTGCTCCACCGGAGTCTTGGAAATTCTGATCGGCGGTAAGGGCGGATGGGTTTGAAGGGTAACTTCTCGTATGAGTCCCAGTGGCCAAAACAAGCTTTGGTCTAATTGTGGGTTTTCGAGATCTTTGTTTTTTGTTTTTTTTAAGTCGATTTTGATTGTGCTTAATCCATTGAGGATCTTATTATCATTCAGATTGTAACACCCCAAATCCGCGGGACTCAGGATGCTACGGGCGGAGACTTCACAATGGTTCCCGACCCTTAGCTTGACAATAATTTCACCGGATCTTACAACAAGACACAAATTAAAGGCAAAACCAAAATACATTTTAATGCAATGATATGAAACCCAAAAGCATACAACCAAAAGACCACATCCGAGTCAACAACTCCAACAACCAAGCGTTAGAAACATACAATATACAATACATACAAGGCAACTACAACAATATCGGTATAAAACCGTTAGCTAGTATTCAAGGCATTGGAATCATGACATTGACACAAACACACACATAAGATATCATAACACACAACATGATCTAAACACACAAGTCTGGTTCATTATTTCTTTGTTATTATTAAGTCATATCTCTTACTATTCCACTTATGGCGTGACACGAGAATCACTCGCCCTTGTCCCCTTTTGCCAGACGGGTTTTTACTTGATGCGAATCAGCATCACCCGTTGGATTGGTCGCAAGACACCTCCCATTCACCCCATTTTGGACTGGACAAGCGGTCACCGCCCATTATCATACACTTGGGCCAAATATAAACATATAAAGTCAGTGGTCCTATTACCGGTTTAGTTGTTATAACATAAACCACAAACACACACATAAACAATAAACACACACATGAACAATAAACACACACTACCAATCACGCATCGAAACTAATACGAAGAATGCGAGCTAAGTAATTCCGGAGACTTACCTAAATCAAGTCACAAATCTCATAAACGCCATTACTCGATTCCGCAAGAGTCAGGTCCCAACGCCTGGTTATGAAAGACAAGATCGGATCAAAAGATATCCAACAGTCTTAGAAGCCTCCAACTTCTAAGCTAATAGGGGTCGTCTAAGAAAAGGAACCAACTAGTCTTATATATGTAAAATGACCATTTTACCCTTGGGTTTGGAAAACCCTAAAAGTTCTAGGAAGACTCATAAACTTCTTCTAAAACCAAATATGTGATGATCAACACTAAAAAAAAAGTTCTACTCAGTTTGGAAGCCTTTCCGACTTTCAAGATCCTTATCAAGATTAATTAAGGTCAACTAAACATTACTACTAAAATCCAAATAGTTCCGAGGAACACCTAGACGTACCAAGTCATGATGATAATCTAGTACTAGCAAAGAAGCTAACTTAGGTCAATCATCCAACGTTTAACTCGTCCTCGTCGCTAGCCCACAACCATCATATCACATACCAATTCATAACCTTCTTCAACCACTCGTACCATACATACCATCCACAACCACTCGATATACAATCCTCAATTTCCATATACCAACATTCTTTCTAACTTCAATTACAACATACAACCGAAACTCTCAGCGGACCCTTCGACATAATCATGAATAATTTTACAAACATCTACACACACGAAATTAAGATTTACACCGACAATTTTCACTCTAATCACAACAATCTGACATCATCTGTTTAACTACAATTAAACCAACCACATCACAAAGAATCTCACCATTACCCCACATTCTGAAATCACATACACCTAATTAACAAGCCTAAAACCACAAACAAATTCCCAATTAGATCTAGGGTTTAAATCAGAGGCATTCGGAACTCACTGACTGGTGGCGGCTAAGGTGAAAGGCAACAAGAACCGGTGGAACGCTGGCGGACGACACGGCGGGACGGCCGGACCTGCCTGCACCAAGCTACGAGTCGGCCGACTATGAAGCGGCTCCCCACTGCAGGCCCACTCTCCTCCGGTTCGTTATTGAAGCTTGGTCTCAATGTCTCTTCGTTGGCATTGGCTTGAGGCGAAACCAGAGAGGCATGACGGCGGCCTGAGACGAAGGAAGAAGGGGATGACCGGTGCTCCGAGGGAAGGAGGAGGTTGCTGTCAACTGCGACGAAGACCCAGGAGCCCCAGGCGGAGTTGGTAGTGGACGACAGCTGCAATGTCTTCTGCGACAACCTGATAACAGATCGTGTATATAGGTCAATTAGTTCCCTAATTAGTAGCTAATTATTTTCTTATTTCATGTACATAACCATTCAGTGTAACTCACCACTTCCTACTTTGTAGCCTAGGATCTGTCATGATTAGTTTACTCTTGTATTACTTATACCTGTACTCAGTTCAATTCAGAATCAATCAAGAGTTTATATCATTGTTTACATGGTATCAGAGCTGTAATTTCCCCCCTATCATCCCTCTTCGTCTCTCTTTCCAACTGCAATGGCGACACCATCTACCGCCGCTTCGCATCTCTTAGCCGCAGCCACTGGCTCCACCCCCTCCCTCAATCTTCAAATTCCACCGATCAGTATCAAGCTCGACCGTGACAACTTCTCTCTTTGGTGAACAACCATCTTCTCTACGCTGGAAACTTTCGACCTGGAAAAATTTGTCATCAACCCTTCTCCTCCTCCTTCCACAATTCCAAATCCAAACACCTCTGGCCCAGCCCTTCCAAACCCAGAGTTCACCCAATGGAAACAAAATGATCGTTTTGTCCTTCTGTGGATTAAATCCACACTATCCGAACGGGCCCTATTCTCCGTCGCCAAATCTACCTCTTCCGAATCTGCTTGGCTTACTCTTGAAAAGAACTTTCAAGCCCAATCCAAAGCTCTTCGCATCTCCATGAAGATCCAATTGCAATCCTTGTCAAAAGGCGCTCTTCCGATGAATGACTACATCGAGAAGAAGATGGCCATTGCCGATGCCCTAGTTGCAGATCAACAACCTGTTTCCGATGAAGATCTCATGAGCCACATCATCCATGGTCTCGATTCTTCCTATAGCTTCTTCATCACCTCGTTTATGATGTAGTCCGCCGATCTCAAAGTGGACGATCTAATTGGTCTGCTCTATCAAGAGGAAGACAAAATGGCTCGCGACCTAGCCCGCCAAGCCATCTCCCAACCGCTCCTGCCTACCCCCATCGGTTCGGACTCACCCTCTCTACCGACTGCCAATGCCGCCTTCTGCTCTGCCAACTCTCGTCCACCCTCCAGTGGATCTCGACCTCTCTCCTACGGCTTCTCCGGTGGCTCTCGATCGTCCGATCCTCGATCTCCTGATGGCCGTCGGCGCCCATGTCCCCACTGCCAGCTCTGTAACAAACCTGGCCACGAGGCGATTGATTGCTGGCAGCGCACAAACCAGTCTGATTACCCCTCTCGAAAGCCGAATCCAAGGGAGCACAGTAAGCAAGCCAATGTTGCTGAGTTCAATAGTCCCTCTTCTTTCGATCCAACCTGATACTTCGACACCGGCGCCACGGATCACGCATCCCCAAACCTCCGGCAGATGACCATATCGGATGAGTATTCAGGACCCGACAAGTTACAAGTCGGGAATGGTAATCAACTATTTATTTCGCATTTAGCTTCTTGTTCTTTACATAATCTCAGATTACCAATGTTCTGATTGTTCCTCACTTAACCAAACAACTTATCAGTGTCTTAAAATTATGTCGGGACAACAATGTTATGATGGAATTCTGGCCTCATTTGTGTTGTGTTAAGAATTTTCAGGGCAAAATCCTTCTCCAAGGGGACGTTGATAACGGCTTGTACAGGCTCCACCCTGCCTCACCATCCTCCCGTACATCACCCATCGCCCTCACATCTGTTCGTACCTCTCTTCACCACTGACATCGCAGGCTCGGCCATCCTCATTCTACAATTTTACGTCACTTAGTTTCGCTTTTTAATCTCCATGTCTCTAATAATACTTTGCCTACTGTTTGTGCTCCCTGTCAACTAGGCAAAAGTCGTCGTCTTCATCTTCTTCCTTCCCATATTTCGTCTTCACAACCGTTTGAACTAGTTTATTCAGATGTTTGGGGACCATCTCCCCATTTTTCTATTAATGGCAATCGATCTTTTTTGCTTTTTTTGGATGATTGTATAAAGTTTGTCTGGATTTATTTCTTATCGAGCAAATCACAGGTTCTCAACTTCTTTATTCAATTTCAAAAAATGGTTAAAACTCAATTTGCGTGCAACATTAAACATCTCCAATCTAATTGAGGAGGTGAATACCGCTCCGTATCCACATATCTCCAATCTTGTGGCGTCAACCATCGTGTTTCATGTCCCTACACACAAGAGCAAAACGGTGCCGTTGAAAGACGCAATTGAGTCATTGTGGAAAAAGGTCTTTCCCTCCTCGCTCAATCCTCGTTACCCAAACCTTTCTGGGAACATGCCTTCAAAACTGTCACATATCTTCACAATCGAACCATCACACCAACTCTCAATTTCGTCTCTCCTTACCAAAAATATTACAACAAAACTCCCGACTTTGCCTTTCTCAAATTTTTTGGTTGCTTATGTTATCTGTTTTTACGGCCTTACAATGCAAATAAAATGGATTTTCGCTCACTCTCTTGTGTATTCGTTGGTTATAGCCCTACCCACAAAGGCTATCTTTGTTTCCACACACCTACATCTTGAATCTATATCTCGCGTCACGTTGTTTTGAACGAGGATGTCTTTCCATACTCTTCATTGCCTACGTCATGCGATTGCCCTCCCCCACTACCATCTCCCAACCCCACTACCCATGGTCTACTGGACCTTGCCACCTCACAAGCCCACCTCCCTTTGAATTCCTCCCCTCCCTCTTCTGTATCTGACCCTACACCGGCCCCTTTCACTCCTCATCATCAACGCCATACCCACTCTTCATGGGCTAGACAACCCAATACTACTCCTCCGCCTGCTTAATTCCGGCTAGCCCATAACAACAATCACCCAATGACAACCCGAGCCCGCACCAACTCTCTTCGCCCTAAAGCGTTTGTTTCCTCCCTTCAGTTGCCATCTCCAGTCGAGCCTACCACCGTTACACAAGCCCTCAAATCAGAACATTGGTGGTTTGCGATGAACCATGAATACGCAGCTCTAATGCGGAATAATACTTGGTCCATCGTTCCCCGTTGTAAGAATACTAATCTTGTTGGTTGCAAGTGGATTTACAGGATCAAACGGCACTCGGATGGGACTATTCAACGTTACAAGGCTCGTCTCGTCGCTAAGGGTTTCAGTCAGGAGGAGGGTATTGACTTCTTTGAGACGTATAGCCTAGTTGTCAAACCCTCCACCATTCGGCTAGTTCTATTGGTCGCACTCTCCAACAATTGGACCCTCCGCCAGCTTGACATCAACAACGCCTTCCTCAACGGTGATCTTGATGAGCAGGTCTATATGGAGCAGCCCAAGGGGTTCATCGATCCCTCCCGTCCTACCCATGTTTGTCGCCTTCACAAGGCGGTTTACGGTCTCAAACAAGCCCCACGAGCATAGTTCAACAAACTCAAGACCTTCCTCACATCAAATGGCTTCCGAGCATGTCAATCCGACACTTCCCTTTTTGTCCACATTACCCCCAAGGTAACCAACTATATCCTCGTTTATGTCGATGACTTGATCATTACCGGCAACTGTCCATCCACCATACAACTTTTCATCAACACCCTTCACTCCACGTTTTCCCTCAAAGATCTAGGTACCCTCCACCACTTTCTTGGTCTTCACATCACTTCCACACCATCGGGACTGTCCCTCTCTCAATCTAACTACATCATGGAAATTTTCACCCGTAGTAAAATGGTTGATTCGAAACTCATCTCAACCCCAGCTGATCCCTCTACCCGCCTCCTTCGCGAGGGCGAACCTTTTCCCGATCCCACACTCTACCGTCAGATTGTTGGTTCTCTCCAATATGCCACCATAACCCGCCCCGATATATCCTTCGTTGTCAATCGAGTTTGCCAGTATATGCATGCTCTCACTACTCTTCATTGGCAAGCTATAAAACGCATCCTCAGGTATCTCAATGGTTCATTATCTCATTCCCTCACCTTCCAACCCACTTCTGCCACCTCTCTACTTGCTTATTCGGATGCTGGTTGGGTCTCCGATCATGATGACCGCCGCTCTCAATATGGCTTTGCAATCTTCCATGGCAACAACCTTATAAGCTGGGCGTCACGCAAGCAGCGCGTTGTGGCCCGTTCTAGCACCGAAGCCGAGTACAGGGCTTTGGCATACACTGTAGCTGAACTATTGTGGCTCAAACATCTCATTTGGGATCTCCAGTTGTCAATTTCCCTCCCTCCTGTCATTCTTTGTGACAATGTCGGTGCAACGTTCATGTGTAAGAACCCAGTGATCAGTTCACGGTCCAAGCACATCCATCTCGACTTCCATTTTGTCAGAGAACAGGTTGAGTCTGGTGCACTCAGGATTGGTCGAGTTTCATCTCTTGATCAATTAGCAGACATATTCACGAAGCCTTTGTCCAAAGAACGAGTTAGCTACCTTCGATCCAAGCTCCAAGTACGTCCCGCACTTAGTCTTGCCGGGGGTGATAACAGATCGTGTATATAGGTAAATTAGTTCCCTAATTAGTAGCTAATTATTTTCTTATTTCATGTACATAACCGTTCAGTGTAACTCACCACTTCCTACTTTGTAGCCTAGGATCTGTCATGATTAGTTTACTCTTGTATTACTTATACTTGTACTCAATTCAATTCAGAATCAATCAAGAGTTTATATCATTGTTTACATGGCCTTTGGTGGCGGAAAGGCGAGCCCTAGCGCCGTCCCCTGCGTCAAAACTGTAGGCGGCCCTCCCTTGCGCAGTCTCCCCTGGCGTCGGAATTTAAGGTGGCCGTCCCTAGCGCGACTCTTTTGCGACAGATTGAGTTTCATTTTTCCGGAAACTAGGGCTCGTTGTTGACAGCAGATCAGAGAGAAGAACGGGACAACCAAGAGAGAGATAGAAGAGATATCAAAGGAGGAGATGCCATCTAAAAAAGAGGGAGAGAGGAGATCCGGCGAGAGGTTGAGAAGAGAGAAGGCGGTAGGGTACAATGAGGAGGACGGCGGAGGGCAAGTGTAGAGAAGGAGGGTTGCGTCTCTCTAGAAGCTAAGGGGAATGGGATTAGGGCTTCAAGGGTAGAGAAGTTAAATAAAAATAATAAAAAAAGTACAAGGGTTATAATATTTGAAAAAGGAAGACGATTAAGGTAAAAATAAATGTGAACCAAATTGTATCAAAAGAAATACAAGGTCATCTAAAAAAAACCTTAATTAACACATAAAAATGATAAAAAGATTGACCATCTAGAATGCCGACCTTGGAAGTACCACTTATAATTAGAAATTAAAATGGAAGAAGTCTTAACCGGTCAAAGTTCGGTTTAACTCGGAATTTATTAGAAATGAAATTTCCGGATGTTACACAGATTTTAGATATAAACTTGGCTTGATTTCTTAATCTATATAATACATCGTTACAATGAGTGGAATCTCGCAAAGACCAAAACTAGCTCTCGTTTCTCCTCTCAGACGTCCGCTCACAAGCAATGTCTACCACCGTCACATCTATTATTCTATCATCACATATCGATCTATTCTTCCTATAATCACCTTCTCCATATCTATTTTCAGTGATTTTCCCCTTCATTGATGAGCAATTCAGTGCTTGATTGTAGAAGACGGGAATATGGGTTTAATTTGTTTTGTTTGAGTAATTGGGTTTGATTTAGTGCTTGATTGTAGAAGACAAGTTCATAGGTTTAATTTGTTTGGTTTGAGTAATTGGGTTTAATTTGTTTGGTTTGAGTAATTGGGTTTAATAGCTAACAAAAAGAATGGTTTGTCGGGTTCAATTATTAAAATTGTGGTATGAAAATTCTGGTATGAATTGTTTAGTATGAAAATTTCTGGTATGAATTTTTGGTATGAAGTTCTGGTATAAATTTCTTGTATGAATTTTTGGTATGAAAATTTATGGTATGAATTTTCTAGCATGAAATTTTTGATATAAAAATTTCTGATATGATAATTTCTGGTATGAATTTCATACTAGAAAATAGAAAAGAAAATAAAAGGGCAAAAAAAAAAGAACAAAGTCAAGAATTATTTGTATGTAAAAATTTCATGTATTTTTCTTTTTTTTTAAATAGAGGTTCACTAATTTTACCTACCATTAATGAAAGTGGTAAAAATTAACGGGACATAAATAACTAAAGGAAATAGAATAGGGTCTATATGACCAAATTTTCTCTAAATTTTTTAAAAAAAGTCCTTTTTCACTTTAATCATAGTCAAAGTTGAAGGATATTGATTTTAAGAAACTTAATATCTTAATTTACCAAAGTTACAGTTGTAAACACCATACTAGTGTAATACCCGTGCCTTGCACGGGATATGATTTAATATCTATTATATATATAAATATAAAATTATTTTATTAGAGTTTGATATATTTATGCACTATAAATTTAATAAAAAGTTTTAATACAGATAATGTGATAAAATCAACGTAAAAAACTTAATGCACTCTTTGAATAAGGTTGATAAAAGATTTTAGGTACATTTTTTTTAAAATTATCCAATCTATATCATCAATTAAAAAATATACATTTAAATTACATAATGAAAAGATTTAAAAAAGTTTGTGGGTTGAGGAGAAATATGAGTAAAAATTTTAGTAATTATTTTTGGATTTTAACAATGTTCTTAAAATTATTGAATTTAAAAATTTAAGATTTAAGATTTATAATAAGATAAGATTTAAGATTTAAGATTTAAGAAAGTTAATTAAAAAAAATTAGGGTTGTTATTAATTGTTAAAATGACACGTGGCTTTAGAGTTCTTAGGTTGAGACACGTGGATTTAGATGCTACTCCTATAATATATATAAGATACTCGTATCCGATTTACCTATTTACTATTTTTATGAACTACACATAACAATTATATATTAACTTATGTAAGATTTTACTCAATTAAGAGATTACATATTTATAACGTCACATAGCAAGCAATAAACAACCACAGTCGCCACTCGACCTTTTTTATTTAATAGGAATTTACTAACATTTTGTCGGTAATTATCTATATCTTAGGTTGTGTTTGGATGACTATTACTATTTTATAATATGTTTTAAGAAAAGTGGTGTTTCAACGCTACCCTTAATAACATGGTATACACAAATATCAATAGTAAACCGTAATATTTATATTATAACTTGCTCTAATACTAAATAACATAATTTAAAAATACACAATCATAAAAAGAGTGCATAAAAACGTGTTCAGTTAGCTCCAACTAATGACACAAATTTTGAACTAAGATGATAATATATAAATTTTGAACGAATTGAACAAAAGTTAGAACATTGTGCTCCGATAGTTCCAACGTTGTGTTGTATTAGTTCAAACACAATGTTATGTTATGTTTGAATGACTACCTTATGTTTTATAATACGTTTTAAGAAAACTGGAGTTTATATATATATATATATATATATATATATATATATATATATATACACACTAAAGCAACCTTGAAATTACACTTGACGCAATTTCGTGCAACCCCCCATCAAACTTACACACATCATTTATTCCTGAAAAAACATCACATTATTATTATTTGTTTGATTGAATAATTAGTATCTTAACAATTCTCATTTCAAATCTGAGATCATAACAAACTCTAATTTCGTGTTTTTTCTTTTAACATACAAAACAATTTATTATTTTTCCTAAAATTATCTAACAAAGTCCATCAATATTTACTTTAACTTGATTATTTTTCTAATACTTTGAGAAAGAATTTGGCCAAATAGACCCTTTTTACAGCTTTCATTAATAGTAGGTAAAAGTAATTAAACCCGCTATTTAAAAAAAAAGACATGTTTGTAACATAATTTTAATTCATGATTTGTTTTTTTATTTTCTCTTTTTTTTGCCTTTTTTTATTTTCTTTCTTATTATCTTTATTATTTAATTTATTTTTTTTTTATTTTCTGGTATGAATACTAGAAATTCATACCAGAAATTTTCACACCAAAATTTTTCATACCAGAATTTTTCATATCAATTTTTCATACCAAAAGTTTTCATATGAGAAATTAATACCATAAATTTTGATACTAGAAATTCATACAAATGTTGCACCAAACAACAATCCACTGGTAATTTTGCTACCAATGACCAAGAAAAAACAGTAGTATCACAACTCATCATGACAGTTACCAAAATAATTTATAGGATTTTTTTTTTACAAAATTCATGCCTGAAAATTTGCTAAGTAGACTTTTTTTTTAGTCTGGTATGAAATTCATACTAGAAAATTCTTACTAGAAATTTCTGGTATGAAATTCATACCAAAGCCGAGCAAAACAAATTAGAGAGGAATACACCCTAATTGTGATGTTGATATCCCAACTGCAAGTTAAATGCATGATTCACTTCAGTTGTTTGAAAACAGAATTCCCTTCTCAATTGATGACTTAAGCTCAGCCTTTAAGCTTTTGATATTTCCTCTCAATGAAACAAAAACTCATATCTCAGTCAAGCAGCAGTATTACAAGGAACATATGGTATAACAAAATCCAGTCTTATCTGAAACTCTCCCTCAAAGTTGAAAAGACACGAGTATCTAATTGCCTCAATTGTAACACCCCAAATTCTCGGAACTCGGGGAGCTACTGGTTAGGACCTCACAATGGGTCCCGACCTTGGTTTAACAACAACATTACTTGGATCTTACAACAAGGCACAACTGTATTTAAACAATTTTTAAAACATAATATTTTTAATGGTATAAACGTACACATGTGACAGCCTTACATACATATATAAAGATACATAACATGCATGACGTATGGAAGACTCCCCCGTCCCCATCTAATGAGTACATGGACCCGGCTGACCATCCGTTCCGGATCTCTCTGCAACTGTCTATCTCTACAGATCTACAACACGGATAAACCGTTAGCTAACTATCCAAATATAAGCAAAAATGATAACAGCACAAACACAAGCAGAAACAAAATAAACAAACATCATGCTGGCACTCAACCGTTTATTATCTATTATTTAAGTGATTCACATTATTCAATTTAAGTTGTGGCACGAGAATTATTATTAGTTCTCGTCTCCGTTCCTTATCCAACTGGTGTAGGTCTAGCTGACTTCCACTGGTAGCATCACTACAAACCACGTATGGACTAGTCCCGAAAGAAACCCCCAGTGCCCGCAAGCTACTGAGCAGAATGCCACCGCCCGTTACTCTTAGGCCAAAATATAGGTCGGTAATTATATATCACAACCTATCTCCATAAACATTTCAATCACACACCACCATCATCATTTATACTCATATTTAGAAGTCAGCTAAGTAAGCCCAAAGGACTTACCTGGTATAAAGCTCGACTCTCTGTAAACCAAACTCGCTATGTAACTGTAGCAACTCAGTTGACTGTCAAAGGAGATAAGTGCATTAGCACACTCCCACGTAGTTAGAAGTCTAAGACTTCTAAGATAAAAGAACGTAGTAAGACATAACTAGTTACAGTACTTATTTTAGGGTAAAATGACCATTTTACCCCTGGTCCCGAAACTCCCAAAATTTCCAACATTCATGTCTAAACTCCTATTTGAGATTCTAAAAACATATTCTAACTCTTAAGGTTTAGTTTGGGTATAAACCGGCATCTTTCTTATTTTCATATTTTTCAAAGGATCGTAAAGGTCTAACTTCGGTTTCAAATATAAAATTCGTAGAAGTTTATAAAAATTCCGAACTCATTCTCTAGATCATCTATGATGTTCCGTCTACCCTTAGGAGCAAGAATTTCTCAAAACTGTTCATCCATTATTTTTATAAAAATTCTCAAAGTTGGCTACTCTATTCACAATTTCTATACTTAGCCAAAATTCTAAGGTTTATAAAAACTGCTTAACTACCCTACTTTGGAAGCTTATAATTTCTAATCCGACCGTTCATTTCCTCTCAAATTTTTATACCATATACTACGTATAACCGTCTACAACATATCCAAAATTCAACGGTGGATCTTCATCCAAACTCTCAAACATTGGTCGACAAAATGGCCAGTTTCTAACTTAAAAGCTGAAGGAAAAAGTGTTGAGTTTACAGCAGTCCTTTATTTCTACCATTTTGTTTATACAACTCAGCAGCTACTCATTACCAACTTAACCATGTTCAAGGCCGAACTACAGCAACTCATCAATCCAGCCTTAAAGAATCGGTACGCATACATAAGATCATACATTAACCTTCCCATTTCCTCTCTACCCGCATATTTATGTAATCACTCGGTATACTCATATATATATCTACATATTTTTCATATCTATCATCTCGTACTTACATATATATATATATATATATATATATATATATATATATATATATATATATATATATATATATATATATATATATATATATATATATATATATATATATATATATATATATATATATATATATATATATATATATATATATACCTACAGTTATATATTTATATACATACTTACATGTACATGCCCATCCTTAACATCATATGTCTACAGTTACGGCACTACTACATTTGGATCCACTTATACAATTTCAAACCTATGTAATTGTATCTATTTACACACTTATATATCTACAGCTCTACTAACCTATATATATACACGCTCTATACAGAGGCAAGGGACTCACCCGTCTCCGCATCAATCGCCGCTCCATTTGAAGGGGATGGTCTACGCGATCGGAATCGTCCTCGATTAAAGCTCGAGCCAATTTGTTTGCAGCGATGATAACCGAGGTCAACAGACGGTGGTGCGACTCCAGTTGACGAGAGGGAACGAGGTCGATGTTGTGCCGCCGGTACTTCGGTTCTGGAGGGTCGGGAGTCCAGTATTTTCCTGCTCGTTGGTCCAGCACAACGGTTCGTATCGTCACAATTCCGGCTAGGAAAGACGCTCCTCACCAGCCTGTGGTTCGAAGTACAACTCAGCCATCTAAATAGAAGACGAAGATGACTCGCCATAGGGAAGAAGCTTACCGATGTCTCGTGCTTTCCGTCGCAGGTGAGCCCGGTCTAGTGGTGGCGACTGTGGTGCAGGGGCGAGTAGGCGGTGCTTGAATTCCTCCCGGCGTGCAGCAGTGTCTTCAAACCCAGGCGAGCAGCGGCGTCGTCTTCTCCAGGTCGTGAGGTAAGGTAACGTGAAGGAGAAGCGGCAACTGTTCACGTTTTGTTAAGTTTAAAATTAGGTTAAGTTTGGATTAGGTTAAGTTTAGCACTAGGTTAAGTAGATAGTTGTTGGGCCGGCTGAAGGACATGGGCCAATATTTGGGCCGGGTCAGTTCATCTAGCTAAAATGGAATGGTAGCTAGATCGTTATTCGTACGGAACCACTCTTCGGTTTTTATTTTATTTTTATTTTTATTTTATTTTTTTTAAAATTAAATGGAATTATTTTCAGAATTATTTAAGGCATTAATTAAGTTATCATTTTATGTGAATCAAGGTCACATAAAATGATAGAATTCAATAACGTGTTCTTGTATAAAAAGAATTAAGGTTGGCGGATCGAAATCCGGTTTAATCCGGTATTAAACGGAGTTTAAAAAAAATTTCGGTTATTACATCAACGACATCTCACTTAAGAGGAATGAATATAGAAGAAAGGGATTCATTTTATGTGCAATTTGGAATTGCTCATAGTTTGTTTCTGTAGATTTATGTAAAGTAGGTTTTGTAGCTGCAACCAAAATGTCCGTTTTCATTTTACTTGTAGGATACTATGTAGCACAAAAACTCCAAAGAAGTAGTGTTTCCCTTTTCCCGTTTTTGTATCGTTTATTGTGCAACACTACCAAGGCATATAAGTGTCAATGTTGTAGGCAATTTTTTGCTTCTCCCATGGACGCTTGCCTTCTCACACCTCTCAGATTTCTGTTCTTCCTTTCTAGGTTTGTGTTTCTTTTTGAATTGATTGTTCTTGCATGTCTTCTCTAATCTTCTCAGGGAAAATGCAATCATTGTGCTTGACATGACTACCAAATAAATGACCTATTGTAACATCTTGTTTTGTAACATATTTCTTTTGTGTTACAAAAGATAGATATTGTAATGGTCTACAATTATATTGCAATGATACCATCTAATGTAACGGTTTTTGTAACGATAGAGACCTTAGGTAAAATCTAGTGTTATGATTAATGTAATAGTTATATAAAATGAAAAAAATAAAATGGTTCGGCAACGAATTATAGACCAAAGGTAATGGTACAATGTGAAAAAAAAAAAAAATTGGGCCTTTGGCGGTAGAAATGAATATTTTGGCGCAAAAAATTTTTTCCCCTCAAATGAAGAACGCAGATGAGTGCTTGCCCTTTATCCCCAAAATTTCAATTTCTCTTTCCTCTAGAAAGAAACAAGTATACTTCCTATTCTACGATTGACGCTTCAATCTATTAAAACCATGTAGCCACTTCAACTCTTCAGCCAAATCCCCAAATTTCTGTAACTTCTCACTAAAACTCGCTTTGCCCTATGTCTGCGTGTTCATCGATTCAAGCAGAGAAGGCTGTTAGATCTTCATCGAGGTATGTTTACTGTTTCTTTCTCTAAATTCTCATTGAATCTCTCTTATATGGACATCCTTATGCAATATTTTTAGAAGGAAAGTAAAAGAAGCTAATTTTAAATGAAATATCTTGGAGAAATACGGTCTTAATTTGAAACTAGATGTTGTTAATCTACTTTGCTGATTTTTTGGGAGGATGGTGAGAAATTTATGCAGTTTCTCAAATTAAATATAGTGATTAATTTTATTGGAAGATTTTGCAGAACTTTTAGAAGGAAAGTGGATAGTTTCTTGCTGAATTTGTAGAAGGAAAGGGATAAACTTTTCAACTAAAATAAAGGGGTTAATGTTTTAGAAAGAAAGACTACTTGCTGATTTTTTTGGAGGCATTAGAGCATATTCTTATGCTAGTTCAAGAAATAGTATGATTTTGTAGAAAGAAAGACTACTGACTGATTTTTTTGTTGTTGAAGAAGAAGAAATGGTTTGAGTTAATGATCTTTGGTGGTGAATTGATAGCATGCGTACAACAATGTTTTGGGATTGTACATAAAACCAAAGTTGAAATTTTCTCTGGACATTAATTTTTCTAGGATTTGGTTTAAGAAAGTATTTACACACAAGAAGAATATATACTAGTGGGGTTGTAGATCCAACAATTACAGTCTTTGATGGTATAGTATAGTTTCGTGGGGAAAACGAGTTGCACAAGACCTTTGAATAGAATCTGTTTTTTGTGGTCTACCTAGCTATAGTATACTCGTACGCTGCAACGATTTTTCAAGTGTATATAATGCGGGTGTCGTACTGTCTTATACTTGTGCAGTTTTGCATTGGTTATTTAGTGAATCTTGATCATGTTTGTTAAAGAGTTTTCTCAAATGTTCAACTTCACTCATACAGAAGATGAGCAATGTTAGAGCATATTCGTACGTGATTATTCTAGAAAGTAGGTTTTCTGATGTTAGTTATATATAATGGAAATGCAAGAAGTTTCTCAATTGATAATGTTGACTAAAATTCAAATTGTTAAAACAATAAAGAAACATAACATATAAACTTTAAAAATGACATATGACATTGAAATACTAATGACTAACGGGGCTCATTAAAACATGATTTTTTACAAAGTAGATGTTTGGATTAGAGTATCACATTTATGGAGGATCAATAGCGTGTTTGTATATTTTTTGTATATATAGTTTCCAAAGAATTTGGTATTTAAACTTATTATCTTGTGAACTCATGATGTTATTTATATATAATGGACAGGCAAGAAGTCTCTCAATTGATAGGCTCAAGGTGGTCTAAATATCAGTTAATTGTATAATCTATTCGATAAGGTAAGTTTTTACATGCGATGCATTTCTTATTTATGATGTTTACTGGTTTTGTTTTTTTTCTTCTTATTTTCCTAATTACTTTTTTTTCCCTCTCATTTAAAGCATGATGATATTTTATTTTTTCCTCCTCTTAAAGTTGGCCTACTGATCTTTTTTATTTTAGTAGAATTTTATTTCATGAATCAAGACGGGAAATAAGTAGGAAATTTAATATATGTATACATATAAATATTAGTAAACTATTTTATAGAATATACATTCTGAATTTTGACTTAAATGCCATGATTTGTAAATTTTAGGCCATCGGTTTGCTTAGTCAACATTTTTATAGAAATGACAAATTGGTATGAATTTCCTCGATGGAGGGATGATTATGAAAAGGGATTGGATGAATATCTCGAAGATGCATTTGCAACTAGAGCTGAAGGTGAACAAATATCTTGTCCATGTGAAAAAATGTTGCTACCGGTATTGGTTTCACGAAAAGAATACGGTGAAAGATCACGTCATTTTAAATGGTTTCATTCCTAGATTGGAAAATCCTCCAAACCCTACTGTTAGTGTTGAAGTGATGCCTAGTGATTTTGAAGAAGTATATGAAAATGCCGACATGGCTGGACTGTTGGATGATACTTTCAGAAATCATGCAAATGCAGAGACAAAGACTTTTTATAAGTTAGTGTAAGAGGGCCAACAAGAATTATATCCGGGTTGCAAGAACTTTTCGAAACTCTCCTTTACTATTCGATTGTTCCTTTTCAAGTACGACCACAAGCTAAGTAACAACGCCTTTGATGAATTGCTAAAGATTGTAGGAGCTATGCAACCGGATGCAAAGCTTCCAACATCTTTTAGTGAAGCCAAAAGTGATTTAAAGGGATTAGGGTTAAGCTACACAAAGATAGATGCGTGTCCCAATGATTGTATGCTATATTGGGAAGATCATGTTGAAGCAACACATTGCCATGTTTGCAAATCTCCTCGGTGGAAATCAGATGAGAGGGATGAAACAACCGGAAAACCTCGACGAGTTCCGCTCAAGATTTTGTGGTATTTTCCTATCAAGAAAAGGTTGCAAAGATTGTTCATGTGTGCAACAACAGCACGTGATATGACATGGCACTCAGATGGTCGTTTGAAGGATACTTTTTTAAGGCATCCGGCTGATGGTAAATCTTGGAAAGATTTTGACTTGACATTTCCTGAGTTTTCAAGTGAACCTCGCAATGTGAGACTGGGATTAGCAACTGATGGTTTTAACCCTTTTAGCACAATGAGCATTTCCCATAGTACATGGCCCGTTATATTAATGAATTATAACTTGCCTCCATGGATGTGCATGAAACCAGAGTTTTTTATGCTTGCTCTACTTATACTTGGCCCTCATTCCCCTGGAAACAATATTGATGTATACATGCAACCAATATTTAAGGAACTTGTTGAAATGTGGAAGTTTGGAATAGAGACTTATGATGCTTCAAAGAAACAAATGTTTAAAATGCATGCAGCATTATTGTTTACTGTAAGTGATTTTCCGGCGTATGCAATGTTAGCAGGTTGGAGCACAAAAGGGAAGAGAGCATGCCCTTGTTGTCACTATGAAACTTGCTCAAAGTATTTGAGCAAGAGCAAAAAGACTTGTTACATGGGTCATGATAGATTTTCAGCACAACAAATAAATGAGGACAATCAAGGACTTGCACCAACTCGCTTATCGGGGGCTGAAATTTCAGAGCTACTGGCTGATTTTCAGAATGAATTTGGCAAGGTGGAAAATAGAAAGAAGAAGATACCAAATGAAGAAAATCCATGGAGAAAGAAGCCAATATTTTTTGAATTGCCTTATTGGGAGCGTATTTCTTGCGGTCATTATCTTGATGTGATGCACATTGAAAAAAATGTGTGTGACAATATTATTGGTACTTTGCTGGACATACCAGGAAAGACAAAAGATCATGTGAAAGCACGAATGGATTTGAAAGAAATGAATTTGATGCCAGAACTTCAGCCTAAGGAAACTGCAGATGGGAAAATTGAAATTCCAAAGTCAAGATTTTGGATGACAACAGAAGAAAAACGAACATTTTGCAGTGTCATTAAAAATGCTAAATTACCCAAAGATTGTGGTTCAAACATTGCAAGATGTGTGCAAGTTGCTGAAAGAAAGATCACAGGGTACAAAAGTCATAATGCTCACCTTTTAATGCAACACTTGCTTCCGGCTGCAGTGAGGGCTACACTACCTAAAGATGTTGCACTTCCTTTGATTAAATTGAGTGATTTTTTCAAGGCTGTTTGTAGCAAGGTTATTGACCCCGCTGATCTTGATAAGTTGCAATGTGATATTGTTGATGTTCTTTGTGAGTTTGAAAGGATTTTTCCACCAGCTTTTTTTGATATAATGGTGCATTTTCTGTTCATTTAGTGGAAGAAATTAAGCTCGGTGGACCAGTTTCCTCAAGATGGATGTACCCTATTGAAAGGTATCTACGTGAGTTGAAGTCATATGTTAGAAACAAGAGTCAACCCGAGGGCTCAATTGCGGAAGGATACTTAGCCAAGGAATGTGTTACATTTTGTTCTAGATATATTTATCATGATGTAAAATCTGACAATGCATTGAAGAAGGTGGATGATGCTAGTGAGACGCCACTTTTGCTACCAAGATTAGGTACTCCTATAATGGGTCAAGGAAACAAAAAGAAAACTTACGGTGCATACAAGATTGATATCACCACATGGCATCAAGCACACATATATGTCTTATATAATTGTGGTTCAGAGGATGTTGAGAGATACATTAAGTAAGGCATAAACTTACTTTCTCATTTTTGACATATGTATGGAGAGAGAAATACATACATATTAATTACTGATACCAATACTTAACTTATTCCAACTTGTATGCAGGGAACATCAAATGGTCATAAGCCACCAAAAGAAAAGGAAATGGGACAATGCTCATATCCACAACAAAGGTTTTGTTGATTGGTTTCTAGATAAGGTTATTTACGAGCTTGAGCAAGGTGAAGAAGTGTCTGACCATGTTCGATGGTTATCAAAGGGACCTTCTTTTATTGCTAAAAAGTACACGGGATATTCTATTAATGGGTTTAAGTTTCATACTGCAAATCGTGATGCAAATTGTAAGACCCAAAATAATGGAGTGACTTTAACAGCATTAACTCCTAGTTTTTCCAGCAGTAAGGATAAAAGTCCTATCTTAGGAGATGTCACTTACTATGGGTCCATACAAGAAATCATTGAAATCTTTTATCAAGGTGACAATAGTGTTGTTTTATTTAGATGTAGATGGTTCCAGTCTGAAAAGGATGATTATTGCCTTTCTCGGATAAACTGTAACAAGTCCATCTGTAATGATGAGCCATTCATCTTCGCATCTCAAGCACATCAAGTTTTTTTTGTAGAAGATCCGAAAAAAAGGCTTGTATTTTGTTGTCCATAGTATTCCAAGAGAACTATTTTGATTATTATATGAATCAGTAACTTTGCAATGATATGACTTTTTATAGAACTACTTTATGAAGTATTCAATTTATTCATGTAGTATGGGAAGTCCTCCACAGATTGTATATTTATTTATATGTGCTAAAATCTTTTATATATGTTTAGTTTCTTAGGCGACAAATGGGAAAAAGAAAAAGATCTCAATATGGAAAGGTTGTGGACATGTCAGATTATGAGAAACATATGATGAGTAAACTAATGTTGAATGCATCAAGGATGGAAGCAGTTGGCTGGGAACTTTGGCTACTAAAATTTTGTCTTCAAAGTATGACGTTGGTGCAAACAGAACAAGGATATCAAAAGAAACTAGTGCAGAAGAAAATGATTCAAAAGATAGTTCAGATGAAGATAGGGGATATGAACCTACTTTTGGTGAAGATTCTGAAGAAGAGTTGAGGATCATGCAAGGTTTCCCTCTTGGAGAAAAGGTATGTATATATGAAACTACTTTTTGGCTTAACATTTTACCCATCTATATCTGTTTATGATACAATCCACAATATATGATGAGGTAAAGCTTGGCTGGATTTGTTATGTTGATCTACTTTACATGCTATATTGTTTATGTTACAAATTTCTTGCTGAATTTGTAGGGAAAAGGGAGAAAAGTGAGAAATTTTTGTTGAATCCATGCATCTATCTTTATTGACTGAATTTGTTTATTGTGATTTGTCAAATGAATGGATTTCCAGGTTTCAAGAATGTCAGAAGGTTTAAGTAACAAAGGAGAAAAGAAACAATTACATCAAACATCATCAATGGCCGAATTTGCAAAACTAAGAAGTAGGAAGTTTAAGGAAATAAAGAAGAACCCACAACTAGAAAAATTGGGCAAGAGAGTGATGCAGGAAAGTTGTCAACAATATAAGGATGTTGATCGTCAACAATATCGTGCTACAGGAACGATGGATGTGTATAAAAAACTGAAGAGAAATCAACCGAAGAGACATTGTAACAATCTTTCAAGTGCTGATTTATATCCGACTATTGTCTTAAATGATGCAGTTGATGAAAGTTTGTTGACTACACCGTCAAATCAAGATTTTCAAGTTTCACCATTGACATCAGCTCTTAATCAAGATATGTCAGGAACACACATCAATGTTCTTCCCCAAGAAGCACTAGAAATTAATCACGAGATGCCCCCTTCAGGTATTCACTTATTTTGTTATCTTTTTATTATGATTTCTAGTTTGAATGCTTAACTTCCTAACTTTACTAATTAAAATATTAGCTATAAGAAAAAAACATCGTGGACCAACACTTATGGTAAAGGTTCACCGGCGTCAATTTGAAGAGCGCCCGATCATAGTCCTAAATGCAAAAGGGCAACCAGTTGGACCTTCTAAACATGCTCTTGCTGAACTTGCCGCCTTCTTAGGGACACTTGCTAGAGATCCTCACATGACACCCTTAAATATCCTTGATTGGAAGTTTATGCCTACAAAAGAGAACATTTGGAGCTATGTCAAGGTATAACTAGATATCATATCTTCTACTTATTTTTAGAAACTTTTCTAGTAATATTTATCAATCTATGATGTAATTCATGTGAAGGAGAAATTCATAATTGCAGAGGAAGGGAAAAAATATGTGTTGGAAACTGTCAATGAAAATTGGCGTGTTTACAAATCAAGGTTGAAGAAGAAACACTATATTCCTTATACAACAACAGAAGAGAGGTGGGATAAACGTCCCGACATGGTTCCAGAAAAACAATTTAGAGATCTCTTAGATTATTGGGATAGTCCCGTGGAAAAGCTACATTTTCTTATTGGATTAATCAAACTTAATGCTTAATTTCAATACTAATATTATTCAATGTAGGAAATTGCTCGTGTTAATGCATTCAACCGACAAAAGTCTGAAGATGTGCACACTATGGGTCCTACCTCACTTGCCTTCAAACGCTATGAATTGGTATTGCAATCCATCTTGAATTATATTAACATGTGGAATTATCATAACTTTATTATTCTAAATCCTACTATTTTTTTATTAGGAACAAAAGGATGCAAATAAACAACCTCCGTCAGAGTCAATGGTCTACAAAGAGTCTAGGAAAAGAGATCCTACACGTGTATACAAGACAGATGGTTGCAAGACTAAGGAAAATATTGTATGGTTTATATTATTCTAATCATTAATTCGATATAACTAATTAGTTGTCTTTATTAACTTTTATCTTTTACGATAATCGATCAAGTATATATTTTATTAATATTTTTCGTTAAGCAGGAGAAAATGAATGGTATACAGCTGGAAATTGAAAGTGGAGACAAGAGCAAAAATATAGATGCTTTTCGTGAAGTTATTACAAAGGAGCGTGGTGGTCGGGTATTTCTTGAAGGCAAAGGTGTCACAAGGTCTTCGTTGAAGGACAGGAGGGAAATGGAAGGCTATATAGTTGATCAAAACTTTTTTGAAAATATGAAAGCAAAGTGGATAAAAGAAGTAACTCCAGCTTTGGCATCAGCAATTATGTCTCAACTACAAGAAGCCAATCCTCATATGAATTTGCTTATCCCAGATTTTACATGCACTTCAACAAATTCAAATCAATTTACAAGTGAGCAAGTTTTACATAGTGATACGGAAACTCGTCCATCACCACAGGTATTTTTTTACATGCTTTTTTACCTTATTATATAATTGAATTTTTATCAATCTCTCTAGTTGATGTTTGGTAAAATTTTATATTCTCATGTTCTGTTGTAGCTTAATTCATTGTGATGACTTAATTGCTTAAGTTGTAATTCTGTTGACTATTGGGTATTTGTTGCATTGTGTTATTTGTGTGCTATCAAGATTTTACCCTCTCTACTGTTCTTGTTGTTTGAGACAAATGAAACGAGTGGAATAAGTCATATGTTAGGTCATGATATCATTTAAGCATGATATTTGATGGTACTATTGTTGCAATATGTGTCTTGGTTTGCTAGTTTGTTTCTTAATGGGTATAAATCAAGTTGGGGTTTGCTGATTTGTTTATTAACGGTACTACTGTTGCAATATGTTTGATGATTTGTTTCTTTTGGCGCTGAATATTTTAGTATTTTTGAGATTTGATGAATTGTATAAGTTAAATATGACAACAAATGCCTCCATTATTTTGGATATAGTGTTAATTTGAGTTTTATTATTCTACTATTGTCTATTGAATATGATAGTAGAAAACTGAAATATTATGATGCCATGAATATCCTCTATATTTTTGTCCTATTTGGTTCACTTTGCAATTAATGCTTAATTTTGATATTTTTTTTGCAGGATGAAGATATGGAATTATCATGACTTCAACTAATCAAGAATGAATATGGTTGAATTATATGCAAAAATGATTGGCCATGTACATGGATTCTTGATCAAGTTATTTTGGTACATGTATGTGATCGAATTTGCCTAAAAGATCAATATACATTGTAATGAACGTAGATGATTATCATTTTGGTGCTCCCTTTTGTAAACACTTTTATTAAGCAAATTTTACTTTGAGTATATCAATGTTTACATGTATGGTCTTTTATATATATATATATATATATATATATATATATATATATATAGGGATAGGATCAAGTAAAAACCAAAGTTACGGTAAAAAATAAGAACAAATGTGTGTCACATGATTAAACAAAATCAACGTACAAGATTCAATTGTATTTTTGCATAATAATTGTACCATTTTTATATTAGGATCGGTGGTATATATTGTTACCATTTAAAGATCTAAATATCAACTACCATAAATGAGTGCGTGTTTGAGTATACTAGTGTTTGTTAATTACTCGTTATAGTCGTGCATACTTGTAGTGCCTGTTTAACTACTAGTGCTTAGTATGCGTTGAGTGTTTGAGGTCTATTAGTTAACTTTATAATAGTCGTGCATTCAGATCAAAACAGTTCAGGTATATTAGTTAATGTCGAGCTAGTTTTCACGAGTCGTGCATTTGGATCAAAATAGTTTAGGTATATTAGTTAATGTCGTGCTAATTTTCACGAGTCGTGCATACTACTAGTGTCTATTTAACTACTAGTGTCTATTTAACTACTAGTGCACATGTAGTGCACGTGTGTTTGATTACTGGTGCATACTACTAGTGCTTGTTTAACTGCACATATAGTGCTTCATTACTGTTGCATACTACTAGTGTTTTTTTAACTACGAGTGCACATATAGTGCGTGTTTAATTATTAGTGCCTGCTAGTGTATGTTTGAGGTATATTAGTTACTTATATAAGAAATCACTGGCGTTGGAATGGAGTAGTGAAAATTCGATGACACGAGTTGATTTTATTTTGTGCAATACGTTTTCGTCTCGATATATGAATAAGCTGAATATATTTATTACCATAAAAAACGTTAGGAATAAATCTTGCACGAGTGTATATATTTTCTTTACCAAAATTTAAAACCATAATAAATCTTAATATAAATATATCTTGTTTAGACGTCAAATCTTAGCCTTTCGTGCTTTAATCCAACGCTCTATAATTGTTCTTATTTCTTACCGTAACAGTTGTTCTTACCGGATCCTGACCCTATATATATATATATATATATATATATATATATATATATATATATATATATATATATATATATATATATATATCCGTGTATTATGGTTGAATGGGATAAGGTAATGGTACATTTATTTATTGTAATGGTTATAATTAAGGTAATAGTTATGTATCTATTGTAATGGATATATCTAAGGCAATGCCAATATATCTCAGGTAATGGTTTAAACTATGGTAATAGATGCACATCTATTGTAACGGTTGTAAGTGTAATTTACCACAATGTTACAACAGAGTGATATACCATTACTATAGATCTAAGGCAATGGCCTCTGTTGTAATGAGATGTACATCATTACCATAGGTCTATTGTAATAGTTTTTAAGCCTTTTGTAACTAATAAGGGGCATTACAATAGGTCATTTATTTGGTAGTGTACAACTGCCAAATTTGGCTCTAAATCTTCTCTATCTCTTGTCGATTCTTCTTCGTTTTCTCTAATCTTCTGTTTGAATTGATTGTTCACGAGTCATAGTTTATGCCCAAGGAGGTTCTTTGGTAGAATTTCGGCGAAACCGTGTGAGGGATTGGGTTGGTAATGGACAAGACGAAGAAGAAGCGAGGTTCTTTGGCATCATTTTTTCTTGCCAAACCATAAGCAGAGAATGCAATCATTGTGTACCCCAATATTTTTTACCACTTTCATTTAATGGTAAATAAAATTAATTAACCTATTTTATTTTAATAATAAAAAAAGAAACAGACATTATACGTACAAATTCTTTCTTCTTGACTTTGTTTTTTACTCCTTTTCTTTTGTTTTGCCTTTTTTTTAATTTTATTTTCTGGTATAAATTTCATACTAGAATTTTCTTACAAAAAAATTCATACCAGAATTCATACCATAATTTCATCAATATATGAACAGCTTTCAAAAACAAACTTCATAATTGATATTCTGGTATGAGAAAATTCATACCAGATCAAAACAACAATTCACACCATTGAAAACTCTTCCTCAATGAGCAACGTATAAGATAAACAAGTTGCATTGAGTTAATGGAGAGTGTGCAAATTTGGATTTTTTTCTAAAATAATAATAAAACAAAAGTTATTTCTAAGATTAGGTTCGGAAAAAAACTATTTTCGAGTATAGTAAGAAATTAGGGTCGGAGCAGAGACCCGCAGTTTGAAACTGCTTTAAAAAAAAGAAGAAAAAAAAAAGAAGCTAAGCTGTGGATTAAAAGGGTCCAACAAGATTTGAATTTTATTTTCTGGTATAAATTTCATACTAGAATTTTCTTACAAAAAAATTCATACCAGAATTCATACCATAATTTCATCAATATATGAACAGCTTTCAAAAACAAACTTCATAATTGATATTCTGGTATGAGAAAATTCATACCAGATCAAAACAACAATTCACACCATTGAAAACTCTTCCTCAATGAGCAACGTATAAGATAAACAGGTTGCATTGAGTTAATGGAGAGTGTGCAAATTTGGATTTTTTTCTAAAATAATAACAAAACAAAAGTTATTTCTAAGATTAGGTTCGGAAAAAAACTATTTTCGAGTATAGTAAGAAATTAGGGTCGGAGCAGAGACCCGCAGTTTGAAACTGCTTTAAAAAAAAGAAGCTAAGCTGTGGATTAAAAGGGTCCAACAAGATTTGAACCCAAGATCAATTGATTCAACACCAACACCCTCACCACTAGACCATGAAACCTTTTACTAGTTTATAGGAGATGTAGTTTATATAGCTTAATTTTCATATACACCAAAAACCGAAATAAGTGAGATTCGATCCCAATGTTTCCACTAAGCTAAACTACATTATTAATATAAGTTCAAAACTAAATATGTTTTCAAAACAAAGATACAATTCGAGTTCAAAATCATATTATTAATATAAGTTCAAAACTAAATATGTTTTCAAAACAAAGATACAATTCGAGTTCAAAATCATATTGGTGTTATTTTTTATAAATAGTTATATTTTTTTTAACATAATTATATCTTTACTTTATTGACTTATAAATATCATTTTACATGTATAGAAATAAAAATTAAAATTTTATTATATATTTCATAATATTATATAGAAAATATATAGAAAATATAATGATATTTATAAGTCAATAAGATATTCACGAATTCGAAGTTACCCGTGGACATGCTTAATATTATCTATACAAATTTGATTACCAGTCATATATTTTTAGAACAAAAGCATGGCCAAATTGCTTGCATTGCTCTGTTGTGAATTGTGATGGCGACTCCTTTTAAAGAAGTAGAAAGAGGCATGTAGAGGCTACGAATATATTTTGGTTTAAAATTGTTCATTACATACCTATTGCAGTGAAAACACAATACAAACAAATGCACATAAAGAAACTATGAATAGCTTCTCATAAAAAAACAAGAAGCTAGTAATAGCTTCACCTAACTATAAGAACATAATTCAGGCCATGCCTTCGGCAGCCTGAGACATCATTCGCAGAAGGCGAATAGGTTTGATTACTTCATCAAGATCATCAAAGACGAGGCTCGGCTCCACTCCCTCGGATAAATTCGGTTCATCACAAGTTTCATCATCTTCTTGATCGCCATCTTCTTCATCACTTACATCCAGGCTTATGAAATCAGCTAAAGTTCCGTCGTCAAGGATCATACCTTCATCTTTACGTAACAAAGGCTTTCTATAGAATTCTGTTTCGGGTTCAGCCTTGCCTGTTGCAGGTCTGGAACCGAAATAACGCCCCCTAGTGTTCTTTCGGTCTTTGTTGTTCTTCCTGTTCTTGTCCTTGCCTTTTTTCGGGTGATAAAGTTTGCATTTGGATCCTTCTGGGCATTCTCCGGATGATTCATACTGTGGGCAGATGTAGCTATGCTTCTTCCGGCACTGCAATTTTGGAGACAAGATTTGCTTTGGGAAAGTTGGCAGTTATGAGTAGTAGGTGTGTTGCATCTCGGGTTAAAAGACAACCAAGGGTCTTTGTAGGACATTGTTCCAACTACTTGGTAGACCAACAATCTAAGTTCACCTTACATAGTATGAAACAAACCTACTTTTTCTAGATGCGGCATATAGAAATGTAGAATGGACAATGCAAGAATAGATTGTGAAGAAACTGTACCTCATTGCCTTCGGCGCAATATCCCAGAAGGAAGCTTCCACATATATCAGCCTTCGGGTTTACACTAACATGTCTGTATGGACAGCTTTCATTGGAGCACAAGCCTGTGAAAGCATGACTTGATTAGTTAAACAATTATATGCGACTGTAGGAAGAAAAGTGATTTAGGAATAAAGACGCAACTCACCTTGAAGGAAAAACGAGCAATCTGGCATTCTTTCAGGAATGACCTGCATAAAAAAACAAAAAAAAAGAGAGAGTTCAGTACCAACATCAGGTTGCTTCACAATTTTATACTGTTGGCAAGGGAGGTTGCTGAAAATTCTACAATGAACCTTGTGAGTCAATTTGCATTCAGGATCTGAACACAGGCCATTAAGAAACTTTGTGCAAACTGCATTTTTGGATGGATCGTGTATATAAGGACACTTCCCTTCTTCCTTGTTGCATTTGCCAAATCTTGTGAAGAATTGACAGTACTTCCTCTTTTTGGCCAACCGCATTCTAGCAGTATGCAAACTCCAGCGAACTTTCTCACTAGCCAGAATCCGAGTGCGTTTCTTTGGATTTCTAACCAATTGGTTGCCATTGCCAATACGAACATATCTGTCAGATAAGAATCAGATCAGAGTTATCTAAACAATTGAGAGAGCAACTTTGCTAGTGAAGCACATTTATATGACATACTCATCATTGCCGATAAGTCGTCTCCTTGGAATAGAAGGCTTCAAAGCACTCTTTACTTGATTTTCCGTACCACTGCTAGGATGTTTCTCACCTATATAAAAGTATTCACAATTGTACGTTCAACGAAATAGAACATCAAAGCTTAACATCCTGTGCAAAATCCAGCGGAAAATGAACATTCTTACAAGAATTGAATGTTAAAGACAAAAGGAGCCCTGAAGGCAAAATCAGGCAATTGGTATTTTGCAAAGGAAACCAATTTATACACAAATGTATGGACTGAATATCATATTCTAGGGACGCAAAAGGTCAATAAATTATGGACAAAAAGGCTACAGAAAATCAATGTTTCTATTCTACTTCAGTGATATTACACAAAATTGCTTTTTGAGGTGCACAAAGCAAACATTCACACAGCCCGATCAAAAAGGTGCCTGAGCAATCAGCATTCTTTCACAACAGAAACAGTCCAACTAAAGTCCAGACATTAGCTAAGAACATTTCACTCATAAATGTAAAGATTCTCAACTCATGCACATCTAGGTGAAATAAAAGAGAATGCTTAAATATCAAAAAGAAGTGCTGGCTGTTGCTGAAAAACATAGACCAATGTTCCATCAGATGACTTACGTGATGAATTGTTCATGCTTTTTATGCCAGAAATAATATCAGAAACACAGTTTTTGTCCCTTTCTTTTATCTCCGATGACGCAGCAACTGCCAATTTAGCCTCCTGTTTCCATGACATATACTTAGTCATATCCAAAAAAAAAAAAGCACTCCAGAATGATGGCCCCACTCACTAAAAGATTAAAGTCTTTGGTTGAGCATAGCAGATAAGCACTAGTAGAATGACTGACCTTGTCAACTTTCTTTGAGCGCTTTTCGAGGGATATTGACCATTTTAAACTAGATCCTGCAAGACTTACTACCTTGGACCTTCGTAGCGAAAAGCCAGAGCGCTTGTAGATTATGTGCGTCTTTCTCGTGGAAAGCAATTTATGGCTAAAATAACATTAGGTCCAAAATTGCCCAGGTGTCAAATTCAGAAGTAGCAAATCTATATAGTAGAAGTGTATAACAGAGTACCTTCTCTTTAGACACAAGTGTAAAACAGAGTACCTGAGTGGACTATTCTTTAAGAGATCAGCAGATGTACGAAACAAACTCCTGCGATATGTAGTTCTTTTCCATGGCAAAAGATGTGGAAGCACTTGCTGACATCTTAATGAATTAACACCCTTTCTCGGCGACCGGGTATTACAGAGTTTCCAAACCAAAGAAAGCTTCCGAGATTTGGGAATCCTTAGAGAAACTGCAAACAGTAAAAGCACTTCAGTTGACTTGAGAAGAACCCAATAATGCAGATGCACAAGGCAAACCAAAAATAAATTGCAATTACTATCAAAGCTAACTCAATAAATACTAAAAGTTATTAGTTATTACAGATGTACCTCTGTTAGAATCCTTTTTAGTAGCACTCCTGCTTACATAAGACTTGAAACTCCTTCTACCAGAACTGAAACAATCAACTGTCGGAGTTTCAGGTGTAGCTCTTACAAGTTGATTCTTTTTCCTTTTAAAGTAAATATCTGACATCAAAACTGGTAACTCCTTGTTAGAAACAGAAATTTCAGAGGAAGCGTTTGGAGCAGCAACCAACTGATTTGATTTGCGCTTTATGTAAACCATCCTTCCAGTGCATGAAGCCACTTGATTACTGTGAATCGGGGAGCCCTGATCCTCCAAACTTTTGTTCATCTCAAGTTCAGAGTTCCCTGAAGACTTGGGCTTGTCAGGAAATGTTTGTGTCCCATTCTCGGTAGACATTGAAGAATCTGCAACAGGGGAACATCTGGAGATCCCCACTGGAGCAAGGTTGCAATTTAGTGGGTCAATATTACAGGATGATGACACTATTTCAGGCATCTCACATGGAGTGTTTTTCACTTCATCTGAGGCAGAAAGATTCAATTGAAGAAATGAAGGTGTAGGAGCTGATGGTCTTGGTGCCTGAGAAACTGCAGCCTCAGGAGCTGATGTTTTTGGTGCCTGGGAAACCGTCGTCACAGGAGCTGATGTTATTAGTGTCTGGGAAACAGCTGTCACAGGAAATGATGGTTTTGGTGCCTGGGAAATAGCTGTGGCAGGGTTTCTTAAGAGGCTGTTACCTTTCCGGACATAAGAATTGCTTTGAGCCCCCACAGTTTTACTAGAAGTTTGCATCTGTCTAGGCATGAACCCTACAGAAGAATTTGGCCCGGGTAGATTGGGAATAGGGCTATCAGTTCGGTGCCATGTTCGTGATTTGATAGCAGTTGTATGCCTTGTACCAGAAGAAGGAACAAAAGATACACGGCTAGGGGGAGCCTTTAAAGAAGTAATACCACCTGTTCGCTTCTTCCTCTCATTCTTTGAGCTTAGCAAGACCTCTTTAACACTTTGAGAAGCTGGTATGAATGACACAGTTTTCCCACAGCTATAAGCAGTACCATTATTTGGAGTAGATGAATTGGAGAAGGATGATATAAAGCCTGCTTCTGTTGTTGACTTCCCATTTAATTTTTTGTGAGCTGAGAATCGCTTCCCAACAGGGTTCACATTAAGGTTAGGGGCATCAAACATTTCCATCCTGGTAGTAGCAGATAAGTTTTCTGGAGATTTAACAAGACATAGATCATCCATGGGAGAAGAACTAGTAGCCCTGTCATCACTGGTTGATTGAGTAAACAGCGATAGGTGCTCTGACCCAGAAGATAGGTCGCCCTTCACATGATTATTGATATCACATTCCATATCGCTAACCAAAGGCTCATGATCAACATTTACAATTGTAGGTTCTGGATGACCAATATTCTGATCAGTGCGTTGGTTCTGTGAGTTAAAATTACCAGCAGCACTTTCGTTATATATAGATATTTCATTTCCACTATCAATACCAACACTGTAGGCTCTGCCCATTAACAAAGTCCCATCCCCTTGAAGAACACGTACGGAGTCTAAAAAACTAGAAATTTGTTTCTCATCTGGGATAGCAGACACATCGGCAGTGTCTGGGAGTACAACGTTTGAGCTTCCCTTGCTACATGTCTGTTCAACTAATTTATCTACAGAAGCCTGAGCTGGTGCATCATTATGACGGTTCAAGTCCATGCCTTTCGAATAGTAAGCCAAATCTGACTGGTGAGCAAATTCAGACACAGACGCCTCTACTTCCACGGATGATTTTGGCACAGCACTTGAATATGGTAGTTTTTCACAAATCCCTGTTGTTCCCTGAGCAGATACAAGTTCTGGAGCAAGAACTGCATTCTTTTTGTTACATGTAGAAGTAATCACCTCAGATGGATAAGCATCAGCACATCGCTTATCTGAAACCTTAGCCTCCTGAGAACTAAGTTTTGCTTCACTTTTATCCATAGAGATACAGTCTCCAATACGCAAATGCAGTTGGGCATCTGAACAAGTAGACCAGCCTGGTGTCACTCCATCTGCATGAACTTTTCTTGTTCCTCTATGTAGCTCACTTGCTTTTCTCTTTCTGTCATTTTTGGTTAGAGAACCCTCAGCAGGAAACAAACTTATAGTACCTTCCAATGTTCCCGATTCAGGATAGCCTCCACCGACTCCTACTTCTGTTGACAGAGACAATAGCTTGGAGTGGTCGTCATTTACAGTATTAGCATCAGATCCACAAAGCAACAATCCAGAGTTCTCAAGAACAACATTATCAGGAGTAAGGGTGATTGGTACTTTAAAACCAGGGACCCCAGACATCTCAGAATTGCAGAACCCCTCGGAACTAGAAACTTCAGTGCTCTTATTGTCTTGCTCCAAAGGTTTAGCGTTCATAGATTGATCAATTTCACCATCCTCAAGAGAGGCAGAGGTCTGATTCTGACTAGCTTCTTTGACAATATCAGTAAGAATAACCTTCTTGTGTTTTGCACCTGAAACACCATCTGAACTTGACACAGAATCTGACCCTCCATTTCTGCTGGAATTCAATCGTCTCTCTGAACTAGTCATACTATCTGGGGCAGAAAGTACATTAGTACAGCCTTCAACTGAGAGAGCTGCTTCTTTGACAATACCCGTGACAGTTGGAACACCATGTTGAGGAAGTAAAGAAATTACATCGAAGTTTGTGGTTCTTCCTACATTTTGTGTAGGTACAATAACATCAACCGGAATCTTGTCAGTTATGCCACTCAATTGTCCTAATGAGCATGATCGAGGCTTGTTTTTTTTCCTTCGTTTAGTCTTAGGGACAGATGCAGCAGCAGAAACAGAATCATGAGTACATTTTTCAGCAGAAGCTTTTGAAGATCCAACAGCAGTGTCCTTCATGTGCGGTGCAGTCGATACATTTTCAGTACACTCAGTGACCTTAACAGCAGAATTTAAAACCTTTCCCGAATCCTTTTGTCCCTTACCAAGCATAGAGTTAGAAGATAAACTATTTACAAAATTATCAACACTTACTGACTCTAAACCTTTCTGTAACATCTGTGAACTAGACAATGATGAATGAAGATTTGTTATTTTCCTCTTATTCCTAAGACTAGATAAAGCTTGCTTACCAGAACCCGAAACAACATTAAATTTAAGTACAACCTTGCCATTAGGAGATTTAGATGGTTTATTGTCTTCAGATAAGCGTGGAATCTTATGAGAAGGGGCCTCTGAGTTTCCAACAGGCAGATCGTGGCTAACAGAGGGTTTCACCTTCTTCAGGTTGGTGGAAGGTTTGGGTTTCTTTTCCAAAGTGCATGGACCATTTTCACAATGATTATCAGAATCAGTTTTCGACCGAACCTTCTCAACAACACTGTTAGGCAAAACCAAATCAGCCTTATTATCCACCATCTCATTCCACTTCTTGCCATCACCAAGAGCAGATTTCTCATCAGCAACAGCCCCGGAACTCGAAGAAGCCACAATCAGAAGATTGGACTTAAATGATACTATAGGGCTTCTCTCTCTACCCTCCTTGGCAGCTCTATGATCTGGAAGCTGTGAAGTTTCTCTATCTTTACACAAACCGGGACTACGTTCATAACTGTTCCTAAAACTAGGTATTGCAGGCTGGATCCTCAGCAAAGCATTCTTCTTCTTTTGTTTCTTCCTAGGAGTAAGATTGTAGTCTTGGGCATCATCCCATCTATCCCTATCACCATACCTTTCCGATTCCAACACATGATTTTCCTCATAAAGCTCATTAATACCGCTTTCAATTGCTCTATTTCTTAATTCAGTGGGTGAATTAGGAACCCCTCTAGGAAGATGTTCCCACCTAAGATTTACATCCCCTCTACCTTTCCTAACTATCTCTTCCTGAGGAAGAGATCCACAAAATTGTTCAACTTTGGTTGATACAAACTCATCCCTACGATCAAATCGATCATCTCTCCGTTCCCTTGGAAAATCCTCAACCCTAAACCAAACATCCGAATGACCTTCTTTCCTAACCCTAGAACAACCATCCTGCTCCTTCCTAAACCTATCAATCGGCTGCAAAGAAGGCCGATAAGGAGAATGTTCCCGATCATATCCGCCTCGAGGGATCCGTCTAACTGGAGGCTGCGGTGGGAGAGGAGCATCAATCGGATCCCTAGGCGGAGGATTCCATACAACAGGGCCACTAATTTGACGGCGATAAGGATCGCCATCGAATCCTCGTGATTGTGGTGGAGGACGACTCCGAAGATCATCGTCATAAACTAACCGGTCAGTAACCCTAGGCGGTGCTAGGGGGAAATCATAGATGTGACCGCGGTTGATAAGATTGGGATCGATCGGTTGCTGGTGGCGATTGCGATGAGGATTAGGGAATTGAGGTGAATTATGGCTATCGTGGTGGTCGTGGTGGTGGTGGTGGTGATGGTGGAAGGAGTTCGGTAGCGGGGGAGGAGGGGGAAGGGAGATTGGGGATTGGTGAGGAAGATATTGCGGCGGCGGTGGTGGAAGTCGCGGCGGAGGAGGGAGGTGGTGATGATGGCTGTTGTGGTGGGGATTGGGAGGAGGGAAGAAGGGAGGAGGGAATCTGGTGTTGGTTGGATTGGGGAAGGTTGGATGGTGTTGATCCATGGCAGCTTCTCTCTCTAACTTCGTTGTGGGGATGAGAATGGGAGAAGTGAGGATGAGTATAACGATAGTCAAGCCAAAGATAATCGTAGGTTTATGGAACTTTCCATATCTCCATTAAAATATTTATTTATTTTTTTTTTTTTGATACAAGGGTAAGCAAAAGGGGATAATCTCTTTAGACTTGTCGCCCCTTTGACATCCAAACGGATGAGGTCTTCAACATCTTCCGGTAGCACCAGGCGCTGACGCAAAGCCATGCAACGCAAGTAATCTGCTACGGTGTTGAAATCCTAGAAAAAGTGGTGAGCACAAAGTTGATCAAAACCGGAGATCTGGGAGAAGATGTCCGAGAAGATCAAAACGTAGCCAAAGAGAAGAAGGTGAAGCCGGAGGAGGACTATCAGCACGAAAACGAAAAGCATCTCACAAAGATGAAGCGGGAATGGGCGAGCCAAGCACTATCAAAATAGCACTGCTAGATGCATGTAGACAGGAACATGAACTCCCGGGGAAGTGAATGACGAGAACTCGGGAAGAGCCTCCCATCAAAAGAAACCGTCATGAAAGCACACCGCCACGACCGCAATCCAAACACGACTCTATATATTCCCGGAATCTGTAGGAGAGTTTGAAAACAAGAGCATGCCAATATCCACCTCAACGAAAGTCACGATACTTATTCATACGAAAACTTTCGCTCAAAATTAGTTCATAACTTCAAAGATTAGTTTGAAAAGGAAAAAACTTCCATGTTTTCAAGTTGATCGGATAAAAGTTTTAGTCCAATCAGATTTCATAGACAAATGTTTAGTAATTTGTGATTCTTGGTCAAAGAAACAGATTTCATAGATCGTGTGACTGTAGTCGTTGTTCATAAGCAAGACAAATTTGTCTAAAGCTTCATGCTTTGTTCAAAAGCTCAAACAACTTTTCTCGACAAAAAGATTAAAAATTTGCAATTTCAATTCCCTGAAAAAGTCAAAATGTCAACTCTAACAGTAGGGTGATAGATCTCAAATCTGGAGCAAAAGGTTTGTTGAAAGGGTGTTGTTTACAAGTGGATCAAGAGAGACATCAAAACAAGGTTTGTATCACCTCAAATCCTCAGATAATCCAAAAAATAGTCGGAGAGGCACTATGAAGGTAAATAAAGCCCGCATAGTTAGACATTAGAGCATTACACTCAGCATTGTTCATATGAGCATAGTCCGCTCAATATTGTTTAAAGAAATAATTGATTGCTCGAGATTTGCCAAAGGAGTAAATTCAATTAAATAAGAATGGCTAGGAAAAAGTATATGATACGAGGGATCCACATATGCTCACTCTTAAGTTTGTTCAAAGAGTATACCTGATTACTCCCTATTGTATAAATAGTATATACGACTTAATAAAGCCAAAACTTTTTGCTCTTATTCATGTTGTTAAACGATGGGTTTTTATTATAAGTTGGTTTGTGGTCAAATCATAGGTTTGGTTATTCTAACGGTTCAATCTTTCAATTGTTCATGTAGGTCAGTTTTGGGAAAAGTTTCAAACAAGGCCGAAGATTAGAGATACAAGAGGAAAAAAGAAGAAAAAGAGGCTTAAGAAAAAAAAAACTTAAAGGAAATTTTTTTTTTAAACAACGATTTGCAAAAACAACTTAACAAAGATTGGGGACATTTGATTTAAGAAAGCCTTACAACAAAGAAGCACAAAACCAAAAATCAATAACTCATCTCAACTTAGCACACAACCTACTAAAAAGAGCAGGGAAAAACAACACTGAAAATTACAAAGAACTCATCTTTTCCTTGTAAGAAAAAGGATAAGAAAAAAAAGTGTTTGGTTAAAAAAGACTATAACTATAAAACAAAAATAAACCGCGAAATCAAATACAGAAAACAAAAGATATATAAGAAAAAACACACGGTAAGACGAATAATCAAAGAGACGTGTATGAAAAATAAAACAAACGGAAGACGATGAGAAAAAAAGGTAAAACGAGACCAAAATAAAAAAAGGAGAAAAGTTTAGGAAAAAATTATTCCTCTATACTTTCTTCTAGCCTTAGAGATAAAGGACAAATTTCCCCAAAACACCGTTGTAGCTGTTTTATTTTTTTTTTATTCTATTTTTGTGAGAAAATTTTTCATAATTTAGCTTAATTCTTAGTTCAAAATTAATGGGGTGATTTGGAAGTGAAAAAAAATCACACCGGTTCTTTTTAAAGTTAATTGTTCTTTTTTGGATTCAAATGTTTCTAATTTTAATCAACAATACAAATAAGGTGATATTGTTTGAGGTCATTGAAAACCTTGACATTTTAATTTGTTTAAAACCTCTTTGCTAGAAAAAATATTATCAGTTACTGTAGTAAAAAACAAAGCCTTAGTGAAGCTGTTTCATGCTTTCAGTAGCAATTCTAAAAGTAGGTTTGACTTTGTTCCAAGAGTTTAAGAGAAGTTTGTTCCAAGCGTTTGAGAAAACTAGTGCTTGTTGTAGTAGTTGCAGGAGCAAAGTTGAGTTTGTTCAAAGAGTTTCAACGAAAACTTTTTTTTGGTATCAATTTCAGAAGCACAGTATGAGTTTGTTCAAGAGTTTCAAAGAAACTCACAACTATTTGTTCAAGAGTTTCAAAGAAAACTCATAATATAAGTATTTTTGGGCAAAGTAGAGCTCTTGGTGAGAAAGTCTGGCAGCAAGAGTGGTGACCGGAGGTGGTATGTAGATCTGCATCTGAAATCCAAAAAACTGCACAAAAACTCAATAGACCAAACATAATAAAACCTGAAACTCATATACAACCTAATCAGAGAATAAAAACTTGTTAGTAGTATATGACAGCTTTAGTTGAGACCCCGATTCATAGAACTAGGGTTTTGAAGATAGGGTAGTGTCGTCGGAGGGAAGGTAAGAGTCTGCTTGGACTTCTTGAGATCGTCGTTCCCGTTGAGAGGAACTTTTACCTGCTTCACTTTCGAGTCCCTCCAAACTCAGACCTAGATCTGTAGGGAAGTGGAGACGGACGTTTGGCCGGAAGAAGGGAACTGATCGTGCCGGTGAAGAAGAACGGAAGGCGCCGGAGAAGAGAAACAAATATCACCGGAGAAGAGAAGCAGATGTCGCCGGAGAGGAGAAGAACCCAACAAAAGGCAGAAAACTAACCTCCTCGCGACAACCTCTAGCGACGGACTCCACGCCACAACCGCAATCGGACCTGGTGGCCGGAGAGAAGACCAGAGAAGAGAAGGACAGATGGTGGGAACAACCTAACCCGGTCCTTCGCTAGCGGCGGCGAGATCCTAGTCAGCGTCTTTCACGACCGGCGGGCTAGAAGCGACGACGACTCCCGGTGGTGCGGCCGTCTTCGTGTAGTGGTCGTACTGACGTGAAAAGGAGCGGCGGCTTAATCGTCCAGATCAAGGCCTCGTTGCTAGCGCACTTCCCAACATAGCCAGGTGGTGGGTAAGGAAAGCAGCGAGACATCTTCTCGATTAGTTTTCGCGAGATCGGTTTCGAAGACACACCCCCTTTCCTACGAATCTACAAGTAAAAACCCTAATCGAATAAAGAACGGTCTAAGGGTTGCAGATCTACGGGAGGAGACTGGGGAATCGCCGACTGATTGGGGGCGCGGCGCCGAATTGGAGGAAAATTGAGAACCCTAGGGTTTGGCTTCAAAGACAGAAAATTTCTTTGAGGGGCTTGCCGCTATAGAATGGCAATATTAAAATATTTATTATCTTTACAACATATGGATATTAATTCCTAGAAAATCTTTAGAAATAAATTAATAAAGTGAAAGATAGAAAACGAACAAATAAAATTAAAAAATTGGGTTAAAAATCCATTGATTGTACGGGGAATAAAGGTTTTCGTAGATAGGTTACGGTAGACGTATAAATAGACAAATGCGCAAGCTTTTAAAAATCCGGCGGAGATGAGAGAGCATGAAGGAGTACATTGAAACATGTAAGAAATCTCACGGTCAGTAGTTTAAGAATATCATAACGTTCTTATCGGTTTTTTTGGATTCTCCGCCTCTTGGGATGATGAAAATCAATATGGATAGCGCTAAAAGAAGTGATCGGCATGTTTCAGTAGCATGTATAATTAGGAATAATGTATGAGAACGGCAACAAAGTTTTGGTGTTAACTTGTGTCTATACGCAGTTTCATGGGTAAGTTATGGGTGGTGCATGGACTTAAAATCGCATAGAAGATCGGCTATCAATAAGTGAACTTGGAGACACACTTGTAATATATGTAAATTTCGCAACTAGGTAGTAAATTATTGGGGGAAAAACATTTTCCCTAATAAATTTAGCCTTCGACGTTATCATCTTTGTCGGTTTAATATGAGTTATTAATACTCCAAGTCGGACGAAGTTAGGATGAAGTTGTAGATAAAATTTTCACATATAATTGAGTCAATCTTGACTATTAAATTATAATTTAGTGGTTAGATTAAATTCATACGCTCTCCAAATCTTTTTTTTAAAATTTTCTTTGACTATTTTAACTTTATTTCTTTTTGAAAGAATTTGGCCTACTAAACTCTTTTTTATTTTTGTTAAAGTAACTATACTCATATTTTTTTATCACTGTCATTTAATGGTAGGTAAAACTAATTAACCATTATATTTTTAAAAAATATTTGTTATTTGTTATTTAAGTGTAAATTTTAATTTTTAAAATTGAATTTGTTTTTTTATTTTCTTTTAATAATTTATTTTGTCTTTTTTATTTTCTTTATTTTTTTTATTTATTTTCTGAAATGAAGAATTTTTCACATACTAGAATTTTCACATACCGAAATTTCACATACCGGAACGAGACCATAATTTCATGTGGGACGAGAGAATGAACAACACACAAGTATAATCAATAACAGCAACAGATTAACCATGTATGCACCACCACATATGTCACAAACATAATACTCCCAGGTTTGAAAAACTCCATTCATCAACAAGTCAATCTTCAGTAGACGGTTATATTACTAGAGGTCATCTAAAAATGTTGGGCTTTTACTAAACGATTGGGTTGAGCATGAATGTATCAAAACTCAACTCATTCGACTCTAATGACGACCCTATTTTATTTTATTATTTTTTTTGTCTTTTTATTTTTTTATTTTCTCAATGAACATACCAGAATTTCTACGTACCAGAATTTCTACATACCAGAAATTCTACATACTAGAAATTCAACATACCATAAATTCAACGTACCAATTCTAAGTACCAAAAATTTAAATACCAAAACAAAGATCTATTCAAATTGCAAAGACCTGAGCAACCACCATAGCTCCAATAACCACACCACAAACCGTTGTTGCGGCTCCACGACTAAGGAAGTAATCATCAGCAGTTGGAACAACAATATATGTATTGACCATATACAAGAATGTATTAACCAAATTCAGAATAAGTGACATAAAATGGTATCTCTCATCATCGGGTTGTTCCTCAGTTGGAGACGGAAGCATATCTTCTTGCATGATAAGTGCATGTTGTGCCAAAAAGTTGAGAAAATTTGTTGAGTTGCTTAGCCTGTTGATGGCTGCATTTATGGAATCGATTACTAGATCCTCCAAGATTAGAATTTGAAAATAATATATCAATCAATATGTATGCTTTATCCAAACTTTAATAAGCAGAATGCTATATGTGAAAAAACATGCAATGCTAGTGAAGGCTGGTCATAAATTGATAAATAACTTCCTTGTTGCTCTTGAAGATCCCCAAGATTGCGAGTTATGGCACCAACAACTGCCCCTAGCCCCTGTGAGATCAACAAAAGTCGGAAACTAGAACTAAATGTCATATCGTGGTGCAATTGCAATCAAATTGAAGAATATTTGATTGCAATTGGGAACAAAACCTGCAAGAAGTAGGTTCCATTTTTTTTATACATGTAAGCATGTACAATCACAAAGTTGACAATTTTCTCCCTAGTTACAGATTAATATATTGGGCCAACACCTATGAGAAAATTAATTACCAAAGCGAGGAGAATATGTCCTCCTTTCTCATACGAGAAGGCAAAAGATGGCTCGAAGCAGTGTCAAACTAGCAACATCAAGTATAAACTAAGCAAACAATCCATCAACCCAACACCTAAGAAGCAAAATCCAATTTGTTTCAAGGGAACTACAATTACCAAAGCAGCCCTAACAAAGGCAGGTTAAAAGGTGTATATGTAACAGTCAAAAATCGAAGATGACCTAATCGAGAATTTTAAGGAATTAAATCCGTTTTAACACGAGATACCTCTCGAGGTAACCTGCACCTAGATGATATTACAACCCGGTGTTATTTGGAGCATTTGGGAGCTTCAATTAACAAAAATGCAGTTGAAAAAAATGATCAGGACATCGGACATGTCCTAGATATGAAAAAACATGGGAAGGCAAAACGGCCAAAAGAGTCGCTATTTCGTTTCTTAGCGGCTAAGAAAGACGGCTTAGGAATACGCGTTTTTCGAGACAATTGCGGAATAATTATCCATACAATATTTCAGATTTATTATTCCAATTTCGAGAAGTTTGGAGAAGGGGTCTTAAACCGCTTTCGGATCGGTGAAAGGATAATTATCGACTCCGCTTGTAACACCCCAAATTCTCAGAACTCGGAGCATTACTAGTTAGGACCTCACAATGGGTCCCGACCTCAGTTTGACAACAATATTACTAGGATCTTGCAACAAGACACAAATAAGAAAAACCAAAATTTATAAAATATATTTGTAAAAGGATGAATGCAACAAAGTCTAACAGCCTATCGTACTTAAACAACGGGAAAGACTAACTATCTTAACAAAAGGGAAAGACAACAAAGCAACAACCCAAACCCTACTCTAAAGAGTACGGAGACCCGGCTGACCACTACTTCCGGATCACTCACCTGTTGTTCTAACCTGCAGTAAATCTAAAAACACAACAAAACAACCATTAGCTAGTTATCTAAACATTAGGAGAATAATAATAGCACACACACACATAAAATAATAAACACTCATCATGCTTTCAAACAATCCATTTATTATCTTCATTTAAGTCATTCACTCTAATGATACTTATTTTGTGACACGAGGGATTCCCAAACCTCGCCTCCGCCCCCATGTACCCATCAGGAGTGGATCCGATGCATCTCACCGTGTACCTGTATGGTCTAGGTATAGAGAACCTCCCAGTCTCCTGGCAGAGCTGGGCAGTGATGTCACGGCCCGTTATACATACACTTGGGCCTTAAAACATAATAACCACGGTCGTCCTAACAAGTTGTTATTTATTATAACACACATTGTACACACACAACCATCATCACCCAACTAATATCCAGAAACCAGCTAAGTAAGTCGCAAGGACTTACCTGAATCAAAGACCACTCTTACAAATCTCAACTCGGTCCGTACCCGTGGCAGCTCAAACGCCTGTTAAACAAGGCATGTGTATCAACATTTCATCCCATACTCTTAGAAATTAATAACTTCTGATTTGTACGATCTTATGAAGAGAATTTATGAAAAATTTTCTCTAAGTTAAAAGACTATTTTGCCCTTGATCCGAAACTTCGGGAAGTCTATCCTTTAGTTTTAATATTCTCTTTTAGAATTTAAGTTCATCATCTATTTCTTAAGGATAACTTACTAGAGGTTCTAAAGCTAACAAGGTTTAAACTTTCAAAGGTTTGCTACGGTCCGACCTTACTCTTAACCACTAGGTCTCAAATCAAATCCTAAACGAGCCTGGCTTAGAATGTTTTTCATAAGTAGAACTCATTAACCGGCAACCCTCGACTACTCCTCGGGACCACCACAACCTTCTTCTCTAGTTCCCTATCCGATCACATTACCCTTATCCTTTCCGGTTCCGATTCTACCACCCGTCTCCGTGAGTCCTATCCTCACCACTTTATTCATATACCTCTTTATATCCTTTTATATATATATATATATATATATATATATATATATATATATATATATTACTTTGGTAGTTATGTTAAAATTATATTTTTATACCCCTATTGATACATGTATATATGTAAATTACGTACTGTACAAGGTTTATATATACATACATACTCATACATCCATCTCTTCATCTATGTACATATACCCATACACTCTAATCATTTATATACATATACTCACATCCTTTAATCCCATTTCGTAATTCTATCTTTACGCAAACATATATCTATATACACTGCACTAACTTATACATATATATATATACACTTATACTTTTCCTTTCCTACTTCTATATGCTTATATACGTATATAACAGTACGTTGAAGAGGGTTACTCACCCGTTCACCCGTCCAACGCTATGTCACGCACCGAGAGAGGGAGCGGCAACCTGGTTCGATCGGAGCAGCCTTCGGTTAGAGACTCTTCGAACCTACGGAGTACTAGTCACAAGGGAGTCGATGAACATCTCTCGATCGAGTTTGCGTGAAAGGAAATGACGAAGAAGACGTGAAGTACGTTTACCTTCGGCGCTGGTAACTCGAAAACGGCAACAATGGTACACTCTGGCTGGCGAGAGGAGGAGGTGCAACAGAAATCCCGACGGCGGAAATCCTGGCGGTTCTGTCCCGGCGATGGCGCGAGGATGGCGGTGGGTAACGTTAAGCAGATTGGAGTGCTGCTGCTCGTCTTCGAAAGTCGTCTTCACCCCGCGTGCGGTATCCAGCATAGAGGGAGCTCGCCTTCACCCGGCGTGCGGTATCCGGCGTAGAGGGAGCTTGGTGACTCCGGTTTGCAATCAACGTGGAAGGTCTGCTGGTGGTTTCCGGATTGTTTTATTGTGCAGCGGCAACAGTAGGTGTAGATTAGGCTTGATTAGGTTTAAGGTTAGTTTAGGTTAAACTTTTAATTAGTGAGGAGATTAGGGTATGTTAAGAGAATGGGCCGGCAGAAGGCTATTGGGCCATTTAAATGGGCCCGCTCATCATATTAAACAAATGGGCTGAATGAAAACATCGTTATTCGCACGGAACCGTTCTTCGGATCTTAAAATGTACGGAATCATTTACGAGTTACATAAATTATCATTTTATGTGAATCAATGTCACATAAAATGATAGAATTTATTATTTTTTTTATCTAAAAAAATAAAGGTTGGCGGATCGGAAACCGATTTGATCCGGTATTAAACGGAGTTTAAATTTTTCGGGTATTACATCAGTGCCCTCTTAAAATAAGTTTCGTCCCGAAACTTAGAAGAATGTATCTAATCGAACGACTTTCTTTGTATATCTTTGTTTCATTAAAAATTTCGTTCTCTACCATGCAACTACTCAATCATCATAATCAGGCACACATCAAAGAAACACAATCACTCAATTACAAGGTAAAATTCATAAAAGTCAAACATCACAACATCCGAGTACTAACTCGTCGGTACAGAAGTAGCAGTTAACTCCACAAAGAACCCAAGGTAACTACGCCTAATGCTATCCTCCGACTTTGAGTAGTCTCATCGGCTCCTTGTCTAGACCATTGGATCCTCCGTCTCGGTATATCCTTAGACCGTAGACGTCTAGTAATGTTCTCTAGGACGACTTATGAGAAGTCTACAAAATGATGATTTGGCTCGCCCATCCGATCCTCATGACTGATGACGTGTCTCGGGTCCGGTGTGTACTCTCTCAAATTAAACATGTGGAACCCTGGGTGGACACCCTCCAATATGGTTAGGAGTGCTAGTCGATAGATGACTCCTCAATCCGCTCTAAGATGTCCATGATTGTGTTTTAACTCACTTTCAACTTTCTTGGTGATTTTACCGAAATAACTTGTAGAAACTCTATTCCTTCTGTTGAGCTCACTTGTTTTTTTTTTTT